>CM045744.1:25456475-25546475 GCA_024760905.1 Plotosus lineatus | reverse complement strand
TGATTGACAACAAAATTGGTAGAACATTTTACGCCGTAAAGCACAGCAACTAGTTATTAGTTGGCTGGCCACGTTATTAAATCATTATTAAAGATGCACACCAGGCAGTGGTGGCCCGGTGGTAGGGTGCTGGATGACTGATCCCAAGGTCGGTGGTTCAAGCCCACTATCAATGGATTGTCCCCCTCGTGCACATAACTGGGTTATCAAAGGGCGACCATGTCTCTCGCTGTCTGTGGTGAGAGGCTGTAAAGCAGTGGTCCCCAATCTTTTAATCAATCAGTTAACGCTTGACAATTTTAACGCGGACCTGGGGGTGTGTATGTCATAGGTTGTTTATAATATAAATAATCATCTGTTGCAATGAACCCATAACTCAGGTAGGAATTTTGATATTTCCTTTTAAATGCAGCTTTCTTTTTGCAGGCAGTCTGTGACCCTTCTACTGTCTCATTGTTGCCTCCTTTACCCTTTCCACAAAAAAAAAAATCTCCAGTGAGCTCTGTTTCTGGCTCATTGTGTGAGGGCTAGCTAATGCAGGATAAATACGCACCAAAGAGTCACGCGCGGAAGTTAAGCGAGGGGGATGGTCTTTCAAAATAAGACAGCCGGAAGCAAAAACATATTTTTATATATTTTAATCACGATTAATCATTATTTGTGGGCCGGTACAAAATGATCCCCGGACCGGTACCGGTCAGTGATAGCCGTCAATGTATTTCTGCTCTGCAGTGGCCTGGCAAGCTGTGCAAGATGTATATCTGCCCTCGCCCAGAGCCGGCTGAGATGGGCGCTAACCCCCTTATCGACTCTAAGTAAGAGAATATTAATTCCGACATGGGATGGACGAAAACTGGCTATTTTAGCAATCATTACAAATTTATTTTTACTAAATTTATTATCATTTATTATTATGCATTTTGTTTTGCATACCATATTTGTTTTTTCTTTCTGGTGTTTTTCTCTTCCTTCCTGATTTGCTAGTAGTGACAGGCGGTGTGTACAAAGGACAAGGACTTAATCAATGCAGGCTTATGACCTGCTGTTACTGGGAATTTCACGTTCATGGGGAATAAATACAATTCTCAGTCTCATCACAAAAAGTTTTCAGAGGATTACCCACAACTCTTAGCATAGGATAGGCGCATTCTAATGTGGCGTGTATGCAGCCTGAGATATTAAAAGGTATCATACATGATTTGGCAGTAGTGGTTTAGTACAGTGCTTCTCAAATAGTGGGGTGCGGTATGATACCAGGGGGGGCACGGTGTGATGCCGGGGAAGCACGTATGACCCTGGGGAACATGCTTTTCTGGAATTATGTATGAGAATAAAGTGTAATTGCACCTCCAGTCCAGTAGTTGGCGGTGGCGAAGTGCAGTAAACAACCCCTCAAGAAACAACACGGAAAACTTTCTAACAGGAACAATACATAAATAAGTTCAATGAGTTTAAATAATGATGTATTTTTTAATTTCAGTCACATTGGTCCACTTTAAATCCTTTCTACTACAGATTTAAAATGTTAATGAAGCTTTTCTTCATTTTAAGTTGAACTATATGTCTTTCTTGTTTTTAATGTTAATGTCTGTCTGTCTTCCTTTCGGCTTTTCCCCCCTTTTACTTGGAAGTCGCCACAGCGAATCATCTGATTCGCACATTTGATTTGGCAGAGGTTTTTACGTCAGATGCCCTTCCTGTCACAGCCCTTTATAGTAAGGGACAGAAACACACTGACGACTTTGCAGCCTACTCTTTACGAAAGTCAGCAATGGTTCTTTTACATGCCTCTCACCATAGACAGTGAGAGACATGGCCCGCCTTTGATAACCCAGTTAGCTGCACTGGGGGGGGGGGACAGTGACAACCTTGTGGAGAGTGCGACTCGAACCCCCAACCTTTGGATCAGCGATCCAGCGCCCTATACCACTAGACCACCACTGCCCCTCTTGTTTTTAATGTTAATAAAGATACAAATGTTATGCAGAGGTGTACTAATAACAAATTCATAGACAAATAATACAACGTATAAACCTAATCAAATGTGCGAATCTTTCGCTATGGCAACCCCTGAAAAAGGGAAAAAGCGGTGGGGGGGTGTGAAATGTTTTTTTTCAATTGAGAAGCACTGGTTTAGTGGTTTATGCGATGGTTACTGTTCTGAAGGTCAGTGGTTCAATCCCCAACAGTATTGGCTGAGATGGGCTCCAGCCTCCCTCTTATCTGAATAGAAATACATAGTTGAAGATAAGTCTCAAAGAAAAAGTGTCAGCTCACTCGCTAATAGCTTATCCACTGCAGTATTTAACTTGTGGAACGTTAAAGCTTTTATTACAGATACCAATAACTGCAAAAGACGGTTTCTCATCAACGCTCGTGTTTAAAAGTCTGATCTCTATTGTCGTAACATGAAACAGCACATCAAACTCCAACTACTAAATGCAATATCTACATATACAAACGAGGCTTCTACCCAGAGTGGAAGTCAGTCTTTCTTGTGTGGCTGATATGAATGAAGAAGTTTGGGAAGTACATTCAGAAGTACATTCGGCTGACACAGATAACAGCCTTGGGCTGCGGAGGATGATGAATTAACTTTGCTTTGCTGAATAAAAAAAAAAAAACTGTTGCCAATAGATCTCTGTAATTCTTCTCACATGGTTTCAGTCACATGACATGTCTCCGCTGTTAAATGTCCCTTTGTGAAAGCATAAGAGAAGCATTTCTGGGCTGTTTGTCCGTCTGCTCTGCCGTAGCATAAGCCGTGTGCTACATTTCCACACACTTATTTATCCATTCAACCAAATACACTATTATGTATTTCTCACATAAAGTGCTTGCTGGAATGGATTCCCCATAATAAACAAAGCAAATACTCCAGCAGCGTTGTAGTGTTATAAACAGATTTTTAAAATGAGGCAAGTGTCAGCAGTAACATTTTTTTTTTCCCCTCGCCCAGGGAGAGCCGCTCTCTGTTCCCACCACCGCTCTGTTAGCACAAAGTCTCCCACACATGGACTTTGAGTGCATATGCATATCTATGTGCTCTTCAGACTTTCTGTGTTCACTATTCTGGCACTCACTACCTATTTTTGTTTTTAATATAAAGTGAATGGGCTTCTCTTTAAACATTACTTACCACTACCGACCATATTAGGAATTAGGACCCTTCCACTATCATTCATCAGTTCATTTTCTGTAACCGCTTAATCCTAATTTGGTTCACGGGGAGGCTGGTGCCCATCTCAGCCAACTTCGGGCGAGGGCAGAGTACACCCTGGACAATTCACCAGGCCTTTGCAGCCTACTCTTGTTGAAAGTCAGCAATGGTTCTTATACACCTCACACCATAGACAGTGGGAGACGTGGCCGGCCTTTGATAAGCCAGTTAGCTGCACTGGGAGGGACAGTGACAACCTTGTGGAGTGTGGGACTCGAACCCCCAGCCTTTGGATCACCGATCCAGTGACCTATACCACTAGACCACCACTGCCCCCCTTCTACTATAAGTAGTACTAATACTACTACTCCTACAGAAAATCAGAATTATTTCAGTAATAGATTTATTTGTCTGATTTTTGGTACCTACTTCATGTTGGACCAGCTATGGATGCCCGAACTCTTCTTGGACTGCTTTATTCTTCATTCGGGTTATGTGGAGATCGGATCGCATCCCAACCAATGGGTGAAGGCAGGGTACTCCCTGAACAGCTTACCGGACCACTACAGTGCAAACGTAGACACACACCTACTCCCATTCACATTTACATCAAAGGAGAACTGAAAATATCCAGTTTACTTGATGTACATGTCTCTGGAATGTTTGGGGAACCAGAGCATCCAGAGGAAACCTGGGTCAGCACAAGGCTTGAACCCAGGACCTTCTTATTGTGAGGTGGAAGTGCTCATCACTATGCCATTAATCTTCCCTTTTTTAAAATTTCATCAAGAACTATACATATTCATAGAACCTGCTCAGCTCTTAAAATAACCTCAGCTTTTCATAGCCTGGATTCCACAAGGTTTTTGAGATTTTTGCCTGTGTTGAAGTGATTGCATCGCATAACTATGCACTGATTCTGCATATCTTGTATTCTATTGTATTCTGAAGGTGTGTGATTGAATTCAAATCTGGTAACTGTGTCAATGATGTACCCTGAACTCATTGTCATGATCATGGACCATGGCTGAGATTTCTTGTGCTGTTTCAAAATGGATAGCGCATAGCTTCGATTGCCCCTTTCTCCCTGATGCAAATTGACCCTCAGAGGTTCAGATCTCCTGCAGAGCATCACAGAGCAACATAAGCAATACTCAGATAAGCCATGAATTTCAACTGGTGCTTGTTTGGTGTTAACAGGTTCAGTGTGTGCCAAAGGGAACACCCCCCCCACCCCAGGTTTCAACTCGGCTTACGCTGATTATACTGCACTGTAGCCTGCTTTTAAAACAGAAGTGGATCTTGATGTGGTGGTGTGCTTTTGTAGCCAATTTATGCTCTCCATTGGGTTTTTAGAGTTACTATAACCTTCCTGTCAGCACAAATCCATCTGGCCATCATCCTCTGACCTCTCTCATCAATGAGTCATTTCTATCTGCAGAACTACCATTTGCTGGATGCTTTTCTTTATTGCACCATTCTGTGAAAACTCCAGAGACTGCTGTGTGAAAATGTCTTCACCATTTTAGAAATACCGAACTAAACTGTATGTCACCAATGGCCGTGCCAAGGTCAAAGTCACTGAGGTCACTTAAATGCCATTTTATGAGGTTTTATATGAACTGACGGTTTTACCTTTATTCTGCTTTACTGTACGTGTTATGATGCTGCTACATGGTTGGCTGGTTGGATAAATGCAAATTGCTCACCCAAGTGCATTGACGGAAATCACATCAAGCGCTGGACATACTTTCAGCAAATTGGATGTCTTGGAAGGGATTTAAAACAAAACCTTCTCCAACTCTGAAGGTGAAAGATAACAGCCAATTTGATCTGGTTCCAACGTTTTGGAAGGAGAAGCTGATCCCCGATGTGGCGCAGTTTGTCTGATGATTATGTGATACGGCTACATAATTTGACCCAAAATTGTATGGAACGGGATTGAGGCTGTAAATACACTGGAACATGACAATTGCGAAAATATATAGACCCTGAAATAAGGTTTCAAAGCCAACATAAATACACTACCATTCAACACTTCTATACATTTACAACAAGTAGATATGGTAGTGTACAACACACTATATTTCAAGTGCAACCAAAATAATGACTCATCTTTAATAGTTAATATATAGCTCTTTGAGATATGAGGGATCTGGCAAGGCCAGGAATTATGTAATGTTCGCAGCGCTGTTTGTAGTACAGTCCAGAACATAAATCAGATTATTTATTTATTTTTACCAGAGATTCATCACAGGCAGGGATGCTATTAAGGAGCCTACTGCTTCTGAATTTGATGGAACGTTTCCTCGAGACTGTTAATACTGCTGAGGCAACGCTTTATCCAGGATATTTATTAAGGTTCTCGATCAGAAGCAGTGGCAGATGATGATCATGATCCCCCCCTTCCACCCCCCTTCCTCTGTGATCTGTAAAAATACTGCTGCCTCTTCCTAAATGTTTTGTGACAAACCAGACATTCAGGAACGATGTGATAAAATTGTAAAGGATAAAAAAAAAAAAAAAAAAAGAATCCCAATTTTGTTGAATGAAGGTAATTTTATACTGGGGATTTGTTTTAGGCAATGTGACTGATCAAGTTGTGTGGATGCTGTGCCCTTAGAATGAAATCAAGTAAATTAACATAATGACATTGGAATATGTGTCAAGACAATCATTCTCATTGAGGCTAATTTGCATTTCCTTGACTTTCATAACCGAGCATTAAGTAGTGACCGAAAGAACAAGATACAAGTGGCTGAAATGAGCTTCCTTCGCCGGGTGGCGGGGTTCTCCCTTAGAGATAAGGTGAGAAGCTCTACCATCCGGGGAGAGCTCGGCGTAGATCCACTGCTCCTCCGCATTGAGAGGGGCCGGTTGAGGTGGTCAGGATGCCTCCCAGACGCCTCCCTGGTGTGGTGTTTCGGGCATGTCTAACCGGGAAGAGACCCCGGGGTCGACCTAGAACATGCTGGCGGGACTATGTCTCTCGGGTTGTCTGGGACCACCTTGGTGTGTCCCCCGGAAGAGTTGGAGGAAGTGGCTGGGGAGAGGGACGTGTGGACCTCTTTGCTTAGGTTGTTGCCCCCGCGACCCGACCTTGGACTTAGCGGAAGAAGATAAGATGAGATGACTTTTATAAATTCTTTGAATTGGAGAAAGATATTGATTTGGACAAAATCATTGTTTGTCTCTACAGCAGTATTCTTTGGCTCTTTATGTGTTCAAAGGGTTTTTTTGATATACGATATTAATTGTACAAGGGGAATTGGTGGGTTAAATGCAGAGACAGTGAGTACACACACGCACACACACACACACACACACACACACACACACACACACACACACACACACACACACACACACACACACACACACACACACACAACTTGGAGCAGATTGGGGTGCCCACAGAGCAGCTAGCAGTTAGGTGCCTTCCTCATGTGCACTTCTGCCATGAAGTTGGAAGAAAGGAAGGGGCTTCTGACTCCCCCTACCACCGTACATTTTTTTCTGCTGGTTTCGAAAACAAGCCAGCGACCTTTAGGTTCCAAACCTGCTTCTCTAACCATTAGGCCAGAACCTCCATAAAAACACCTCTTCAGCCTCTTGTGTTTTGAATATCAAGACTCAAGACCTTAAATGTAGTGATCATATAACTGTAACTCAATGAGTTAAAGATACTAACAAGTTGTGTTGAATTAAGTTAGTTGCTGCAGTTGTATTTGGTAACAGACTATGGAAAAAACAAGCCTGTATTTTTTTTTTTCCATTTTAGTGAAAATTATTTTTTCTGTAAAAGTAGGTCCAGTAGATACTTGAAAGCTCACATGTAGAAGTGCTCTGAGAATAAAGAAGATATGTTGTACAATCTCATTTAAGTAGAAGGTCACAACCAAAGAAATAATCCATCTATACAGATTTATCTTTCTTTTATAACAATTTATTATAACAATGGAGCAGCACAGCGACTTAGTACTTGGCATGTCCACAGCATGAGGAAGAGCATGAGCATGAGAAAGATTAGTAATATGAGAAGAGAAGGACAGGTAGTTGTCGATGGCTACTCAAAGGTTTCACGCAGTGCTTGAAGGAGAGATCATATTGTTGTCCAAGAGATTTTAAGATCTTGATATTGGTATGAGTCAGTTGGGATTAACAGTAATTTAGTCTCCCTGGGATTAAGCTTCAGATGGTGAGCGACCATCTACGAGGCGATACTTGTTAGACATGCAGAGATCTGGGCAGAAGCATCAGTGTCAGAGGGAAGAAAAGGGAGAAGAAAGTTATGTGTCATCTGCATAGCATTGGTATGAAAACCCATGAGAGTATATGACATCACAGAGGGACCTAGTATAAAGAGAGAACAGAAGTGGCCCAAGAATTGAGCCCTGGGAAACACCAGTCGAAAATCGGCGAATATGTGGATGCCCTCCATGTAATCTAATCTGAGTGACCTTCCAGGTAGGAAGCAAATTATTGCTACACTTCACCACAAATTCCTTGACCCCTAAAGAAGAAGAGAGTCCTGTGGTTGACCATGTCAAATGCTGCTGAAAGGTTGAGGGGGATGAGGACTAATGACATCTTGGCTGATCTTGCAGCATGTAGCCTCTCTGTAACAACCAAGAGTGCAGTCCCTGTGGAATGTGTTGCTTTGAAGCTAGAGTGACTAGGGTCAAGGAGGTTATTCTGCAAAAGATAGTAAGACATTTGGTTATAAATACTGCAGTCAGGAATTTTACAGTGGAAAGAAAGAAGTGATACCGGCTGTGGTTACTGATGTCTAATGGATCCAAAAAGGATTTCTTCAAGATGGGTAGAACTCAGGCTCTTTTGAATGCTGTTGATACATGGCCAGATGATATGGAGTTATTGATTATAGTAGAGGTAGGGTATATAATAATATAATATATAATAAGGTCTCGAGAGATAGTCTGGAGTATTGTGGCAGGAATTGGTTTAAGTGAACAGGTGGTAGGACTGCATCATAAGGTGACTTGCTGGATGACCCAAGTTGAGAAATTGAGAAACTGTGCAAGGGACGTGAAGTGGAATCTAAGCTGTGTAGTGTAGGAGTAAATGTGTGACAGATTTGTTTAATCTTCCCTTCAAACAAGTCAGCAAAGTCTTCAGTGGTCAGGGAGGATGGGGCAGGTTGAGCAGATGGATTCAGTAATGATGAGAAGACATTGTGGAGTTTGCGTGGGTCTTGTGTAGTAGTGTCCAATGTATTCTTGTAGATGACTGTCTTAGCAGAAGTCACATCAGAAGAAAACGTGGATAGGAGTGGATGGTAGGAAGCCAAATCTGATTCAAATTGAGATTTTTTCTTTGTTCTCTCAGCTGCTCTGAGTTGTCTACAGTTGCTACGCAGCACCTTCAAGAGTCAAGGAGCAGGGCAAGAAGTCGTCTTGGATTTTGTAGATAATTCACAGAGAAGACCCATAGATGCAGGGAGGAAAGTGTCAGTATCAGATTCTAATGGTAGGGAAGAAAAGGAGACCGGGTTAAGAAGATAAGATAAAGTACAGGAAACAGATGAAGGAGATACAGTGTGGAGGTTTTGCCAAGTGATGGAATACAGTGATCCCTCTCTCCTTCTTCCTTCAGTTTCTGCGGCTTCAGTGCATCGTGGGGTTTTCAAAAATATTCATCAAAAAATAAAAAATAAGGAAATTAAGGAAAAATAGGGGAAAGGTTAAGGAAAATGCCACAAAACAAGGCCAATTATATATAAAAAAAAACAACAACAAAAAAACAAACAAATAAAAAAATAAACAACCCAAACCCCCAACAAAACTACTTACATTTTATGTTAGGTACGCAGCTGTGGGTGTGCTGTGGGTGCAGTTTCTCTTTAGGCCAGTCAATGTGCTCTTTGGTAAATTGTAATTTCTTCAGCACGTCTTTTTTCAACAGTGGGACTTTGTGGGGGCTTCTTGCTGATAGCTCGGCTTCACATAGGCGTCTTCTAATTGTAACAGGACTCACAGGTAACTTTAGACCTTCTTTGATCTTCCTGGAGCTGATGGTTGAGTCCTTTCCATTTTCGCTCTTCTTCGATCCATTCGAATGGTAGTTTTTCACTTTCTTCCATGTCTTTCAAGTTTTCTTGCTATTTTAAAGCATTTGGGATCATTGTAGCTGAGAGCCCATCATTTTCTGCACTTTTTTATAGGTTCTCCCCTCTACAATCAACTTTTTAATCAAGGTACGCTGTTCTTCTGGAAGGACCCATTTTCTCCGAATTTCAGAGAGAAATGTTCTTTAACCAGCATGTACAATATTTCCTGCCTTCCTTCCTTAAACATTGGCAATAATTGGCCCTTGTTTTTCAAAGAATGAATGACATCACTAATTGAATTCCACATTGCTATTATTTTGAACACGCCCCTTTCAATTAGTGATTCAATTAAGAAACAAACAAACAACTCTTTATTGTCAAGGTACATTACACACATTGAAATTCGCTTTGTGCTCTGGGCACCCATCGCTGTCGTGCAGCACCAGTTATTGTGTTGTGCTATCCTTTGATGCTGAGCGCCAAGAAGGAAGCAACAACCGCCAAATTTTAATGTCCTATGGTATGACACGGCCGGATTCGAACTCCAACCGACCGGAGTATAAAGCGGACGCTCTACCAACTGAGTTAAAACCTTCCCCCCCCTCTCACGGTTTACATAGAGTTACACAGAATCAGCAGCATGCATGTCATGACCAGTGGGCCTGTTGGATTCTATTACTCTACTACACCTCATTGTAAATTATGTGCCATGTAGAAATATAATTTCTACCAAAAACACTGATTGATCTGGTTAATGATGTCTGACTGTGATTGGTTTTTTACACAGTTGTAAACTTAACTATAACAATACACTTGGACTTCCCTCTCCGAGATTTTCATTAAAGGTTTTATCATGCTGAAGTTATTAATATTGCATATTTTCAAGGTCTGGTTAAAGGTCAGTTGAAGTATTCATTGAGCAGGTTAATAATTAAAATAACTCAGTAATTCATATCATGAATAAATAATAGCTGTTAAAAATCATGCTCTGTGATGAGACAGAAATATGGTCTTAACGTGTTCTTCAGGAAACACATGATACCCCCGAAGGTTCCACTTTCTGGACACACCATTGTAAAATTAAATCCATTTTCCTGAGTGTGAAAACATTAGACCTGTGTACGTCCTTTGGCCATGCCGTAACATTTAATATGCTACATCCAGTGTTCAGGCAGCTGTACAAAACAAGTCATCTATTGGAGAGTACCTGCATTTTGTCACATGAGCTTAGACATTCAGGTAAAATGTCGCTCAAGGTATGAACATTTAATTGTAGCTTCATGCAACTGTTGCCAGGCTTTCGAAAGCTTGTAGCTTTCCACCAGATCAAACCCCAAAGGACTTCCTATCTCAGTGTGACTAATCCTTAGTCAGTTGCACATCTGTCTGTGTGTTTCTCAAAGCGCTTAAACCCCCATCTAGCCCCCCTCTCCGCTTGTTATTTTCTTTCCCTGACAGCCATCAACAAAAAAAGTGTAACCTGACCTCCGTAAGCCAGTTATATAACGTGGGTTAGTTTGAAAAGATGCAACTTTTTATATGAAGACAGAGTTCAAACCAAAGTTCTGATGGAAAAAAATCCACCACTGATAGTTATGACTTGACTAGCTCAGAACATGGGATCAGGATCTCACAGCTAATACACAGATAGATAGCTAACTAGCTAGCCCATTGAGTTGGGGACCTGACCTTTGGTGTCCCCCAACACAAGTTGTTACTGCATATTTTTGTCTTTGTCTGCCCAAGCTACTGCAACCACAACCACTGATCGCCCCAAGGAACGTCACCAACTTCGTATACTGCTGTCCTGGCCCTTTCCAGGTTTTCACGTCTAGGACACATGTCCAAACAGCAATCGCTTTTGTGGTGTTGTGGAAAGTTTACATTACTGTTAAATAATCATATAAAGAACTATTTTGATTGGTGATAATGGGTGGGGATGTCATTGCACATCAAGAATATTCTGGGTTTAAATCTTGTAGCTGAACAAGAAATGCATGTATGGAATTTGTATGTTCTCCCTGTGAAGATTTTGTCCATGGTCTCCCTGGTTTCCTCCAAAAGTTTAAACACATGAATATTTGGCCTCCTGGTTACTCTAAATTGTCCATAAGTGTGAATTATTAGTTGTATTTCTGTGCTAGTCCTGAGATATATTGAGATAAGTTGGTCAGGCCAGGGCTCAGCAACATTATGTAGCAACGATCTGATGACCTGAATGACCGGGTTACTACATCAGTGGACTTTTTCTACCCTGATGATACAAACATGAAAACTGTGCTCAAGGAATGAAAGAGTGGTCCAGGGAGAAAAGCGCTGTCTGTCCCCCTGAACAAATGAGCTCACAGATGCCCATGATTGGCTGGTGATCGCTGTAAGTGACAGGGACGTGAAAGTATGCCATCCCTCCCTTGAGCCCAATTAGCTCCCATAGACTTCCAGCCATGGATGGCTGTGGCATCAATCCGGATTCCAACTTGCGATCTGAAGATCGATAGTCTTGCACCTTGACGATACACCATTCAGGAGTCAACTTCTTGATTCTTGATTATGAATAAAATACAGACTTTTCAGATGTACATAAGCTTGGGCAAACATTTTTCTTTTTTTACATTTATTTTTTTGTTTCATTCTGATGCTTTCCTTTTTGAGATGAAGGCCAGCACACTAATGTCGTCAGAGATCACCACTCATTAAAGCAGCCAAAATACATTAATGAGTGCAATACCACATGATAAGTGCTCTCTGGTTGAAAAAAAATATATATCTTTGGAAGAACGTCAGGCAGCAAAGAAAAGATGAAGGCTCAAACCTATTTATTCACTCTGACTCTTTGTGGTTACCTTCAATCTCACAGATCACCTTGAAGACAGATTTTTTTAAAACATGTCAAAGAATTTAAAAATATTGAATGAAAGTGAGGTCCTTGGTGGTGTTAGTTAAGAATGAGATTAACATTCTCGTCTCTGTACAAAGCTGCAGAATGCAAGAATGAGACAGCATAGTGGTTAGCATGTCTGCCTTATGGCAAGAATGTCCTGGGTTCAAGTCCCGGGCTTGGATGTTTCTGTTCAGAGTTTGCATATTGTTCCTGGGCTTGTGTGGTCTCCTCTGTGCATTCTGCTTTCCTTCCAAAGACATGCACATTATCCTATTTGGCTGCTCTAGTTGTGTATGTTGCCCCACGATAGTCTGCCTTCACTCAGTGTTGGCTGAGCTAGGCTCCAGCCTCCCCGTGACCCGAGTAAGAGTTAGTGGTTTGGCTAATGAAGTGAAACTCTTTTGACGTACATTAAAATGTTTTTTTTTCCCCCATAATTAAATACAGGGATCCCTCACTACCTCGCGGTTCAATTCATGTGGCTTCAGTGCATCGCAGTTTTTTGTTATATATAGTCATCAAATTAAAAAATAAGGAAATTAAGGACGAATAGGGGGAAAAGTGAAGGAAAATGCTGCAAAAATAAGCCCAATTATGCAAAAAATAAAACCCTAAACAAACAAAAAACAACCAAAAACCCCCATCAAAACTAGTTACATTTTTGTGAGGTGCGCATCTGTATGTTTGTGTATTTATTTTATTTACATCTTATGCATTATTTTTTAATATTTAGTTGTTATTATAAGCATCTATAGCATTGAATATGTATTTATTGATATTATATACACATATACATGTATGTATATGTCAATCGGGCGGGGGGGGGGTGATCCTACTACGCGGAATTAGGTGGTCATAGGGGGGATCTCGGTCCCAATTAACCGTGGAAAGTGAGGGATCTCTGTATTTGAGAACAATATTACGATTCAACATTTATATACCAAACCCTGTTGATGGATGTTCTGTTGTTCGTGCAGCCCCCGTTCAAAGATATCAGTCTTGTGAAATGTTTATGAAATGCAGTTCTATGTAATCCACATTGAACAACAGCTTTGTTTGTTGTGTCTTGTTCTGTATGTTCTTTAAATGACAGGTACAATAAAACATCCCGAGCGGGAAAAAGTGCATGAATAGAAGCAGAGGTGGCTTGGTGGATAAGGCAATAATTGCTAATCTGAAGGTCAGCGGTTCAACCCTCAGTAACACCACTGTTGGGCCCTTGAGCAAGGCCCTGAACCCTCAACTGCTCGGTTGTATAAACAAAATGATAATTGTAAGTCACTTTCTATAAGAGTGTCTGCGAAATACTGTAAATGTATAAATGTATTGTAACTATAGAAGCTGAAACATGGTACTCCGAGCTGACCCGTTATCATTCTGTCGACAAAAAGGTTGTGAGTTTAAGGGCTGTAATCACAGAGCCTCGAGTGTTGTTGGCAGTTTGGTTTTCGGCTCTTAAACATACAAATAAAAGCAATTTATTGGGATTCTTGACACATAAGTGTTCATGCTGTATCTCTTGACAGATATAGAACAATGTTTTCTGGTTAATTTAGAGTAAATTAAATGACTGCAGTACATTTCAGAAAAGGAAAAAATGTTCCAGACTCGAAATTATATTATATGGTTTTACTGATTTAGATAACTCTCATTACGGATTTAGTGTGAGACATGATTTTGCACTCAGCCGGAAATGCCACAGAGCAGGAAAGATTCAATATTTAGTCACAGTGATTATTAAAAAAAAAAAAAAAACAGTTGTAGAGGTATATCTCGGGTTTTTACAGGTTCCCTGAGTTCTCCGGTTTCCTCCTACCATTCAAGGACATGCAGGCAGGAGGACTGACACCTCTAAATTGCTATCTGCCATGAGATTTGAGATCGAGAGTTCCTTTCGGCTTTTTCCCTTTTCTCAGGGGTCGCCACAACGAATGATTTACACGTTTGATTTGGCATAGGTTTTTATGTCGGATGCCCTTCCTGACACAACCCTTTTAGCAAGGGACAGAAACACGCCAACGGCTTTGCAGCTACTCTTTATACGAAAGTCAGCAATGATTCTTTTACATGAACCTCTCACCATAGACAGTGACAGACATGGCCCGCCTTTGATAACCCAGTTAGCTGCACTGGGGGACAGTGACAACCTTGTGGAGAGTGGGACTCGAACCCCCAACCTTAGGACCATACCACTAGACCAGTGGTCCCCAACCACCGGTCCGCGGACCAGTACCGGTCCATGGCTCAAATGGTACTGGTCCACAGAAGAAATAATTAATTATTTCCATTTTATTTATTATCTGAGTCTGAATGATCTTTAGTTTTGGAAAAGTCTTTTATTTTTGAAAAATGAAAAAAAATGGAAAATAAAAAAAAAAAAAAATGAAAAAAATGAAAAAAAAATTGAGGGCTAAAATGTAACCCACAAGGGGATGGCACATGAACAGAAGCGTACTGAACATGTTTCAAACAATAGCGTGGCTTTTGGGTGAGACTGAGCCCGAGCCTTCATTCTCCCAGCTGGTGCACCATCACCTGTTTTTTGTTTTTTTTTTAAGAAAAGTTCAAGCTCTATTTCTCAACCAACTTTATTTCATCTGTTGAAAAATAACATTCATGGAGTGCTTATTATTATTACTATTATTATTATTATTACCATCATTAATAATAATAATAATCATCATCATCATCATCATCATCATCATCATCTTCATCATCATAATAACAATATTTTGCATAAATGTTATATTTACAATACAAATAATCTACCCCCCCCCCCCCCCCCCCCCCCCCCAGTCCATGGTAAATTTGTCAAGCGTTGACCGGTCCTTGGTGATAAAAAGGTTGGGGACCACTGCACTAGACCACCGCTGCCCCAAATTGCTATCTACAATCTAAGGTCTATTTTCATCTCACATCTAGTGTTCCTGAGACCCACCATGACCATTATCAGGATAAAGAGCTTGATGATAGTGCATTAAAGCCATCCCATAGCAGTTCAGAGAAACATTGTGAGCACTGACAACACTGTTTAATCACACATGTTATCCAGCAAGAAATAATAAGCAATATGCCTTGTGGGCGTTGGCTTACCAAGGCTTATCTTAGAAAACTGAAGGAAACATAGATGCAAACAAATTATGTAATAATGACAGAAAGACAAGGGCAACTGATTCATTCATTTTTTGAACCATCTACGGTAATCCTAATTGGGGTCATGGGGAGGTTGGCCCACCTCAGCCAACTCTGGGCAAGGGAAGAGTGCACCCTGGACAGCTCACCAGGTCATCGCAGAGCAGAAGTACACTGACAGCTATGCAGCCTACTCTTCATGAAGGCCAGCAACAGTTCTTTTATATCTCACTCACCACAGACATGGCCAGCCTTTGATAACTCAGTTAGCTGCACTCGGAGGACAGCAGTGGCAGCTGCTGATAGTAGGGTTTGAACCCTCAACCTTGGGATCAGTAATCCAGCAGCCTACCAACAAGCCACCACTGCCCCACAAGAGAAACTGTTTATGATAATACAAACAATAAAAATCTGGGGGAAAGGAGTGGGATTCAAAGCAGAATGTAAAACTCTGCAGGTTGGGTGTTTACAGCATTTGGCAGACGCTCTAATCCAGAGTGACTTACAATTTTTTTTTTTTATACAGCTGAGCGTTAAGGGCTTTGTCCAAGGGCCCAACAGTGGTAACAGTGGGGATTGAACCACTGACCTTCGGATCAGTAAGCCATCACATTAACAACTAAGCCACCATTGTCCCTTGGTTGTGCCCTTCTGTGTATCACACAATGTGTATGCCATGTAACACATTGGCAGCGAGACACAGAAGCTGAGCATAGAACATCAACACAACTACTCAAATACACAGCGATGAGGTCCATCCATCTAGCAATCCATCTGCACGACTTATCAATCAGGGTTGAAAGCTGGAGCAAAACCCTGCTGATGTCATGCAAGTGGTGGGATTTACATAAACCCTGAATAGATCACCATTCACAAACACAAACAACTATTCAGACTCACAGTCAGTCAGTTGTGGAAGGAAACTGGAGTACCTGGAGGAAACCTCTACATGCACTCCATGCAAAGGCCCTTGGTTGAGATTCGATCATGGAACCTTCTCATTTTGAGATCAGTTCAGTTCATTTTCTGTAACCGCTTAATCCTAATTAGGGTCACGGGGAGGCAGGTGCCTATCCCATCCTGCCTGGGCAAAGGCAGAGTACACCCTGGACGGCTCGCCAGGCCATACACTGACGGCTATGCAGCTAGTCTTGTTGAAAGTCAGCAATGGTTCTTTTACATAAACCTCACACCATAGACAGTGAGAGACATGGCCAGCCTTTGATAACCCAGTTGGCTGCACTGAGGGGAACAGTGACAACCTTGTGGAGAGTGAGACTTGAACCCCCAACCTTTTGTCAGCGATCCAGCGCCCTATACCACTAGGCCACCTCATTTTGAGATGACAGAACTAATTACTGACACACTCTGCCGCCGTGTTATTACGCAGATTTTATCCAAATGTCAGTCCTGTAATGTCCATCCTAAGGGCAGCACAGTAGGGAAGTGGTTAGCACATCTGCCACACAGTAAGAAGGTTCTGGGTTCGGGTCTCGGGCATGTGTGGGTTTTTTTCTGAGGAGACAAAGATATGCACATTACACTAATTAGCTGTTTCAAATCACCTGTCGGTCTGAGTGTGGGTGTGAATGGTGGTGTGTGTTGTTCAGGATGTTCATGTTCATACAGACAACGCACACCAGCCGCACTAATAGAATTAAGTGGTTTGGGAAATGACTATATGAGTTAATGATTTGGTGAGAAATGTCAATCCTAATCCTACTGTCTGTTGGAAAATAAGTCTAAATAGTTCACTAGCATTTACACTCGTAACAGTCCTGAAAGCAAACTGTAACTATAAATATAATTTGAACATGAATCATTCGGCGAGGTTTGATCCTCGATCTCCAAACATTTATAGTGCCAGCTTTATTTCTTTGAACGAGACATTCGGGGTAATACTTTGCTTGGATTGAATTCTGTCTCACTTGTGAGTCACTTTCGGGGGAAAGCATCAGCTGAATTAATACACATAAGTTTATCGATTGAAGGAGTGTGATTCAGCTCTTGGTAGCACATAAATGAGCCGCTTTATTAGCAGGATGGCACACTAATTTAATCTAACTGGCAAAGATTAGGATCAGGAGACAGATTATTCCTTCTATATATACTTGTTGCTCTGCTTTTTTTCAAACACAACAGCTCTCAAAAAAACATTTGACTCATTTAGTCACCAAAAACAACATCAAATTTATGAGGGTTGGTTTCAAGTAAAGCATACGGGAATGAAATTGTCATATTATACTGACCTTTCTCAAAAAATTAGCATATTGTGATAAAGTTCATTATTTTCTGTAATGTACTGATAAAAATTAAACTTTCATATATTTTAGATTCATTGCACACCAACTGAAATATTTCAGGTCTTTTATTGTTTTAATGCTGATGATTTTGGCATACAGCTCATGAAAACCCAAAATTCCTATCTCAAAAAATTAGCATATCATGTTCAGGTAGTCTAAACGAGCTATTAACCTAATCATCTGAATCAACCAATTAACTCTAAACACCTGCAAAAGATTCCTGAGGCTTTTAAAAACTCCCAGCCTGGTTCATTACTCAAAACCGCAATCATGGGTAAGACTGCTGACCTGACTGCTGTCCAGAAGGCCATCATTGACACCCTCAAGCAAGAGGGTAAGACACAGAAAGAAATCTCTGAGCGAATAGGCTGTTCCCAGAGTGCTCTATCAAGGCACCTCAGTGGGACGTCTGTGGGAAGGAAAAAGTGTGGCAGAAAACGCTGCACAACCAGAAGAGGTGACCGGACCCTGAGGAAGATTGTGGAGAAGGGCCGATTCCAGACTTTGGGGGACCTGTGGAAGCAGTGGACTGAGTCTGGAGTAGAAACATCCAGAGCCACCGTGCACAGGCGTGTGCAGGAAATGGACTACAGGTGCCGCATTCCCCAGGTCAAGCCACTTTTGAACCAGAAACAGCGGCAGAAGCGCCTGACCTGGGCTACAGAGAAGCAGCACTGGACTGTTGCTCAGTGGTCCAAAGTACTTTTTTCAGATGAAAGCAAATTTTGCATGTCATTCGGAAATCAAGGTGCCAGAGTCTGGAGGAAGACTGGGGAGAAGGAAAGGCCAAAATGCCTGAAGTCCAGTGTCAAGTACCCACAGCCAGTGATGGTCTGGGGTGCCATGTCAGCTGCTGGTGTTGGTCCACTGTGTTTTATCAAGGGCAGAGTCAATGCAGCTAGCTATCAGGAGATTTTGGAGCATTTCATGCTTCCATCTGCTGAAAAGCTTTATGGAGATGAAGATTTTAATTTTTCAGCACGACCTGGCACCTGCTCACAGTGCCAAGACCACTGCTAAATGGTTTACTGACCATGGTATTACTGGGCTCAATTGGCCTGCCAACTCTCCTGACCTGAAGCCCATAGAGAATCTGTGGGATATTGTGAAGAGAAAGTTGAGAGACACCAGACCCAACACTGTGGATGAGCTTAAGGCCGCTATCGAAGCATCCTGGGCCTCCATAACACCTCAGCAGTGCCACAGGCTGATTGCCTCCATGCCACGCCGCATTGAAGCAGTCATTTCTGCAAAAGGATTCCCGACCAAGTATTGAGTGCATAACTGAACATAATTATTTGAAGGTTGACTTTTTTGTATTAAAAACACTTTTTTTATTGGTCGGATGAAATATGCTAATATTTTTAGATGGGATTTTGGGATTTTTTTTTTACTTTTTTGCCAAAATTATCAATATTAAAACAATAAAAGGCTTAAACTACTTCAGTTGTGTGTAATGAATCTAAAATATATGAAAGTTTAATGTTTATCAGTACATTACAGAAAATAATGAATTTATCACAATATGCTAATTTTTTGAGAAGGACCAGCACTATTCTAAAAATTGATTGAATTTCAAATAAATATTTTTATGTGTTTACATTATTAATTTTGGGGCCAGTGGTGCGGGGGTTAGGGTGCTGCGCTCATGATCGGCAGGTTGTGTGTTCAAATCCCAGCTAGACCCTCACTGTGCTAAGACCCCTGGGCAGGGGGTCCTCCACAAGTATGCCTCTGTTCATTCACCCAGCAGTATAAATGGGTACCACTAAAAATATACTGGGAAGGTAAACTCACGATAGACTAGTGTCCCATCCAGGAGGAGTTGAACTCCTGGTCGCTTCTCGCTATGGAAACCGGGGATAAGTACCGACCTGATGAGCCACTAGGCTTGGGTGTAAAAAGCCCAACGGACTTTACCTTACATTATTAGCTAATTAAGAGTCGTGGTACATTCTGGACATCAGTTCATCAATGGCAAAACAATGAGAAATTAATACAAAATGACAAAATGGCTGTGGGTGGCACGGCGGTGTAGTTGTTAGTCATTCGCCTCAACAAGAAGTTCCTGGTTTGAGTTCCGTGTCTGGAAGGGTGTTTTTTGTGTGTGTGTGTGTGTGTGTGTGTGAGACGTTTCCATGTTCTCTCTGTGCTTGAGAGAGGTTCCTCTGGGAATGGCAGTTTCCTCCCACAGTCCAAAAACATGCATCTGTGGCAATGTGAATATTCTCAATTGCCTCTAGGCAGAGTGGTTAGTATGCTTGCCCCACACCAAGAAGGCTCTGGGTTTAACTACCAGGCTCAGGCATTTCTGTGAGGAGTTTGCATGTTTTCCCCATTGTACTTTGGTTTCCTTCCACAGTCCAAGGATTATGCACATTAAACTAATAGACTGCTGTAAATCGATCCTTGGTGCGAGTGTGGGTGTGAATGGTTGTGTATGTTGCCATATGATGGACTGGCGAGCTGTTCAATGTGCAGTCCACCTCCACCTTCGAGTTGGCTGAGATAGATTTCAGGCTTCCTGAGATCCTAGTAGGGGTAAGCAGCTTTTCAAATGAATGATTGGCATATGGCTGAGGGTCAGGATCGGCCAGTAATTTCAGGTCCTTTGTAAAAACAGATCCCACTGGAGAACCAGGAAGTAGACTTGGACCTGGAACTGGAAAAATATCTACTCTACAATCCTAAACATCGAATGTACTGCACAACATGGAACAATGAACTTATCCAAACTGAAAAGCATTCCACCTGCAGGAAATTTGGAACAACTCTGCACAGGTAGAGTAGGAAGTGTTTATATGGGTTCAGCGCCATCCTCTATTTAAGGCATTATTATCTATTACGATTGTCTGTCAGATCTGACTCCTCCCCTGGAATGCAAGCTACACTCCATCCAGGAAGGATGTGAGGGATTAGATTATATTACACTCTTTGGATCTCGGCTGAACTTCATCTTTATCGAATGAGCTCAAGAAGATTCCAGCCCCCAAGGAGTTTTGGATGACTTGGCTTTGCATGGGAAGTCTGGAAAACAGTGTAACAAGCAACAGGAGAGAGAACTGTGTGACACTTGTACTGGCATCCTATGCAATAATCTCCTCAGCATGGAGCTCTATTGTGTAGCAGCTGAGTAGCCTGGGAACCAAACAATTGCTTACTGTGATTAGTAGCTTTCCATTTCACCTCAGGTGCATTTGCTAATCGTATTGTTTTGTGTACTCAACACGGTTCTGATTTGTACATGGAGATTTTGGACTAAATTGTACTAATGTCTCATGGAGTGGTTCTGGTTAGCATAGCAACAGTCACGTCTATAAATAATACACTTTTATGAATTCGTATTCCTGAATTGTGCTTCTACTAAAAGTGACAAAACAGCATTATACCCTTCACATTTGGCAGACACCCCCTTTTTATAGACTACTGTGTCATGCTAGTGCTTAGAAATGAAAGCAAAAAACTTTGCAGTTGTGAGAAGCTTAAGTATTTCTGATGCTTTTGACTGTGAGACAGAGCGAGACGGCAAGAGACGAGCTGTACAGCATGCTGAAAGTAGTTTTTGCAAAAGGTTGTGACATAAAAAGAATATTACAGACGCTCCCCAACTTACGTTCATTCATTTTACATTTTTTCGATTTTACCTTTTTTTTTCCAAAAAAAAGTCAAATTATGAGTTTAGACAACCCTACATAGTACGCTGACGTAATGACGCAATGACGTAATGATGCTGCGTCCATTGTTTACAAACGACAGACTGAACGTGCCCCTCCTTCTTCCCAGTTCAGTTACATATATATATTGTTTTATATATTTATATACCCTTGTGTTAAGACTGTGATCTTTGTGTTTACACTGTTTTGTGGACTTTTGTAAGCCTAAGCAAATATGGTCGGTCAGAAGCGTAAGCCTACTAGCATGGGTGCAAGTCTCATACTCAGTGCAGGCTGTGTTCTAAGCGAGTTCATTGGCACCCTTGCGCACTTGAAAGACCGGAAGTTCGTATAACCCACAGCAAGTACACTACTTTCGTAAGTACACTACTTTCGGTTTTGTGCGTCTCACATATTGTAAGCGTTAATTGGCTGTTTTAAGTTTCATGTAAAGAGACTCGGTATAAATATGTGACTTATTTGAAATTAATGTTGATATTATTTAATATATTTGATATTATTTTACAATGTTATGTTTATAATAATTGATTTAGGGGTGTTTTATGAGATACGATAATGGTATTTATGGATGTATAGTACAGTATGAGTGTCATACGTCACACGTCATACGTCACTGTAACAACTTACGTTCACTTTCAACTTACGTTCTGCCATCCGGAACCAATTAAAAACGTAAGTCGGGGAGCATCTGTATATAGTGTGTAAGGTACAAGGAACAAGGGCCAAGGATGGACATGGCACACTGGACTTGAAGGAGTCGTGAGGTAGGTTAAAACAAAAAAGAGCAATATTAAGGCGCCTATTTACTTAACAGACATACAGTATTAATTAAACATTCATCACGCTCTTATCTCTTGAAAATAAAATAGAATCAGCCGCAATGTCTTTCTGAAAACATTTGTTTACTCCTGTGCATGAGTACAATGACCTTTGACCCTAGGTGTGATGAGATTAGTAAACATCGTCAACTTGAGGCAAGGATGCAGCACAATTATCATAACAAAATGGCAGACGTCAGTACAGAGATGCAAACAGTGAAAAAACTGTAAGCTTTAAGTAATTTCAGACATGTTAGACATGTTGGATGCAATCTGTGTGTGTACAGGGATCCCTCACTTTCCGCTGATAATTGAGACCAAGATCCTCCCGCGATAACTGAAATCCGCGAAGTCGGATCAACCTCCCAAACCCCCCATAACTGACGTATATGTACATGTATATGTGTATATAATATCAATAAATACATATTCAATGCTATAAATGCTTATAATAACAATTAAACATTCAAAAATAATGCATAAAATAATGCATAAGATGTAAATAAAATATAAATACACATATACAGACATGCAAACACGCAGATGCACACCTTGCATAAATACAGTTTTGATGGGAGATTTTGGGTTGTTTTTTGTTTGTTTGTTTTTTTTTTTTGTTTTTGTTTCTTGTTTTTTTTGCATAATTGGCCTTGTTTTTTGTGGCATTTTCCCGAACCTTTTCCTCGTTTCTTCCTTAATTTCCTTATTTTTTATTTCGATGAATATTTAAAAAAAAAAAAAACACGATGCACTGAAGCCGCATAAATTGAAGCGCAAAGTAGCGAGGGATCCCTGTATATGTGTGAGCGAGGAAGTGAGAAAGAAAGAGTTTATTTCTTTGGAAATTGTATGCTTTCCCATTTTTTAAACACATGATCTTGGACGTGTCCACAATCTAAGAATCGGTGTTCCACTGCCTAGTTACATGACACACATTGAGTTTAATTCAGCTTTATTTGTACTGTGCTTTTTACAGTTGACATTGTCGCAACCCTGCGATGGCCTGGTGAGTTGTCCAGGGTGGACCCCGCCCTCGGCCATATTCGGCGAGGTGCCAGCCTCCCTGCAACCCTAATTAGCATAAAGCGGTTGAAAGGATGATGATGAATGACATTGCTGCAAAGCAGCCTTACATAAAGAAATTTCAAAAGAATGTGAACATTTCTTCTGCAAACCCTATACAGTATATCCCGAATAAACTTGCTGTGACAGTGGCAACGATAGGCTCCCCCAGTCGAAACGAGGAACAAACCCTGAGAGGAACCACACTAAATATGGATACCCATCCTCATTTGTCATGACAGGTTTTGACTGTCAGGTCAGGTTTTGCTCTGCTCCTGGTAACATGTAAGCCAGTACAACCTGTTAAATGGTCGAGGGTTCAGCAACTAAACCAGCTTCCCCACCAGGTTCTAAATTTTGGTGAGTAGGGTGGCTAGCAACCCAGCAGGAATAAAAACAAGGCCTATCAAAGGGCGGATGATCTCTTTAGAGTCTACGGCCAGCTAGCTAGAGATGGTGTCTCACTAAAAACACCCTGAAGAAAGAACTTTGGGCCTCTACTGCGGATTTTTTGCCCTTCATATACAGCCATGACAAGCTGTTATGTCGGCCGCCTACGCCAGAATTCTGGCACAGTACCCAGATTGATTGATCCTCATTTGGATAAAAACAAACAAAAATACAAACCATATAGCAGATATTCCACTGTAGTTTACTCGGCTGAACAAAAAAGTTTGTATTTCTGGTTGCCTGATTGACCCTTTTATAAACAGACAGAGATAAAAAAAAAATTCTGGATGAAGTGGCTGGGGGAGAGGAGCGTTTGAACGGCACTGTTTAGGCTGATGTCCTGTGAACTTACCCCGGATTAAGCAGAAGATGATGAAGATGGAGTCCATTTATTATTATCCAGAGCAACTTACCATTGACTGTTTCTTTTGGTGGAAGGGGGCTTGCTTGTTTGCTTACTTATTCATTTATTTAATAAATAAATAAATACAACACTTAAGTGCCTTGCTCAACCACCCAACAGTGGTCACTTACTGGTACTGGGTCTTGAACCCAGAACTTTTGGCTTAGTAAGATATGGTCTTAATCACTGAGCTACCGCTAGCCCCAAACTTATCAAAATGCATTGGTGGTTGTTCCAGTGTTGGTGTACTTACTGTTTAGGCTGCTTTTCACAACAGACAGAGCAAATGCACTATACTAGATATGGTTACTGCAAACATACAAAACCAAAACAAGACGTAAAACGGGTAAACCAGAGATACAAAGCCAGTGAGCTGGGGTGACTTTGTACAAAGGTGGGCTGAAAAGTTCATAGGCTGACCATGATGCAATGAACATACAGTATTAAACAACTGAGAATGACCAGTACATTGGCATAAACAATAATGAGAGATATTATCTGTTTGTAGTGCATTATTAACCTTGAGAAATCACCTTAGTTATTGTAATGTAGACTAAAATCACCAGTAGAAAAAAATGTACAAAATAATGGGAAAATTTTTTCTTTCTTTTTCTTTTACACCAACTACCTTCATGTCCTCCTTCACCACATCCATGAATCTTATCTTTGGTCTTCCTCTGGGCCTTCTGCCTAGTAGTTCCATCCTCAGCATCCTATTATCAATATACAGGAATCCCTCACTTTCCGCGGTTAATTGGGACCGAGATCCCCGTGCGACCATCGAAATCCACGAAGTAGGGTCATCCCCCCAAACCCAACTGACGTATACGTACATGTATATGTGTATATAATATCAATAAATACATATTCAATGCTATAAATGCTTATAATAACAATTAAACATTAAAAAAATAACATAAATGCAAATAAAATATAAATACACGCACATACAGATGGTATTGCATGAGCAGAAGACGACACACATACATACACGGGCACGCAGATGCGCGTGCACACACAGATGCAACAATGTAAGTAGTTTTGATGGGAGATTTTGGGTTGTTTTTTGTTTTGTGTTGGTTTTGGGTTGTTTTTTTTTTGCATATTTGGCCTTATTTTTGTGGCATTTTCCTTAACTTTTTTCTTTATTCTTCCTTATTTTTTAATTTGATGAATATATATATATTTTTAACGAGATGCACTGAAGCCGCATGAATTGAAGCGTGAAGTAGCGAGGAATCCCTGAATTCATTATCCCTCCTCTGTACATACCTAAACCATCTCAATCTAAAATAATGCAAAATAGTAAAACATTATTTGTTTTTTGAGTATTTGCACCAATATGAATAGCTTCTTGAAGGATGACTTGCAACTGGGCTTCATAAATGGTTGGATGAGTTTAAAAAATTATGAAAATTATATTCTTTGGCACTTTTGGACATCATCATTTAAACACGAGCTGAGGGTGTATTCTCGAGAAACAGTATTCATCACTTCAGTACATTTATCAATGTGAAAGCAGAATAAAACTGTTCTATAGTACTGTGTGTGTGTGTGTGTGTATATATATATATATATACATGGTAAGTCTGTTGGGTTTTTTACACCTGAGCCTAGTGGCTTAGCCTTGTGGCTCATCAGGCCGGTACTTATCCCCGGTTTCCGTAGAGTGAAGGGACCAGGAGTTCAACTCCCCCTGGATGGGACGCTAGTCCATCGCAGGTTATCTTCCCAGTATATTTTACTGGTACCCATTTATACTGCTGGGTGAACAGAGGCACACTTGTGGTTGAGACCTTGCCCAAGGGTCTTAGCACAGTGAGGGTCTCAGTAGGATTTGAACTCACAACCTACTGATCATGAGCGCAGCACCCTAACCACTACGCCACTGGCCCCACTATATATATATATATATATATATATATATAAAATGGAAGTCAAATATATAATATATTATAATATATAATAATTATATATATATATATATATATATATATATATATATATATATGGCACCTTAAATATGACATTTGATGTTGGTTTTATTTTAATCTGGAACCCATCTATGTCTTGCACACAAACACAGGATGCAACATATCGGAAAGCAAGCTGCCATCTTGTCCATAACATTTCTATAACTTGCCAATATAAGTTCACAACACAGTGTTTTACTTACAAAGTAAAGTCTGCACTATAAGCTCTGTTATCACAAATTGGAAAAAAGGAGCCTCTCTATTCCTGGTTAGAATATAACCTGTATAACCAGAATATAACCTGCAATCTGTGAGATACAGAGCTGTGTGCGTGCGCACAGTTTTATTTTATCTGGTTAAGAATCAGGATTGGCACACACAGAAAAGATATCCTTTTTCTTTGCTAAAACAAAACAAAAACAAACTTTGAGAAAAACTAGGATAAGGCTCATTAAAGCCTCTCAGCCAACTCTGGGTGAAGTCACGGTACACCCTGAACAGCTTGCAAATCCATCACAGGGCAACACATTGCCACAAACTGTCACAGCTATGGGTGGTTTGGGACAGCCAATTAGCCTAATATGCTCTATAATTTGCTTTAAAATCATTTTTGAGCTGTGGGAGGATCCCAAAGTACCTGGAGAAAACCCACACAGGCATGCGGAGAACATGCAAATTCCACACAGAAACACCCGAACCTGGATCTCGGATCAAGGACATATGCAGAGGACATGCTAGCCACTATGCCGTCATCCAGCACACCTGAGAACTGAGTGGTTTGTTAGCAGAGTGATGATGTTGAAGCAGGCTTTTATTCCAGCCAAACAGGATCAACACTTGATTTCAATTGGTTAACAAATGACCTTTATATTGGATTCACAGCATGCAATTATGTCTTGGATTTTTTTTTTTTTTTTTTTTTTTTCAGTTCTGGTAAATCCCATTATCTTAATAAATGGAAGTCATTCTATAATTAGCATAGGTGAACGCCCCTAAATCTTCATAAAATGATATGGGGCGTGTCCACACACAAACGTTCATGAAGATGGAAGTGCTGGATGGAATCTAAGAGAAGGTAAAGTTTAACTTCTCCTGAATTAAAAATACTGCTGCAGAACATCAGTTCCAGATAAGAGACAGTACTCATTAGTGTGAATACTGGATATAGACCCCCAGAATTGAATGAAGCCTGGCATTAAGCGAGCATGCAGCGAATTGTGCAACACTAATGATTTTTATTTTTTTTTTTAAAGTAGTTTGACCCAAAATTAAAGGCCAAGAAAATGATTGCTAAACAAAGTGGTGAGATGCTGATGCTGGCTATTGGAGTTGTAAGAACTGGACCAATGCGTATTGAGTGCACCATTGATGCTATGCACATTGATACTGACTTGTGCTCTGTGCCTGTCCGTGTCAAGGTCACACCCTGACAAAGAATCAAAAGATATTTTAATAGAATTTTAAGTTAAAGCAGTAGCTATAAAACAGTGGCCCTTGACCGTTATAAAACGCTTAGCTTTTAGATATTTGCTTCTGCAGCAGTAACCATGTATTATTGTAAGGGTACATAAGTAACACATCAGAAATAAAGAATGACTATCTCTGTCTTCCTTTTGCCTTTTTCCCTTTTTTACTCGGGAGTCGCCACAGCGAATCATCTGATTCGCACTTTTGATTTGGCAGAGGTTTTTCCGTCGGATGCCCTTCCTGTCACAACCCTTTTAAGCAATGGACAGAAACACGCTGACGACTTTGCAGCTACTCTTTACGAAAGTCAGCAATGGTTCTTTTACATGCCTCTCACCATAGACAGTGAGAGACATGGCCCGCCTTTGATAACCCAGTTAGCTGCACTGGGGGGACAGTGACAACCTTGTGGAGCGTGGGACTCGAACCCCCAACCTTAGGATCAGCGATCCTGCGCCCTATCCACTAGACCACCACTGCCCCAATAGAAATAAAGAATGACTCGGATGGTTTAAAATTAATATTTAGTTTATTTACAGATCACTGGCATGGGCCAACATCCGCTCATTCAGAAGCTGGTAGCAGGACCTCCACACAGACAGTCTCGAACAAATTGCTCAGACAAACTTAAAGAAATGAATCATTTAAAATAAACATGCACTGAAACCAGTGTCATTCTCAAGTGATTCAAGATGCTTATTACAAAGTTATAATACGGAAAATGTAATTGAGGAGTAAATTTAGAAACGTTCAGTTAATTTCTGTGTAATTTGGACTTAATGCACATGTGTGTGCAGTCTGTCATTTCCACTGTGGAACTATGAAAGATGAGTTTAATTGGGTCTGGGACCCAGCTCATAGAGCAGAATGCTCATTTAGCAAGGTGAATTTTCCCTTAGGATATAATGGGAAACCCATTAGTGCGTTCCAGTGCCTCCAAATATGCATAATGTAAAACATTTTTTAAAGGTTTCCCTCACATTAATAATAACCTCTGTTGAACAAAAGTAAACACAGGAAAATGCATTAATAAAATACATAAAAATGAAAAAATAAACCTGAACTTTATAGCTGCAATAAGTCTACAATACCCCAGTGCAAATAACTGGGTTATCAAAGGCCGACCATGTGTCTCGCTGTCTATGGTGACAGGTTGTAAAAGAACCATTGCTGACTTTCGTCATGAGTCGCTGCATCGCCATCAGTGTGCTTCTGTTCTGCGATGGCCTGGTGAGCTGTCCAGGTGTATTCTACCCTCGCCCAGAGTCAGCTAAGATGGGCGCCAGCCTCTTCGCGACCTTAATTAGGGTTAAGCAGTTCAAAAAAATGAATGAAAGTCTGGCATAAGTGTTATGAGAGAGAGAGAGAGAGAGAGAGAGAGAGAGAGAGATGGTGATAGTTTTTTCAATAATCTCTTTCATCAATTCAACATTTATTTTATCTTTGTGTTTCTTTTCACTACTGTCTTTCGCTCCAAAATCCTTTCTAACACCAAGGTACCATAGTTTATAGTCTGACTCGCACAGGAAATGCTACATGATCAATGAGTGACTCTTTGTTTTTCTTACTCGGGTTATGAGACATTCTTCGTCTTTTTCAGTGCAGAAAGTACACATATGTGTACCTCGTATAAAGGGACACTGATCTTGCGAGATGCTGCTGTATAATGTTGTGTAGACCAGTAACCGGAGTGAAATCCTCTCTTGACTGGGAGCTATTTATATTCTGTTTGACAGAATTTAATATATGGTTTGATCAGTAGATCCATGTCCTCCAAGATGGGCTGAAGGGCAGGAGGACATGGCTGATGCCTGTGATATCATAGCCACTTGGTCTCTAAGCTCAGTCTGGAATGTCCCTGTGGCTAAAAAAAAACAAACAAAAAAAACCCCCAAATATCAATTATGCTTTTGCCAGTTTTTCAACAATGGGTCTGTGATCACTATGTAAATAACAATATCAATAGATACACATTCATGGAATTTGGCAGACAGGTTTATCCATAGCAACTTACAATTAATATTTTTATATAAAATGGTCAAATTCCTTGCTCAATGGACCAATAATGTTGGTACTAGACCCACAACTTTCGGATCAGTCACCCATTGCCTTAACCACTGAGCCACTACTGCCCTAGTGAAGAAGGTGAGGGATCCACATAACTGATACACAATGAAGTGATATTTATTTACATGATAGTTTGTAATATCTAAAAAAAATATTTAAAAAGTTTATGATTCAAAAAATCTGTCTCTGACATGAATTGGAAAGTGAAAGATAAACTAGTATTGATTTTACAAAAACACTACAGTACCATGGACAGTGGTGGCCTAGTGGTGTAAAGCGCTGGATTGCTGATCCAAAGGTTGTGGGTTCAAGTCCCACTCTCCACAAGGTTGTCACTGTCCCCCCAGTGCAGCTAACTGGGTTATCAAAGCCGGCCATGTCTCTCACTGTCTCTTGTGTGAGGTTCATGTAAAAGAACCATTGCTGACTTTGGTAAAGAGTAGCTGCATAGCCGTCAGCGTGTATCTGCCCTGCGATGGCCTGGCGAGCTGTCCATGGTGTACTCTACCCTCGGCCAGAGTCGGCTGGGATGGGTGCCAGCTTCCCTGCGACCCTAATTAGGATTAAGCAGTTACAGGAACTGAACTAAACACTACAGTACCAATATGTGCAAAATTCTAAAATGTTCATAGATTTTGTTTCATAAATAACAGAACTAAGAACAAATCACAAAAAATAAATATTGTTGAATGCCAGAAAACTGCACCAGTGCGGCTTCAGAAGAATTTGTTCACATGAACAGTTCAAGAATGAGGAATTTCGTTCTTTCATTCTTCGGAGGTTCTTTCAGTTCAAAACAAGAGAAGAAAATTAAATTATTTTTTTAAAGCATGACAGTCATTTCCTGCTTCAAGTGACCTTGAAAAACCATTTATTATTTACTCTTTTGATTCAAGAATTCTCCACTCAGCATAAGTCTAGAATGATGGAAAATATTCCCTGTAACGTGAACCCATTCATTCATTTTCTGAATTGCTCGATCCCAATTGGAGTTCACGTCAGTCGACTCCGGGTGTGAGCAGGTTACACCTCTGGACAGCTCATCAGGCCATCGCAGGGCCACACTCCCACAACCATTTACACCTAGGGGAGATTTGAAACAGCCAATTAATCTACTGTGCATATTTTTGGAATGTGGGAGGAAACCGGAGTACCCGGAGGAAACCCACGCAAGCATGAGGAGAACATGCAAACTCCAAACACAAATGCCCAGGCAGGGAATCATTCCCAGGCTTTCTTGCTGTGAGTGGTGATGTGCTAACCACTCCGCCTCTAGTTCATAAATGTGTATTAATGTATATGCCACAGAAAACACAAGAAAAAATAAAACCAAATATTTAAAATGTATATTTCAGACTAACATATTTCCTAAGATCAACTATGAATAAATGTAATACAGTGGTACCTCACCTTACGAAATTAATCCGTTCCAGAGCCTTTTTCTTAACCTGGATTTTTTGTAAATTGAACCGCATTTTACATGTAAAATGTGTGATTCATTCCAAGGCCCCCAATACGACCCCCTAAACCCTTTAAAAATTATAAAAGCATACCTTTTAAGACCGCCTTCTGATTCAATATCGTACCGATGGTAGACGGGTTTGGCCATATTCCTTTGCGATATCACTCAACTGCATGCCACGAGTCTGCTTCTTCTTTTAACTTGCACCGGAAATCACACATGCGTGCGTGTGCGCGTGTGTTGACCATGTCTTCTTAGCAGATTTATAATCTTACAAATGTTTATGGAAGGTTAAAAGCCTGAGTCAAAAAATAAAGTTGCAATGACTCAAAAAAAACATGAAACAACAGTAACTCTGTCCTTTACAGGAAAAATATTATGGGAGATGCAGCTCCATAATAGCCAGTGGGAGGGAGCTGCGTCATCCCTCCTAGCCAATAGGTGGCCAGTGGGAGTGGGATGTTGGGAGATAACCAATGGGAGGGAGCTGTGTCATCCCTACTAGCCAATGGGAGGCCAGCGGGGCGGGATGTTGGGAGAGCAACTCGTCAATAGAGAGCAACTCGTGCATTGTTTTAATGGCGCGTTTGGTGCGTTTCGTGAGGAGAACGTGTTTCGTATACAGAGACAAAAAATTTTGGAAAATGTTTTTCCTAACCTAGATTTTTCGTTTTCTGGGACTATCGTAAGGTGAGGTACCACTGTATTCAATTCGGTCACTCAATATTTGTACAGTAATGAGTGAAGCTTGGGCAACCCAGATTAAAAAGCAGGGCACGCCACTCTCCACTCCATTGTAGGGATAGCACAGATAACTAGCCATTAATACTCACACCAAGGGGTAATTTCGAACAGCCAATCAGCCTAATCTACATGTCTTTGGACTGTTGGACGAAACCCATGCGTGAATGGGGTGAAAATTCAAACTCTATAAAGAAATGTCCTTACTAACCCCTTGCTAATCTTTTTTGCTAAAGCACTCCACCATCATGTCCCTCTTTGAGCAAGTAAATCATTATTTTTACTCATTTTCTGAATCACGTAATCCTAATTAGGGTTGCGAGGAGGCTGGCACCTATCTCAGTCGACTCTGAGCGAGGGCAGTGTACACCCTGGACAGCTCACCAGGCCATCGCAGGGCACAAACATGCTGACGGCTATGCAGCTACTCTTGTCAAAAGTCAGCAATGGTTCTTTTACAACCTCTCACCATAGACAGTGAGAGACATGGCCGGCCTTTGATAACCTAATTAGCTGCACTGGAGGAAATCATTGTTTGATGATGTAGAATTTTACTCACTGATTATTTATCGCTTGCTCATTTTCTGAATCGTTTAATCCTCCTCTTTGCAGATAGGCAGGAGCCCATGTCAGCCAACACTGACTGAAGTTTGGGTACACCCTGAATAACTCGCCAGACCACTTAAAAGGTTGACACACTCTAGACTATTCACACTCACATCTACGGACAATCTAACCAAAATTGAATGACTTTGAACTGTGGGTAGAACTGGAGTACCTGGAGGAAAACCACGCAGGCACACGGAGAACAATAAAAGTGCACACAGAAACACACTCATCAATCCAGGGACTCAAAGCCAGACCATTTTTGTTGGAGAGCTGACATAATAACCACTCCACCACCGTGCCACCCCCACTGATTACTTGTGAGGATGCATTTATTTTAATCAGGATGTATCCTGTACTCCAGACATTTCTTGTCAAAGAGATTTCTTTAAGCACAACTTTGGAGAATTGCACAAGATTACATAAATGACCTTGATACTCGAACTTTTTTCTCCCCACAATAGGTTTCTGACAAGTTATATTTTTAAATAATATAGTAATAAGCAGTGAATCTATACAATCTTTATTGAACATTTTATGAAGGTTAGTGTGGGTGTGGAAAATGGTGAATCAGTTGATTCCACACGCATCATGCATTGAGCTTGCTTCCAAGGGGACAACATGCATTTGACGGAATGACTCAGTGCTGTCACGATGAAATGGCTTTTTCTAAAAGATAGGAGAGTTGTTGGAGTGATAATTCTGAGCCATCATGTTTACTGTGTCGGGTTGTAAATGATCCAAAAATCACATTCTGCCATTTTGACAAATTTGGCATTCTTGATGTGACTGGACAAGTTAATATTCTTGATTGAACTTTATTGCAGGAATTTATCCAAAGACCAGAAATTCTTCAAAGATGTCAATAATTTATCCAAATTGTAGCCCTGCTAATGGACAGATTTTCAGTGCAAGAATCATTAAAAGGATCTTTTAAATATTTGTGCATCACTCATTTCCTGAACAACTTAATCCTATTAGGGTCTAGGGGAGGGTGGAGCCTATCTCAGCTGGCGGGGTGCACTCTAAACAACTCGTCAGACCATCATAGGTCAACAGCTGGCGGTCAACGCATGCAACCATTCAAATTCACACCTAGGGAGCAGCCAGTTAGCCCGAATTGCATGTCTTTGGACTATGGGAGGAAACCAGGTATACCCGGAGTAAACCCACACAGTTATGTGGAGAGCATGCAAACTCCGCACTGAAACACTTGAGCACAGGAATCAAACCCAGGACCTTCTTCCTGTGAGGTTGATATGCTAATCACTACACTACGTGTGTCTGCAAATCAAAATAATTTACCACTAATATTTCTTCATTTATCCTCCTCAGGCTCCATCAAGTAAAATTAAATCTCAACTATGGAGCCTGTGAACTGCTCCTCGGAATCATCATCTGACGATGGGGACTCTGCAATCAGTGGCAATAAAATCATCCTCTGCCTGATGCTCTCCATCCTTGCTGTAGCTACAACTGTCATCAATTCCCTCGTGATAACCGCTATTCTAGTCACTCGCAAGCTCCATCAGCCAGCCAACTATTTGATTTGCTCGTTGGCCGTCACTGATCTCCTGGTGGCTGCACTGGTAATGCCAGTGAGCATTGTCTACATAGCAGAAGAGAAGTGGGTGCTAGGTCCAGCCATGTGCCACCTGTGGCTGGGTATAGATGTTACCTGCTGCACCTGCTCCATCCTGCACCTGGCTGCCATTGCTCATGACCGCTACTGTGCCATCACTGATGCTGTAGCATACTCGCAAAAACGAACATCTCAGAGAGCAGCTGTGACCATAGTACTAGTCTGGGTGCTTTCTGTGTTTATCTCACTCCCCCCACTGATATGGAGGAAGATGCCTGAGGAAAGTAGAGATTGCATGATGGAGCACGATCATATCGCGTTCACAGTCTACTCAACATTTGGAGCCTTTTATATCCCGCTTATCCTCATACTGGTACTCTACTACAGGATCTACCGAGCAGCGCAAACTCTGCGCAACCGACGCAGTAGCAGTCGATTGGTGAAGAATACAAGCAATATTGTTGTCGTGAGTTCGGACAGGGAAGCTCCACCACTCAGTCCAGACACCCTTAGCCCCACTGAGAAGTCTTTTTCGGATCCATCGACAGAAGGAGAGCCAATCAGGATCACTCCCACTACAGGCAGGATGTTCAAGAACCGAAGGAACCCCGGCAATAGGGAGAGACGAGCAGCACTGACTCTGGGTCTCATTCTTGGTGCTTTTATCATCTGCTGGCTGCCTTTCTTTCTCAAAGAGGTCGTCGTCAACACATGCCCTTCTTGCAGTACATCAGCCCTGCTTGCAGACTTCCTCACCTGGTTAGGCTATCTAAATTCCCTCATCAACCCACTAATATACACCATCTTTAATGAGGACTTCAAAAAAGCCTTTCAGAAACTCATCTCATTGCCATGTGCCCAGTGTAGATGAACTCTGCAAGATACTAAAAAAACACCACAGGCTCCAGATGTGCACTCACTCACCAATAAGATTCATCCTACTAGAGTTGCAGGGAGACGGGATCCTTCCTCAGCTGACAATGAGCACAGACAGGGTACATCCTGAACAACGCATCAGACCATCGCAGGACCAACAGACCCCCCATCCCTCCCCCAGGCAGTTTCAAACAGCCAATTAACTTAATGTACAGGTGTTTTGTTTATGAGAGGAAACCAGAGTATTGGAGGACACCTATGCAAGCATGAGACCATGTTAACGCCAGGAACACCGAAGCCCAAGACTCAAACCCAGGACCTTCCTGCTGTGAGGAGACTGTGCTGTGATGCAATAACCACTACAATGCTGGTCTTGCCACCAGATACAGTACTTCAAAGTAATAGCTCATTAAATTGTGGAAATATTTTGTCTTGTTTCGGAGACCAGGGAGAAAGGATGTCAAGTCATTAAGAGACCACACCAACAGCTGGGCTTTAAGAAAGAAAAAAAAAAAATCAAAACAGTGTAAACCCTTAGCATGTTGACCAAAGGGAATACAAACAAATGAGAAGGGCAATTGTCTGACAAACACAATGACTGGCGAGACTGAGGAGGTGCTAAGGGTCTTTCTTTGAATTTTATAAGTTCCAATTCAGCCTCAGATTCCCCCCAAGGCGGTTAGCTTTCACCAATCTGTTTTGAACCCTCTGGAACATCATTTTCCAAAAGGAACTGATGTAATATCCACATGACATTTCCAGCTTATTAATAATGGCCAGTACTGGCTGCTGTTGTTTACCCCTTTCCTACAGGTACATAGGAAACAGATAATGGTATCTTGCTGTGAAAATAACTTCTTGCTAATTCTTAGGCCAGGATGAAGAGCCAGTGCATATTGCTTGCATTCTCATTTTTCCTTCTTTTGTGAACAGACCACAGGTTATCTACATTTGTATTTAAATGCCTTTCTGCATTATTAGTTTTCCTTGCCAATTTCATTTGAGGAAATTGGTCAACACAATACACCAGGACCTTCCTTGTCTGTGTATCATGCACCCCACCCCCAGCCCAAGTTAAAGGGTAGGTGGTGCCTCTGAAGACATTTGTGTGCAATAACACCATCTACTGGAATTAAAGAGTCAGTAATAACTTCCACACACCAAGGTAAATAATTTATTTACATATATACAATATACTGCATATTTAAAAAAAAAAAAAAAAAAAAGAACGCATGCACCCATTTAAAAACATATTTGAGCTTAAACCCAGACATAAGCAGCAAGTGCACTCCTGCTTTGAGATGTTGGTGTAGAACGACCAGTTTGCATTCTTCTATTCTTGGAACACGAGGCACACAGAAGACCTCCACCAATAACCATGAGCACAGCACCCCCCCCCCCCTTCCCTAGATAAAGATGCATGCCCCAAGCTCTCCCTTTTGTGACTGGGCCACGAGTGGATTGTAGATGTCTCTGGTGACTATTTTCAGACCGGCTAGGAGACACAAGACTCAAAATACCCGCAATGACAAAGAATTCCAGCAGCTATCCAGGACTTGACGGAGCTTTCTTCCAAGCAATTTCACTTGCCTCCCACAACACTAGAAACCATAGCCACTAGTGTAACCAGCAGTGCTATGATGAGAACAGCCCATGAGGCTTGAAGGTCTGAAGACACAGCCAGCATGCGGGGGAACAAGTTTTGCACTGCATTTTACCAGTGCTCGGCACTACACAGTTCATCCACAAACCTTCCCAGAACTTCTGTGACATCACACTGTTGTCACCGATGAAAGCAGTGAAACGCCACAGCGTGACATCACAAGCAAGGATCATTCCCAGCCAGCCCACCATCCAAGTTAAGATACCCAGCAGGCATCTGTCGTAGCCCTGCAGACATGGCTTCATTCTGGAACAGGGAGACACCAGAACTACTACAAGAGAAAGGAGGAGAAAAAGCCATCACATTATATAGAAAAACAAAAGCCATTAGATAAATGCACATTAGCCTGACTGGTATAGTCCTACCAAAATACAACCAGAAAGAGGAGTTACTGAACACAAGTTTGACTGAAACTGTTTAGGCTGATTGTAGTCTTCTTGATCAGAACATGATTGGTGTCATCATTGGTTATCTGTGACCACATTACCATTACCTGTACCAAGCACATGTTTATAAAGACAAGGGTGGACTGAGAGAGCCATAGGCTGGCCATAAAAGCAGAGGTCAAATTTGGTATATTTTTCAACATTAATTTCCACTGGGTTCAATACACTTCCATCAGCATTGTAGTGCCAGACTCCCCGTGATATAGGAGCATTACAGTTCTATTGCTCCAGTGTTACTCTTTATTCAGGAAATAAACTGAATAGCCCAGTGTCTTAGTTGCTTTATACACACACCTAATATAGTGTGTGTGTGTGTGTGTGTGTGTGTATGTATATATATATATATATATATATATATATATATATATATATATATATGGGATTTTCTGAGTAGTTCCTTCCGTAGGAGAGTGCTCAATACTTTTTGGTAGAGCAAATAACAATAAAAATAAAAGGACAGGACAAAGACTCAATTGAAACTCCATTTATCACTACAGATCTGTTTCGAGGGGTGGTGAAACCATCCTCGCTCTTCAGGTGATTATAGGAGAAATATTATTATATATTATACATTATATAGAAATATATTTCTCCTATAATCACCTGAAGAGAGGATGGTTTCACCACCCCTCGAAACAGATCTGTAGTGATAAATGGAGTTTCAATTGAGTCTTTGTCCTGTCCTTTTATTTATATATATATATATATATATATATATATATATATATATATATATATATACACATACACACACACACACATACATACACTAGTACTTAACACCACTCCAGGGATGCAGCTGGAGTTATGGCAACAAAAATAAAATTACATCATAAAATATTTAACATTCAGGTGATACATACAGTGTGAGATTAGAAAAAAAAGGTTTAAAAAAATTCCATCTGTCAATAAGTCAGCTCTCACTGACATCAGGAGTAATTTTAAAGCCGAGACTGTATTGTGAGGCTGGGCTGGACTGCAAGCAAGAACATGACAAAAGACAGAAGACTTTACCCACCATTTGCCAAACCACCAAGCCATATAATTAGGGTCAGGCTGGAGTCTATCTCAGCTGACACTGGGAAAATTTGCAGTACATCCTGAACAAGCTAACCAAGCCATCATAGGGCCAAAACACATAACAATTCATGCTCACTTACTGTAAACTTGGAATTTTTTTAGCCGTAGGAGAAAACCAGAGTACACAAAAGAAACCCATGCAAACACTGGGCGAACATACTCACTCTACCCAGAAACACCCAACCCTAGGACAGCTTTTCTGCAAGACAGACATGATAGCCACTACACCACCATACCATCTAGAAGAATGTACTGTAAAATGCAACGTCATGACTTTTGACACAACACAAAAAGTTAAACTTGAGTGCAAAGGAAAATAAATGATAAATTCCATCACCATGACTGTGAAATGCTATTGGACAGTTTCTTCTTCTTCTTTTTTTTTTTTTTACTTCCAAGTCCATGAAAATAACAACTCACCTAAACTTGTTTTAAATACAAATAATAAAAAAATAAAACAATGGGCAAAACACAAACACTGCAGTCTTTGACAAGTGCTTTTTGCACCCTAAATATGTATCTTTAAAATGTACAGTAATAAGCACAACACACTAGTTTACTGTCTGCTGATAAGGTTTCTATAGAATAACCCCCTCCTCATACACTGATTGGTTAAAATATAAATTTAATTAAGTCACGTGGTGAGTACAATGGTCACGTGACAAAAAGAAACTAAACGAAGGGAAAGTGAGTTGTACATAGTTTTCCTGCTGTGCAATATACGTATAACGCTGCAAAAATAAAATTATTAAAAATATTTGAAGAGTTTATTTATTACATATTAATTTCTCTATATGTGTATGTGGGTGTGTTAAGGGTACAGATTACTTGAGACAAGTGTATAAATACGCATTTTAGAATTATGTTGTGTCGATTTACAGTTTGATTTGTATTTTTATTTTATTTTTACTGTCAGTAATAGCAGTATTTTGTTGCCGGATAAATTAAAGCTCCTTTTCTGACCAATCAGATACAAAGGTAAAAAGCGACACGCCTTCTCAAAATAATTGACATCAACACTATCCAATCGAAAAACAAGAGAGCCGAACACCCTGACGGTTTACAGGCCAATCAGATTGCACCTTGATCTGCCACGTTTGGTTGAGGTTAACGGTAGCGGCTGTGTGTTGTACGCGCTGGGTTAGACAAGCAGTATGGCGGAAGAAGAGAGTGAATTGGAGTTGGACAGGTTTAAAAAAGAATTGGAGGGCTTGTTAAACGACGAGTGCGGATTGCAAAGCAAGTTGTATTGCGCGAGATTTTGTGAGGTGAGACCATAAGAGCGAACTCACACACGGATATTTAAACGTACACCGAGAGAAAGAGACTGCTCAAGCTACTAGCTAATGCTAAAGCCTTGATTATCAAAAGGTAGCTTCGCTTGGCTCTTCCAAACTAGCCTGCTAGCGTACTAAACAGTATGCGAGCATGTATAACGTCATGGAATGTCTCGGTGTACTAGTTCGTGTGCGAGTGTTGATAACCGTTGTCAGCAGAGATTCCCCTCCTACTGTGTGTGTGTGAGAGAGAGAGAATATGTACTTTTAGCTAACGTAACTGTTTATTTTCTGTCGGAGATTTCTCTCAGGATTTCATGTGAATACCGACAGGCCATTAGAAACACTTTTAAAATTTAAATTTAGTTTAGAACTTTGACGGTGTTGTGTCAGGGTTGTTGTGTAATGGGTTAAGTATTAGCTTAGCGAGCTAGCGGCTACATTCCCAAACACCATGGAAAAATATACTGTATATACAGTGAAGTGACCTCAAGAAAAGCGTGGAGACCTGCAATATAACTTATTATAACATTATATATCTTTATATTTTAATATACTATCAATTTTTACTGTTTGTACTTGAGATGTGGGTTTGTTTTGAGTTTTGGAGATCAGCTACAAGTAGGGTACTTACCCGTGTGTGTTTGTGTGTGTTTGTTGAGTTGTCTGGGGGGGTGTAAACTTCACTTTATTTTATTACTATACACTTCAGTTTAATCATACATTTTCATACACACGTATTATTTGAAGAGATTAAGTGCGAAGTATTGTGTTTTTATAACTATTATTAATTTTACTTATTCATTTTTTACTTCATGTCATCATAAATGTTCAACTTGTAATTAAAACAAAACATATGACAATATTTCATCAACATTGCATAATAATAATGTAGTTATAGTTATAATGCATAAATAATGTGTTTATTGTTGGTTTGGTTCCTCCAATTTTCTGAAAAACACCCCCCAGAACTATGGTGATGTATATAGTAGGTCTGTTCATAACTGTTCTTGATGTTGATAGGTATTGGCAATGACTGTACATGCAGTTTGATTGGTTGAAGCACTGGCGGTAAATTCTGAAAGGACTGGCTTATATTTCCCTGCAAGTTAACTCACTGTACCAACTTGTATGATTCTAGCAGAATTGCGAAATGAGTTCATTGAGGGCTAGCAAGAGGTGGAGAAAACGAAGTACCAAACTGAAATAATGCCACAAAGCCAGCTACAAAGCAAAATGAGCATGTGGCAAAGAAAACACCAAAAACATAAAATAGACTGAAAAATGAGGAAAAAAGAAGACCAAGCCAGATGCCATGACGGCCATTGAAAGGCTTAACATCTCACATATGTGAGCCACTCCACTGAAAGTAGTCTGTTGCATCCAAAAATGAGGATTTTACAGTGGTAGAGGAGGCCCAAAGCTGCAAAATGCAGCAAAAAGTTTGTCAATACCTTGAAAACTGACAGTTATGCCATTTCTTGTGTCCGCATTCAACTAAAAATTTCACAAGACGTTTTAGAGAAAAATGAGCACAAAGATTGCACTTCTTCCAAGATCATTAGTCCTCAGCAACCAAACCTTTTTATGCACCTCAGCCAGATAAACTTTTAGAAAACGTGTCTAGGAAGAGATGATAAGAGAAATCATTCTCATTTAATCTGACGGGCCCTTTTTAAACTCCTCAGTCACTGTGGTTACCCCCCCCCCCAAAAAAAAATGAACCCAAAAAAAAAAGACTATTTTTTTTTTCTTTTCTGTTTATTCCAATAAGATCAGTATGTATTTTTTCGACCATTATATAAAGGTTCAAATGATACTGATTGGAAAAAAAACCACACTGTCAGGTTCAAACAATCACACTGAAATTAAGAAAACTATATATAAGAATATTATATAACAAAAACTCTCTGATCTCTTTATACAAGTAAGGTTCATCAACTCTTCCCTCATCATTATTATCTTAATCCATTATCCTGCTCAGCAGAAAGGATTACATCATAATCACAAACACAACAAACTGACTCATGCACACTTTTATTAACAGATGCCTCTTCTTCATCAACATCAAAATCTTCAACACAGCTGGCATCATCATCATCAGTTTGTTCATGTGGAAAAGGAATGAAACATTGTATTTGTCAGGTCTTGACCAATTTTCATACAAAACTAAACAACCCACGATTCAGCATGTCCAGTCCAGACAAGACTGCACACAAATCAAATAACCAAAAAAGTTCCATAATCAAATTTTGCATGCAGAGAAAAATACTCACCGGTGAAATAATCTTCAAGAATGCCAAGCATTCCAGCATCTTCAAAGCTGAATTCTCACGTTGAATTTAACATCTATACTAATGCTACGAGACATCACAGATGACATTTTACTGTCCTTTCCCAAAAATTATGTGTCTTCACAATCTTATAAATAAACTTGATGTCTATTATTGAAGAGAAAGTCAGAGATAAATTCAGCATGCAGTAAACCGGAAACCGGAAGTTAGACCAGAAGTTAACGTGTAATGGGCACTGTGCATGTGCAAGCCCACGCTGAACAATCAGTGTGCTCGTTTCAGATCTTCCTTAGCAACGAGCCTGCATTGTTTACGAGCATATCGTCTTCATAACCTTTATTTTATTTGCTGAAATGGCATGGAAGCTCATTTTAATATCAAAACAGTATCCAAAATGGAAAGACGACTTCTCGACCGTTCTTCTGGTGTATGGATTATAGTGTGTCTTATACCGAAGTCGGTGAATAATTGCAACAAAAACCAGTAAGTTTGCTACTGTTTTTATCTAGTTTTATGGGGGTACTCGTCAGAAAATGGGGGAAAAAAAGACATTTTAGTGAGTTTTAGTCGATTCACATGAGCAAGTGATACTTATTTTAATAGTTTATGCAAAAATCCGAATTTCGATAAAAATGGACCACTTTTACTTATCTGGCCTTTATCTCAATAGTGGTCTGTGCGACAAGTGCCTACTTTCGGTGGAGCGCCTCACATGTTGGTAATAAGGAGAGGGCTTAAATCCACTTCCTGGTTGTGTCACCAAATGCCACCCATTCAGGGGAGTTCGATTCACTAGTGAAAAAGAAGTGGTGGCGTGGCACTACAAAACCAGAGAATCCTCATACTCCTTGTTCAGAAAGTGGCCATGTTATCTTTCACTTTCACTTAAGTGACAAATAATAATTTTCAATAAGCTCTTGGTGTTTGTGTAAGCCTTGCATTTTAGATTGTTACTTTATGAAAGGCTTGAAAATGTGGTTTCTCTGTACAGACCATGAAACCAATTTTAGTTAATTACATGGGTGCAAGTTTTCCGGCATATGCCGGAAATTCCTGTTTTCTCAAGACTGAATTAACTGTATTTCTAATTCATATAAATCTGTTGAAAAAAAAAAAAATGGGGGGTGGGGGTGTTAGAGGTGTTCGTCTGCTCGGATCGGCGTAATCTACCATGCATACTCGGTTACTGAAATTAGAGAAAGCAAAGAGAGTTGTAAAATGAATGAAAACTCTCCGCTCTGCTGGTGATTCACATCAGTGCAAAAAAACAAAAACAAATCAAGACAAAGTGACAGCTGTAACCATGATGTGACATATATTTTGAAAGACTATAACTGTCATCACAAACATTTTATATATTTTGACTAGAATATTCCATGGAAGTATTCAGATATCTGATATAATTGTTATGAAATAATAGATGAAATTGTCTTGATGTTTATTTTTGTGTGTTGAAAAAATGAATATATATTGTTTGCAGAATTCACTAAGAGTCATCACAAGTGATGCAGTTTTTTCTTCTTTTCCTTTTTGCTTTTCTCTTTATCAGGGGTCGCCACAGCGAATAATTCGCACGTTTGATTTGGCATAGGTTTTTATGTTGGATGCCCTTCCTGACACAACCCTTTAGCGAGGGACAGAAACATGCTGACGGCTTTGCAGCTACTCTTGACAAAAGTCAGCAATGGTTCTTTTACATGAAACTCTCACCGTAGACAGTGAGAGACATAACCCGGTTAGCTGCACTGGGGGGACAGTGACAACCCTGTGGAGATTGGGACTCGAACCCCCAACCTTAGGATCAGCGATCCAGCACCTTTACCATCAGGCCACCACTGCTCCTCCTGCAGTTTATCATGTCTTTATTGATTTGATTACCTATCAAATAAAAATTGAAATTAAAAATTGTCGACTTTTTTAATTTTTACAGTTTGATTATTTACAGCCGAGAATAGACCCCCCCCCCCCCCATGCCAGACTTTTCAGGTTTTTCAAGACTTCCAACTTGCACCCATGTAATTAGAAAAAGATGCTTAGAAGGAGTAAGCTGATGACATCATTTTTGAAATTATCATACCTCAAGTAGTGACCGCCTACATTTTTATAAGGTCTTAAGGAGTATTTTATAAGTATCTTTAAAAAGCCAAATTTCATTCCGATACAGGGGCCGCATACAGTGATTAGTTGTGAGTGTTTTAGCCTGAAAAAGAGAAACATGACTTGCTGTTTGCTTTCAGAAGACAAACATGTTTGTACAAATTATTTAAACGACATTCTTTGCTGTAACTTCAGTCTGTCTGGTACTCATTCACAGTCATGTGGTCTTTGATACAACCCAGTACACACAACTCCTACGGTACTCGTGAAGAGAAGAAAAGATGATGCTGTGTCAAATTAAAATGCAGCGTTACAGTGTCATGTTGACTTAAGTAGTTGTCTGAAAACCCAAAATTTAGGGAATATTGGTTATGGGAAAACTTGTGGTGGGGGTGTGTTCATCGATTGTGGCATTCGATTGTCAATGTCGTAATTAATTATTTCTAAAGTGCTTAAGTGAATTGCTTCAATCATGTGTGTATGTTCAAACTTTTGGCTGTCTCATTAATTTATCAGTGGTGAAATTAAATATTATTTTTGTATCCAGTCCTGAACTGAGAAAGGCAGTGGAAGTTTTGGAAACATGAAAACATGATTGGATTCCAGGCCTGGTTTTCAATCTTTTTTTTTATTACTGAGTCACTTTTCCACCGTTTGCTTCATTTCCTCTTTGGTGAAACTCCTCATTCTCAATCAACCCCCCCCCCCCCCCCCCCACTTTATTTCTTGTAGCTGGTTGAGGAATACACAGGCCGATGGCAGGTGCCCCTTCCGCAGCTGCAGGTCCTCAGGAGTGCTCTGTGCTCATTCGTCCGTGGCGCAGCCTCTTTCCCGTCTGATTGCGAGCATGTGCGCTACACTCTGAGTAGTCTGGCTCTGTGAGTATTAATTCTGAATATAAGCATCTTTAAACTTTTCAAAAAAGTTTGGTCAGCCTTTTTATCCTTGTTTTTGTGTATAGAGGTTTTGCAGCTGACGTCAAGCATACATTATCCCAATGCAGGTTTTGTTTATACCGCCATATTGGTGTGACAGCAAACCATTCACTCCGGGCCCCAACAATAGCACAAGTGTGTAAGGGTTTAATGCTGCATTTATTTATTAAACAAGTGCAAAATGACACTTAACTGTATTGCTGTCAGTTGTACAAATTATAGAGGAAAGAAAGCGGGTGTTAAATATCACCGATTCTCTGCTAATAAGGCCCGACGAGAGAAATGGATTTCTGCTTTGAAAAGAGCCGATACCTACAACAAAAGGAAAGATTGGTGACCAGCTCCTACCAGTCGTGTATGTAGCGAACATTTTGTTGGAGGCAAGTAATTTTATTGTCTTAACCACAGTTTGATTCTATTTAACTGTATATCTGGTGTCCATTTATAAGCTGAGGGCAGCTAAAATGCTATTATTTAGTCTTTATTATAACATGTACCGTATATATAATATAACTATTATAATACTTCATCGATTTAGATCCACATGTTTGTGCTTAATATACAATGTAGGCAAAATGATGAAAAAAAAATGTGAGTCATAATTACCTTTGCCATGATTATACTTTTTCGTGAGTATAATCAGATGTGCGACTAATCAAATAATTATAGATATCTGGGTATGTTAAACCAGGTATCCTGTCCGTTGCTTCATCTGTGCAGTTAACAAACAAACCATCGGGCAAAACGTATGGGTCATTTGTTAGCCCTGATAACCGTAGTTTTTGAATATACTGTTGTTTATAATTGTTATCATGATTACCAGGCAGCTCGGAAAGCACTGGGATTGTATTACGGCTGTCAACATTCATATTTATATGATCTACCACGCTAAAAACAGGCACCTCCATTGCAAAGTATACGTTTGTTTTCACTCCAATATGGCGGCATAAACAGAGTTGCTACTCAGCGTGTCACGTGACTGCAAAACCTCTATTACTCAGGACATAGCGATTTAAAAAAATGCATGAATAACAATTGAAGTCTTGGTATTACATTGTCACAGGAGTGTCTTTGAGCTGCTGTTATTCTTTGGGAAAGACGAATTCCCTGAAGACCCTTTAAAGAATATTCTGGACTCCTTTCAGGTAACTGCATCACTGGTCATCTTTTAAGATTCTTTAATAAATTGGTATTTTTTATATGAATATCAGAGAGGTAAAATGAACATTTAAAGAGGCGTTGACACAGGACGTGATGAGTGACAAGTGAAAAGGGTGACATGAAGTGGGCGGGTACAGAGTTTGTCCATGTTGAATTTTCATGTGACACAATTTGATTGATTACCAATCAGAGTCCAAAGATTCCATTGATTGGCAGATGCCACCAGACACCAAGTTCCCAAAATCATTTTCTGTCCGGAAATAATGAACCTGAGTGGAATGATTCCACTTTCATCACCATTGAAGAGCAGCCTATTACAGCTGTGTGCTTTACAATTGCGCACAGAAATTTGATAAGGATAATAAATAGAAATATAGAGATTAGTTTGATGTTAAAGTACAATGGAACCTCTGTGGTTGAACACAATTTGTTTAAAAAATGTGGTTGATTACCGATTTGTTCGAAGAGTGAAACAATATTTCCCATAAATAGTTAAGTTGTTAATGCGTTCAGATAAATGCCAACTTCTGTCAATACAGTTTTGTGTGTGTGTGTGTGTGTGTGTGTGTGTGTGTGTGTGTGTGTGTGTGTGTATATATATATGTGTGTGTGTATATATGTATACATATGTATATACTAGGCCTCAAAAAATTAGCATATTATGATACAGTTCGTTATTTTCTGTAATGTACTGATAAAAATGAGACTTTCATATATTTTAGATTCATTGCACAGCAACTGAAATATTTCACGTCTTTTATTGTTTTAATACTGATGATTTTGGCATACAGCTCATGAAAACCAAAAATTCCTATCTCAAAAAATTAGCATATCATGTTCAGGTAGTCTAAACGAGCTATTAACCTAATCATCTGAATCAACCAATTAACTCTAAACACCTGCAAAAGATTCCTGAGGCTTTTAAAAACTCCCAGCCTGGTTCATTACTCAAAACCGCAATCATGGGTAAGACTGCCGACCTGACTGCTGTCCAGAAGGCCATCATTGACACCCTCAAGCAAGAGGGTAAGACACAAAGAAATCTCTGAGCGAATAGGTTGTTCCCAGAGTGCTGTATCAAGCCACCTCAGTGGGACGTCTGTGGGAAGGAAAAAGTGAAAGAAGGGCCGATTCCAGGCCTTGGGGAACCTGTGGAAGCAGTGGACTGAGTCTGGAGGAGAAACATCCAGAGCCACCGTGCACAAGTGTGTGCAGGAAATGGGCTACAGGTGCCGCATTCCCCAGGTCAAGCCACTTTTGAACCAGAAACAGCGGCAGAAGCGCCTGACCTGGGCTACAGAGAAGCAGCACTGGACTGTTGCTCGGTGGTCCAAAGTACTTTTTTCAGATGAAAGCAAATTTTGCATGTCATTCGGAAATCAAGCTGCCAGAGTCTGGAGGAAGACTGGGGAGAAGGAAATGCCAAAATGCCTGAAGTCCAGTGTCAAGTACCCACAGTCAGTGATGGTCTGGGGAGCCATGTCAGCTGCTGGTGTTGGTCCACTGTGTTTTATCAAGGGCAGGGTCAATGCAGCTAGCTATCAGGAGATTTTGGAGCACTTCATGCTTCCATCTGCTGAAAAGCTTTATGGAGATGAAGGTTTCATTTTTCAGCACGACCTGGCACCTGCTCACAGTGCCAAACCCACTGCTAAATGGTTTACTGACCATGGTATTACTGTGCTCAATTGGCCTGCCAACTCTCCTGACCTGAAGCCCATAGAGAATCTGTGGGATATTGTGAAGAGAAAGTTGAGAGACACCAGACCCAACACTGTGGATGAGCTTAAGGCCGCTATCGAAGCATCCTGGGCCTCCATAACACCTCAGCAGTGCCACAGGCTGATTGCCTCCATGCCACGCCGCATTGAAGCAGTCATTTCTGCAAAAGGATTCCCGACCAAGTATTGAGTGCATAACGGAACATAATTATTTGAAGGTTGACTTTTTTGTATTAAAAACACTTTTTATTGGTCGGATAAAATATGCTAATTTTTTGAGATAGGGATTTTTGGGTTTTCTTTACTTTTTTGCAAAATGATCAATATTAAAACAATAAAAGGCTTGAACTACTTCAGGTGTGTGTAATGAATCCAAAATATATGAAAGTCTAATGTTTATCAGTACATTACAGAAAATAATGAACTTTATCACAATATGCTTATTTTTTGAGGACTTGTGTGTGTGTGCGTGTGTGTGTACACACATATGTGTGTGTATATATATATATATATATATATATATATATACACGCACATATACATGTATATATACAGTAGGCCACTGTTTTTCGAGGGGGTTCAGTTCCAGTCCTTCCCGCGGATCAAGAAATTCCACAAGTTATTTACCCGGAAGTAAAACCCTATGTATCATATTACATGTGCAAATTATTTCCCCTGAAATAAAACCTTATGTATGATATTGCATGTGCTAAAATATGTTTCTTAAACACTTTCTATAGACAGTCTTGTTCATTAATACAGTAGTAATGCAGTAAAATATCGTAATGATTAAGTAAAAACTTTTAAATTTTGTACTGTGATAATATTTTTTGATAATAAAATAAGTAAAATATATAAACTGTACAAACTCCATTCATTCAAAACATCCCATAGTTTTGCTGTAGCAGTTTCTAATAGTTCATCGATTGTTGGACATTTACCAAGAGAAGAGTTCCTGATGAACATTATAGACATACCCCAGTGGCAGGGGGTCTTGAAATACCATGTAAACTCACTTTTCCAGGCAGTGAACACTTCATTTTACCGTTAGAGAGACTGATCAAATAAAATTGGTAAGTTTGATGTACGATTTTGTTCCCAGTACACATGGGCGGTTATTAGACGTAAGATCAAAAACTTTGGGGGGGGGGGGGGCTTGTATGTATATATATATGCTTATATATATATATATATATATATATATATATATATATATATATATATATATATATATATATTCATATTCAAATATCATTCACTGAGTAATGGTGCCCTACTGAAGCATAACTTTTTATTTCCTGTATCATATCAAGCAGTTCTACTTTTCCATGCGGCGCCATTACCTTTTTCTGGCGCTTAGGCTCCTTCCCAGAAGCCTGAGAAGATGCACAGCGTTTAGGTGGCATCATAGAACTTAACTGGTAATTAAAAACCCCACAAAAAAATGCACAATGACAACTTATGTACGAATGAGAAAAAAGAGGCGTATACATAATCTCAACCAATCAGCAAGAGGGAGAAACAAAAGCTCTCAGCCACTGGCTAAATTTGAGTCACGTGCAGGTTACTTTGGGGTTAGTTGGCTACTGTGAGTATGTGAGGGCGTGAGTGCAAAACCATGAATGGACAAGGGCCTACTGTAATTTGAAACAGGTGTATTTATGAAGCATATTAATATACCATGCATATATTAATGTACAAAAGAGTCAAACATAATATGTAATGATTAACCTAATTATGTACTGTAGTTTACAGTATGTACTCTTCTGGTTGCTATGTGTCAGTGTATGTGGATGGATGGGGAGGGAGAGAAGGGGGATGGGTTATTGCTTTGAGGGGGCATGGTGGTTTTTCCTTCTGTCTCTTAATTGCAGTTGATTCTTGACATTCTCACGACTTCTCTCTTTTCCTTTGCAGTAGAATTATTGCTGCTTTTTTAGGACTCCGGGTTAAGGGTTAAAGTAGCTGTAAAGTAATGAATAAACATGATAGGTAGTAGGAGACTCTCTCTCATTGGCTGTTCAAAGTACTGTGCACTGCATATGCGTTCAACACACTTGGCTCAGCTTTGTGTTAACTCTGATCATTTGTTTGAACACCAAGGCATATTTTGCTTATGTTTTTTGATCGAACTCCGATTTGTTCGACTAAAGAATCATTCAACCACCGAGGTTCCACTGTATTTACATACGCTTAACTGTTCCTGTTTCCTGAGTTCTGATACTATCTTGCTGCACAGTAATACTGTATTTATTAATGATACTATCAAGTAACTGCTTGCAGGACTACACTTCAAGTCAAGAACTAGCTGTCCACTACTTAAGATGTCACTTGGAAACATTTGTGAATGGGATGCAAATGGGAAGGTTACCTAGGCAGCCAGAGATGACCACAAACAAGATATGCTCGTGTTATAAGTTGATTAACATGTTGCTCGAACCACTTATTGCTATATGGACGCTGCTTAATGCTAAACTGTGTGGCGGCTTTTATGACAATTCTTATGCTCATCCTGTACTTTTCCATCTGTAGGAATGCCATTCAAGTTTAGTGAGGTACCAGAATGTGTACCTGCTGCAGGTTAGGCACATCATCAGAGATGGAGGGCCTTGGGCAAGTGTAGTGCTGGAAGGAATCTTAAAGGAAGTGGAGCAACCGCAAGAAGAAGGTGAGCCTTTTTGCATTCTGTTGACAAAAACTTGTGAATGTGGACAGATTTTGTACTGGAAACTGTCATTCGCACGAGAGGTTTATATAATTACTGTGAATTTGTCCTTTTTGTTAACAACAGCATTTCAATGTTCAAACACTAGAGGGTGGGTGGCAGTCTGACATGTTTAAGCATTCCTATTTTTTTTTTTTTTTTTTTTTTTTAATTTTCTTTCTTTTTTTTTTAATTTGTGGACTGCTGGGGTTTTGTTGTGGGGATAGGGGTAGATAAGCGTGGCTTATGTCAGAAAAAGTTCCCTGACCTGGATTAACATTTTTGTCATTATCACTGTTGAACAGTTGACCGGTATCTGAGCTCAGAAGTGTTCGTGTTTTTCGAGTTGCGTGTACGTTACCTACTAGCCTGCGAGCGGATCCATGAGGCCATGGCATTAGCGCTGAAGTGCAGTCAGCACTCGACTGCAGGGCGACACCTGTTTTTCAAGCAGGTCTACCTCGCCTGTCTCTGGAAGTCCTCTCAAAAGGATCGACTCTTCATAGAGGTGTGTGTTCATGCTCGCTGTCTGTGGTGAAATGGTGATATCTGATTCTCAGTGAAGATTCTGAACTTTTTACTCATGTGATATGTTTTTGATTTTTTTTTTTCTTGTTGTTGTTGAAAAGATGTCAGAGATTGATGGAAAGGATGCAGTTGAGATCCTCTGCATTGCAGAGAATGAAGAAAAGGATGATTTGCTCCTGGAGCTCAGCAGAGGATTCCTCTTGCAGCAGCTCAGAAGTGGAGACATGTACTACCTTTGGTGAGTCTCAAAATATCCTGCCACACTAGTATCTGAGTCAGCAGCAGTGACTGCTGAAGATTGGTTTGTAGTTACACAGTGATTTCCTTAAAAACATTTACTTGTCTTTAAATAGTTAAATTAGTCATCCCAATTGAATGGTCATGTGTGTAAATAATTTTATCTGGGTGTAAACTGCTCGATATTGTAAGGAATATTTTGGCTCTCCTCAGGGATCTGGTCTTCATATGGTGTAAAGTGTACCTCAGAACAAAGGCCACTGATAAACACTTTCTCCAAGAATGCAGACTGTTACTCCTGTCAGCCACCAACGTAAAAGCAATCTTTCCATTTATAAAGGTGATTTTGACTGAGGTATGTCAAAACTGTATACATTTATTTATATATTCTAAAGTGTGCTACTTGTATTGATTGCACTGAAATGGCAGCGATTGAGAAAATATCCCACATGCCAATCTGCTTAATACACATAGTATTGATTTAATAAAATGTATAATTATTTTATTTATTTTAAAATGGGTGAAAGACCTATTATTTGAAGCACATGGAGAATGCAAACCTCCACAAAGCGAAAGAAATAAAGTGCACTGCATTCCTGTAGGAATTAAAAAAAAAAAAAAAAAAAAAATCCTATCATGGGGTGAAAGAATCTTTTAAAAATTTCTGGGTCCAGAATTTGATCTGAATCATCTCCAAAATCAAATAGAGTCTTCCTTGGGCCCTACCCCACCTCTCAAAAAAACAACATTAAAATCTATTCATAAATAAAAAATTATTCAAGTTACAGTAAACTTCATCGCCTTCCACTTAACCTGAGATTGGGTTGCGGTTGCAGCAGCTTAAGCAGTGAGGTCCAGACTTCTCTCTCCCCAGCCAGTTCCTCCAGCTTTTCCAGGAGGACATTGATGTGTTTCCTTACCAGCTGAGAGATGTAGTCCCTCCAGTGTGTTCTGTGTTGACCCTGGGGACCCTTCCTGGTTGGACATGCTCAAAGCACCACACCAGGGAAGCATTCTAATCAGATTCCAGAGCCCAGAGCCACCGCCACTGGCTCCTCTCAGTATGGAGGAGCAGCAGCAGTTTTACTATAAGCTCCTCTCAGTTGGCTGAGGTTCTTCTCCTTTCTCTAAGGGAGAGCCCTGTCACCCTGCGAAGGAGGAGTTTCGGCCACTTGTATCTATGATCTTGTTCTTTCAGTCACTACCCAAAGCTAGGGACCATAGTTGAGGGTAGAAACGTAAATTAACTGGTAAATTGTGATGTTTGCCTTTTGGCTCAGCTCCCTCTTCACCACGACAGACCGGTACAAGCTCCACTTTACAGCAGTGGCTGCACCGAGCCACCTGTCGATCTTCTATTCCATTCGTTCCTCACTTGTCAACAAGATCCTGGGAGAATTGAACTCCTCCACTTGGGGCAGGACCTCATTCCAGATCTGGAGGGTGGATTCCACCCTTTTCTGTCTGAGAACCATGGTCTTTGACTTGGAGGTGCTGATTCTTGTCTTGGACGCTTCACATTCACAATGCTTCATGCTGCGAATCGCTCTAGCAAGAGCTGGAGGTCCCAGCATGATGAAGCCAAAAGGACAACGTTATTGGCAAAAGGCGGAGACCAGATTATATAGCCATCAAACCAGCACTTTGTAATGCTATAACTGCACCTAGAAATTCTATCCATAAAAATTATGAAAAGTGCCAATCCTAAAGTAAACTTTAATGTTTAAAAATTAAGAGAAAAAATGTCATTTGGAGACCGCAACCTCCTAGTAATCCCTCTGATGAACCATTAATTCATTTTCTATGCTAGTCCTGCTAACAATCACACTATGTTACTTGGCACAAGTAGTCTTATGCTGTATGACTATTCTGTTACTGTTCTTCACTGATATGGTTTATTTTTGTCTTTAGAATATGGGGAAAGAAGGCCTGACGTTTTGTGTCGAGCTCTGTGCCCAGGCTCTTCAAACTGACCTCAAGAACGACCCTGTCACAAAGTCTCTAATCTACAAAACTATTGTGTACCTGTTCCCCAATGACCTGGAAATCTGCAGAGCCTGTGCTTTGCTCGTGTTCTTCCTGGAGCGCACAGTTGAGGCCTACAAGACCGTGTTCTTGCTGTACACCCACCCAGACCTGGAGTATCACCTGGACACCAGTCCCATTGGGAACAACGTGCGCTTTGAGGTGATTCAGATTCTGAAGAAGGGTCTGTTCTTTGACCCTGAATTCTGGAGCCTTCTGAACATCAAAACAAACTGCCTGAAGCTCATGAGTGAAGAAGTAGCCAGAGCCGCCCTCTGTGAAATTATGGAGGAGGACAAATGGGCGCCGAGTTACTGTGTTCGAGAGCATTGCAAGTGCCGTGCAGAGCAAGAAAGGACAGTCAGTAGACAGGAGGCGAATCCTGGTAGTAAAGATAGGCAGGAATCTGAGACACTGGAAAAACGAGTCACAAGTACTTCTGGCAATGCATCATCCGAAGCTCCTCAGTATAAGAGGAGAGGGAGGAAACCAGGGACGCGGCTCACAAAGAATCTGGAGCTGTTTCCAGTTCGGCGTTCATTCAGGCAGCTGGATTTGGCAAAAAATCACTCAAGACCTCTGAACAACAGATGTCCAAGGTTCCTCACACGGCAGACGGAGAACAATATTTTGAAACGACAGGGCAGGAAACCCCAGTGGCTCATGGACCAGTTAGCTGCGGTTGGAGAAAGCAGTCCACCAGGGCAACACAAGAAACCAGGGAGGAAGCCAAAGCTGTTCAGCTCTCTGAAGGACATTCTAAGTGACACACCAGTCTTTGAAATCACCATGGAATATTCCTACCCTGACAATGAGGTTGATCTGCCTGCAGACGTTCAGGTTCGGTCGGCATCCAAAACAACTTCAACAGAGCTCTGCTGTGGTCAAGCTCAGACCACATCTTATAGTAAAACTTCAAGTTGGTTCCTTCAACAACTGTTGGAAAAGTCACCTCATTCGTGGAGAGATAAAGAAGACTTTGATCCACAGGACATCATGTTTGTCATTACAAAATTTCACACCTACGCAAAAGTGCCTGAAGAGGAGGAAAGCCCGTCACTCGATCGCCTTATGGATGTTGCAGTGTTCACAGCACCGCATGACACGAAACAGGAAGTTGATGATCAGCCTCCTGTGCCTGTAAAGAATCCTAGTGAACCAGTGGAGGGGATGGATGTGATTTCACCGACTGCTGCTGTAACACAGGAGACGATTGGGGTTAGTGATGGATCTGACCTGCCGTTCCTTTCACTTGTTGAGCGGGTTGTCGTCCCTGATGAACACGTCTCTATTACGATCAATCCTGTCAAAGTTCAAACATCCAGCGTAATAACTGACAATAGTCCAGTGCTTGAAAACACCCAGGAAGTTATTAATCCTGGTAATTCGCCCGACAAAGCTACTGAATATATTTATGCTACATCAGACAAAGAAAATGAGACTATTTCTACCTCTGAAAATGCAACTATTACTACCCCAGAACTTGTACCCCCAAGTCAGCTTTCTACCCTCAAAGAAATACCGGACACTCCTGAAAATGATGCTGAAGTCAAAGAAGAGGAAGCCACCTCTGAAGACATGTCTACCAACGAAACTAATCTCGAGGCGAAACCTGTTTTTGAGGTGAAACCTCAAGAAGAGGCGTCACAGCAGACCGGCGAGGTCAGGCCGCCTCAGACTAGCAGCTCCCCGCCCTCGTCCAGCATTAAGCCTACCGTGCAACCTAAACAACATTGCAGGCTTTGCAATAAAGTCTATGAGACCCCTATGAGTCACGCTTTCTGGCATTACCACAACGAAAAGAAATGCATGTTTTGTGACAAGCTACCTATGCCTCGTGGAGCAGTACAGCATTTCAAAAAGCACATCAAACATTTGAGTGAGATCGAGAGTCCGCTTGAGACCAAGAAGTGTGAGGATGTACCCGAAGTGATTGAGAATCCCGTTCAGGCTCCTGATAAGGTTCCTGATCAGGCTCAAGAGCCACCGCCAAAGAAAGCAAAGCCTGGATTTGCACAGATCAAGTCAAGACTGCTGATGAGACTAAAACTGACCAGGAAAGCCCAAACCCAGTGCGAGACTGAGAAAAGCTCTGATAATAGCGGTCCACCTTTGAAGGAGACGGATGCCAAGAAACCTACATCAGCACCAGAGCAAAATGAGAGCAGTGTGAAGGAGGACAAGCAGCGTGTCCAACAGGAAACGATAAGGTACTTAACCAGAGGATCGGTTCGGAAGTCTGAGCACAAGGGAAGGCTGCTAAGGACAAGGCAAGTCAGGAATGAAAAGGTTAGAAGAGTGGCGGCGAAGAGAGATGCTCCAGCACTCAAGGGCGGTTTAGTTCACAGGGCTAATGGAGTAATTAGACCGAAACGAAAGATTTGGCACCTTCACGAAGAGAGCAGTAGTGTGTCTCATAAAAATGTCCGACTAGTAAAAGTTGAAAATAAGACTGATGTAGAGAGATCAGAGGTCATGAAACGTCATCAAGCTAATTATGACATCAGGAGCAAAGCAGCCAAGACAAACAGAAATAATGTTGTAGTGGAAAGTAAAAACTGTGCAAAAGCAAAAGTGCAAGAGGAACCAAGGGAAAAGGAGCAGTCAAAGCCTGAGGACAAGGGGAAAGTTGAAGTAAAGGCAGCAAAGAAACGAAAGAATGAAGAACCTACATCATCTCCTCAGTCTGCTGGAACGAGAGAGAAGGATTCAGTTCCAAAGTTGGAAAAAGAGCACAATGGGACAGAGGGAGAATCCAGCGAGACTTCCAAGACACGGCAGAGGCGAGTCAACAGCACCCCAGTGATCGGCTGTCCTATAGACATATGCACGTTCCAAGCCATGCCGGGTACGGTTCTCTCCCACGTCCTGATACACCACACGGGCGACATGGAGGCTCTCGAGTTCTTCTACAACTTTGCTGAGAAAAAGTGTCTGTTCTGCGCCAGGAGGATTTGGAGTCCTCAGCACTTTTTTGATCATGTCGTTTCTCACCGGGGTAACCTCAAACACCCGTGCTACCACGTGGCTTGCCCGAAGAGGTTCAAAACACGAATAGCCTTGGGTGACCACATGGAGAAAGACCATAATCCTCTGAAAGCAGGGTGCTGCTTCCCTGGATGCACAGTGGAATCCGTCAGCCTGAAGGATCTGTACAGCCATGAAAAGAGTCATTATAAAGTGATTATGACGAAAAAGGACAAATCACTAATTTCGGAGGAAGGTGTGGACAAACCCAGTGTCAAAAAATTCAGACTAAAGAGTACTCCAGCTGGTGCACAACATACAACTGAAAGCTTGGTAACAGAGAATGAGACACCTCCGACTCTTTCACCACCACTGCCGCTGCAACCACCACCACTATTTAAAATTGAGGAACAGACGGAGAGCACGGCTTCTATCAAACTAGAAGATGAAAAGCCTTTGACTTTAAATCGAAGTTCGGTTAACTACAGCAACAAGAGCTCCCAGCTCGTCAACGGGCACACGGACCATCCACAAGACTCGGGTGTTAAAGCACCCCCTACAGCTCCAAAAGAGCAGGAGCCAAAGTACGAGAGAGTGGCAGTGAAGCCATTCAGTCGACTTCCTCCTTCAGCTTACCTGGATGAGCTGTACCTCAGCATGCCGAAAAAATGGAAAGGGCCCCAGGCGTCCGCCAAAGGCTCCGACCAAGATAACATCAACCCAGTCAAGAGGCAGACTTGTTCACGTTGTAACGCACCCTTCGACTGTGAGGAAGAGCTGCAGCTCCATCGTGAAAAGTGCACGTCTCTCTTCGGCTTCGATTCGGATGATGAAAGTAAGTGCAGACTGGAAACGTTGTGGACGTTACACAGTTTTAATATACACTGCCCAGCCCCCCCAAAAAATAGAAAGTTGCATATTTCAGTATGTGTTTATTCCGTCTTTAGCCTTGTTCACAATATATAATTGTGATCGTCCATTTCTTTCCAATATCTTAGAATTGATGAGGGTACAAACTGAACCACTCCATAAAGTCTTCTCCAGCATATCCCGAAAACTTTTAGTGCGGTTAAGGTCAGGAGTCTTGGGTGGCAGTGAATTTTCATTTTCTAGCCTTGTTCTCAGGGAAGTAAAAGTCCATTGATGTGATGAGCTGCTCATTCCGTACACTCAGCTCATCAGCTGTTTCATTTTATTTTAACATTAATGTTGCTGAGCCTTGACCGGACCAACCAGCGCAAAAATGCCACGGCGGTAACAATCTGTGATCAAGGATGAACGCAAAATTCTAGAGTGTGATTTTTGGCGGGCGGTGTATATTAGAATTGATAAATTACCAAAGGCATATTTTATAGGCACAAGATCTATATAACGATCAAAACATTTTTTTATGAGTATTTTTATTAGTTTTTTTTTTTTTTAGTGAACATCACCCCAGCCACTTCTTTACCACATTCAGCATAAAGCTGACACAATCATCTATTTTCTTTTCATGGTTTTTTGTGGTGTTTTAGGGTTCATGGAGTCTAATTTAGACAAATTTTGGTGTGCTCTGCCATTTTGCAAATCTGTAACTATCATTTTAAATAATTGCCGAGTTGCAATCATACAAAAAACTTGGTTTACCTTCCAAAGCTTTCAACTTTTTTTCATTGAAACAATTAAGATAATTTTACGTAAGTTGATAAGCACTTGATATTCATGTAGTTCTGCCTACGACCCTCCTCCCCTCCACTAAAGCCAGTTAGATGTGGTAGTCTATCTTTAAACAGGATTGTGCAAAACCCACCACTCTGAATTGCATAAAACTTGGTGGAAGGTTGTAGCATAGACCAAGAATGAACCTATTAGGATTTTCTGTGGATTTGAGTCACGAGACACATTCACAAATTTATTTATCTGTTTTGCTAACATTGTGAAATATGACCTTTTGAGAGATGTTTGCACCTTCCAATGCCATACATCTTGAAATCCAATAGATGGCAGTATAGTGCAATCATCATGGCAGATATGATGACTCCGTTGGAGGGAACAGAATGAACAGAAAAAGAGTGGTCACTATAGCAGGTTTATTTATTTACATATACAAACTATTACAAATAAAACTATTACAAATCAGGGATCCCAGATCTCCGCTATTTAGCGAAATTCCGCTATTTTTGAGCTTCAGGGGCCCTGCGGCCCAGCTGAAATATTTAATTTCCTCTATTTTTGAACCTATTTCCTCGATTTGTTTTCTAAACCTCGCTGGAATCCCTGTACAAATATACTTATTTATTTACTTGCATATGTGAAAGTTGCTTGGACACCACAGATTGCTGTTTGTGGTCATCTTTTAAATGGACATTAGCCAGCATTTGAAACATCTTGTTCAATGTATTTATCCACATCATCTGTTTATGGCACAGCTCTGGTAAGATGAGCAAAGTTTGGGAAATAGAAACAGGTTTGAAAGATTGTGGTGGGAGGCTTCGGTTCACCTTTCAGCATAAATGCCTGTGAAATAAATAGAGTTGAACAACAGCTGATGGTTGTTTCTTTCTGATCTATTTCCATTTTTTCTCCTAGATGCCTCCTGAAGAGTAGTACTCGAAGATGTGGATCTCTTGGACTTGTTGAATGCTGCTTTGGACATTCAAAAGAATGAAATCATGACCGAAGGGAAATGTTAATGAAAGAACATGTCCATGTGCCGATTACTTAACTCTGAGTAATGGAGTGATAACTCGTTTATCTGCTACGATGATCCGTGACTTTAGTGGTTAGAGGTAATGTTCTGTGCCTCTAAGGTTACTGTGGATTTGCAGCATGGGACTTGATATCAAGCCAGCTACCTTGCAAATTGTGTTTTGAAGATTGCAGCAGTATTTGATGCGATAATGAAAGATCTCGGTTTAATGCCAGAGATGATGAGGATACTCCCTCAACCACAATTTGATTTTTTGCTTCAAGAAGAGCAAGGTGTAGATGTAATTGCAATGGCAATGATATCTGGAATATTTCCAACACTTTTGGAAAATATTTGTTTATTTGTAAACTTTATCATGGATTTTATTGATATTAAATCTCCCAAATCTGGCCATCCTGCAATCCTTCTACTGTAATGAACAAATCTGATTGTTTCTCATCAGTGATTTAGTTCGATTGAGGTCACAGAGGACACAGAGCAGTGTTTTGGTAGAATTATGTTGCAGTCCCGCAAACTTGTATTATTTTTGTGTATATATGTTTCTAAAGATCTTCTCTTGACACTCAACACATCATGAGATGAATGAAATATCTCACAACCAAGGCTCTCTGAACTATTCTGAACAAGAGCCATAATTTAATTTATTCATATTTTTTCTTTTTATAATGTAAATGTTTGCGGGGAAAAAGTTTGAACGATATATGATTGGGGTGGGTTAATATAGGGGGTTTATATTGCAAGAGATTTTCTGGCCTAAAAAAAAAAAAAATTAAACACATGTATGACAACAGGTGAATTTTCTTTGTCTCATTTATGTCTGCCCGAGTATGAGCGATTTAATACAGCGCATGCGTACTACTCTTACTATCCTTACTCATTCTGTCCACTGGGGGCGCTGGTGACATAGCTATATCAGTAATACAGTATAGCGGTCTCCTGTATTGACTCCATCGCAAACCGAAAACTAGTGCACTATGTAGTTTGTTGGAACACAATAAAGTGGCGCACTATTTAGGAAGACTGTGTAGGGTTGTGTGCGGTTTGGAATGGAGTGCTTGATGAAATCACGGCCGCAGCCATAGCAGCCGGTGGCGTAAACAGAAGGCATAGTAAGCTTTTAAATGAACCGTGAGCGAGAAAAGTCACAGTAAAGTTAAGTAAATACAGCAAAGACATTAAATCAACCGATTGTTTTGCTTTGTTGGAGATTTACAGAAGGGACGGGCATGCGTTGCTAACGGTGGTTACGAGTAGCCCCGCTAGCACGGGTAGCATGTTGTTATATTTAATTAATAAAGTAGTATTTAATTATTAAAGTACTTTGGGGTGTAGTTATTAGTTAATTAAAGCGGGATGTTAAAGAAAGTGTAGCACATTAAGGACGCAGTGATTTTAAAATGAGTGGTAGGTGTCTGATTAACTGGCTGTGAAGTAACTGGTCAGAATGTAAACACTGTTTATCTCAACGAGTTCACCCTGCTATTCAACCTTTTAAAAATAAAAGGGAGGATTAGCAGGTTGGTTGTAAAGCAGGCGAAAGTTGCACGTCCATGTTTTTGGATTGTGATGTTCAGTCTGATGGGGAACTGCTGCAGTTGGCTGAAACGGTGGCGAGAGCCTGCCAGGTGAGACTTTTTTTTTCACTGACCTGTTCATTACATCCTTAGATTTCTGCTTTAATTTTACACATTACACCTTTACAATAATAAACATCGATATAATTATTTACCTGCTGCCCCACCAGTACATTTAAGAGGTTATACTGTATTTCTTTCGTCGGCATGGTAACGCTTGCAGTGCTTCCGGGTCGTCAGCTCTCTTTAGCTAAAACATGCGCCAAAAAGTGACCTCACGACCAATTTGCATATTAGTACAGAGTATTAGCATATTTGCGAAGAACTCATGACGATCTGCATATTAAAATTAAAAGCACATACCAAAAGAAGGACTATTTTCACATTGTATAATGTATTAAACATTGATTTTTCGGTTTTTCTGATTGAAATAACAATTAAAAAAATTTCACACAGAAATATACGTATAGTACTGTATATACTTTCAGGGGCAGTGGTGGCCTAGTGGTATAGGGTGCAGGATCACTAAGGTTGGGGGTTCAGTCCCACTCTCCACAAGGTTGTCACTGTTCCCCCAGTCATTACACTGTCATGTAAAAGAACCATTGCTGACTTTTGACAAGAGTAGCTGCAAAGCTGTGCATGTTTCTGCCCTGCAATGGCCTGGCGCTGTTCATGGTGTACTCTGCCCTTGCCCGGATTCGGCTGGGATGGGCACCAGCCTCCCCGCAACCCTAATTAGGATTAAGCGGTTACAGAAAATTAAATGAACTGAACTGAACTGAACCATCTTTCAAGGCTGCAAAACTAATTTCTTTAAAATGTTTAAAGGATTCTTTAACATTGTGAGACAACTTTTTTTGGAAGTGTTATGTACCAGCAGCCGCAGTCGGGGTGGGGTTGGGCACTTTTATTATTTGTAAAAAACTTAGCAGTGGATTTTGCTGAACTTTTTACCAGATGTGGGGCTCTGGATCAGAAAGACTCCATTTGATTGCGGAGATGATCCAGATTAAATGGGGGATCTAGTACTTTTTAAAAAATAATTATTGAACATTTATATGATGATTTTTTTTTTACACTTTGGTTCATATGAGGGATTTCTTGGCTTGGTATAGGTTTGCACTCTTCTGATGCTCTTGCTTGTTGCGGCATGCTTAAAATGGGAAGGATACAATTTAGTTTGTTTTTGGTTGGTTGGTTTTGTTCAGTATCAACTACAAGACTGTGAATATTAATACGTCACAGACATATGTTTTATGTGCATAACTACAAGTACCATTTAATCCTGAACTACAGAATAAATAAATAAATTCATAAATGTTTTATCTGGTTTAGAGTTCAGTTTATCCTAGCTTTGTATCTGACCAGGACAAATAATACTGGGACTGGCCCTGGAAAGCCTGTCATCGACTGTTAATCTTCTCTTCTATAAGGACTCCATTAACACAATTAGGAATGACTTTTATTTTGTTTATTTGGTTTGGATCGAATGAGTTTATTAGCAATCTATCCAGTGGCTGTGTGTAAACTATCTGCAGGAACAAGTGGGTGTGGGATTTAAAAAAAAAAAAAAAAAAGGAAAGAAGTATTTTTGAAGTGTAGTCAATGGTGATCCGGACCTGATTGGTCACGGGGAATGAAAGTAATCCCTGACAGACCATTGATTACTGGATGGTGTTTGAGAATACTGGTGTTCACTGATTGGTCATCGTAGGGAACGATGGTGAACAGTAATTGGTCATGTGGAACGATGCTGATTATGGAGTGCTTTGTTTGAGATTGATGGTGATCAGTAATTGGTCAGAAGCACAACAATATCAAGTGAACCTCTTGTAGAGCCATATTGTTTTTAAACTTGTGCCAGAACAAATTGTCCCAGGACAACTGTCTGTGTATAAACAATTTATTATGGAACATCTTGCTTCACTTTTGAGTAGGAAAGTGGGTGGAACTTGCTCCTGGTACAAGTTGTTCTGCGGATATCCTGTTCCTGCTTCCCAGGTAAAAGCAGCTGAAGATAGTCACGAACTTGTATCCAAGAGGTGGCCATGTTCTGCATCTTGGAGTTTTACTGAAAACGATGGAGTGCTGGCATTAACAAGTCAAGAAAACGTCAACCAATGATCACTCTCATGTCCACAACTCCTTCCTTACTTCAACACATTTTATTCATTGAAGAAAGGGGTTGACCACAAGCTATCCAATTAGTGAAGCCCTGTCCTCGGAGTACACCCTGAATATCTCGCTAGGCTATGCAGCTACTCTTGTCAAAAGTCAGCAATGGTTCCTTTACATAAACCCCACACTATAGACAGTGAGAGACGTGGCTGGCCTTTGATAACCCAGTTGGCTGCACTTGGGGGGACAGTGACAACCCATTGAGAGTTGAGCTTGAACCCCCAACCTTAAGATCAGTGATCCAGCACCTTTACCACCAGGCCACCACTGCCCACAACTCGCGATTCTCAGTTCTGACTGTTCAGAATTTGTTGACTAATTTTCTAAGACCGCGGTTCTGGCAGCAAGTAAAGCTGCAAGACAAAATATGTGTTAATCTTGAAATGGTGACATTTTCTCGAGGGACATTTACAACCTCGATGACTGGAGTCTCCAGTATTTCAATGGTGAAGAAACTTCTTGCGTCTTCCATTTTTATGAGTGCTTTCAGTTTAAAAGTTTCTTGGCATCCCTCTGAACTTGGAGAGCTGCTATACCTTAGTACATATGAATTGTATACAGTAATCTGATTTGTGAACAATAGAAGGTGATGCTTTGTGTCCCTCATGTTTATCGTCGTCTCCTCCTAAGTAAGCTGGGAGGCTTAATGTGAACATGTTAAGCTAACTGCTAATCAGGCAAGCAGCGTTTGTCCTTCAGCTGGGGTTAATTTGGAAATCCCTGGGTAATCCTAGCACGGTAGGGTTCACCAAGGCTAGGAGAAACGGGAGGATGTACATTTTGTTGATTATTTGATTTGAAAGTACTGGACAGCCTTGAGGAAAGGTACATTGACTACCTAGCATCTCGGTGTGCTTTAATGATCAATGAAGTCCTCCTGGTTGCAAAGGACAGTCACTTGGGTAGGACGCTTGATGACATTGTGGCGGAAGTGCCGCAGGTTAGTATTAGTGAGTGTCTTGGGGACTGTGTGTGCTCGTGATCATGCTTTGGAGGTTTTTTCATATGGCCAGTGAAATGATTTGATTAAAACCTATTACACATTTGAATATGTAACAGTTAATGCAGTGTGTGTGTGTGTGTGTGTGTGTGTGCGTGTGCGTGCGTGCGTGGTGGGGTGTTATAGGAAAGTGACGCTGGTGATGGTAGGACTGGACAATGCTGGGAAAACTGCAACTGTACGGGGCATCCAGGGAGGTAAGCCATACATTGTCAATGCACATGTGTTTGGATTCATTAATATTGGGATTAAGCCAGTGGTTAAAATATTCAAGTGCAATGATGATCTGAATGCAGGTTTTATTATTTACTTATATCAGTGGTGTAATGATTAGCACATCCACCTCACAGCAAACTAGTCCATTTGTTCTCGTGCCAGAGTAGAGATATGTAGAGTTCATGTTTTCCCTGAGCTTGCGTGAGTTTCCTCCCACAGTCCAAAGGCATGGACATAAGACCAATTGGTTGTTCTCGATTCTCCATAGGCGAGACTGTGAACGGTTGCTTGTGTTGGCTCTGCAATGGTCTGATGAGCTGTTTTAAGGTGCACCCTGCCTTCAACAAGTGTCAGCTGAGATGGGCTTCAGCCTTCCCTCAAATGTTGTAGAATCAAGTATTTCAGGAAATGAACAAAAGGTTATTGTCTATGCCAGAGGTCTTCAATCTTATCCACAAAGGGCCAATGTGGGTGCAGGTTTTCTCTTCAACCAAAAAGTAGCCACACCCTTCCACCTGTTTCCACCAATCACTGATCATCAAAAGAAAAGAAAAGAAAAAACTAGATTGGACATTAATGTTTCAATTCTGAAGTGGGACCATCTTGGTGAGATCACCTTGCTGCAGGTGGAAGGTGTGGCTACTGTTTGGTTGAAGTGAAAACCTGCACCCACACTGGCCCTTTGCGGATAAGATTGAAGACCCCTGGTCTATGCAGTTTTGCATATTTCAGTTTATTAAATACTACATGTGGGAGGGTCAGCTTGATCTGACTGGTTCGCTACCATGGGATAATAGACATTTTAATATCGATACCTCCACAATGGATGCAGTGGCAGATTCTGATTGGATGCTCTAGCACTAGGATTTCAGCGCATGTGGTGGTCTAGTGGTATAGGGCGCTGGATCGCTGATCCAAAAGTTGGAGGTTCGAGTCCCACTCTCCACAAGGTTGTCACTGTCCCCCCCAGTGCGGCTAACTGGGTTATCAAAGGCAGGCCATGTCTCTCACTGTCTATGGTGAGAGGCATGTAAAAGAACTATTGCTGACTTTCGTAAAGAGTAGCTGCAAAGTCGTCAGCGTGTTTCTGTCCCTTGCTAAAAAGGGTTGTCAGGAAGGGCATCCGACGTAAAAACCTCTGCCAAATCAAACGTGCGAATCAGATGATTCGCTGTGGCGACTCCCAAGTAAAAGGGAAAAAGCCGAAAGGAAGACAGACAGACATACTGCGTGTATATGAAATTTAAAAATGCCACGCCCGCTGTCCTGTCTGCTGTTTTCAGCTGCCAGTTTGTTTGGCTCATTTAAGGTGCATGACCTGCAAGGCAGGAATCATCTTATGATCGTACAATTTAATACAGTCTGTCTTCCTTTCGGCTTTTTCCCTTTTACTCAGGAGTCGCCACAGCGAATCATCTTGATTCGCACATTTGATTTGGCAGAGGTTTTTTTTTTTTTTTACGTCGGATGCCCTTCCTGTCACAACCCTTTTAGCAAGGGACAGAAACACGCTGACGACTTTGCAGCTACTCTTTACGAAAGTCAGCAATGGTTCTTTTACATGCCTCTCACCATAGACAGTGAGAGACATGGCCCGCCTTTGATAACCCAGTTAGCTGCACTGGGGGGACAGTGACAACCTTGTGGATAGTGGGACTCGAACCCCCAACCTTTGGATCAGCGATCCAGCGCCCTATACCACTAGACCACCACTGCCCCGTAGAATTTAATACAGTATTTGAATGAAATTGTAAAAATTGCTTGATTTCTCACAGTCAAGTGGATGTGGACATAATAAAACAGATTTTTAAATTTTATTTTGATGTACTGTTTTAATCACGGAAGGGAAAAATATTGTCTCTGCATTTAACCCATCCAAGATGAACACACACACTGAGAACACTCTGAACAGTGTGCCGCCACACATATTGGGGTGTCCAGAGAGCAGTTGGAGGTTAGGTGCCTTACTCAAGGGCACTTCAGTCATGAAGGTGGCGCAAGGACAATTACAGGTTGTCATATTCATCATCGCATCGATTTTCGGGTTCGAGGTGCTTCTGTGTGTTTTCATGTTCTTCTCGTGCCAGCATGGGTTTCCTCCCACAGTTCGAAAACATGCACAGTAGGCTGAGTGGTGGTTTCAAATTGCCCCTCGGTATGGATATGAGTGTGAATGGGTGTATGCGGGTTGGCCCTGCGATGGCATGGCTAACTGTCCAGAGTGTTTCCTGCAGCATTTGTGACCTCGGTCAGGTTTTAATAATGTGAGAATAAACTGTCTTGTTTTAGTTTACTTTTCTTGTTTTTGTGTCGTATATACTAAAATGTTGTTTTCTCAATGAAAGCTTGATGGATTGGGGATCACTTGGTGGTTCAGTGTTATCTTATATAATTGCATATTTATATTATATTCAGTGTTATCCACTGAGCCATGTCTAAATACAGTCACTACCCGAGTTACGACGTACGCGAGTTACGACCACCCGTACTTCAGACCACGTCTAGCAGATGCATATTATGAGTTTACTGTACATGTCTGGCAGCGCAGCGCATAAGATAGTTGTTGCATCTCACACTCACAGCATTCTATTGCTACACTCAGTGAGTAGATACCGTCGCAGTAACATCTCTTTTACAGTACAACTTTACATTCATCTACTGTACACTGTTACCATGGCCCCCAAGATTCATCAGATGGCGATTCTACCAAGAAAGCACTGACGTTGGAGACGGAGATGAAAGTGAGATCTCCATCTCTCCCACTCCAGTGTTTACAATTTTAAAGGACAAGGACTGCATTAAGGAAGCAGTGAAAGCAGCAGCCCTGATTAAGTCAACCAGCGTCACAGAACAGCGTGAAGGACCGATTGCAGAGATGGAAAAGTCGCTATACATGTGGTGGGAAGATAATAGGCAAAGAAATGTGAACGTGATGTTGCGGGCAGTGCAAAGTAAGACTACACGTTTATTTCACATGTTGAATGAACGTGCGGGTGAAGAATACGCTTCACATCAATTCATAGCGAGCGCTGGGTGGTTTCGTCGTGTTAAATATTCGACTTACGACCAATCCGACTTATGACTGGTTGTTCGGAACCGCTCTCGGTCGTAACTCGGGTAGTGAGTGTAATTATGTAGATTGCTGTTGGTATTTAGTGTTAAATGTCTGTTTCAGAGAGTCCTCTAGACGTGGCCCCTACGGTGGGCTTCTCCAAAGTGGATCTAAAGCAGGGCAAATTTGAGGTCACAATCTTTGACCTTGGTGGAGGGAAGCGGATCCGGGGAATCTGGAAAAACTACTACTCCGAGTCGTACGGTGTGGTGTTTGTCGTGGACTCGAGCGATGTGCAGAGGATCCAGGAGACCAGAGACACTATGGCAGAAGTGCTGCGTCATCCTCGCATCGCCGGAAAGCCCGTGCTTGTGTAAGGCAGATATGTCATGGTAGAGTAGACAGGTTGTCAGCATGCCGTTCACATGTAGGTTAAATGTTACGCTGCGGGGAGCCGCTATACCAGCTCGTGACATTGTACTCGAGAAATGTGGCGAGCCGTGGTCGTGGCTCTGCTGTAACATATGCGAGAATTGCAGCTAGCCGTCGTTGTGGCTGTCCATACGTAGCATAGCAAACGGCTGTAGATTGGTTAGAATCGACCTAATAAATATTTCCAATGAACAACAAAGACGAATAAATGTTACGGTAAATTTGATTGGCTGTTGTGAAAATATATACACGATGTAGCAGCGTAACAGTTAATATTTGGCGCATTTTGTTAGAATGCCTCAGTTGATATTTTAATGTCATAAGTGTCCCATAGCTATCAGCAGGTAGTGACACATGAATCGCTAACAGTATAACAAACACCCTCTCAACGCCTCTTATGTGGAGCTCTTTACCCGTGTGTTTACATCATCGCACACTTGGCCCTGTCACTCACAGCACCCGTTCCCTTTTGTTTCGACTCATTCTCAGGCTGGCCAACAAGCAGGACCGAGACGGAGCGATGGCGGAAGCAGACATCATCGAGAGTCTGTCTCTTGAAAAACTTGTCAACGAGAACAAGTGTCTCTGTCAGATTGTAAGTCATTCATTCGTCCCATCACTCTGACTCCTCACACGCTACTTAGACAAGAAGTACTTTTTGTATTTGTGAAGGTAAACAGGGTTTTAAATCAAGTTTGTATTTATTTAAATAAAAACCTCTGCATAATGTGGCTTGTGTTGTTAGGAACCGTGCTCAGCAGTCCTGGGGTATGGGAAGAAGATTGACAAGTCCATCAAGAACGGCCTAAACTGGCTCTTGAACAACATCGCCAAGGATTATGAAGCAATCACAGAGCGTGTTCAGAGGGACACGGCCGAACAGCGTATACAGGAGGAGCAGGATAAGAAGGAGAGGGCGGAGAGAGTGAAACGGATCCGAGAGGAGAGGTTTGATGATGATGATGATTTTTTTTTTTTTTTTTTTTTTTTTAATATATAAACATTTAGAATGACTAAGTGGGGTGTAGTGCTCAAGTCATCATTCCTTTTCAAGGCGATATCTAGATATCATTAAGTTGAAGGTTACCACCCTCTAACCAGAGGCGTCTCCATCAGCCCCCGCCTGTGAGGGCGAGTTATTTTCTAATACATGCTGCTTGAGACCCATCATTCACATCAGTTTCTGTGCATAAAACGGGATTAGATTCCAGTAGAAGATGCAGTTTATTTGATTCATGATCCTGGATTCACACTTTAAATAAATAAAGACACAGCTTTAGCGCCATCCCGTATATAATGCAGGTATGTCCGTCATTCTATAATCTATAGTCATTTCGGTTTTGGGACAGAATTTGATAAATATCTTAGATTTTTTTTATTATTATTATAATTATTGTACAAATTTGTCAGTCAGTCGTACTTTGCAGTGCGGTTCTACCTTTCTGATGCTCTGGGATTCCTGTGATGTGTATTTTCTGACATGTTTCGGTCAGCGTGATGCGTCATGTGATGACTTGTTATATTTCTGAATTATAAACAATTCAAACCATGTTTTAATCTCTTTAAATAAATAAATAATAATAAATGTAGCCTAGCGAGATATCCAGGGTGTGCTCAGAGGACAGGGCTTCACTAATTGGATAGCTTGTGCCCAATCCCTTTCGTCAATGAATAATATATGCTGAAGTAAGGAAGGAGTTGTGGACATGAGTGAACATTGGTTAATTGGTATAAATAAATAATGAAGCGCAACAAAGATTTCAACATTTGTAGACGTAATATAATATATTTATCTAAAAGCAGAGATAAACATGTTGTTCCCTGGTATACAGTTTTAATGTGTATTCATTTTGATGACATCATGTGACTTTCACATGACCCCTCCCCAAAGTTTTGATATTGTTTGACACCCATATTATATGTAAACACATTATATTTATATATATATATATTTATATATATATACACACACATACAGTCGACTCCAAATTTACAAAATTAATCCGTTCCAGAGCCCTTTTCGTATTGCGGGGATTTCGTAAGTAGGGATCGCACCTTACATGTTAAACGCCTAATTTGTTCCAAGGCTCCAGTCCTTGGACTGGATAAACCCCATAAACCCTTTAAAAATGATAAAAGTACACCAATTTTGTATGAAATATGTGTTAAAAGTAAAAGAAAATTATTTATTAAACCATTTTATTAACATATTTATTAATTAAACCATTATTAAACTTTTTATTAACACACACACACCTCTCTCTCTCCTTCTCTCTCGCGCGCGCTGTGGGCCACTCCCACAAGACGTGAATTCAAAGCGCATTCCCTGCTTGACAAACTCAACTTTAATTTGATTCGTTGAGGGATCGGGATGCCAGATAAGCTCAAATGCGCCCACATTTATTAAACATTTACTGAATTAAAACAACTTAAAAAAAACTAAACTAAAGAGTGAAGCTTCCTTATGTCTCTATCTGGGAGGCCAGTGGGACGGGATGTTAAGAGACAGCCAATGAGAGAGAGCAACTCGCGAGTCGTGTGAAATTGTGATTGGCGTGTTTGAATTTCTTTTCGTAAGAGGTGGTTGTTTCGTATTTCGGGGACGAAAATGACTATGTATAATTTTTTTTTGAGGGGGGGTGGTGTTAAGGGTTGAACTCCAGCCTCGCCAAGCGTGATGAAGTTGTGTGATATGATGTTCCAACGAACATGTACATTTCATTAGTTATGAAATTACTCATCTTTTGGAGAGATAATTATGATACATGTTAGATATTTCTAGGTTATTTTTATGATTACTTTAATTATTGTAGAAATAATTAAGTATTAACTTCGTTTGAACACTGAAATTGTGGAAGAGTACAAGAATAAAGAATAAACATGTAAAATATCATATCAGTGGCTACTTACAACTCTTAAGATATTATGATGTGATTTATTCTGTCTGTCTGTCTTCCTTTCGACTTTTTCCCTTTTACTCGGGAGTCGCCACAGCGAATCATCTGATTCGGACGTTTGATTTGGCAGAGGTTTTTACGTCGGATGCCCTTCCTGTCACAACCCTTTTTAGCAAGGGACAGAAACACGCTGACGACTTTGCAGCTACTCTTTACGAAAGTCAGCAATGGTTCTTTTACATACCTCTCACCATAGACAGTGACAGACATGGCCCGCCTTTGATAACCCAGTTAGCTGCACTGGGGGGGGACAGTGACAACCCTGTGGAGAGTGGGACTCGAACCACCAACCTTTGGATCAGCAATCCAGCGCCCTATACCACTTAGACCACCACTGCCCCATGTGATTTATTCTAAAAAAGTGAATTATTCAATAACATTATAAATTTTCCAGAGGCTATTTTTAAATGCATGTAATACCACTATTTAGTATTCCATTTTTCAAAATCCCCCCCCCCCCCTGCTTTTTCCATCCATGGCCAATCTCATGCCTGATAAAGTGTATGGTCTGGATGAAATAATTGATTGAAACAGAGTGGGCCCTGGAGCTGAACTTGCGCTCCGAAGTTTACTAAAATATCCGTTATTTTATTTTTTTTCTGCAGCTTCTGGTGGTGTTTTAAAAGCCCCTGAGGAATCTTATATAAATGATTATAACATGGTCATGTAACTATATAACACCGCGGCCCTGAGTCTCCATGAAAGAAATTGATTGTCTTTTCTCCCTCTCTCTCTCTCTCGCCCTCCCTCCATAGAGAGAGACAAGAGCGTGAAGAGGCGGAGAAATCAGGCAGGCAGATAAAGGTGGAGGAGTATGAGGACGCTGATATTTCCAACCCATTTCAGCCAATAAACCATATTGTTGCTGAGGTATTAATGTTACTCAACCACTGAAACACTTAAATTCTGTAGTCTTCCTTATTCTTTTCTTGGGCGCGCTGGTTTCAAAGCCTAGTTTGTCTTGTTTTTTTTGTTCATTTAGAAGGAAAACAAGTTGAAAACTGAAATGAAAACGAAAGAGGATGAGGACGTGCAAGACTGTGTCTCGGCGCCAAGGAGCAAACAGGCTGAGGAAGAGGAGGAGATGGAGGAAGAAGAGCAAGAGAGTGAGAGACAGACACCAGAGAGCCCCGAATCAGGTCAGTCACTGTGGCCCATTCCCAGACTGATAATTAGGAGTATTAAGTAGTTTTTAACAGAGCAGCGTTAATGATTAGCACAAGTTGCCTAATTTGTATTCCAGTGTTTCCACTCGAAGGTTAATGATGGCAGTGTTTGTTTCTGTGAAAGCCACGTACTTGGGCTGTAGATAATTTGTTGTCATCTGAGTGATGCTTGAAGCGTACTAAAAATACCTAATTAAGCAGAAATGCCATATAAATTAACCTTAACCGAATGAAAACAAAAAAAAAATCACCTGAACAGTTTCTGAATATGAATACCTAAAATGAAATTCATTAGATTCCACAGACCAGACCAAAAAGAAGATGAAAAAAATACGTCTCAAACGGAAAAACAGAGTCGACCCTCTTATAATGGACGACGCAGCCAATACTCCGACTCCACCACCTGCCCCAGGTACTCCAGTGATGTCAGAACTTTATATTCATGTATTAATAATTCATATGTGCATATTTATGATGTTTATACTGTAACCAAATCTGATTGGTTAGATGCTGATTGACTGATCACTGGCAGCTCTGAGAATGCTTCCTCCACAAGATAAATTATATGTACATCATTAATCTAGTCATTATATGATTTCTATATTAACAAATCATTCATTTGTACTTGTCTGTCGCGCCTATTAAAGAGTATTTAAGGACTGGAAAATGTTTAGACATATTGCGCTGATGAAGTTTTCCGGCAATCAATCATTTGGGCAGGACTTTTCACCTTGTGAGCAAAGAAAATGGAGGAGAAGCCTGTTTGGGCTTCTGTGTACAGGGATCCCTCACTTTCCACGGTTAATTGGGACCGAGATCCCCCCGCGACCACTGAATAACGTGAAGTAGGATCAACCCCCCTCTGACTGACATATACGTACATGTTTATGTGTATATAATATCAGTAAATACCTATTCAATGCTTATAATAACAATTAAACATTAATTTTAAATGCATAATATGTACACACAATATAAATACACACATACAGATGCACGCGCACGCAGATGTGCACCTCACAAAAATGTAAGTAGTTTTGATGGGAGGTTTTGGGTTGTTTTTTGTATTGTTTGTTGAGGGGTTTTTTTTTTTTTGCATAATTGGCCTTGTTTTTGCTGCATTTTCATTAACTTTCCCCCCATTCTACCTTAATTTCCTTATTTTTTTTAATTCAATGAATATTTAAAAAACAAAAACGCGATGCACTGAAGCCGCATGAATTGAAGCGCGAAGTAGCGAGGGATCCCTGTATTCTTAACTGTACGATAGTCCCCATGAAATAGGTGATGCTCGCTCTCACTCATTAGTTGCCATACCACTTGATCATATTAGAGTGGTGGGAGGTTGGTGACCATCTGGGCCTACAATGGCCTAAGGCGAGGTACATCCTGAACAGCTCTCCAGACCATCCCAGGGCAACACACAACCGTTTACACTCGCACCTATGGGCAGTTTGAATCAGCCAGTTAGCCTAATATGCACGTGGGATGAAACCGGAGTACTCGGACAAAAACCCACACAAACGCGGGGAGAACATGCAAACTCGTGCTCTGGTATTTCTTGTTGTGAGGTGGACGTGCTAACCATGACGCCACTGTGCCACCTGGAGATGTTACCATAGAGACAGTAACACATTAAACATGAACTGTAACGGTAAAGTCTGTTAGTTTTTTTATACCCGAGCCATGGTGGCTCATCAGACTGGTGCATATCCCCGGTTTCCATAGCATGAAGCGACTAGGAGTACAACTCCTCCTGCATGACCGCTAATCCATCGCAGGTTACCTTCCCAGTATATTTTACTGGTACCCATTTATACTGCTGGGTGAACAGAGGCACACTTGTGGTTAAGACCTTGCCCAGGGGTCTTAGAACAGTGGGGGTCTAACTGGGATTCGAACACACAACCTCCCCATCATGAGTGCAGCACCCGAACCACTACGCCACCGGTAGCATGAAAAACATAGCATAACATTTAATAATGCTCTCAAAAAAAACCATATAAATATGAATTTGGTTGACGAAGGCTAACAGACCAATATGAACTGTTGATTCATATTAATACAGACATTTCAAACTTGAGCTGCTTTCTGAAAATTATGTACAACTAGCCAATCATATTTGAGTATTAAGCTGTGCTGGATGATGAAAATGAAATTGCTCGCTGTCAGGGTTGTGGCTGGAGCTCTTCTTTGTGTTGTGTTTTATATATATATATACATATATATATATACACATATTTGTGTATATATGTGTGTAATATATATATACATTTGTGTGTGTATATGTGTGTATATATATTTATATATATATATATATATATATATTATATTTATATATATATATATATATATATATATATATATATATATATATATATATATATATATATATATATATATGAAGTTAAAAAAAAAAATCAATGACGTGACTTTCTGAGTGTCCAAAAAATAAAACTAGTTTGCGATGTAGTGTTTTACTTCTGTTTATAGTTGGATGGGCTACTCCCAAAGTTTCTAGACTCCCCAAGCTTGAACCCCTTGGAGATACGAGGCGCTCTGGTAACTCCTTTTTTGTAACCCACCCTGTTTCCCAGTATGCATTCTGTAATCACGAACATTCATGTCTTTTCCCCAACCAGGCTTCATCTTGCTCACTAACAGATTTTCACTTAGAACCTTTTGTATCTCACCATACTTTCAGCATGCTTGTTCCTAACACATAAAATCATCTCTCTTCTACAGTGTGTCATTCCTGGACTTTTTCTTTCTTTTTTTTAGCTGTTTTACAGTATGGTTTAATCATTAAACATATTTAATGCTGGTCAAGGCATCTGGACTTTGTATTTATCATCTGGCTATATCAACATTCACACCAATGGTCATTTTGAAACAGCCAGTTATCCTGTGAGCATGGGCATGTCTTTGGACTGTGTGTGTGTGTGTGTGTGTGGGGGGGGGGGGGGCTGAGTACCTGGAGGATATTCACACAAACACAGAGAAAGCATGTGCACTCTGCACAGAAATGGCAAAGCCCGGGACTGGAACGCAGGATCTTCTTGCTGTGTTCAGTTTAAGACACTGAACAGTTTTGTAGAAACCTTACACATGCCCATTGCTCAAGTCTGCAATGACATTGACAAGTTAAAACTCCCTCAGTTGATACAAGGAAAGCAATCTTGAAAGGAACCCGACACAAAGGGGAAACCCATTCTCATTTAAGAACAAACCATGTAGCAGAAACATCACTACAGTTTAGAATGAAGTCTAGTCTTTGTAATGTAATTGTAGTCCTACATCATTTCCGTCTAAGGGTTTATATCACCCGAAGTGAAAAGTCCTATTTACAGTTTGTGTATATTTAGGCCCAAATAAAACATCGTCAGCAGACGCAAGGGGCTTCTAAGATGAGAACTCCAAACATTTGTAGCACATCAGGACAGATCACAGGATTCAGACAAAAGAAGGATCAGGATCACGGGTATCTCAGAAGTAGCTTGTGTACCTCAACAAAAACAGAACGATAGAGAGGTTTTTAGATATACTCAGCAGTGTAAAGTTGAAAGAAAAGGTGTAATACATAAAGACTATTTAGTCAAGCATTTCTGGCCACCAGATCATTATATACTGATTTGTTTGTTGAATATCCAATTCTACATTTTACTCCTCCTTTGGCATTATTAAGCCATGAGGGTACAGTGGTACCTCACCTTACGATAGTCCCAGCAAATGAAAAATCCAGGTTACGAAAAACATTTTCCAAAATGTTTTGTCTCTGTATATGAAACAAGTTCTCCTTACGAAACGCACCATTCCAACAATGCACGAGCTGCTTTCCCATTGGCTATCTCCCAACATCCCGCCCTGCTGGCATCCCATTGGCTAGGAGGGAGGATGCAGCTCCCTCCCATTGGCTATTATGAAACTGCATCTCCCATAATGCTTTTTATGTAAAGGACAGAGTTACTGTTGTTTCATGGTTTTTTTGACTCAGGCTTTTAACCTGTCATAAACATTTGTAAGATTATAATTATTATAATATGATTATATACATGGTCAACACACGCGCATGCGTGCACACACACGCGCGTGTGATTTCCGATGCGAGTGAAAAGAGGAAGCAGTCTTGTGGCACGAGGTTGAGTGATATCGCAAAGAAAGGAATATGGCCAAACCCGTCGACCATCGGTCGAAGAAGGAGGTCTTAAAAGGTATACGTTTATAATTTTTTTTAAAGGGTTTAGGGGGTAGTATTAGGGACCTTGGAAGGAATCATACGTTTTACATGTAAAATGCGGTTCAATTTACGAAAAATCCAGGTTAAGAAAAAGGCTCTGGAACGGATTAATTTTGTAAGGTGAGGTACCACTGTATTGGTGCAGAGGTCTGGAGTGTAGCCAGAGTGTGAGTTCAACCAAAGGGTATTCCCAAAAGGAGAAGAAATGGGACAAATTTGTCAAACCATGTCGTCATGGAGCTCAATTTCAAATGCTGGTTTAGATTTGGGGCTCTTGGTCCTGTGAAGGGAAATTGTCATGATATTATATACAGTACAAAACCATTCTGGCGAATTTTATAGGGAAGAGCCACGTGTCGGTGTGGTGTTCAGTTGTGCACATTCTTTTGGTGTATCAAGTATGCATACTGTATCAACAAGAGAGAATGCTGAAAAGTCCAGGTGTCTCGTAGTATTTTTGGTCATGAAATGGTCAGAATGATTAAAATTCTTCATTAACATGTCACTGCAGCTGGTTTGAGTTTTTCATCCAAAGCATTATCATGAAACGACTCGAGCTGGATTAACACTTCATTACTCATGCAGTTAATGGTGAATCAATGGGAAATCAGTGGCTTTTATGGTGCAGATTGTAATTTAAAAAAAAAAATATTTAAACAAATCTGTAAATTTGTTTGAATCAAAATTCCATCCGAAAGTGACCCCAGTAATTTGTGTTAACATAATTCGACCAGACAGGAAGTGAATGCTGATTAGCTTGTACCAGGGATGTCAAACTTGTGCCACGGCCTGAGTTTGACACCCCTGCTTTGTACCATAAAAGAAAATTACAACCTGCTCCTGTAATATGGTGACTCTGGCTAAAGTTTCTTCTATCGTTCTTTCCTGTTGGCAGATTTCTATGGCAAGCCCCTCCCTCCTGTAGCAATTAGACAGAGACCAAACGGTGAAACCCACGATGTCATTTCCTAGCCCCCCTGTTCCTTGTCCTCGTTTCTTCTCAAACGTTTACGGATGTCTCATCTCCTCCAATCACAGTCTTTTTTTTTTTTTCCCCTCCCCCATCACCCTCAAGCCCACGCTGTGTAAATAAGCAACAATCACCAGCCAGTATCAGCCAGAGGAACCAATCACCTCAAATGGAGGGATCATGTCACCAGCCAAGGATGGGAATTCCACAAAGACTTGTGGTTTATTTTTAAACTTTGGGAAGTGACTGAATTTAGATCTTTGACAAACATGTAGACATTTTATTTTTCCATCGAAAGATAATGTGTTATAATCTCAAATGCTACGATTATAATGTTCATCGGATTATGTATAACACCTGTGTCTAAATCTTTTATTTTTAGACTACAACTGTGAAATATGCTCTTTTTGAAGCAGGAGATGAATCCTATATATTAAAACGATAACTGTGCTGAAGAGATGCTGGTGCAGAAATGGCTCTGGCTTGTTTAAAATCTCTTGTGAATTCAGGCTTGTGCATGTGAACGTAATGATGAAACACACCACTACCCTATCGTTTCCAACCACCTCGTGTTTCTTTTTTTTTTTTCTGCAGAGAGATCTATACAGCTAAAAAGGTGAACACGTTTTCAGAATTCCATTTGCGTAGCACATTTTCTGAGATCTCACCAGCATTTCAACCCCAGCAAAAATTGTTAAATGGCAAATTGACCCTGAACGTCATGCATATTAAACGTCACGTCATTAAAGTTCTTGTATCAACATGTACTGTGTCTGAAATTGCTCACCACTCGTGTATATATAGTGTACCCGGGAGTGAGATTGCCATTTTGCAGTGGTGTCTGAATGCATACTGAATTATTTCTATACACTGTATAGTGCACTCAGTGTATCCCATAATTTATTGTGAAATGCAGTGTGCAATGTATACCATCAAGCAGGGAACTAATCTAATCAAAAGAATCAAATTTGATTTAATAAAAGGCAATGGTAATCTTTCTTATGGATGCTCCATTAGCTCAGCTGACGACCTGCCACATTTTAATCATGTGACAACGTTACGTAATTAGCAGCACTGAGGGTTAGCGTCTACCATTAGCCTTTACCACTGAGCTCATGATCTAGTCCTATGTATTTAATTCCCTGGCTAATGAATGGAGGTAATGATGAGTGAGTGATTTCAGACATACAGATGGTATATATTTTCCAACATTACCCACAATGCCATTTGACAACCTATTAATCCTATGAACAGCCCCGACTTTATATCTACCGAAAGCAGTGGCCACTAATCCTGTTCCTGGGGATCTACCTCACTGAAGAGTTTGGCTCCACCACATTCATGCCCACCTAACTATCTAATCATTGACTTAAAATGTTCTGGCTCAGTAAAAACCGGGGTACTGTATTACTTTTTGGTTGGAGATCAAACTTGCAAGAAGATAGATCTCCAGGAATAGGGTTGGTCTCCACTAACGTAAAGAGGACGCTGCAGCGACGCTTTTATCTGTTAGTCTGTCCAGCTCACGTGATTCCTAATCTCTACACACGGCTAAACCGGCCCTCTATAAGAGCTAATTAGCCCCTAAGGCAGGCGTGTCGAACTCGTGCCACAAAGGGCCATGTGGCTGCAGGTTTTTGTTTCAACTAAGCAGCAGCACACCTGACTTGGCTCATTCAAACAACTGATAAGAGTCTTCAGCCAGTTGATTGGTCAGTCTCTGTACAGGCATACAGATTGACCAATCAGCTGCCTGAAGACTCTTATCAGTTGTTTGAATGAGCCAAGTCAGGCGTGCTGCTGCTGCTTAGTTGAAACAAAAACCTGCAGCCACATGGCCCTTTGTGGCATGAGTTTGACACCCCTGCCCTAAGGTTTTTATGCCCATACCATTCTTACTTTCATCTGGTCATCATCCTGTATCTGTAGCCAATCTTGGGTCTCATGTAGCATTGCGTCAGGTTGCATTGCGTTTTGTAGTATTAAGTCTGATGGTCTCGAACTAATATCTTTACTCCTACTTGTGCATAAAAGTTCAGTTCATTTTCTGTAACCGCTTTATCCTAATTAGAGTCGCGGGGAGGCTGGCACCCATCCCAGCCAACTCCGGGTGAGGGCAGAGTACACTCTGGACAGCTCGCCAGGCCATCGCAGGGAGGAAACACGCCGACGGCTTTGCAGCTAATCTTGTGGAAAGTCAGCAATGGTTCTTTTACATGCCTCTCACCATAGACAGCGAGAGACATGGCCGGCCTTTGATAGCCCAGTTAGCTGCACTGGGGGGGACAGTGACAACCTTGTGGAGAGTGGGACTCGAACCCCCAACTTTTGGATCAGTGATCCAGTGCATAAAAGTTATTCTCCAAATTGTTAACCTGGGTTTATGCTGGGCTCACGATCTTCAGTGATGTGGAGTGCCTTGATTTACGAGCACACTTGGGATATGAAAAGGAAGGAGAGCGGATCCAAGAGATGACATTTGAAGGAATCGGTTTTTCCAAGTTTATCAAGATCCCCTACGATGCTGCATCAAGGCCTGTTATGCGCTTGAGCTTTATTACCATTCCTGTTCATCACGCCTGGCATCAAATTGTAATAATCATAGAAGTATTTTTGACGGTTAAAGCTTTTGTCGCAATCACAAATCGCCCCCACGAGATCTGCATGATTGCGCCAAGTTCTCTCAGGATCAGCACAGCTTGATCCCACGATCCTTCCTGCTCATCTTGATTCTCTTACATTGCGGCTATTTACATTTACAGCATTTGGCAGATGCTCGTATATCCACGTTTACCACACAAGTAATATCTTTTTAAAGAAGCCGCATCACGGTAGCATGAAAAATGTAGCATGGTTAAGGTAAAGTCTCTTGGGCTTTTTACACTCGAGCCTAGTGGCTCATCAGGCCAGTGCTTATCCCCAGTTTCTGTAGCGTGAAGCAACCAGGAGTTCAACTCCTCCTGGATGGGATGCTAGTTTATCGCAAGTTACCTTCCTTCCCAGTATATTTTTTACTGGTACCCATTTATACTGCTGGGTGAACAGAGGCACACTTGTGGTTGAGACCTTGCCCAGGGGTCTTAGCACAGTGGGGGTCTAACTGGGATTTGAACACACAACCTCCCAATCATGAGCGCAGCACCCTAACCACTATGCCTACCGGTAGCATGAAAAACATACCGTAGTATTTAATAATGCTCTCAAAAAAAAACATATAAACATGAATTTGGTTGATGAAGGCTGACGGACAAAAATTTGATCCAGACGGCCAATCTACGAGGATGGCGCATGTCACTTCAGTCTAATGAATGAAAACAGTTCATCCCGACAAGATTTCAAAAAAATTCATGTTGCAGTCCATTGCCATCCACGCCATGTCAGGCTCTTTTGTTTTGCAGATTGATTTAACAAAGCTATTTAACAAGTATAGACTGTTATTTTGGACAGTCATTGAATACTTTATGACTTCTGGTGACTGAATTTGGGTCAAAGCCATGACGTGACCCCTGAAAGCACGCAATCACTGACGTCTCACGGAAAGAACGAAAATACAGACTCGGCAATACCAGCCCCTGTGTCTCTCAACAAAAGACCGATATTTCAATCTGAAGCACTTTCATGTAGTTCAGGGTGAAGTTTTCCAAGTAAATGTTTTCCCCGGGGATAATTTTCATTTTCACTGGTTCATGAACACGTTATCATCAGTGAATATTTTTTTTTTAATTAATTTATTTTTATTTTTTTTTAAGCACATACAGACCCACAGTGTAGTGGTTTGTTTGAAAAGGGCAGTGTTAAATTATTATTATTTTTTTTTAATTTTCTAGTTGTAGCAGTGGAGACTGTTACAGATTAAAATGATTGTTCAAACATATCCAAATCTGCAGAAGGCTAAATGAAGCTGGAACAGTAAACACACTCACTACATTGAATTTCACATTTAGTGCTACGTATATACGTATCATATAAATTTTTAATTATACGAATGTACTGTAAATGTCATCCACAGGTTATTTATTTACTTTTTTGTTTTGTTTTTTTACTCTGTGCTTCCCTTATGTATGTGTTAGTATGGATTATTTTATGTGACATTTCTGTTACTTGTTCCAGTACATTGTTGTTCATTTCAAATGTATCACATTTTTTCACTAATATCACATTCTCATACCTTTTGTTCCATGCACCTTTTATCACTTTCTTTTTTTATATGAATGCAATTAAATGCAGAAATATTTTACTCACTGTGTCTGTTTTAATTACTCACCTGTCTCGAGTTTACACAGTAAGCTGTAAAAAAACAACAACATGCAAGTGGGATGCAAGCTGGGTGGATTTATCTTGATGATGCAAGTGCTTTGGAGGGGTGTGGCTAGCCTGAATCAATCATTTAATTTAAATAGTCACTCTTTACAATAGGTTTGTCAGGAATGTTCTGGAAGTGAAAAAGAGTGTCAGACAGAGTGATGAGTCTCAAGTTAGAAATTGAAGGTGTGATGTTCAATGTTGTTAGTGCTTATGCCCCACAGGCAGGATGTAAACTAGAAGAGAAATAGAGATTCTGGAGTGAGTTAGATGAAGTGATGCAGAGTACCCCCAGAGGTGAAAGAGTGGTCATTGGTTCAGACTTCAATGGGCATGTTGGTGCAGGCAACAGAGGGGACGAGGAAGTCATGGGCAGGTTTGGTATCCAGGACAGGAACACAGAAGGACAGATGTTGATCGATTTTGCAAAAGGATGAAAATGGCTGTGGTGAATACTTTCTTCCAGAAGAGAGAAGAGCATAGGGTGACTTATGAAAGCAGAGGTAGGAGCACACAGGTAGACTACATCTTGTGTAGGCGATGTAATTTGAAGGAAGTCAGTGACTGCAAAGTAGTAGTGGGTGAGTGTGTTGCCAAACAACATAAGATGGTGGTGTGCAGGATGATGCTGATGGTGAGGAAGGTGAAGAAGGCAAAGGAAGAGCAGAAGACAAAGTGGTGGAAGCTGAAAAAGGAAGAGGGTCATGTTGTCTTCAAGGAGGAGTTGAAATAGGCTTTGAGTGGTCAGGAAGTGCTTCCATATGACTGGACAACCACAGCCAATGTGATCAGGGACACAGGTAGGAGAGTACTTGGTGTGTCCTCTGGAAGGAAAGTAGATAAGGAGACTTGGTGGTGAAATGAAGTGCAGGAGTGTGTACAAAAGAAGAGGTTAGCTAAGAAGAAGTGGGACATAGAGAGGACTGAAGAGAGTAAACAGGAGTACTGGGACACACAGCGTAAGGCAAAGGTAGTGTTGTCAAAGGCCAAACAGAGGGCATATGATGACTTGTATGATAGGTTGGACAGTAAAGAGGGAGAAAATGATTTATTCAGGTTGGCACAGCAGAGAAATAGAAATGGAAAGGATGTGCAGCAAGTTAGAGTGATAAAGGACAGAGAGGGAAATGTATTGACTGATGACAGAAGTGTGCTGGGAAGATGGAAAGAGTACTTTGAAGAGCTGATGAATGAGCAAAATGAGAGAAAAAAGAGCAGAAGAGGTGACCATTGAGGAGCAGGAAGTAGCAAAGATTACTAAGGGTGAAGTGAGCAGGGCACTGAAGAGGATGAAGAGTGGAAAGGCAGTTGGTCCTGATGACATATCGGTGAAGGTATGGAAGTGTCTAGGAGAGGTATCAGTAGATTTTCTGACAAAAACATTCAATAAGGTCTTAGAGAGTGAGCAGATACCGGAGGAATGGAGGAGAAGTGTGCTGGTGCCCATTTTTAAGAATAAGGCACACGTGCAGAGTTGTGGCAACTACAGAGGGATAAAGTTGATGAGCCATATGATGACGTTATGGGAAAGAATAGTGGAAGCTAGACTAAGGGCAGAGATCAGCATTTGTGAACAACAGTTTGGTTTCAAGCCAAGACAGAGCACCACAGATGCAGTGTTTGCTTTGAGGATGTTAATAGAGAAGTACAGAGAAGGTCAGAGGGAGCTGCATTGTGCCTTTGTGGATCTGGAGAAAGCCTATGACAGGGTGCCGAGAGAGGAACTGTGGTATTGTATGAAAAAGTCTGGAGTAGCAGAGAAGTATGTTAGAGTGGTGCAGGGCATGTATGAGAGATGTAAGACAGTGGTGAGGTGTGCTGTCGGTGTGACAGAAGAGTTCAAGGTGGAGGTGGGACTGCATCAAGGGTCAGTTCTCAGCCCCTTCTTGTTTGCTATGGTGATGGACAGGCTGACAGATGAGGTTAGACAAGAATCTCCATGGACTATGATGTTTGCAGATGACATTGTGATCTGTAGTGAGAGCAGAGAACAAGTGCAGGAAAATCGGCAGAGGTGGAGGTTAACCTCAGTAAGACAGAATACTTGTGTGTGAACAAGGACCCAAGAGGAACGGTGAGGTTACAGGGGGCAGAGATAAAGAAGGTGGAGGATTTTAAGTACTTAGGCTCAACAATCCAGAGCAATGGAGAGTGTGGAAAAGAGGTGAAGTGTGTAGGCAGGTTGGAATGGATGGAGAAAAGTGTCCAGTGTGATGTGTGATAGGAGAGTATCAGCAAGAATGAAGGGAAAACTGTGCAAGACGGTGATGAGGCCAGCGATGTTGTATGGTTTAGAAACAGTGGCCCTGGGGAAAAGACAGGAGGCAGAGCTGGAGGTAGCAGAGATGAAAATGTTGAGGTTCTCTTTGGGAGTAACGAGGATGGACAGGATCAGGAATGAGTACATCAGATGGACAGCATATGTAAGGCGTTTTGGAGACAAAGTCAGAGAGGCTAGATTGAGATGGTTTGGACATGTACAGAGGAGGGATAGTGAATATATTGGTAGTAGGATGCTGAAGTTGGAACTACCAGACAGAAGGCCAAGTGGAAGACCAAAGAGAAGATTTATGGATGTGGTGGAGGAGGACATGAAGGTAGTTGGAGTAAGAGTAGAAGATGCAGAGGATAGGGTGAGATGGAGGCAGATCATTTGCTGTGGCGACCCCTGAAGGGAACAGCCGAAAGGAAAAGAAGAAGAGGAGTCACTCTTTACAATAGTAGTAAGCAGAGATGACATCCGGCTTCCATAAAAGACAACTGGAGGGGTATTCAATGAGTTCAATGTACCTCCACCCAGATCAAATGGATGATGGTGGCTCGTGCGTGGATTAACCTAAAAACTGAAATCAGGGATGGCACGGTGGCGTACTGGTTAACATACCAACAAGGTTCTGGTCTTGAGTGCTGGGCTTGGTGAAGTCTTTCCTGTGTGGAGTTTTCATGTTCTGTCTGTGGTTGTACTAGTATAGGCTTCCTCGAGGTACTACTGTGTCCTCGTACAAGCCAGAGACGTGCGTATTAGTTCAACTGACTGTTCCAGATTGCTCCTAGGTGGGGGGGTGGGGGTGCGATGGACTGGTGAGCTGTTCAGGATGTACCCCACCCTCACCCAGAGTCAGCTGAAATAGCATCTATCCTTCACTTTTAAGCAGTATGGTGACTGAATGAATGAATGAATGAATAGTTTTAATGTAAATAAAGTTTCCATAATCCAATATTATCTACGAACTTGTGTGGGTTTCCTCCAGGTTTCCTCCCACAGACGGACACATTCGTTAAACTAACTACACTATGCTGCCCTTAGGTGACTGTGGATCCCAGTAATAGACTGGGATCAGAGTTCAGATTGGATTGACTCCAGTTTCCAACACAATCCTGATGAATCTGTGGAATACCATAGATGATGGCTGGCTGGATGGCTGGATGGATGAATGGAAAAAGACTAGTACCAGATTCAGATTCAGTGATCTTCTGCCAACTGTCGCCTTAGATTCCCTTTTTTAACCTGTGCAAGTAGGTTGTTTTAACCTATTTTGCTTTGGTTTTCTTTTGCTTGCCTAGGTTAATACAACTCAAACACATACACGCTACTTTTCCTACAGGAGGGTATGGTTCAAGTAACAAACTTTACAATTTTGTAGATGATCAGAAAAGAAGTTACCCCCCCCCCCATACCCCTGTTGGCTGAAATAACTTCAGTGAGATGTTTCTTGTAGCCATTTATCAGTCTCTGACATCAATCTGAGGAAAGGTTGCAACAGTCCTCAATGCAGAATTCTTTTAGCTGTGAGATATTTGAGTGGTTTCTTACATGCCCAGCACGTTTCATGTCACCCCACAGCATCTCAATGGGATTAACATCCAGACTTCGATGGGACAACTCTCCAAAAAACGTTACCCGTAAACGTTCCGCAATTATTCCCTCATCTTCTGTGTGATTCCGTAGTTATTCCTCAAGTCTTCCTCCACTTCCGTATGCTTCTGGCAGGCCGAAATATTCTGTGAAGGTTCATGGAAAAAAGTTTCGTGAGTGTTCCGTGGGGTCACTTCGGCGTACTTTTCTGTACCTGTTACGCAAATGCTGTGAACGTTCCGGGAGTGTAAGAATTTCCACTTTTCCGTAGGATTTTTACCCATTTTCCGTGTAAAAGTGCCAAAGCTCTTCCGCAGACTGTGTTCCGTGGCAGAAAGGTCTGAACAACACTCAGAGTGACCACTGTCATGAAATCAAAAACTTCCTCAATAAAAATCTGTCATCTCTTTAATTAATAGTTAGATCTGATCACAAAGGTCAGAGGCGCTATTCCCCACAGACTCCCGCTGCTCCAGCACAATCTTTAGTGCTGATCCTAACTCCGGTGAAGAATCCAGCCTGCTAAGAATTTCCTAATTGCACCTCTTGTTTTATCCCCTGGGTCTTCTCATCTCATCTGAGTCACAACTCTCAATATGCTGACTTGTTTTCTTTATAATACGAATAAAATGGGACAATTCAAAACAGCCTAAGCTAATATGTAGGACTTGTGTTATGTGAGCATCCTGACATACACACACACACACACACACACACACACACACACACACACACACACTGTATACCATACCATACGGGGTCAGTGGTGGTCTAGTGGTATACGGTGCAGGATCAATGATCCTAAGGTTAGGGGTTCGGGTCCCACTCTCCACAAGGCAACTCCTGCAGCGGCACTGGAACCCAGTCATATCGGCACTTGCGGCACCGAGAGAGGGGACTTGCTGCTTGGGTAACATCCCTACCCAGGCTCTACGCACTAAGATCCCTGGGCAAGGTCTCAACCACAAGCTCTGTTCACCCAGCAGTATAGATGAGTACCAGTAAAATATACTGGGAAGGTAAGCTGTGATGGACTTGTGTCCCATCCATGAGGAGTTGAACTCCTGGTTGCTTCACGCTGTGGAAACTGAGGATAAGCACCAGCCTGATGAGCCACCATGGCTCGGGTATAAAAACCCCAAAGGACTTTTTTTTACCTAATTTGTTCACATGACTGTATTTCATGTGACTTCCCACAGTGTTTCTACACACTTTTATGCGGAACAGTAGTCACTAACCCTGTCTCTTGAGACTTTGACTCGAACTTATGACTCTAACTATGCTCATCTGACCACATAATCATTGATTTATGGACTCCTTCTCTGTGAAGAGATATGTGTTAGTTTTGGTTGGAGATAAAAACCTGCAGGAATCTTCAGGAACAGGACTTTTATGCATTTATTTATTAACTGATAATAACCTGTATGAACAGTACCTGTGATTCAGATGTTTTTGTTCAGGGCCACTTCAAGTCGTAATGAGAGAGGGTCTGCGATACATTTTACCTGTTGGTCTGGGAATTGAACAAGCAAACTTTCGGTCCCAAACCTGCATCTCCAACCATTGGGCCATAGCTGCTGCCAAACGTCTGTGCTACAGCCTGCACATTTGTTTCCCTTAATGATTTAATGTCTTCTCATTTTCAGCTTTCTAGCATTGGCTTTAGGATTTGTTAGGTCAGGTTTTGTCCTGATACTGGTAACATGTAAGCCAGTACAACCTGTTGCATGGTCGAGTAGTCGGCGAATAAACCAGAACCCCTACCAGGTTCCAAATTTGGTGAGGAAGGTGGCTAGGAACAGTAGGAATAAAAACAAGACCTATCATTTATCTTTAGAGTCAACGGCCAGTTATCCAGAGAGGGTGTCTCAATAAAAACACCCTGCAGAAAGAACTTTGGGCCTCTACTGTGGATTGTTTTGCCCTTCGTATACAGCCATGACAACTGTTATGGCTGCCGCCTACACCAGAATTCTGGCACGGCACCCAGATTGATTGAGCTTTGACTTTAGAATTGAAATTATCTATCCTTTAAACCAGTCCCCAAACTACGGCCCGCGGGCCGGATACGGCCCGCCTCCTCATTTGTTCCGGCCCCCTGAACAATACCCAAGACGCATTATGATTATTATTTTTTTAGTTTGGCCACACGATCAAGACTAATACACACCTAGAACATAACATTCTACTCCACCCTTCTGCCGTCTGTGCCCATCTAACCCCCCCCCCCCTACCACCCCCCGAAAAAAAATCGTAGAGTCTCACCTGTCAAATAGAACGGAATAATGGTGAAAAGGTTATAGAAGAGAAAATTTGATTCAGAATGCAGGGTATTTAATCTGCAGTGGACAAACAATTTTTTTTTGTTTAATGCAAAGAAAAAGTTGTTTGTTTCATCTGTTAAGACACAGTGGCGGTATAGTGGCCGACACTCTGAAATCCGTCACAACGACTAGTATGATCGCTTGAAATGCCAAATGCGAGTAGACAAACTCTCAAAGCTAAAAAGTGGACCGTTAGTTCAGGAGAATTGATTTGTATGCCAGGCTCGGCTGAACCAGTCATCTGTTCGGGCAGCTTTCGGGTTGCTCAACTGATAGCCACCAGCGTTTCTTTTATTATTTATTTCCTGACTTTTTTATGTGAAGGTCCCGGAAAGGGTTACTAATATTTGGTTATGCGTGGCTTACTGGAAAACAATAACTGTTTATGTTGAGGCTGCCATGTGATCGTCATACTTTTTCTGTTACAAACTGACCTCGGGCCCCCCCATCAGAGAAGGGAAAAATTATGTGGCCCTTGCAGGAAAAAGTTTGGGGATCCCTGTTTTATACCCAGGCTATGCAGAGAAGATTTCTTATTTTTTCCCCCAGAACTTTCAGAAATTCTTGCACACACTCACTCACTTATAGGGTCATGGTAAGGCTGAAACCATCTTAGCCAGTGGAGTACACCCTGAACAGTGCACATCACCATTGCAGGGACATTCACACTCACATCCGGGGCAATTAGGAACAGCCAGTTAGCCTAATGTGCATATTTTTTGACCAAGTGAGGGAACCAATTCCAGCATGGGGAGAAGAACATGCAAACTCTTCACATAAATGCCTGAGGCCAGGACTCGAACCCAGGACCCTCTTGGTCTGAGGCACATGTTCTATTCCACCATGATACCTGAACTTTTTTTTTTTTTTTTTTTTTACAACTTTATAATAGTGTATCTTCAGAAATGAGAGGTAATATATTCATTGTAACCCGAAATGGTGCTCATAGTTTTAATTAAAATTAAACGCTTTGTGGTTTAACATTGTGAGACTATATAGTAAAACTAATTACATGTACTTTACTGCTAATTTAAAAAGTGAAAGAATATTCCAATATGACTGCATGTTGACTTACCCAAGCGTTGCCTATTCACAGAACTTCACTCATTTTACGGATGACTTCGTCAGATAGTTGCTCTTTGGGGAGATCGTTGACCAGACACTGAAATTAGTCGTTTAAGCTCAGGATTGTTCTGTATCCACTGCTCTCAGCAGTCAGGGCTTTTGGCAGGATTGAAGTAAAAAAAGAAGAAAATGAAATGTAAGTGATACTGGGGCCTTGATGGAGCAGAGGTAGAGTGCTGAATACCTGATCCCAAGGTCGACGGTTCCAGCCCCACTGTCAACAGGTTATTATTGCTGTCCCCCAGTGCAGCTAACTGGGTTATCAAAGGCCAGCCATGTGTCTGTCTGTATACACGTGTTTATATGTATGTAGTATGTATGGGCACTCCAGTTTCCTCCCACAGTCCAACAATAAATTCGGCTAGCTGGCTGTTCGAAATTGCCCATAGGGGTGGATGTGAGCGTGAATAGTTGTGTGTGTTAGTACTGCGACGGTCAGGCAGATTGTTCCGGTTATACCCCACCTTCACCATCAATTGGCTGAGATCCTTGCAACCCTACAAGGGTTAAGCGATTCATCGAATTTATGAAGATTCAGTAAAATCACCAAATATTAAATTGTTATATTGGAAATTTACATCATGTACTTCACATAATGTATTTGAAAAATCAGAAAAGTTTTTACCAACCCACGGCTTCCGAGCCGCATGTAGCTCTTTGCCTAGTTTCATGCGGCTCTTATGTTCATATTGAAGTTTGTGGGGTTTTTTAATGGGCGTGTTTGCTTTGCTTGAGTTCAATATGGTATTATTGTCAAATGCTTATTAAGTGAGATGAAAATACTGCAAAACTTCCCAGTACAGTCGGCCCTCTACTTACGAAATTAATCTGTTCCAGAGCCTTGATTCATTCCAAGGCTCCCAAGACTACCTCATAAACCCTTTAAAAAAGTTACACCAATTTTGTATGAAATATGTGTTAACATATTTATTAATTAAACCATTATTAAACATTTTTATTAACGCACATACACACACACACACACACACACACACACACTCTCTCTCTCTCTCTCTCTCTCTCTCTCTCTCTCTCTCTCTCACACACACACACACACACACACACACACACAAAACTCTCTCTCTCTCTCTCTTTCTCTCTCTCTTTGAGTGGCACGCTCTGCCGAATACGGGCTCTGCCCACAAGTAGCATGCAGCCGACAGAGCTTTTGAGACGGGGTGTTGTATTTAAAGCGGAATTACTGTATAGTACCTGTTTGAAAGATCTGAGGTCCAGATTCAATATTAACTTGCTTTCTTGCGAGATCGGAGGTCTTTTGTCCCACGGAGCATTCTGTGCACAGAACATTTGTGGCGCCGCCCACTTCCGTGCACAAAACTGCTTTATGGCAGAATGTGGAGCTTTTGAGACGGGGCGCGGCTCATCTGGACCTCCTCAAATAAGCTGCAATAAGTACTCTAAAAAAACCTCACGAAACTCAAGAACCAACAGTACATCTCTCCTTTACGCATTGTGACAAACAAGCTTGATGTGTACAGTACGATGGAGATTCACTTCCCTCCTGGCTAATGGGAGGCCAATGGGAGGCCAGCGGGGCAGGATGTTGGGAGACAGCCAATGAGAGAGCAACTCGCACATTGTTTGAATTTTTGAAGAGGTTGTTTCGTGTACAGAGGGAGAAAATTTAGGAAAATGTTTTTCGTAACCTGGATTTTTCGTATTCAGAGATTTTCGTATGTAGAGGGCCGACTGTATGGGCGAGATCGTTTCAGTAAACAATTTGGGTCAATTTGCTCTTAAAATGGCAGTAAAAATGCACAGCAAAATGAAAATATTAAGATGAAAAAAGGACATTTTTAATAGAGTGGGAGAGGTTTGTTTTGTTGCGCTGTAATGTAACAGAAAGCCATTCTGCCTTATATGTCAGGAGTCATTGGAGCGTTTCAAAGCTTCAAATCTTCAGCGCCACTTCAGCTCACTGCATGCTAACTTCGACCAGGAATTTTCTAAAGGGACTGAACTTCAACCACAAGTTGTTCACTTTGAAAAGTCAGGCAGAAAAGCAGATGGAGTTTATTCAAAAATTTAGGAAGCGC
>CM045744.1:25331475-25446475 GCA_024760905.1 Plotosus lineatus | reverse complement strand
TACATGACGCACGGTAGCGGACACCTCGGCCAGGTATCACTCGTGCAAAATAATTAAAAGTGGTACGAGTAATGAATCAAATTTTGGATGGGGGTTATACATGGGGTCATCCCGAACAATGCTGGTTTTCTTTAATTTGTGCCAAAATGTTGACTTGATGCCCAGTAAGGGAGACATTCTGTTACCTGAAAGCTATGACAAGTCGGATTAATCCATTTGTGCCTGGCGGAGTGACGGCTTAGTGGATCTCACAGAAATGGAAACCTCGGCGTTTCATCTCAGGTATTATTTAGTGATATCCGCCTTGCCTTCACACAATAATTATTATTTATCCCAATAATCCCCCCCCCTCTCTCTCACACACTCTCTCTCACTGTCTCTCACTCACTCTCTCACTGTCTCTCTCTCTCACTCACTGTCTCTCTCTCACTGTCTTTCACTCTCTCTCACTGTCTTTCACTCACTCTCTCACTGTCTCTCTCTCACTCACTCGCTCACTGTCTCTCACTCTTTCACTCTCTCTCACTCACTCTCTCTCACTGTCTCTCTTTCACTCTCTCTCTCTCTCTCTCTCGCTCTCTCTCTCATTCTCTCACTCTGTCTCTCACTCGCTCACTCTATCTCTCTCACTCTCACACTCTCTCTCTCAGTCTCTCACTCACCCACTCACTGTCCCTCTCTCACTCTTTCACTCTCTCTTATTTTCACTCACTCTCTCTTACTGTCTCTCTCTCTCACTCGCTCACTCTCTCTCTCTCTCTCTCTCTCACACACACACTCACTCTCTCTCTCGTGCTCTCTCACTCTGTCTCTCTCTCACTTGCTCACTCTATCTCTCTCACTCTGTCTCTCTTTCTCTCTCTCTCACTCGCTCACTCTATCTCTCGCTCTCTCTATCTCAATCTCTCTGTCACTCTGTCTCTCTCTCTCTCTCTCTCTCTCACACACACACACACACACACACACACACACACACACACACACACACACACACACACACACACACTCTTTCTCACTTTCTCTCGCTCTGTCTGTCTGTCTCTCTCTCTCTCTCTCTCTCTATCTCTCTTTCTTTCCCTCTGTCTCTCTCTCTGTCTCTGCTGAAGCCTGTTGGAATTTTGGCTTCAGTCAAGGTTCTTTTATTTTCCTCTCTAATTTTACATTTCGGTGCATCTGATGCTCCTGCCCTTTTCTTTTTGTAATTTCTTTAGTTTATTATTTTTCTTTTTTTTCTAGTGAGCAGTATGACTGTATTTGGGTCACTTTAATTTTGCTTTAGCTTGCATGGTGTAACATTGCTGGGTGGACAAATGCACACTTTTGTTTCTCAGGGAGTTTAACACAGTGGAGGTCCAACAGGGATTTCAATCCTCTCGATGATTAACCTAACCACTAACATCCCGCACACACACACACACACACACACACACACACACACACACACAATACTTTACTAAAACCCAGTTAGTCCAAGGACTGTTCCTTAAGCCATATATCAAAAACTTTCATTCTATAATTTTCATGGTATTTGTCGAGACTGAAAAACCTGACGTCAGTTGCACTTCAAATTTGGCAAAACCGGGTAAGATGCGCTCTCTTGTGCAGGCATTTTGTCAGGCCATAGTGAAGACCCATTTCTCTCAGCCAGCTGAAAGCGTCACATTTGTTTGGGGTACGAGTAAGGTAAAGAGAGAGAGTAAATCTGTTGGGCTTTTTACACCCGAGCCATAGTGGCTCATCAGGCCGGTGCTTATCCCCGGTTTCTGTAGCGTGAAGCGACCAGCAGTTCAACTCCTCCTGGATGGGATGTGAGTCCATCGCAGGTTACCTTCCCAGTATATTTTTACTGGTAACCATTTATACTGCTGGGTGAACAGAGGCACACTTGTGGTGAAGACCTTGCCCAGGGGTCTTAGTACAGTGGGGGTCTAACTGGGATTTGAACTCACAACCTCCCGATCATGAGCCCAGCACTCTAACCACTACGCCACCGGCCCCACTTTGGGGTACAAAGTTGTCTAATTAGTCTAATGAAACTCGGGACGTTATTGATGTGAGACAGACATGCTAAACACTATTCCACAGTGCTGTCGTGGCTAATTCTATTATGTTCTACGATATATATCATAGGATGCTGGATTACTATTTCCAAGGTTGGGGGTTCAAGCCCCACTATCAACAGGTTGTCATTGCTGTTCCTTCACGGCAGCTAACTGGGTTATCAAAGGCCGGCCAGAGCCATAGCCGACTTTCACAAAAGGTCACATCAGTGTGTTTCTGCGCCGCGATGGCCTGGTCTCCCTGCAAAACTAATTAGGATTAAGCGGTTCAGAAAATCAATGAATGAATAAATGCCTTCAAAATTTCATGCCAATTTTATTCTAGCAACATATTGGGTAGAAAATGTGTTATTGCTTAATGGAACATTATTGCTAGTTATGACTAGATTTCTGTTTGGGTTTAAAATATGGAATTCAACTCTGAACATTTAGCTGTGAGGCACAGTGATGTAGTGTTTATCACGATCCTGGGTTCCAGTCCTGGGCTTGGCGAAGGAGTCACTGTGTAGAGTTTGCATGTTCTCTCTGTGCTTGTTTGGGTTTCCTCTTCTTCCTCTTCCTCGACCTTCAAGGCTAAAGTGCCCTTAAGCAGCACAACTGCTCTTTGGGTGCTGCAATGTGGTGGCCCTTGGATGCAGAGCCAAATTTTAGTCATGAGATTTATACAATAAATCAAAATAATGAAATATATATTGTGTGTGTGTGTGTGTGTGTGTGTGTGTGTGTGTGTGTGTATATGTATATACACACACACATACACATACACAGTGATCCCTCGCTACTTCATACTTCAGTTTCTGCTGCTTCAGTGCATTGTGTGTTTCTCAAAAATATAAAAATATTCATCGAAAATTTAAAAAAATAAGGAAAAATATGGGGAAAATTTAAGGAAAATGAAACAAAACAAGGCCAATTATGATAAAAACCCCAAACAAACAAAAACAAAAAAAACAATCCAACAAAACTACAGTACTTACATTTTTATGTGAAGTGCACGTCTGTATGTGTGTGTATTTATATTTTATTTACATCTTATGCATTATTTTTGAATGTTTAATTGTTATTATAATCATTTATAGTGTTGAATAAGTATTTATTGATATTACATACACATACACATATACATGTAGGTATACGTCAGTTGAGGGGGTGATCCTACTTCGCTGAATTCGATGTTTGTGGGGGGGTCTCGGTCCCAATTAACCATGGAAAGTGATGGATCCCTATACAGTGTGTGTGTATATATATATATATATATATATATATATATATTACAGACACAGGGATACCTCACTACTTCGTGCTTCAATTCATGCAGCTTCAGGGCATCGCTTTTTTTTTTTTTTTTAAATATTCAGCGAATTAAAAAATAAGGAAATTAAGGAAGAATAGGGGAAAAGTTAAGGAAAATGCCACAAAAACAACGCCAACTATGCAAAACAACAACAAAAAAAAAAAAACAACCCAAAATCTCCCATAAAAACTAGTTACATTGTTGTGAAGTGTGCATCTGTGTATGAGTGCAGTGTGTATGTATATTTTATTTACATCTTATGCATTTTTTTAATGTTGTTATTATAAACATTTATATCATTGAATATGTATTTATTGATGTTATATATACATGTACGTATATATCAGTCGGGGGGGTGGGGTGGGTCCTTCTTCACGGAATATGACGGTCGCCGGGTGTGTGTGTCTCGTTCCCAGTTAACCGCGGAAAGTGAGAGATCCCTGTGTGTGTGTGTGTGTGTGTGTGTGTGTGTGTGTGTGTGTGTGTGTGTGTGTGTGTGTGTGTGTGTGTATACAAGGGAATATATAAGCACCACACAGGAAGACCCTTGGCTTCTGTTCAAGCCCCAAACTTTCTCACTGTGAGGCAACAGTGCAAACTTTTATCAGGTTGTTTATTTATAGGCTTGGATTTCCCAAATGTCTGTGGGGGGATGTTCTTTTTATTGATGTACTCTCAGGGAAAGCAATGGTGTGAAATGATGGGGTTCAGTTTTGAAACATTTGAGCAATAATTAAGGAAGCTTTCATGCAATATTCCTTCTGTGTAATTATACAGAAGAAAATCGCATTGAGCATGTGCCATGCACCTGTGCACTGTTCATCACAAAGCAAAAAGACAAGTGTACGTGCGTGTACGTGCGTGTACGTGCGTGTACGTGCGTGAGTGCGAGAGAAGCAGCAATCACATGTCTGTGTGATATATATATATATATATATATATATATATATATATATATATATATATATTATTTTTTTTTTTTTGCAGGGACATTGTTCGCTATTCCATTTGCTGTGAGCGCTTGCCCTTTTGAATCACTGAGCAGTTTGCTCGGGCAAGAAATGAATTTCCCTCCCTCAATATTGGGAGCCGGAAATGTGTGTGTGTGTGTGTGTGTGTGTGTGTGTGTGTGTGTGTGTGTGTGTGTGTGTGTGTGTGTGAGAGAGGATATGAAAAATACAACAGGTTTAAGAATGGTGTGAGAAAAGGGGCCTGGCTGGTAGAAAAAATTCTAAAATAGCAACTGACATTTACTCTTGTGTTTTAATAAAGCTGCTTCTCCCACCTGCGATGAATCCCCAAATTTGAATGCATTTTATAGAGCGCGAGTCGAACGACTAGTAGGGGAGTCGTCCAGTCTCATTCTAACCGTAACCCATTGTTGAGCCAATCTCCGATATCTACCCCCTTTACTGACATGAGTGGACTGTTATTCAGCTGTGTGTCTGAGCAAACAGATTATATAAATACAGCCATCTGTGAAGTATGTCACATGGTGTATAACTGCATGTATGGGATTTTATATAAATTTATATAAGAAGAGCCAGATTTTGGTCCACACTAGTAACAACAGGTTAACTCTGTTTCCGGTAGGGCATGGAGTCCACCAAGGCTGTCCTTTGACACCGATTCTGTTCATAATTTTTATGGACAGAATTTGTAGGTGCAGCTGATGCCTTGAGGTGCTCTGGTTTGGTGGCAATCAGATCTCGTCTCTGCTTTCTGTGGATGACGTTGTCCTTTTGGCTTCATCAATCTGCGACCTCCAGCTCTCACTGGCATGATTCACAGCCGAGTGCGAAGCGACCGGGATGAAAATCAGCACCTCCGAGTCTGAGGTCATGGTTCTCAGCCGGAAAAGGGTGGAATGCGCCCTCTGGGTCTGGAATGAGGTCCTGCCCCAAGTCGAGGAGTTCAAGTATCTCGGGGTCTTGTTCACGAGTGAGGGAAGGATGGAGCGGGAGATCAAGAGGCGGACTCTGCTCTGTCGATCTACATTCCAACCCTCACCTGTGGTCACGAGCTTTGAGTAGTGACCGAAAGAACAAGATTGCGGTTACAAGTGTCTGAAATGAGCTTCCTTCACCGGGTGGCGGGGCTCTCCCTTAGAGATAGAATGAGAAGCTCAGCCATCCGGGAGGAGCTCGGAGTAGAACCACTGCTCCTCCCTCCGCATTTAGAGGAGTGAGTCGAGGTGGCTCGGGCATCTGGTTAGGATGCCTCCTGAATGCCTCCCTGGTGTGGTGTTTCGAGAATAGCCAACCGGGAAGACACCCCGCGGTCGACCTAGCACACTTTGGAGGGATTATGACTCTTAGTTGGTCTGGGAATGCCTCGGCGTCCCCCCGGAAGAGCTGGAGGAAGTGGCTGGGGAGAGCAACATCTGGACCTCATTGGTTAGGCTGCTGCCAACCCTGGATTAAGTGGATGATGATGATGATGATGATGAGATATATATATATATATATACATACATACATACATACATACATTCATATATATATATATATATATATATATATATATATATATATATATATATCAAGATGATTCCTTTGGGGATCTGTCTTCATTTCTTTAATAAATCAGTGGGTGAAATTATATTTTTAAACTCCAGGCTGAAGCATGAAACTGCTTGTGTGAAACTCACGACCTGCTCATCAGGACAGAGCTCATTGTTCAGCCGGGCAGAGCAAAGCTTAGGAATCTAAAGACTATGGTGACGTATCTGCAGAATTTTTCGTGGTTCCAATGACTGTCAGCTAGATTCAGAACTACATACTGCTTTTTCTAGAGGCTTCCACAATATGAATATAGTCTTGGGTACATTATCTTCTATTTTAGCCTAAAAGTAATCAGTTGTGCAATGTAAAAAAAAAATTGGCAATTCAGTTAATAAATGTAATGAAAATTATTCCTCAAGCGTTCTAATACTCTATGTTGAATCTTAACACGTCAACAATACCTTGAATTAAATAAATTTCTATTTCTCATCATTCGTCATCATCATTTTCCAAAAAGCTTAATCCTATTAGGGTCACAAGGATGCTGGAGCCCATCTTAGCCGACACTGGGCAAAGGCAAGGTGCACCCTGAACAGCTTATCAGACCATTGCAGGCTAACACACACACACACACACACACACACAAATGTGAGGCGCTCTACCGAATGTAGGCGCTTGTCGCAAGTGACGTATGTCTGGTGCTTATGAGACAAAGCGCGGCTTATTCGGATTTCCGATCTTTCAAGTGAGCAAGTGCGCATTGAATACTTGTTTAGTACTCAACCTTCACTTGCTCACTTGAAAGATCGGAAGTCCGGATAAGCCGTGCTTTGTCTCACAAGCACCAGACATACGTCACTTGCGACAAGCGCCTACATTCGGTAGAGCGCCTCACAAATGGTCTGCAAATACACACCACAGTCACAAACTGTTCTCCGAACGGTCTTCACATGTCTTTTGTGGTCGTCAACTATTCTTCAATCACTTGCTTCTGTTGAGAATGACGTGAATTGTCAATAAATACTTGGCAAATATTGCGGCATGGTGGCGTAGTGGTTAGCATGTCTACCTCACTGGAAGAAAGTCCTGGGTTCAATTCCCTGCTCAGGCGTTTCCGTGTGGAGTTTGTATGTTCTCTACGTGCTTGTGTGGGTTTCCTCCGGGTACTCCGGTTTCCTCCCACAGTCCAAAAATAGATGCACAGTGGATTAATAGCTGGCTCCAAATCACCCACAGGTGTGAGTGTGAGTATGAGTATGATTGGTTATGTGAGTGTTGGCCCTGTGATGGCCTGGTGAGCTCTCCAGGGTGAACTCTGCCCTAGCCCGGCCTAGTCAGCTGAGATGGATGCCAGCCTCCCTGTGACCCTAATTATGATTAAGTGGTTCAGAAAATGAATGAATATTTCTTTGCAATAAATGTCAACTTTGAGAATGGCTGATTTGGCAACTGTTTTCAAAAAAAAAATTACAATGCAGTTAGAAAGACAAGTCTCTAAAAATATTGAATGAATAATAAAACAGTCATAAAATTCTGGGCCTGATAACACCCCCTTAATCGAATAGCATAATTTTTCTCCATATCATACTTCACCTCATTTATTTATTCATTAATTTGTTGAACTGCTTAATCCTACCAGGGTGATGGAAAGGCTAGAGCTTATCTCAGCCGAATTTGAGTAAAGGTTCTGTATACAGTCCACCACACAAAACTGTTCACCCTCACACACTGAAACAGCCAATTATAATATGACTTATTTCTCTGGATTGTGGGAGGAAACCACAATACCCAGAGGGAACCTACACAAGCACATGGTGAACATGTAACCTCCACACAGAGAAGCCCTTGTAGCGCCCAGAACTTAAACCCCGGATCTTCTTGCTGTAAGGTGGACATGCTAACCCCAACACCATCATTCTGTCAAAAAAAAAAAAAATTGTCGAATCACTTTTTTTTTGTTTTGTTTTTAACTTCCCCAAACTTTGTACGGCAATTACAACACTATTCTGGGAGGAAAAAAAATATATTCAAGATATCATGTGTCCATTAGAATGGACATCAAAAGGTGTGTGAAACTGAACCTCGATAGCAATTCAGTCCCAAAGAAAATACCAAAAGATCAAGATAAGAATCAGTGTAACTTCCACATACAGTGGTACCTCACCTTACGATAGTCCCAGCAAACAAAAAATCCAGGTTACGAAAAACATTTTCCAAAATTTTTTGTCTCTATACGAAACAAGTTCTCCTTATGAAACGCGCCAAATGCGCCATTCAAACATTCAACCATGCATGAGCTGCTTTCCCATTGATTCTCTTCCAGCATCCCGCCCTGCTGGCCTCCCATTGGCTATCTCTCAACATCCCGCCCCACTGGCCTCCCATTGGCTAGGAGGGATGATGCAACTCCCTCCCATTGGCAGAGTTACTGTTTTTTGACTCAGGCATTTAACCTTCCATAAACATCTGTAAGAATTTAACTCTGCTAAGAGGACATGGTCAACACACGCACGTGCACACACACACACACACACACACACACGTGAGATTTCCGGTGTGAGTGAAAAGCAGAGGCGGGCTCATTTTTTCGCAAAGGAATATGCCCAAAACCTTCTACCATTGGTATGATATTGAAGCAGAAGGAGGTCTTAAAAGGTATGCTTTTATAATTTTTAAAGGGTTTAGGGGTAGTATTGGGAGCCTTGGAACTAATCACGCGTTTTACATGTAAAATGCGGTTCAATTTATAAAATATCCAGGTTAAGAAAAAGGCTCTGGAAAGGATTAATTTCGTAAGGTGAGGTACCACTGTAATTGTTTTGTAGTGTACGAAGATACATAAAAGTAAACAGAAGCACTTCGAGACACCATCACTACTGCTTTGTTGTGCTTATTTGCTGTAATATTTTTGAAAGCAATTTCTCTTGTAACTGGATCTGCAACATCTTGATGCATGTGTTTTGCTCACCATCTCTAGAAGATGGATGGCACCATAGTGTCTCAAAGCTGCATTTTGCTGGTTATGATGTGCTTGGGAATGTCCTCATCCTTGCCGTCACATGCAATTCCTATTTGAGTAGTCAGCTCTTCACTAAGAAGCAGTTTGTAGTCAAGGAACCATAGTGGTTTCTTCCCCCGAAACTGGTAGTCACTCATCCTGAAGTTGCTGATTGACAGATTTTAAAAAGTGATAAACTGCACACACTGTCCATTTCCTGTAGACAGGGGTCTCAAACTCATTCCACGAAGGGCCGCAGTGGCTGCAGGTTGTTACTTCAACCAAGCAGCAGCAGACCAATCTCTGTACACAGCATACAGATTGACCAATCAACTGCCTGGAGATTCGGATCATGTCAGGTGTGCTGCTGCTTAAAAAGTCTATTGGGATTTTTACACTCGAGCCTAGTGGCTCATCAGGCCAGTGCTTATCCCCGGTTTCTGTAGTGTGAAGTGACTAGGAGTTCAGCTCCTTCTGGATGGGATGCTAGTCCATCGCAGGTTACCTTCCCAGTATATTTTACTGGTACCCATTTATACTGCTGGGTGAACAGAGGCACACTTGTGGTTAAGATCTTGCCCAGGGATCTTAGCACAGCGGGGGTCTAACTGGGATTTGAACACACAACCTTCCGATCATGAGCTCAGCATCCTAACCACTACACCACCAACAAACAAAACTGTGGCCCTTTGTGGAATGAGTTTGACCCCTGATGTAGAAACTCAACATTCGGTCAATGTTGGTGTTGGACTCAACAATTATTAGTGGCCTTGACACCTGGACAAAACTTTTGTCTTTCTAAGACCATCTTCTGCATGTGTCCTGAGGTACAATGTCACAGGCGGAGGATGCCATGACGACTAGCTTGTGGTTCGACTACTTCATGATCGTGAATTCCACCATCTCCAATGCCCCTCTTCCTTTCTTTTTGGATGGGCTTATAACCTATAATCTTGGAATCCTTCGGAACCTTGTTATTCAAGACGCTTACGGTCCCCGTCAGCGTTTCTGTCATCAAGGTGTCGAGGAAGTTGGCAGTTGTAAATAACCTGTCAAAACACAGGTGGCTTCCATGGGGAACATACTCGGACAAATGAAGCACCGCTTGTTCTCCGATGTCTTATCCTTCTGTAACTCAACGTGGTCTTTCCTTGGTAGACCAAAAGTATAAGACCAGATCAGGTGGTGCAGCCAAGACAAATACCTTCAATCCAGTTTGGTCTGGTTTTGTGGTTTGTAAAAGCAAAATTGAGAAAAAAATGAAAATGTCCACTATGATGGACATTTTTTTAAAACACTTGAATGTTTTGGTAAAATAGTTAAAGTAATTTAGAAAATGTTTTAATTTGTTCATAATAGATTTATTAAAAAACATGCCAACCATATTTCAAGACAAAAAAAAAAAAAATAGAAATTATTGGACACGTCTTGCACTTACTTTTCTTTTTCCATAAAATGTGCTTGAACTAATAGACTCCCATCTTTTCTTAATGAGGACCAGTGGTGGCCTAGTGATATGGGGCGCTGGATCGCTGATCCTAAGGTTGGGGGTTCGAGTCCCACTCTCAACAAGGTTGTCAGTGTCCCCCCAGTGCAGCTAACTGGGTTATCAAAGGCCGGCCATGTCTCTCACTGTCTACGGTGTGAGGCTGGAAAAGAACCATTGCTGACTTTCAGCAAGAGTAGCTGCAAAGCGGTCGGCGTGTTTCCGCCCTGCGATGGCCTGGCAAGCTGTCCAGGGTGTGCTCTGCCCTTGCCCGGAGTCGGCTGGGATGGGTGCCAGCCTCCCCATGACCCTAATTATGATTTAACGGTTATGGAAAATGAACTGAAGTTTCCTTAATTAGAGAGGAAGGTACCAAAGCCCCACACCTTCACATTTGGTATAATTGAAAAGCATTAAATGTCCTGTTTAGCAATATGTAGTCAGTGGGACATATTCAGGTTTACAAATATCCTCCACAGCAGGAAAACTGAATAACTGGTAGTCAAGAGTGTATAACAGATTGCTGTTGTTCATACTGATGCCATGAAGCCAGGACGTAAAGGCCTACTGTGTGTGTGTGTGTGTGTGTGTGTGTGTGTGTGTGTGTTGAAAACACAGTAGGCCTTTACGTCATGGCTTCATGACACAAACACCCCCGTAAATGTCAAACAAGAGAAGATTGAACTCTCAGGGGTAACAGGGTGTGAAGAAATGGAGAGGGAATCCCTCCAGTATAAGAAGCTTCCATTTCTGGATCACTTTGAAGCCCATTGCAATCTCTCGAAATGGGCCAATGCTTTAGCGGCGTCCATTCAAAACAACAAAGGCAGATATGGCGTCGCCTCAAGTAACAGTTTAACACCAGCCTTTCCATTTCCTCCATTCATATTTTAAGAAGCAGAATGCCTTGCTGACTGCAAACCCTTATTTTTCCTTTCCATTTTTTATTTACTATGGGCCATTACAGCATTATTGAAGGACGGACCAAATTTCAAGTGGCATCAAATCAGCATTTATGTGCTTGAACCCACTTTTTTAAGGGACGCAGCAGCCATTTTGTTGACCCCTGTGTGAACCCTGTGCTTGTCATTTTTTAAGAAGATAAAATGTCCCTGAGCGGGTGAGCTCTGCAGCATTCCAACCCACTTCAAACGCGAAAATATAGGCCTGCTTTGCATAATCAGGTGGAGACAGAATTAGGGGTTGAGGGGGGAAAAAATTAAAGTACAGAGGCTCAGAAATGCTTACAATCCTGCATATCTCTCTAGTTAGCCATAGGGCTGTCTCTCTCTCTCTCTCTCTCTCTCTCTCTCTCTCTCTCTCTCACACACACACACAGAGAGAGAGAGAGAGAGAGAGAGAGAGAGAGAGATTCATACTCTATCAACATGTGTGATTTGGTGGATTAACTGTGAAATGTTAGAGGAAAACAAACTATTATCCAGGCTCGTATTTCCTCTGCATAAATCAAACCCGGTGAGAATATGTGTACATACACAGAAACTTTTAAATATAAATGCTATCTGAACGTGTTGGATTTTATAGCACACATGGTAGCTAATCTGTGGCACATCCCTGTATACATTCTCAGGGTTAAATGTATAACACTTTGTTTGGCATCAGTTTTAGACTTCATGATGTCAGATAAGATACAGAATGTGAGGAATAACACACCACATGGTGCAAGTGCACCCTTTCAGGAAAATCATAGTGGTCTGGTGGTAAAGGTGCTGGATCACTGATCCAAAGGTTGGGGGCCACTGAACCACAACCAGTGCAGCTAACTGGGTTATCAAAGGCCGGCCATGTCTCTCACTGTCTATGGTGAGAGGTTCATGTAAAAGAACCATTGCTGACTTTCGTAAAGAGTAGCTGCAAAGCCGTCAGTGTGTTTCCACCCTGTGATGGCCTGGCGAGCTGTCTAGGGTGTACTCTGCCATCGCTGGGATGGGCGCCAGCCTCCTTGCGACCCTAATTATAATTAAGCGGTTACAGAAATTGAACAATGAACTAAATCTTTTTCAATAAAAAAAAAAAGTGTTTTGTGTAGTTATTCCACATTGTTTGAATTAAACATGTATGTAAGGAGACTATGAACGTGTAAATACTCCACCGTGGAAATGTTTCGGTGATTGCTTTCTTATAGATTTCTACCTTTGATTAGACTTCAATAAGGAGGCACGAATATGTTACGCAAGTCATAGACTATTAATTATGATGACGCATAAAGTAGAGTACCATATTAGCTCACTCACCACCCTGCTATTAAACCTGAATAGATGTTATGGAACATTGTGAGAGAGAGAGAGAGAGAGAGAGAGAGAGAGAGAGAGAGAGATCTTTTTTTCATGTATTCGACTCATAAGGCACACTTTTTAATTGCCAGGGCCATTATGTTGGAGTCGATGGGTGATGTGACCGTAGCTCAGTAGGGTTCACACTTTATTTCGTAAACACGCTCTGAATTTAATTCGTTAGGCTTCAGGTATTTAAAGGCGTCCTATTAATCATGGGAGGACAGCGTAATCATAGCCGAGCATTAGAATGTTCAATTAATCGGAGCATCAGTGCATGCATGGATATGAATTTAGTTTCATTCTTCTCTCTGTCTTTCTCTCTTACACACACACACACACACACACACACACACACACACACACACACACACATACACACACATACATTCTCTGTCTCAACGACCTTAAATTATGAGTCTCATCAACTCGCACATGAAAAAGAAATGTCCCATATATCAATTCTATTATTTTACTTACACACCTTATTAACAGCATTTAAAAGTTTGCGTAGCACACTATACTATTACCTTTCCCGTGGATTTCTTATCAGCTAATACTTACAATATGCTCGCTATTAATATTAAAATAAAGACAAATTAAGCTATGGTACTGCTATCATCTTGTAAGTGGCAACACTTCATAAAGTGGCAGAAAAACTAGCATAATTCCTTTTTACTCCTCGCGCAACTTAGCCTCTTTAGCCTTTTCTGAGATGCTTGCTGTTTGAATGTACTACAAGGATTCCTCGCTACTTCGTGCTTCAATTCATGCAGCCTTAGTGCATCACTTTTTTTTTTTTTTTTTTTTTTTTTTTAATATTCATCGAATTAAAAATTAAGGAAGAATAGAGGAAAATTTAAGGAAAATGCCACAAAAACAAGGCCAATTATGCAAAAAAAAAAACAAAACAAAAAACAACCCAAAACCTCTCATCAAAACTACTTACATTTTTGTAAGGTGCGCATCTGAGTGCGTGTGTTTTTATATTTTATTTACATCTTATACATAATTTTTGAATGTTTAGTTGTTATTATAAGCATTTATAGCATTGAATATGTATTTATTGATATTATATATGCATAGACATGTACGTTTAGGTCAGTCGGGGGTCTGTGGGGGGAGGGGGGTGATCCTACTTCGCGGATTTCGGTGGTCGCTGGGGGATCTCGGTCCCAATTAACCGCGGAAAGTGAGGAATCCTTGTAATTATTTCCTACTTAAATGTAAAAATAACAAAAGTCTTCCATCAAGTCCAGGTGAAAAGAAAGAAAGGGGCTAAAGGTTCTGAGAAAAGGGAAAAAATCTCAAGTTTGGTAACATAAAAGATTAGCAACAGGGCGCCAGTGAGGGAAACAGCAGCCTGACAGGGTTATAATTTTCATAGAACTGGATCAGAAAGCCACAGAGGTTTCAGAAAAATAAATATTAGAAATCTGTAGTGCAGGAGCGAACAGTCCTGTTCCTGGTACTCTACCTTTTAAAAGATTTTAACTCCAATCCTGATGGAGCCCATCTGACAAATCTGATCATTGCTTTAAGTCATCATTTCCAAGTACTATGTCTTGATGAAATGATTGGACGGTAAAGTGGACATAATTAGGGCTGGAGTGAACGTCTCTGAGAAGAACGATCACCAGGAGCAGGATTAGGCGGCCGTGCTGTAATGAGTCAGGAGTGTTTAATTGCCACTGTAATGTACTCATGATTCCTTTTCAGCCGAAAGTTTTTATTTGGCTTTTTTCAAGGTGAAGCTATTCACCTTCTCGGAGTCTGATGAGCAGTGATGAGGTTTGTTTATGCTAGGCTGCTTGTCTTGCCTTGATTGTACTTAGAGCAAGGTCTCAGTCTCCTCTATCAGCATTTCCAACACATGGAGCATGGTGCTCTTTCTCAACCAGCCACACCACTGAATGTCTAATCTATGCTTATGCTAATGCTAAGAAATTGACAGCAGCTGATTAGCACTGGCTGTGGGTAAGCTTTGCTCAGATGCTAATAGTTGAGGCATTATTTTTGAAATCTAGTGTAGGTTTCACATGGGAAAGTGTTGATTGTGCAGTGTGAGGGAGGGAATGACTAATGAAGAATTTATAAAGTGATTTATCTCAGGATTGATTAATCAGCGAGAGCTCTCACTTTTGATTGTGTATGTGTGTGTCACTTGGATAAATACAGTACTCTATGCATTATAAATGCTTAATCATGTTTCACCAGAAAAATTAAAAGATTTATGAATTGAAAGACCTTGATCACTCTATATTTGGGTCCACTTTAATAGTCACGCGGACATGCTGATACAAAACAGGAGTTGCTGAGGATTATTATGGGATGTCCCGTGTAATAGTCAGGCCACTTAGTGACGCTCCACTCAGAGCTTTACGGCACACTGGGAGGTTCCTCCATCCACTTATTCCACAGAGGTGAAGGCTTTTGAACTGAGTGCTTATAGCAAGCCGGATGGTCCCTTTCCACTTTCACCTAAGTCTATTCTAAATGAGTGGGGCCGGTGGTGTAGTGGTTCATGATTGGGAGGTTGTGTGTTCAAATCCCAGTTAGACTCCCACTTTGCTAAGAGCCCTGGGTAAGATCTTAAAACCACAAGTGTGCCTCTGTTCACCCAGCAGTATAAATGGGTACCAGTAAAATACACTGGGAAGGTAACCTGTGATGGACTCGCGTCCCATCCAGGAGGAGTTGAACTCCTAGTCGCTTCACGCTACAGAAACTGGGGATAAGCACCGGCCTGATGAGTCACTATGGCTCTGGTGTAAAAAGCCCAACGGACTTTACCTTACCTATTCTAAATGAGCTCTGGCCCAGAGAATACGGGAGCCTTTCTAAATGATACTTACTGTATGGCTTCTTTTTTTGCATGATCGAGCTTTCTCCTGCAGGTGTAGCTTGCATATCATATGACTTGGAAGTGTTCCTGAGCGCATACAGTGATTTCCATGACAGATTCATGCCTGTTTTCAATACTGTGCTGCCTACATGCCCAAAGATCATAGGCATTCAGTATTGATTTTCAGCCTTGTACCCTATGCACAGAGATTTCCCCAGATTATTGGAATCTTGTGTATTGTATGTACTGATGATAACCTGTTCAGAGTCTTTGCACATTTACATTGAAGAACTGTGTACTGAAATAGTTCCACAATTTGAAGACACACTTTTGTGTAGATCGGCGACCCTCTTCCCAGATGCTCTTTCATACCAAGTCCCGTTAGTGACCTGCTGCCGATTAACCAAATTAGTTTAAAAATATTCCTCCTTTTTAGTACCACTTACTTTTCCAGATTTTTGTTGCACCCTGTTTGAAATTTTTTGAGATATTTTGATACACTCAAATTGAAACTTGGTACTTTTTAAATAAACTTTTTGACATGTTTCCTATATCCTTATGTCAGTGCTTCTCAAATAGTGGGAACCCCTTGGGGGGCACAATATGATGCCCTGGGGGGGCACGGTGTGATTCTGAGGGGAGCGCGTATGAACCTGGGGAACATGCTTTTCTGGAATTGTGTGCGAGAATTAAGTATAATTGCACCTCCACTCCACTAGTTGGCAGTGGCTCTCTCATTGTCGCGCTACAGTGTAGCGGTTTTTCGCACGAGCAAATGATATGAAGTGCAGTAAACAACCCCTCAAGAAACAACACGGAAAAATGACTAACAAGCATGAGAAAGGTGGAGAGAGATGGAGATATTAAGACATAAATAAGTTAAATGAGTTTAAATAAGGATGTTTTTTTTTTCAATTCAGGCACATTGGTGCACTTTAAATCTTTTCTTTTACAGATTAAAAACAATGTTAATGAAGGTTTCTTTAGTGTAAGTCAAACTATATTTCTTTCTTTTTTGTTTTTAATGTTAATAAAGATACAGTTATGCAGAGGTGTACTAATAACAATTTTATAGACAAATAATACTATTTATAGTCGCTCACTGGGTGGTGGTTGTGGTGGTGGTGGTGGTGGTGGTGGGGGTGTAATATTATTTTGTTCCTAGGGGGGGCGCTACAGAAAATAATTGAGAAGCACTGCCTTATGTAAATATAATATGGATTTCTGAAAGCGAATCTGCGATGGTCTGGTGAGCTGGCCAGTGTGTACCCTGCCTTCGCTCAGTGTCAGCTGAAATGGGCTCCAGCCTCCTCGCAATCCTAGTTGGATTAAGCAGCGCGGCAAATGGATGGATGCAGATTTGCAAATCGTTACCTCCTATTTTGTTTACATCTTATGCAACATCACAACTTGTAATCGGGAGTTGTGGTCTTTTATTGTTTGGAGGCCAAAGACCGATTTTGAGGGCAGCTGTGTTGATTCAAGGGCATAAAAAATATATATATATAAAAGTGACAGGAACTTTACAGATTTTATGTTCTTGCACACGCTTGGGCATTTTAGAGGTTTTGACTGTTGCACTTGCAGAGACCTGACTTATTATGAGATGAATTCTTGGGTATAGATTTTTAAAAAATGTTTGTTTGAAAGTGCTGTGTGTGTGTGTGTGTGTGTGTGTGTGTGTGTGTGTGTGTGTGTGTGTGGGGGGGGGGGGTTATTGTGTGTTAAACTCATCTGCATGCTGGATGTCAGATTAGATGAGTAACAGCAGCTTTAAATGGGATTAGGTACTGTGCCTCAGAGACAAAGATAAGTAAGCAAGGTATTTCAGGGTGCATGTGCACACACTCGTGTGTGTGTGTGTGTGTGTGTGTGTGTGTGTGTGTGTGTCCAAGTGCAAAAAAGGCAGTGACAGAAAATTTGAAAGCAACTGACAGTGCATGATGTGACAGGAGTACAACACTCATGCTTGCCCTTCTTACAGTGTGTGTGTGTGTGTGTGTGTGTGTGTGTGTGTGTGTGTGTGTGTGTGCGAGCGTGCATAAATTCCACTTTACAAATTATGCCAAACAGTTTGAATATGCTTGTTGAAGCTGTGTGCTGTCATTCACCTAAAACTTTTAACTCAATCTAACAATTTATGCAGGCGGGTGGGTGTGGAGGTGTCCATTTATGCAAATTTACTTAGAACTCAAAGTAAATTTGTATTCGGGTAGAAATAGGTACTTTACTAAATAATTACTGATGATTACTTTAGATAATTATGAGTCAAGGTCCTTGTGCTACAGACATGCTGCATGTACATGCATAGTGGTTCAGATCATTTAACAGAAAATACAGACGCTCCCCGACTTACATTCATTCGTTTTGCGTTTTTTTTTTTTCGATTTTACGTTTTTTTTTTTTTTTTCCCAACATTTTGAGTTGAGACGTACCTACATAGTATGCTGACGTAATGACACAATGACGCTGTATTCATTGTTTACAAACTACAGACTGAGTGTGTGTGTGTGTGTGTGTGTGTGTGTGTGTGTGTATATATATATATATATATAATTAGCCTATTGTGATAAAGTTCATTATTTTCTGTAATGTACTGATAAAAATTAAACTTTCATATATTTTAGATTCATTGCACAACAACTGAAATATTTCAGGTCTTTTATTGTTTTAATACTGATGATTTTGGCATACAGCTCATGAAAACCCAAAATTCCTATCTCAAAAAATTAGCATAGTTCCTCCGACCAATAAAAAAAAAATTGTTTTTAATAAAAAAAAGTCAACCTTCAAATAATTATGTTCAGTTATGCACTCAATACTTGGTCGGGAATCCTTTTGCAGAAATGACTGCTTCAATGCGGCGTGGCATGGAGGCAATCAGTCTGTGGCACTACTGAGTTGTTATGGAGGCCCAGGATGCTTCGATAGCGGCCTTAAGCTCATCCACAGTGTTGGGTCTGGTGTCTCTCAACTTTCTCTTCACAATATCCCACAGATTCTCTATGGGCTTCAGGTCAGGAGAGTTGGCAGGCCAATTGAGCACAGTAATACCATGGTCAGTAAACCATTTAGCAGTGGTTTTGGCACTGTGAGCAGGTGCCAGGTCGTGCTGAAAAATTAAAATCTTCATCTCCATAAAGCTTTTCAGCAGATGGAAGCATGAAGTGCTCCAAAATCTCCTGATAGCTAGCTGCATTGACCCTGCCCTTGATAAAACACAGTGGACCAACACCAGCAGCTGACATGGCACCCCAGACCATCACTGACTGTGGGTACTTGATACTGGACTTCAGGCATTTTGGCATTTCCTTCTCCCCAGTCTTCCTCCAGACTCTGGCACCTTGATTTCCGAATGACATGCAAAATTTGCTTTCATCCAAAAAAAGTACTTTGGACCACTGAGCAACAGTCCAGTGCTGCTTCTCTGTAGCCCAGGTCAGGCGCTTCTACCACTGTTTCTGGTTCAAAAATGGCTTGACCTGGGGAATGCGGCACCTGTAGCCCAGTCCACTGCTTCCACAGGTCCCCAAAGGTCTGGAATCGGCCCTTCTCCACAATCTTCCTCAGGGTCCGGTCACCTCTTTTGGTTGTGCAGCGTTTTCTGCCACACTTTTTCCTTCCCACAGACGTCCCACTGAGGCGCCTTGATACAGCACTCTGGGAACAGCCTATTCGCTCAGAGATTTCTTTCTGTGTCTTACCCTCTTGCTTGAGGGGGTCAATGATGGCCTTCTGGACAGCAGTCAGGTCGCAGTCCTACCCATGATTGCGGTTTTGAGTAATGAACCAGGCTGGGAGTTTTTAAAAGCCTCAGGAATCTTTTGCAGGTGTTTAGAGTTAATTGGTTGATTCAGATGATTAGGTTAATAGCTCGTTTAGACTACCTGAACATGATATGCTAATTTTTTGAGATAGGAATTTTTGGTTTTCATGAGCTGTATGCCAAAATCATCAGGATTAAAACAATAAAAGACCTGAAATATTTCAGTTGGTGTGCAATGAATCTAAAATATATGAAAGTTTAATTTTTATCAGTACATTACAGAAAATAATGAACTTTATCACAATATGCTAATTTTTTGAGAAGGACTAGTATATATAATATATCAGCTATATAGCGTGTTACCCTTGTGTTAAGATGTCGTCTCTGATCTTTGTGTTTACACTGTTTTGCGGTATAGTTGGTCAGAAGCATAAGCCTACTAGCATGGGTGCAAGTCTCATACACAGCGATGAATTAACTATTTGCTCAGATTGGCACAATCAACCATGCATACCCAGTTAAGCAAAAAGAGTTATACTATGAATGAAAACGCAAATTACAGACCAATTACAGATATTTATTATCTTTTAGCAGAATCCTGAGTGTATACTTATTTTTATATTAATGTTCATTAGGATTTGTTCTTGTTCTTTGTATGCATCTCTTGTATAAAGTTTACTTACTTACACAAAAGAAAGAACTCTCTGCTTTGCTGGGATTCACATCAGTGCAGGCTGTGCTCTAAACCAGTTCAACAGCATCCTTGTGCACTTGAAAGACCGGAAGTCTGTATAACCCACAACAAGTACACTACTTTTGCAAGTACACTACTTTTGGTATTGAGCGCTTCACATATTGTAAGCGTTGATTGGCTGTTTTAAGCATCATGTAAAGTGACTCGGTATAAATAAGTGACTTATTTGAAATTAATGTTGATATATTTGATATTATTTTACAATGTTATGTTTATAATAATTGATTTAGTTTACTTAGGACCCCATCTAGTAGATGCCTATTATGAGTTTACTGTATATGTCTGGCAGCACAGCGCAGGAGATAGTTGTGGCAGCCCAGCATCTCACACTCGCAGCATTCTACCGCTACACTCAGTGACTAGATAGGTCGCAGTAACATCTCTTTTACAGTACAATTTTACATTCATTTACTGTACACCATTACCATGGCCCCCAAGAGGAAGTCCGATTCATCAGATGGCAATACTACCCAGAATGCAAGGAAGGCACTGTTGTTGGAGATGAAGATGAAAATGATAAAGCAGTCAAAAAAGTAAATTCCGTCGCTCGAGATCTCCATCTCTCCCACTCCACGGTGTCTACAATTTTGAGGGACAAGGACCGCATTAAGGAAGCAGTGAATGCAGCAGCCCCAATTAAGTCAACTAGCATCACAACAGCGTGAAGGACCGATTGCAGTGATGGAAAAGTTGCTATAAACGTGGTTGGAAGATAATGGGTAATGTGCAAGTGATGTTGCGAGCAGTGCCAAGTAAGGCTCCACGTCTATTTCGCATGTTGAAAAAATGTGCAGGTGAATAATACGCTTCACATGAATTCATAGCGAGTGCTGGGTGGTTTTGGTTTCATTGTCTTAAATATCCGATTTACGTCTGGTTGTTCAGAACCGATCGAGGTCGTAACTCGGATAGTGAGTATATATATATATATATATATACATATCACCAGAGTGTGTGTGTGTGTGTGTGTGTGTGTGTGTGTGTGTGTGTGTGTGTGTGTATATATATTTCTTTTCCCTGTTCTCGAGAGTCGCCATAGCAAATCATCTGATTCGCACATTTGATTTGGCAGAGGTTTTTACGTCGGATGCCCTTCCTGTCACAATCCTTTAGCAAGGGACAGAAACACGCCGATGGCTTTGCAGCTCCTCTTTACGAAAGTCAGCAATGGTTCTTTTACATGAACCTCTCACCATAGACAGTGAGAGACATGGCCCGCCTTTGGTAACCCAGTTGGCTGCAGTGGGGGGACAGTGACAACCCTGTGGGGACTCGAACCCCCAACCTTAGGATGCCCTATCCACTAGACCATCACTGCCCCATATACAGTCAGCCCCCAATTTACGAAATTAATCCGTTCCAGAGCCCTTTTCGTATTGCGAGGATTTCATAAGTAGGGGTCACATCTACATGTTAAACGCCTAATTCGTTCCAAGGCTCCAGTCTTTGGACTGGATAAACCCCATAAACCCTTTAAAAATGATAAAAGTACACCAATTTTGTATGAAATATGTGTTAAAAGTAAAAGAAAATTATTTATTAAACCATTAAACCATTTTATTAACATATTTATTAAGTAAACCATTATTAAACATTTATTAACACACACACACCCCTCTCTCTCGTCCTCTCTCTCTCTTTTCTCTCCCTCTCTCCCTCTCTCTCTCTCTCCTCCCCTCTCTCTTTACTCTCTCTCTCCCTCCCTCTCTCTCTCTCTCTCTCTCTCTCTCTCTCTCTCTCTCTCTCTCTCTCTCTCTCTCTCTCTCTCTAGCTCCTTCTCTGCGGGCCACGCCCACAAGACGTGAGGGATCCTTGAGGGATCGGGATGCCAGATGAGCTCAAATGCACCCACATTTATTAAACGTTTACTGAATTAAAACAACTTAAAAAAACTAAACTAAAAACTAAAGAGTGAAGCTTCCTTCTGTCTCTATCTGGGAGGCCAGCGGGGCGGGATGTTGAGAGACAGCCAATGAGAGAGAAACTCGTGCGTTGTGTGAAATTTTGATTGGCGCGTTAGAATTTTGAATTTCTTTTCGTAAGAGGGGGTTGTTTCGTATTTCGGGGACGGAAACTCAAGAAAATGTTTTTCGTAATCCGGGGATTTCGTACAAAGGGGTCTTTGTAAATTGGGGGCCGACTGAATGTATGTATGTACATACTCTCTGGGCTCTGGGCGATGGCACAGCGCAACCTGGACAGCTCGCCAGACCATCACTGGGCAATAATTTCATATATTTAAGCTAATTAATCACAGTTCTGCATTTAATCCATGCTATACATTGCATATCCTCGTGGAGAGTGATGGGATTGAGAAACCATTTATGTTCAAAATAATGATTAACATGTTCATCATATACTGAAGTAGATTCATACCGAAGGGTGTTCAACTGTGCCCCATTAATTACGCTAGCATACTGGTATTTTCCCAAAGCAGTAATCTTTACAAAGAATCACTGATATTTTATAGTGATACAACAAGGTCTGAACATTCACACAAAAGGTGATTTTAATTTCCTTTATTAATATTATTGTAAAATGAGGCAAAATTTACACGGAAGTGTCACGTTCCTTACATATTGACAGAATCCAAACACACTTGCATGCAAATATGCAAAATATACAATCTTTTATATACCCAATTTAAAATATTATGCATATTTCATCACAGTAAAAAGATAAATATTTAAATATTGATAATATTCATGTTGAGTTATGGGTGGCACAGTAATGTGGAGATTAGCATGTTCACCTCAGAGCAGGAAGATTCTGGCTAAGGTGGTTGTGTATGGAGTTTGCTTGTGCTTGCCTGGGTTCCCCAGCTACTCTGGTTTTCTCCCACAGTCCAAGGGACATGCATGATGGGCCAACAGGTTGCTCCTAATTGCCCTTAGGTGTGAGTGTCGGCTGGCCACTGCCTTCCCACTATGCTAATAGGATGAAGTCACAGGTGTCAGACTCACTATTATGTGGCCCACAAGGACTCTGAAAGTATATGTTTATCAAACATTCTTGGCATGAAACAATTCAGTGGTAAACCAAATAAAAGGTCAGTCAAGGCTCAAGAAAGACTGCAAACGAGCATGTTGCTGTCAGGCATTTTCACAAAAATAAAGGGAACAAATCATAAACTAATACTGTCCTAATATCCCTTTCTCACTGATGGAACTTTCACATGAATACCCATGGTACCTTGAGGAGAGACACCCCGAGGTGTAGATGCTGAAAATGGAACCCCATCTTTTTATATCATGTATCATGGGGAAAAGGTATGATCACCGTGAGCATTGTATGCTCACCACCGGTAATACGGTGCTTGTTGACGTTTACATGTTGTTCACGGAGTGCTGCTGGTTTTCGCCCAGATGGTTTTCGCCCAAATTGTAGGGACATGTTTTTCGCACAAATTTTAACAATTTTTTTTATATGGTGTGAAAAGTATAAGTAATATAAACATATATACACAAATATACAAAGTTTATTTAGGATATGAAGTAGGTTTAGGGTTAGGGGGTAGGGAGTAGGGAGTATGTGCTACTTTAGTGGCATACAGAGTTTAACATTTTCCTTTGTTATATCATTAAGGGAAATGTGACACATCTGTAAATAACTATTAACAAGTGGATTCAATTTAAAAAAAAAATTAAGTTGGGCGAAAAACATCTCCTCACAATTTGGGAAAAAAACACCTGAGTGGAAACCAAGGAAATCTGTTCACGGTGGTCATACAACACTAGCAGTGGCATTACATTGTCTCGCAGCAATGACTATCCGCGGAAATGCATTGTAAAAACCAAACATGTTTGAATTTACCACGAGCAGCTGCAGAAGGTTACGGTGGAGACGATTCTATACAGCAACTTTTGTTACACACGACGACAATTGAAAATATCCGCAAAGATCGGCAAGTAAAGTTGTTTTGGTGAGCAAGAGACATAAACTAATTATTTTGCCTTGTAGGTTTCATGCTTGTCCTTTTCCACTAAAGTGATCCAGCCTGTGATGACCTTGAATTTAGTGATGTGGCCCTCAGTAAGAATTAAGTTTTGGTACTCTTGGATTGTGCGGTTTGGCTAATGAAAGAATCAATGCATTTCTTATCATAGTTTCAAAATGTACAAATATATATTGATGTAACTTCACAAGATATTAGATCTGTGTCCACCTAACTAAGTATAACCAGGTTAAAAAAAAAAACAAAACTTGAAGGATTATACAAACAGATTAAGAATGGAATGAAGCATTTAGGAACTTTTTTCCTCTCACAGCCCATACCTGTCTGGTTAAAAACTACTATTTTGAAATTCGTAAATGTTGCAGATGATGAGCTTCAAGGGTCAAAGTTCAGAACAATGATCAGCCAATTTATCGAGCATCAGGTGAGTTACTTCTCCATGCTGAATGTTACTCGTTTACTTTCCATCAGTTCTATATTATTTTCAGGATATTTGAAATGTGCCATTTGTCACCACATAATTCTGTCTTCCTGTAAAATTACTTTACCTGAACAACAACAACAGAAAAGTCTCACTCGAAGATATGTTGTTTGATTAATTCATTCATTTTCTGAACCGCTTAATCCTAATATCCTAATTAGGGTTGTGGGGAGGCTGGTGCCCATCTCAGCCAACTCCAGCTGTGAAGGGACAGCTTGCTAGGCCATTGCAGGGCCAACACTCACAGAACCATTCAGACCTAGGGGTGATTTGGAATGGACAGTTAACCGACTGTACATGTTTTTGGACTATGGGAGGAAACCGAACTACCCAGAGGAAACCCACATGAGCAAAGGGAGAACATGCAAACTCCACACACAATCACCCAGGCTGGGAATCGAACCCATGCCTTCTTTCTGTGATGCGAACGTGCTAACCACTACGCCACCATGCCATCAGGTATATTGATATTGTTGTAATTTTCAACGTGGCTTGAAATACTGGTGATGCTATCTTGGAAATGTGCTCATGACCTTACTGCCATTGCCATTAACAATGAGGATTATCAATTTTTTCTTCGAAAAGAATATTAACTACAAGTGAAAAATTCAGTATTTGTTGGCATAATCAGTATGTGAGACAAAATATTGTATGTATAATATTAAAAACAAGACATTCATTAATTTGCTGAACTGCTTTATTCTACCTGGTTAAAGGGGAGGCTGGCATCGTGGCCATGTTGACATGAAAGTGGGGTACAGCTTGAAAAACACACCAGTCCATCACAGGGCAAAACCCACATCCAGAATATAAAACAAACCAAACCAATTCGACCAATGAGTTCACTTTTGTTAAAAAAAAAAAAACAATTCTTAACCCTTGACCTTTGGTTTAGACCCCGGTAGTAGTCCACAGAATAAATGTATCCAGTTTTGTGCATTTTTTTAATGATTGTTTATGTTAAAATAAGCTCTGTATTGCTTAGATATATTACATAGAAATTATGCTGTAAGGATGACCAATCCTGGTACTCTTTATGGTATTCTTTTCATTTATCAATCAAATTGACAATGGTTTTTTTTTTTTTAACAATTCCCTGCAAGAAAGTTATGAGATATTTTGTAATACCAGTTAAGGCTTCAGTTCACCTACCAGCCTCATCTCGAAGTTGAGAATGCAATCATCCACCTGCTTAATAATGTCTACACCCACCTGGACCATTCAATACCATCAAGCCGACCCTCTTTGGTGAGAAACTGACAGCGATGCAGTTGGACGCCTCTCTTGTATCCTTGATTTTGGACTACCTGACTACAGCATGCAACACTGTGTGTTGGACACCGTGGTCAGCAACACTGGTGCACCACAAGGAAGCATCCTCTCCCCTTTTCTCTTCACCCTCTACACAACTCACTTCAGCTACTGCAGAGAGACCTGCCATCTTCAGAAGTTTTCTGATGACTCTGCAGTAGTCGGATGTATCAGTGGAGGTGATGAAACAGAGGCTGCAGTGGATTCGTTCATCACAGGGTATGAGCAGAATCATCTGCATCTTAATGTGATAAAGACCAAGGAACTGATTGTGGATTTTAGGAGATCAAAAACACCAGTGATCCCATTTCCATTTCAGGTGTCAATGTTGAAATGTTGGAAGATTACAAATACCTTGAAGTTAATTTTGACAATAAACTGGACCAGGTTAAGAACACTACCGCACTTTTAAGAAGTACCTGAGCCATCTCTATTTTTGAGGAGGTTGTTTAACATCAGTCGGACACTACTCAGTTTGTTCTATGCGTCTTTTGTGGCCGGCGCTATCCTATATGCTGTTGCGTACTGAGGCACCAGGTTGAGGGTTGCAGATGCAAAAAGACTGAACAAACTGATCCACAAAGCCAGTAAAGTTGTGGCGAGGGAACTGGACTCTCTGATAGTAGTGCCAGAGAGGAGAATGTTGTCCAAAATAAAGACAATTTTGAACAATACCTCAAACCCACTTCACAACCTGCTGATCAGTGAGATACTGATGTCACCTAAATGTTCCACTGAATGACAGAAAATAATTTCTATCTGTGAACATTAAACTGTACAACTAATCCACATGGCAACAATCAGCTTGCTTTATCTCACCAAGATGGCCAAACTTCAGAATCGAAACAGTAATGGCCATTCTAGTTTTTTTTTCTTTTCTTTTGATGATCAGTGATTGGTGGAAACAGGTGGAAGGTGTGGCTATGGGTTGGTTGAAGTGAAAACCTGCACCCACACCGGCCCTTTGTGGATAAGATTGAAGACCCCTGGTCTATGTTGTGAGGTTCGTTTAAAAAAAAAAAACATTGCTGACTTTTGACAAGACTAGCTACATAGCTGTCAGTGTGTTTCTGCCCTGTGATGGCCTGGCAAGCTGTCCAGGGTGTACTCTGCCCTCGCCCGGAGTTGCTTGATATGGACGCCAGCCTCCATGAGACCCTAAATAGATAAATATGCATATTATATACAGTATATCTTTTGTCTTTTACTTGAATTTTCTTTATCAAGACTTTATCTTTATCTCTATCTACCTGTATGGGGCAACTGTGTGCACACAATTTCCTCCGGGATCAATAAGGTATTCTGATTTCTAATTTGTGTCCATCTTAGCCTAGACAGTGCATCATTACATGGCAGATAAACAAAATGAGCTACTAATTGGTCAATTTCAATGAAATTGTGCATGAAAATGTTGGTAGTTAACACAGGAATATATAATATTATGATTTAAATGATAAGTTTGTTAACCTTATTGAGATCATGAAGATGAAATGTGTATGACATGTGTTGACCAGCCCAAATCTGGCAATTCATGCATATTTGCAGACAGTGTATATTGAGGTCTGTGTGCAAACTGGTAGTGTTTATATCCAGACGATGATGATAGTTAGGAACCCTGAAAATTTTGGTCAAACCTATAAAAAACTTATAATCGAAAGAGAGAGAGAAAGAGAGAGAGAAAGAGAGAGAGAGAGAGCTTAGCTTAACATATAAATTGATTATTTTCATATGTTAATGAAATTCCATCTTGGTCAGTGCATCTGTTCTTCCATCTTGCCTCTATTTCTGAAACGCTCCCCACTTTCACGGTTGCAGCCTAAAAATAATCAGCTTGGCACACGAACCTTTCCATAAATGCAGGCATAAATTACAGTTGGTGAATTTAATGTATGACCTTCCGACTCCTCAACTGGTCCTTGACAGGTTAGAAATCTAGAGTCTCGTTTAAGCAAGAGAAAGCGCATGGCCCTGTTCTCATTCAAATACAGTATGCGGATCTCTTCTCTCTTCCACTGTCAGACTATCCTTGGCCTACCTAAATGAGGCTTGAAAAAGTGTGATAAATGAACTTGCGCTGCTCGGAAGGAACAAGTTGTGACTGGCATGAGCCAAAGGCGGGAGGATCGTAATGGTGTAGAAGCTTCTTTGGAAGGTCACCGAGAAACCCTGGCGCTCAGAAACCCGTCTCTCCTCTTGTCAAATCGTATTTAACTGGCATAAAAAATTGCATCGGGATCCTCGGACTCTATATTTAGAGGCCCACTTTCTCTTGGACCTGGCTTTCTCTCCATTTCTTCCTTTGGTCGACAGCTCGCTAGCGTGGCATGATTGAAGACATGGCGTTGGCCATCAAGGCCACCTGGCAAACTCGTGCTGTCTGTATTCATCCATGTCAATCCACTCCTGTGCTTTCATCCCTTCAGTCCAGACCAGGCATCAATTTGGCCTCAAGGACACGAGAATATCGCCGGGAGCTCAGGACATTCTTGCCCCACCACAGCCGCACAACAACCCAAACCTGAAGTGACAAATTGACTCTGAGGTTGTAATGAGTCAACTGTGACCTGATCAGAGTCTAGGAAATTCCATGAGTTCCAGGAATAACATTAATATGAACTTCTCTTCCAAAGACACGGAATAGTGGCAGGTATGAATAAAACTTAATACGAGACTATTGATGTTTATCTTGGTATATTGAGCACAAAGCAACTGAAAAAAGGTTCTCATTTTTCTTGTGTGTGTGTGTGAGGCCTTTTCATTGCATCAGTGCCAATGTCTCCAATTTATGTGTAAATTCACATATTTCATGTATAGAACAGTAGACAGACAGCAGATTACTAACCTCCATACAGTGCAGTGTCAATTAATTAAAGAGGAAAAGATACACTATGTGAAAAACATTCATTTTAAGGAGTGATTACTTATGGTGTAGAACCTTTGACCTTTTGTATTCATGAACATTGGACTGAGCCAGAAAGAAACAAGGCTGGAATGGTTGCTTCATTGATCAACATTGATTGAATAATGATGACCTGCTCATATAACAGTATTGGGAGATGTATTGTACTGACCAGTGTTTGCGAATCTTTTTGTCAGTTTGACTTTGAATAAAATCTCGACCACACCTGTGCATGGATTTTCAACAAACTTGGTGGGGACACTGCCCTACCTGAGTGCCAGAGATGAAATTATTTTGAAATGTCAAGATTAAAGGTGAAGTTCTGAGCAATGTCACAATTTTTTGTAGATAGAGTGCCTATAAATTTGAAATGAGTGCTAATAGGGAAACCATATATCAATCTTACAATTAATTTTTTTTTCTACTTTGAGTGATCTTGAAAGGTCAAAGCCCAGCTATCTCCTGTAGTAGTAGGAGCTGTAGTAGGGTCGACCGGTCATAGACGAGCATAGTGCAAGAAACAAACAAACAACAACAGACAAAACAAATTAAAAAGAACCGAGAAAAAATTTGACTCTGAGAACTCCGCGACATCGCCCTCTAGGCAACGCCATCTTGGAGAGGTCACATTCAATGTAAAAAAGACATGAAGCAAGTTTATCCTTTTGGTATAGTTTTGTTAAACATGCTACAGAACATAAAATCTCACACACAAACATTCTAAACATTAACTTAGATACTGTTCAGGAATAATAATTTGAAAAGCAGTATATGTTGTATAATGTTTATATTTTCAGTTCATCAGTTCATTTTCTGTACCCGCTTAATCCTAATTAGGGTCACGGGGAGGCTGGTGACCATCCCAGCCAACTTGAGCGAGGGCAGAGAACACCCTGGACAGCTCGCCAGGCCATCGCAGGGCGGAAACACGCTGACGGCTTTGCAGCCTACTCTTGTCGAAAGTCAGCAATGGTTCTTTTACATGCCTCACACCATAGACAGTGAGAGACATGGCCGGCCTTTGATAACCCTGTTAGCTGCACTGGGGTGTTTATATTTTATAATCAATAAATATAAAAGTAAAAATTAAAAAAGTTTTTATTAATCATTACTGCATTAATACTGTATTAATTAGTAAGACTGTCTATAGAATGTGTTTAGAAAGCATATTTGAGCTCATGTAATAGATACATAGTTTTTTACTTCCTGTTGATCATTCGCGCGTGTAATATGATACATGGGATTTTACTTCCGGTTATAGAACTCGTGGGTTATCTTCATTTGCCTGAGTGGCTGAAACCAAACCCCGGTGATTAATGAGGGCCTACTGTATTATTGATATTATATACACATATACATGTACATATACGCCTGTCAGGGGGTCGATCCGACTTCACGCAATTCGGTGGTTGCAAGGGGGTCTCGGTCCCATTATCCACGGAAAGTGAGGGATCCCTGTATTTGCTTTATTATCCTTGCCGCGTTGATGGAGGTATCTTTGTGTGAAATGTCCCTTACCTTACTATATTTTAGTCACAATAGGTGTACTGTTCAGTGGCTTCAGTTAATTTTCTGTAACCACTTAATCTTAAGTAGGGTCGCGGGAAGGTTGGTGCCCATCCCAGCTGTCTCTGGGCGAGGGCAGAATACACCCTGGACAGCTCACCAGGCCATCGCTGGGTGGAAACATGCTGACGGCTATGCAGCTACTCTTGTCGAAAGTCAGCAATGGTTCTTTTACATGAACCTCTCATCATGGACAGTGAGAGACATGGCTGGCCTTTTGATAACCCAGTTAGCTGCACTGGGGGGGTTACAACCTTGTGGAGAGTGGGTTCAGCGATCCAGCACCCTATACCACTAGGCCTGTTCAGTGGCTTATGCTAGAATTTAAATTCTATTGATGTGGGCTTTTTCTCTTCTTTCTGCTTGCTGTAATTCTGTTGTGCAATATGCCAGTACAGTACATAGTTGGTATGTCAGCACCACAGCTTTAAACGTCACTCCTAAAAATAACACTGTCTAATCTTTGCAGGAATGTAGTAGCATTAAGAACTGAGATCATACTTGACACCCTGTTGTGTTTGCATAAAATACTCTATATATCTAGCATTAAAATATTTAACCTTTAGAGGAAGCACAATTCTCTCTCCCCTGTTGTCTTCTCAGAATGAAATACAGTATTGTAATGACATTTCACTTATTTCGACTGTCTCAATTGTAAATTGCTCATTTAACATTTCCAGCGGTCATAGTTCATGCATTCTATTATTTCTTTTGCAATAGTGTTGGATTTTTGTGGGTGTATTTGCTCACATACATCATGTACAACCTTTTCAAAATGTTTCTCATCAGCTTTCAGAACTTTTTTTGTCTATTTGTCCACATCCCTCACCATATCCTTGAAATTTGACATTTGCATTTAGTCATCTTGCCAGAAGCTTTTAAATCTAAATTTTCTAGCTATTAACAGAGCTGACTCTGATAAAGTTGCTCGTGTGCTTTCGCCCAGAAATTATCCATCTTCTACAGAGAAGAGAAAAACTTTACAATGGGAATTGATATAATGGATTTCATGAACAGTTTTTCTTAGAATTATCACGGGCTTAGATTCTGGATATATTCAGTGTGTGATTAATCAAATTAAAGTATTTTAATGCCCTATTTTGAATGGCATACAGTAATTCTATAGAGATAGAACATGAGTATTGTATGGGTGCTTTCTGGTTCCAGATGAAATGACATCAGAGACCAGACTCCTGTCCAATGGACATTTATAATCCATATGTGTATGGACAACTATTTTAGTATTCGTGATACAGTGGTACCTGACTTTATAAAATTAATCCGTTCCAACGCCTTTTTCGTAAACTGCATTTTTCGTAAGTTGAACAGCATTTTACATGTAAAACGTGTGATTCGTTCCAAGGCTCCCAATACTACCCCATAAACCCTTTAAAAATTATAAAAGTGCACCAATTTTGTATGAAATATGTATGAAATATGCGTTAAAAGTAAAAGAAAATTATTTATCTTTTTTAAATCTCTTGAACCACCGATGCGACGCTTTAAAGTTTGGGAGTTACTGGTCTGAAGAGCCCTCACCCCCACCCCACCCCCCTTCACGAGGTCCTGAAATATGGCGGTTGCTTTTTCCAAAATAATTGCCTCTGTCACTGTATCTCTGCTTTTAAGGTCTCCTTTTGTAGAGGGGTTTCGGCCATAATCCTTTGAGATTTCACGCAACCGCATCCCACTTTCACATTTTTTTATCATCTCCTGTTTTACTTTTATTGAAAACGGAGCCGGCGTCTTCTTTTTAGTCTCACCGGGAATCACTTTCTTGGGGCTCATGATTAATAACGAAAAATAACTGCAATAAGCCCACTCAAAAAACTCACGAAACTCACGAACCAACAGTACAACTCTCCTTCACGCGTGTGTGTCGAACAATGGGTTGAAGGCACAAGAAAAGCATTATGGGTACAGTACTGTATTATGGAGATTCAGCTCCCTCCTAGCCAGTGGGAGACCAGTGGGGTAGGGTGTTGGGAGACAACCATTGGGAAAGCAACTCGCGCATTGTTTGAATGTTTGAATGGCGAATTTGAATTTTTAAGATGCCGCCTTCGTAACGTGAACTTGTTTTGTATCCAGAGACAAAGATTTTAGGAAAATGCGTTCATAAACTGAATTTTTCGTTTGTTGAGACTTTCGTAAAGTCAGGTACCACTGTACTGATGTTCTCCTTTTTCGGATTAAGTACGGATCTTCTTTCTTCTTTTCCTTTTTTTCATTTCCAGGAGTTGCAAGAGCGAATCATCTGATTCGCGTGTTTGATTTGGCGTAGGGTTTTTTTTTTTTTTTTTTTACATCGGATGCCCTTCCTGACACAACCCAAGGGGTAACGGGCAGAAATACTCTAACGGCTTTGCAGCTACTCTTTACGAAAGTTAGCAATGGTTCTTTTACATGAACCTCTCACCATAGACAGTGAGAGACATGGCCAGCCTTTGATAACCCAGTTAACTGCCCTGTGGGGACCGTGACAACATTGTGGAGAGTGGGACTCGAACCCCCAACCTTAGGATCAGCGATCCAGCACCCTTTACCACCAACCCACCACTGCCCAAAATTATTAACTTTTTATGACAATATAAATTACACTTCTACCCAGGAGCAAGTTGGAACCGACAAGTAGCTTAAAGTGCATGTCTTTGAACTGTCCGAGGAAACCGGAGGACCTCAAGGAAACTCATCCAAGCACAGGGGGTACATGCAAATTACACATTGAAGCTCCAGACTCAAATCAAGAACCTTCTTGTTGTGAGACGGATGTGCCAGGGGTTGCCACAGCGAATCATCTGCCTCCATCTTCATGGAAGTCATATGAATGATTTGAATATTCGATTTGGCATAGGTTTTTACGTCGGATGCCCTTCCTGACACAACCCTTTAGCAAGGGACAGAAACACGCTGACGGCTATGCAGCTACTCTTGTGGAGCGTGGGGCTTGAATCCCCAACCTTAGGATCAGCGATCCAGCGCCCTTTACCACCAGGCCACCACTGCCCCTTCTGACAAAGTACGGATATTGAAAACTCAAATACTACATGAGAAATTGTCAGGTGGAAGGAAGAAACACAATGCTTAATGACACCCATATTGAGTAGTAATGAATCAGGGATGTCGCAGAACTTTTTTTTTATTTGACTTATAGTATTACCTACTTAATTCTACACAAACTGCAGTAAATAGATGTGAATATAATATCCACCTCACAGCAAGAAGGCCCTGGGTTTGATTCCCTGACTTTGGTGCTTCTGTGTAGAGCTTGCATGCTTTCCCTGTGCGTGTGTATGTTTCATCAGTGTACTCCGGTTTCCTCCTACTGTCAAAAATATGTGTGTGTGTGTGTGTGTGTGTGTGTGTGTGTGTGTGCGCATTGAACTGTGATGGCCTATGAGATATTTAAGGTATAACGCACTTTTGTCCAGTGTTGGTTGAGATAGGCCACAGCCTCCCCGTCACACTAATAGGATTAAGCAGTTTAGAGTGAGCGTGAGTTTGTAGACCTCTGGAAATCACTTGCATACAAACACAAGAAAAGCCTGTGTTATTGTTTTTATTCCATCAGAATCCCTGAATACTCATCAGGAACAATATTCTGTACAGTAACAGTCCTGTTTGCAAAGGGATATTGTTATTTCAGGTTTTCATTCCAACTAAGCTGGAGCTACACCTGAGAGTTTATTGAAATTGAAGGTCATCTGATTTGAACAGGTAGAACGTGTAGCTCCTACTTGTTTGGAACAAAAATCTTTCCCCAACACCAGCCCTTCGCAATGAGGTTAAATACCCCAGCTCTACATGGTATTTCACGGTCCAGGTTCAGTCTAGTAAATATAGTTGCCCCTACACCCCAGCTAACTATCATTTGCTCCAGTATTGTTTGCCACCCTGAACCACTAACTTGTGTTGGGTTAATATTCAAAGATAGTCGTAGTAAATTTATATTGCATTTTATCCATACTGAATATTATGCTCAAAGCGCTCTGGGAAGTGTTCAGTTAATGATAATAACTCTTTTATTGTCACAATACATTACATACATGAAATTTGGTGTTTCTGTGCTCCGGGCACCTGTTGCCACTGTGCAGCGCCAGTTATCGTGTTGTTCTATCCTTTGATGCTGAGTGCCAAGCAGGAAGCAACAACTACCAGATTTTAACGTCTTATGGTATGACCGGCCGGATTCGAACTCCGAACTTCCAGAGGATAAAACGAACGCTCTGCCAATTGAACTAAATCCCTGGTTCACTTCTAATCCAGCACCAAACCAGTCAGAAGTGATTGTGTCTTTTTTAGACTTTGGCAGAATAGCAGCTTGTAATTTTTCGCATAAAACACCACAAACATAAATACTGTATTAGACAATAAAAATGCCTTTCGTTAACTCCTGAGTAAACCAACCTTTTCCAGTCCCTAGCAACACCAAGAAAGCTGGATTTTGACCGGCCTGTTCACCTCGGCTTATTTCATGTATAGATAATCTGCTATATTTAAAAATACCATGCTGTGAGCTTGAACTGGTTTGCTACTGGAGCATCAAATTTATGTCTTTTATAGGATGATTCCACAATGCATGCAATAAAATGTGCTTTTTATAGACAGTGTGTCGCCTTTACTACCATAACACTGTCAGGTTCAGCTCAGCATAATTTTGTTTTATTTAGCACAGAACAGAAACAGTCTGTAAAGACATGCAGAAGAAAAAATGTTCAGTGGAATGAGACTGACAGAGAATCCATCATCTCCTAAATGACAGATAAATACTTAACATGATTACATTCTCGAAAGTGAAACGGTGAACTCTATAATTATAGGAGTAGATTTTGTTTTAAATACAAATTTAAATGATCCAAGTAGGATTATCCACTGAAGAATACAATGAGAAAGATAATTAGGTCTTCATTATATGCTAATATCTACCTAAACTACATACTTGACCTCAATTGCTGGTCTTATTTATTATTATTATTATTATTATTATTATTATTATTATTATATAATAATAATAATAATAATAATAATAATATTTAAGAAAATGTCCCCAAGACTAATAAAGCCAAATCCTTCTCTCATGTTGATTCCATTTTTAGAGGTTCAGTCATTCCTTGGCGAGTAATAAAGTATAGGATCACACTGTACATCGTGTACTTGGGTGCTCGCTTTTATTAATTATAAGTGAATACCAAAAGTCAACACCATAATAACGACTGTACCCCTTAGAGGGATGCGTCACTGCAAATCAGTACAAAGCTCTCTGCACTGATCTCCTTCATCTCATGATGAAACACTGTGGGTGAGATTTTAATGATCTTGGAGCACAAGCGGCGCATGGTGTGTACAAACCTACTTTTAGCTGTTCAGAAGAAGAAGAAAAAAATGGCCAGAGTATCAGGTGCATGTTGGATGCCAATTCTGGTGCCGCATCCTTCAATGGTCTACAAAGGAATGGCCTTGCGTGATGGTAAAGGCTAAACCGTTATGAACGCCGATGTGTTCAATGAGACGGTCCAGTCAAAAGAATATTTCCTATTGATGTTATTAGCCTCACAGAAAGTGTCTCCTGTCTTTAGAAATGTTCACAGTCTGATATTTGAAATAAAATTGAATGCCTGCATGCATTGACACTTGGGAAAGAATGGATAGGTTGGGACACAAAGGATTCACCTGTTTAAAGCTTTCACTGCTTGATAAACGAAGGCTGCATGACAGTGAGCCTTTAAAAATCAAATAACCTACTCGTGCCACTGTGATACATTCAGTTGAAAAATTGGGCCTCGAAGTGCATGGTACTAAAATTGGCATTCAGCATTATGCAGACTGAACACCGGGCGGTTTCAAACCATGCTGGACAAACAGTGACATCGTGTTGAAACTGTGATGGTATTCACCACTGAATGTTGTACTGATGTTTGAAATTTCATTATGGTTCTCTTAAACCATGTATCACAGGGTGTGAAACTAGCGCCGGCACACTGGCATTTGCTGGAATTTTTGTGGGAGGTCCAGAAAAATCCAACCTAATACCAGCCCTTGTGTCAGGCAAAAGGCTTTATCAGTAAAATGAACAACTGAACAATCCGCCATTGCCTAAGATATGACACTTCAATGAAAGTTTCTTAACAGAAGCTAGAGAAGATGCAGGGCGTTTGCGTGACATCATAGGGCTAAAATAATCATTAAAAACACACGAAAAAAATGACTTCACAAGTCAAGCAATCGTGTTAATGACGTGTGCGAAGGAGGGGAAAAAAAGAGATGTACACATCATCTGCAACCAATCAGCAGGAGGGAGAAACAAAAGCTCTCAGCCACTGGCTACGGAATTACGTGCCAGTAACTTCTGGGTTTGCCGCTAATACACGAGTATTATAATAATAATAACAATTTTACTGTAACTAATGATGTCAAGCAGACAAAGTTAACTGGCTTTGGAAAAGATAAAAAAAAAAATCTGACAAATGTGACGCTGGCCAAGTAGCACGAATGTCAGAGATTATAAAGATTATGAAAAGGATCGACGTCCAAAGAGGACTTTTCAGGACCAATGACTCCACCCACACTTTAAAAGTTCGAGTTAACGCCCCACTTTAATGTTATTTAAAGCTAACTATGTAGTACTAATACTGTAATGGTCCTGAGTACAATTTTACATTGCAAACACCAAAAAATATTGATAAAATTAAAGAAAATATGAATTATTAAATACATTTTAATTTGATCAGCAGAATAATAAACAAGGAGTTGTATATGATAGAGAATTGGTTTACATGTACAGTATGTTTCTTATTCAGTCATAATCGCTATTGTACACCAAACAGGTGAACAAGTGAATAATAAAAAAAAAAGATTATCACATAATTAGTCATCCCAGAAAAAGTGGGGTCCAGTTAAATTCTTAGGAGTCCTGCAGATTTTTTTCTTCTGCCCCCGCCCCCCCGCCCCCGCCGCCGCCCCCTGTCCAGTGGAAATTTTTCTTAATTTCGTGCTCTGTAGCACCATCTACTTGTCTTGTAGCTAACATGTTTCGCCACGTTTCTGTGTCACGTTTAAAACAACCTCATTACTCAAAGCGCTCAGAGATGTTTTGTCGCACCACATTTATTTTAACCCGTGCAGAACCACGCCTGTGTTAGGCTTGCTTCAGTGTCTTTCTCAACCATGGCTGTGAACATGCAGCAAACACATCACTGTGTCATTTCTATATTCGCTTGAGCAGCCAGGTATGGTGGGCAGTGGTGACATAGTGGTAAAGGTGCTGGATCACTGATCCTAAGGTTGGGGGTTTGAGTACCACTCTCAACGGGCTGTCACTGTCCACCCAGTGCAGCCAACTGGGTTATCAAAGGCTGGCCATATCTCTCACTGGCTATGCTAATAAATGCAAAATACAGAAAGATCACAATGTGTTATAAAAATTCTTTATTATTATAAATACATACTGCTAAATTAACTCATTATACATTAGGGTTAGGGTTAGGGGTTAAGGTTAGGGTTAGGGGTTAGGGTTAGGGTTTATTGTTATGGTTTAGGGGTTAGGGTTTAGTTGTAGGGTTAGGGTTAAAATTGGACAAAAATTTTTATGTTGTGAGCAAATGTCTGTTTTTTCATTTAGGTTGTGAGCATTTGTTCTGTGAGCATTTGTTTTGTGAGCTAATGTCCTAGAACCGGACAGAAACAATGGCCAGGCATGGGCCTCAAACCCATAACGTTCTTATGAAACCTTCTATCCCACCATCACCACCATGCTACCTGCTACCATCAGTTAAACACTAATATCTAGTGGGTCTGGTGGTGTAGTGGTTAGGGTGCTGGGCTCCTGATCGGAAGGTTGTGGGTTCGAATCCCAGTTAGAACTCCATTGTGCTAAGAGCCCTGGGCAAGATCTTAACCACAAGTGTGCCTCTGTTCACCCAGCAGTATAAATGGGTACCAGTAAAAATATACTGGGAAGCTAACCTGCGATGGACGAGCGTCCCATCCAGGAGGAGTTGAACTCCTGGTCGCTTCACGCTACAGAAACCGGGGATAAGCACCGGCCTGATGAGCCCCTAGGCTCGGGTGTAAAAAAGCCCAAACAGACTTTACCTTTACGTTTCGTCACTCCAGAGATGGCTATAATCAACGATGAGTGTTTTTGGTCTTCACTGTGAATTTATCTTCTGACCAACAGATTGGTTTCAGATTGGTTTAACTTGTAGACACCACCAATCTTTAATCTGTGATATTAATTATAAATATTTCTAACTCTCTGTTTTCATCTTTCTTCCTCCACACTTTCTCAGATTTGTATTTTGCAGGGAGTTCTCAGGGTGTGTGCATGTTTGTTCTGCTCCTATATTTGCAAGACCTCATGCCAAACAGTCTATCTTCCTGCCTGCTCCGTTCCATTTGTTTTGTAAAAGGCAGCAGAAATTAAATTCAGCTCAGATAACAAACCCAGGGGAGATGTGAGCTGCGGTACAGTCACCGTCAGGCGAGTTGCTTCATGAGTGGTTTGTTGACTGTTAACTTGGTAACGAAGTTGTGCTTGAAAAAACAAGATCTTTTTTTTTTCTTTTCCCATTTCCCAAAATCTCATCTACATCCTTGAATAAGTTAAAAGTGTGAAGAAGCACAAATTAACATTTGAGTCACAGGGGGTCTTTTCCTCCCAGACACGACTGCTGGGAGGTTTTCAATTCACTTGTGATGAATAAACAACCATTTTCTAACTGAGGAAACACATCCAAAACACCAGACTTTGCTTACACTCACCATGCCTTCACATCACTTCAATTTGACTGTACAATAAGCTTGCATTTTTTAAGCACCTGATTAGAAAAAAAAATCCTCGGAATGTAAATGCTATGCATCAGAAACCATGTCTCGTTTTCCTTCTGTTTGTCAGATTAAATTGGCCACCATTTTACCGGAGATGAAATACGTATTAATTAGGCTTTATACTCACAAGGCTCAGGGTTTATATCTGTGCGAGGAGGATTTGGAAAGATTAGGTACCTTACCAAACCCATTTAATGGTCCAAAGCATGGGTCTAATTTAAAATCGACAGTGGTAAATCTGATCTCAAGTATCCAGCAGTAATTAAGTAAAGAATAAATGAATTAGGTGTCAAGTGTTTACAACAATAGCTTACATAAGGAATAGAACCCGTGTAGGCTGTAGCGTGGCCTAGTGGTGAACACATCTGCCTCACAGCCAGAGGGTCCTGATTTTGAGTCCCAAAATCGACAAGGTGGGCACTGGTGGCCTAGTGGTATAGGGCGCTGGATCGCAAGATCCAAAGGTTCGGGGTTTGAGTCCCACTCTTTCCAAGGTTGTCACTGTCCCCCTGAGTGCAGCTAACTGGGTTATCAAAGGCCGGCCATGTCTCTCACTGTCTGTGGTGTGAGGTTCATGTAAAAGAACCATTGCTGACTGTTGTAAAGAGGAGCTGCAAAGCCGTCAGTGTGTTTCCACCCTGCGATGGACTGGTGAGCTGGTGTTTTTTTTTTTCTTCCTAGAGGGGGCGCCACAGAAAATAATTGAGAAGTACTGCCCTAAACCCATAAGACTTGGTCTTAACCAAAATTCTGCTAGTCTTGATCTTTGACTTGATGGTCTTAATTACAGCCCAACTTTCCTGAAGTTGAGTGGTTTCCAACATTGTTCCTGGAGATCTGCCTTCCTGAAGACTTCAGCTCTAGCCCTAATCATGCCCATCTGAGCATCGAATCAGTGACTGAAGAAGTTCTTGATCACATCTAAATGAGATGTGTTAGATTTTGGTTAGAGATCAAACTTGCAGAAAGCCACTGTAGATCTCCAGGAGCAGGGTTGGGGGCCACTGCTGTGAGAGAAACCATCAAAATACTGATATAACTTTGAATATATCAGAAAGCACACACACTGCAGAAGCCTTCAAACAATTTTGACTCAGCAGCTCTTTATGGATTTACACAGAATATAAATTTGTTTTTTCCATCATGCAGGTTGTTACTCCACCCCATACCATCCTGTTAACCTCTGATCTTGGAAGCTAAGCAGGGTTGGGCCTGGTTCGTACCTGGATGAGAGACCACCTGGGTATACCAGGTGCTATACAAGGGACACCAAGGGAAGGTAAGGGCAGACAACCCTTGTGTTATCTACCAGTTCCAGGACTTTTGCTCACAGGACAAATGCTCACAACCTTCATGAAAAACCGGACATTTGCTCACAACATATAAACATACCTGTCAACCCTAGGCCGTTGGCGATCTTACAAATGGCTACTTATGCCCTTACAAAATAGCAACTAATCTTACGCGTCTTATTATCGCGTGCAATATGAAACAAAAATTAAACTCTATTTTTAATATAATATGAATTTATTGGTAATGTTGTAACATATAACCTGGTGCAATCAAATAAAAGAGTAATATCTTCAGCTGCATGATTAAGAAAATTTAACAGTGATCTTTATTATAACTATATGTAGCACTTTTGGCACTTTCAATCATTTCTTTTGATGGCTTCACTTCATGGCACTTGAGCTCGCAATTAAGTTTGACTTGAATGATGGCGGAAGTGAAAGTCTTGATCACGTGGTCGGAAAGAGCAGACGATAGCAGACGATAAACGCAACGCGCGATTCTCGCCAGAAAACGGCTACAGACCAATTCGGCGTATCGTCTCTTTACCGAAACGGTGACACAAAAAACGGAGTTAAAAAAAAAAGACGAAATGATCGAAAAACGTAGATTTCGGACGTACGGCGTACACATTTAAAAATCAGTGCTCACTTGTACAAATTACGCCAAAACCGTACAACTTGACAGGTATGTATAAAATGTGTTCAATTTTAACCCACATTCTAAACCTTAGCCCTAACTCCTAACCCTAAACCCTAACCCACACCCTAAACCTTAGCCCTAACCCCTAACCCTGAACCCTAATGTATAATGAGTTAATTTAGCATTATGTCTGTCTGTCTTCCTTTCGGCTTTTTTCCCTTTTACTCAGGAGTCACCACAGCGAATCATCTGATTCGCACGTTTGATTTGGCAGAGGTTTTTACGTCGGATGCCCTTCCTGTCACAACCCTTTTTAACAAGGGACACAAACACGCTGACGACTTTGCAGCTACTCTTTACGAAAGTCAGCAATGGTTCTTTTACATGCCTCTCACCATAGACAGTGACAGACATGGCCCGCCTTTGATAACCCAGTTAGCTGCACTGGGGGGGGGGGGGGGGGGGGGGGACAGTGACAACCTTGTGGAGAGTGGGACTCGAACCCCCAACCTTTGGATCAGCGATCCAGCGCCCTATACCACTAGACCACCACTGCCCCACTAATTTAGCATTATGTATTTATAAGAATAAAGCATTTTTATCACACATTGTGATCTTTATGTATTATGCATTTATTATAACAAAGAAAAAAAAAAGATGTTGTGAGCAAATGTCCGGCTTTTCATTTAAGGATGTGAGCATTTGTCCTGTGAGCAAATGTCCACGCACCAGTCTACCTGGTCAACCAGAGTACCAGCATCTGGTTCTCATTGGTATCTGCAGCTAGCCTTGAACTGGGATTGCACCTGAGAGAAGAAATTATTAATATAAAAATATAAATCTGCTTAGTGGTAAAATCAAGAAATACCTTCTGACCAATAAGAATCAAGAAGTCGGTAGAGCTAATACAAATCATTCCAGGAGGAATTTTAATTTGACAAGCCCACAGAGAGAGAAAAAAAAAAAAACCTTCTTCAGTTTTCATCAGAAAGCTCATTGTTCCAGTGTCATGAAGTGTATTATGGGTAAGGACACGCTGTGGTGTGGTGTAATATATGATCACAGACATGTCTAACTACTCACCTGTCCAAGAACACTGATGGATTGACATGGGGACAGAGATGAGAGCAGAAGACGTTCTTTGTGTCCTGTGCCTTTTGTGGAAGTTTCATTTTCCATGCCATTAGGGGTGAAATGAGCGCCCAGTTATTCCACCCCCATATATATATATATATATATATATATATATATATATATATATATATATATATATATATATATATATATATATATATATATATATATATATGCACACACAGGCCAGTGCCCACGGGTAGACATGGAATTAGAGATTTATGTGACTTCTAAGTTCCTATTTTTAACCACTTAGAATCATAGTGCAGCAAAAGTAATCATCTGTGACATATTACCTTGCCGTGAGTGATACTTAGTCATACTTAAACATGGACAAAATGATTTCTTGGGTAATAACACTCCAAGCATGAAACAGAACGCTATAACCACCTCCGATTCGAAAGCATTACTTACTGGTGGTGCAACAACATTACTGAGACACAGTCATTATTTATTATTTATCTGTATAATGAACAAACAGAAGCAGTGAGTTTTTCATTCTCACTCCATCAATGCTTACCACTAAGTTATGATGCTCGTTCTCAGTCTGTTGTACCGGTATGATTGTGTGTGCTGTCAGTGATGCAGGTGGTGGGCAATAAATGTCATTTTGTCACCAGTAAAGTGTCTGCTCCCTATAGAATACACCATCATCACTCTTACCGCAGTCCCACCGGCTGATCCGTCAGCATCATTCCGGCCGTTATTACTGTGACAGCATCATTTGTGCTTAGTTGACTTTGCTCTGATTGAATTGCTCATTTCGATCCCTAGGGGAAATGTAATGTATTGACAGTTTTCCAAGGTTATTCTGGGGTGCCCGTAGGATGTAATTCAATAGTGTTTGCTATGTGTCAGTGTGCTTGGATTGGAAAATAAGATGTTTTGCTTTAAAGTTAGATATGTTGATTCACATGGTTTTTCAAAGGTTTTGTGTTTTGAGGTGAACCCTCTCCCGGTTGGGATTATTCTCCCACTGATTCACTTGTAGCCGATTCCCACCCATTAAGTATGGCCTCCATACATTCGTACGAGTGAGGGCTGTAAACAATCGCACGCCCTCTTTGTGACACACGACGTGCTGCATATTGCTTGAGATCTAACACACTCAGATGGAAGGCAACTATTTTCCCCCTGAATGCATAAGATTGCAGACACCCATGATTGGTTGGTGGTCGCTGTAAGTGAAAAGGAGGGGAGTGTACAGCATCTCTTCCTCGCGTGAGAACTTCGCCAGTGAGCCGCCCCATGGATTCCCGACCATGTCTGGCTGCAGGATCAAACTTTATTGGAACCTGTGATCTCCAGGTTAATAGGCACACACCTTGTTTATGTGCCAGATAATTTTTTAATGCATGTTTTAAGTTACATTATTTTTTAATTACATCCAAATTTAGTAGATCCTGGATTTTCACAAGCTGATCTAGTGCCCACGACCCATTCATTCATTCATTTTCTGTAACCAATTACTCCTAATTAGGGTCACGGGGAGACTGGCGCCCATCCCTGCCGACTCGGGCGAGGGAGGCGTATACCCTGGACAGCTCGCCAGGCCATCGCAGGGCAGCTACGAAGCTACTATTGTCAAAAGTCAGCAATGGTTCTTTTAAATGAACCTCTCACCATAGGCAGTGAGAGACATGGCCGGCCTTTGTAACCCAGTTAGCTGCACTGTGGGTGGCTATGACCCAAAAGGAATAAATTCCCATTAGTATGGAAAACTGTACTCACTTACTGTATATTGAGAGGTCTGATCGTCTTGTATTCATTTAACCTCTGCCAAGGAGGCTGTGTTGTTTTCATCAGGGTTTATTTGTCTGTCTGACTGTAAGTACTTTCTGCCCAGAGTTTTTGACTGATCATTCTGAAATTTGCATGATGGGTAGGTTGGACACCCAGGGGGGGCTCCTATTATATTTTTGTAAGAATCTCCATACAAATGTCACAGAGTTATCAAAATTTCAGACGATAGACTGAGAATCAGATTAATATAACCAGCAGAAAGGTTTTTTAAGAAAACTGACATGAAAGTTATTACAATATAAAGAAATTTGGGATAATTGTCATGACATGACTCAAGGTAAGTAAAAAAAAATAAAAATGTAAGTAGTTTTTTTTTTTTTTTTTTTTTTTTTTTTTTTTTTGGCATTTTCCTTAACTTAACTTAACCCTATTTTTCCTTAATTTTCCAAATTTTTTATTTTTCGATGAATATTTTTGAAATACCTGCGATGAACTGAAGCTGCAGAAACTGAAGCATGAAGTAGCAAGGAACCACTGTGTGTGTGTGTGTGTGTGTGTGTGTGTGTGTGTGTGTGTGTGTGTGTATATATATATATATATATATATATATATATATATATATATATATGTATACATCATATACATAATACATATACATAATACATATACATAATATACTAAATATATATGTATATAACATGATTATAATGACGTAAACTTTATTTTTTATTTTTCCATATATTTTTGGAAAACCGACGTATGAGCAAGCACGACTTAACTCGTAATGACTTAAGTCGAGGTATACTTGTATTTTAAAAAGAATGTCAGTTTTTCAAGGGACAAATGTTGTCCATAAATAAGTCAACTTTATACTTGGTAAGGCTGAAAGTTTACAGCTTGGCCACTGTTTTGTTGCCATTGACATGTATGTACATGTGTCGAAACAACAATATTTGGCCCAGATTACTTTGCACTTTGTGAGCAGCTGCCCTTAAAATTTAATTATAAAGAGTCAACAGAGTTTACATTCCTCACTCAGTACAGAGGAAAAAGAACATCTACAAATTCCCTATTTGGTTTACACAATGGCAAATAGTCATTAAAGTTTGATGGTGCAGTGTAGTATTTTGACAGTACTTATTCTCTTGTGTAAAGAGATTGATTTTTTTTTTTTTTTTCATTCCTGGACTCCTATGGAGGATCCTTTCCAGTGATTTTCGCACCACTGAGACCTTTTGTGCTATTTCTTCCTCTAATTTCCGAATGTGTTTCTAGGCTTGAGCAAATCCTGCCATAAATCATCCATCTTTTGACGATTTGTCGATACTTGAATGATTTTTTTTGTGTGTATGTGTGAACATGGTATGCATCATGTTTCCAGCTTTTGCAGGTCATTAGTTATGCAGAAAGAACACAAACCGTACATATGATCACAGTGGTTATTATTCAGATGATTACAGGACAACCTTCTTGGCAAATCATCATCAGGCAATAACTTGGATGATATTATATCTCCCAACCCATGTGGCAATGATCCCAAAATATCTTGGCTCTGATAGTTTTTCTCTACTTTCTAATGGTTGACATTGAATTGTCCTACCCATAATCCTTGTGGTTGTTCAGGCATTCGTCCATTCTTCATCCAGGTCAGGATATGGAGTCTATTCTTGGAACTCTGGGTATGAGGTAGATATATAGCTACGATGAAGCATGAGTCCATTACAGGCCTAATGTGTAGGTCTTTGAACTGTGAGAGGAAACCTTGGTACCTGAAGGAAACCCATGCAAACATGAGGGAAAAAACAAAAACACACAAACACCATTGCTGAGCCCGATACTAGAACCCAGATTCCTTTTCCTTTTCTTCATTATTCACTGTAATCCCTTCAGTGCAGTCATTTTTTTCAAATGAATTTAATTCAGTTTTATTTGTAGAGTGCTTTTTACAGTTGATGATGTCGTAAAGAAGCCCTACAGAGTAAAAGTAGGCGTTTACAAATAAAAGAGTTTAAACATTTTCTACAACCCCCCACACATCCCTAATGAGCATCATCCACGGCGAAGGTGGCAAGGAAGATCTCACTCTGTAGGTGTGAGGAAGAAACCTTGAGAGGAACCAGGCCCAAAATGGAAACCCGTCCTCATTTTGGGTGAAACCATATGGATACCAACCGTATCTGAAAAACTTCATTACAGTTCAAATTGTCGTCCGGTTGGTTATAAAACTATTCTTCTTCTTTCCCTTTCGGCTGTTCCCTTCAGGGGTTGCCACAGCGAATCATCCGCCTCCATCTCACCCTATCCTCTGCATCTTCTACTCTTACTCCAACTACCTTCATGTCCTCCTTCACCACATCCATAAACCTTCTCTTTGGTCTTCCTCTGGGCCTTCTGCCTGGTAGTTCCAACCTCAGCATCCTACTACCAATATACTCACTATCCCTCCTCTGTACATGTCCAAACCATCTCAATCTAGCCTCTCTGACTTTGTCTCCAAAAGATCTTCCATGTGCTGTCCCTCTGATGAACTCATTCCTGATCCTATCCATCCTCGTTACTCCCAGAGGGAACCTCAACATTTTCATCTCTGCTACCTCCAGCTCTGCCTCCTGTCTTTTCCCCAGGGCCACTGTTTCTAAACCATACAACATCGCTGGCCTCATCACCGTCTTGTACACTTTTCTTTTCATTCTTGCTGATACCTTCCGATCACACATCACATCGGACACTTTTCTCCAACCATTCCAACCTGCCCGCACACGCTTCTTCACCTCTTTTCCACACTCTCCATTGCTCTGGATTGTTGAGCCTAAGTACTTACGGTTGATTATAAAACTGAAAGTCCTAAATAATTGTGAGAAAAGAGTTTATATCACCAGCAGTGAAAAGTCATCTTCACAGTCTGAGTGCACATCTAAGTTCATATAGATCTTCATCAGCAGGAAGGAGGGGCTTCCAAGAGGAGAAATCCACTCAACATTAGCATACCAGGACGGGCCACAGTACTCAGAAAGCAGAAGGATCAGCATCACTGGCATCCCAGGAGCAGCATGTTTACCTCAGCAATAACACAGAGATCGAGAGAGAGAGAGAGAGAGAGAGAGAGAGAGAGAGAGAGGTTTACTCAAATAGTGTAATGGAAATAGAAGATTTTATTATTGCTGAGTGCAGCAGGGACTCTGGCATGACTTGGTATGACATCATAACTAAAAGAGTGAGAACCAGAAAGAAGACAGACATGAGGGCATCCTATGACATTGGGGCAATCAGCCACGCCACTGTGAAATGGACCTGGGTGAGCATGTAGAGTGAGAGCACGACAGCATCCCAACATCACAGTTTACCAGAACTCTCCATGCCTGAGAGCCCAGATCTGTTCCTTTACCTAATTAAAGCCCAATAACAAAAAACAAAATGCTCCACTAAACAAGTGAGGTTTGTGAGGTTTCATCCTCGTCCTAATAACAGAGACTGTGTCTGAGTCCCGAACATTAACTGGAAGGTTATTCCATAACTGTGGGTCTTTGTAAGAGAAAGCTCCGCCCATGCAGTCTTCATTATTCATTATTTGATTATATTATTTAATATTTTAAATTCAAGTGAATTCTAAAGAAGTATCATTACAAGGAATGCAGTGTTTTGCACATCTTGGCAAAACCTCGACGTAAACTCATCACCAGTCTAACACTAGGAGCTATTTATGTTGGGGGTGGGGTGTGTGTGACAGGTTGACATGGTTGCAAGAAAATATGCAAATAACTGCACCAGAAGCTGTGATTCTACGCCAATTAAGTCATGCGTGCAATTTGCTTGTAATTGCAAGTTACTGCCGAGGGTTGATCAGGGGGATGTGTTTAAAATATGCTTGGTTGCGTAAAGCGTAAACACAGAAACATCATGCCAGCTCAAAATTTGCTTTCACCTTTGACCTTCTGACCATGAGATGAACTTTCCAGGGTTGTGATGACTGACGGAAATATCAAATAAACTGGCACAGTGTGTACCTGCACAAAAAAAAAAAAAAAAAAAAAAAAAAACAAACCCCTGCATATTTTAGCATAATCCCTCGGGGCAAAGCCGAGTCTAACTTCCCTTTAGCCATATACTGAATGACATGCTGGAAATAATGATGTGTAAAGCGTGGGAGAGACAAACAAGGCTGACACACTCTCTCTCTCTCTCTCTCTCTCTCTCTCTCTCTCTCTCTCTCTCTCTCTCTCTCTCTCTCTCTCTTGCGCACAAAATTTGCATACAGCCAAGTACCTGTCACTGTTTGAGGACATGCTTATTATATTGCAACTTTTACCCCCCTACCCGGTTTCTTTTTTAAACTTTATGCATGTGTAGGAGTTTGGATATCTTCAGAACAGATGTCACCTTCAAAGCTTTATCACTCGAGAAGGAACTTGTCTCACTTTTTATTCCATACCAGATCACATACGATAGCACAACATCTGCACCATCCTTCCTGTGCTATACAATCTTCTGGCTTTGAGAAGCTGTCATCACACTTGTCTGTTCATATTACGCATATAGATGTTGATCCTGAGTGCACTTTTCAAGAAAGTCACCCTCTTTACACAATTTCTGGAAAAGTCCCAGTTGAACTGAATCTTCACTTGTAGAAGGTATCAAGTTTCGAAATACAGTGCACTGATTGATAGGCTGATTATCCATTACACCAAAAATCATCCAAGATATGGCAACCTCGCGGTTGACAGAAGGTTGTGATCTCAAATCCTAGTACATTTAAGCCACTGTTGTTACACTTGAATAATGTCCTCATCCTTCTCCTGCTTAGTTGTGTCCTGTCTCAACCAAAAAAAAAAATGTAAATGTACATAATACATAAATAATAAACACGAAAAGCTAAATTGGCAAAAGATGTCTCAACATTCCGTTGCAGTTTGCCATTTAGTCAAAGCTTGGTAAAGCCGATTTGTGAATGAGTTTGCAAAGGAAAAAAAAAACCCAAACAAACAAACAAAAAAAAAAAACCCTTAAGATTTAAGTCTTCTGACGCGATTGAAATACTCACAATGGATGTAATGTAGCAATACAGGGATCCCTCACTTTCCACAGTTATTTGGAGCCGAGACCCCTCTCGACCACCGGATTCCGCGAACTAGGATCAATCCCCCTGACTGATGTATACGTACATGTATATGTGTATATAATATCAATAAATACATATTCAACGCTATAAATGCGTATACTAACAATTAAACATTCAAAAACAATGCACAGGATGTAAATAAAATACAGTATAAGTACACACACATACAGTGGGCAGTGGTGGTCTAGTGGTATAGGGCGCTGCATCGCTGATCCAAAGGTTAGGGGTTCGATTCCCACTCTCCACAGGGTTGTCACTGTCCTCCCCAGTGCAGCTAACTGGGTTCTCAAAGGCGGGCCATGTCTCTCACTGTCTATGGTGTGAGGCATGTGAAAGAACCATTGCTGACTTTCCGCAAGAGTAGCTGCAAAGCCGTCGGCGTGTTTCCGCCCTGCGATGGCCTGGCGAGCTGTCCAGGGTGTACTCTGACCTCACCCGAAGTTGGCTGGGATGGGCGCCAGCCTCCCCGCGACCCTAATTAGGATTAAGCGGTTACAGAAAATGAACTGATGAACACACACATACAGACACGCGCACACACTCAGATGCACGCCTCACATAAAAATAGTAGTAGTTTTATAGGTTGGTTTTTTTTGTTTGTTTTTTTTTTTTTTTTTTTTTTTTTTGCATAATTGGCCTTGTTTTGTGGCATTTTCTTTAACTTTTCCCCTATTTTCTCTTAATTTCCTTATTTTTCAAGGAATATTTTCAAAAAACCCACGGTGCACTGAAGCCGCACAAACTGAAACACGAAGCAGCGAGGGATCACTGTATGTTTTTGTTTTTGTGCTGTGTGAATTCTAGGTCTCGCCTTCCTGAGGTCATTATTCGGTACGTATCCTGGACACTTCTGTTAGAATACGTGAGATCCTGGGAGCTACCGTAAGAATTTGGAAGGCGTGACTTTCAGTCATGAAAAGTTTGGTTATATTCAAATTAACCGTGTGGGTCAAGTACCATATCACACCAACCATCGCAACTGCAACTGCATCTGGCTTCTGCATCTGCATCTGCAAAAGCATACAAGGCTTACTGGATCTCACCATAGATTTTAATGGAGGATAAATGCCTTGTTATTACTGCTGTATGGTTTCAAACATGACCGCTACAGCAGAAGCAGCACAGATGCTAACAGTTCTCAGGTATGTGCATATTTCCTAAAACCATGCTGTTCTGTTAGACCTTCTTCTTCTTCTTCTTTTTCTTTTTCTTTCGGCTGGTCCCTTCAGGGGTCGCCACAGCAAATGATCTGCCTCCATCTCTCCCTATCCTCTGCATCTTCTACTCTTACTCCAACGACCTTCATGTCCGCCTTCACCGCATCCATAAATCTTCTCTTTGGTCTTCCTCTGGGCCTTTTGCCTGGTAGTTCCAACCTCAGCATCCTACTACCAATATACTCACTATCCCTCCTCTGTACATGTCCAAACCATCTCAATCTAGCTTCTCTGACTTTGTCTCCAAAACATCTAACATGTGCTGTCCCTCTGATGTACTCGTTTCTGATCCTATCCATCCTCGTTACTCCCAAAGAGAACCTCAACATTTTCATCTCTGCTACCTCCAACTCTGCCTCCTGTCACTTATCTCCTGTTACTGCCTCATCACCGTCTTGTACACTTTTCAAATGCTGTTCTGTTAGACCATCTCCAAAAATTCACCTGAATGGTCACGGAATGCTCCTGGTGATCCCAGCCACGTGATCAACCTGATATATGAGACCTATGTGTTGGACTGTAACTCAAGGTGGTCAATGCATGCTACACTGGTTAAGGGTGATGAGGTGGGAAGTTGTTTAAAAACATAGACTCTTGCCCAGAGACTAGAACTTACCGATCCATACTCGTATTGACATTTTGATGTCTTCTTACATTCCCTTGTTAAAATCAGTGGCTTGATAATTCCCAGTCCTAAATGCTGTTCTGTTTACCTTCTGTTTAACAGTCCTATGGGAATTATTTAATCAGTCATTCTCTTCTCTAAATTCCCATGAAGAGCTTTGGCTTGATGACTTTCACAAACTGGATTTCAAATTCCTAACTGCAATTCAATTTCTCCGCCCATCCAGAAACTCTGCAAGGTGCCTATCAAAAAGTGTACAAAAAACAAAGTGTTTTCCAAGCATAGGATTAAATATTACTCCTACATCGAGATTCAAGTTACCCTTGCGCTTGTGCTTGTTTCCTCTGGGAACCTTGCTTTCCTCCTACAGTCCACAGATATGCACACTGGGTTAATGGGCAGCACTAAAAAATTCTATAAATATGAATGAATATATCTAGTTATTCACCTCTGACCTTGAATACAGGGATCCCTCACTTTCCGCGGTTAATTGGAACCGAGACCCCCACGACCACCGAATTCCACGAAGTAGGATCGACCCCCCTGACTGACAACTCCTCACTGAGTGTCACTTTGCATCAGGACCAGCTTAAAACGACCACCACAGTTGCCTTGTACGTGTGTATATAATATCAATAAATACATATTCAATGCTATAAACACTTATAATAACAATTAAACATTCAAAAATAATGCATGAGATGTAAATAAAATATAAATACACACACATACTAGCGCGCGCACACACAGATGCACATGCACGCACTCAGATGCGCACCTCACATAAAAAATAAGTAGTTTTAATGGGGGTGGCACAGTGGCGTAGTGGTTAGCACGTCGGCCTCACAGCAAGAAGGCCTGGGTTCGATTCCCAGCCTGGACGTTTCTGTGTGGAGTTTGCATGTTCTCCCTGTGCTTGCGTAGGTTTCCTCTGGGTACTCCGGTTTCCTCCCACAGTCCGAAAACATGCACAGTAGGTTAATTTCTGTTCTAAATTGCCCATAGGTTCGCATCGTGCAGAAGGCAATGGAACACCACTGCACTGTCCTTGCCAAGAAAACCACCATGAAGATGATAATCAAGGCGTTATCCTTCATGGAAGGTCGCCAAGGGTTGTCCTACGACTTAGAAGGTACTAGACCAGACCAGTTCTGATGGGGGGGGTTTGGGTTGTTTTTTTGTTTGTTTGGGTTTGTTTTTTGGGTTTTTTTTTGCATAATTGGCCTTGTTTTTGCGGGGAGAGATCCCTGTATATTAACAAAAGTGCTCAGTGTATACCCTTTTTGATTGGCTCCAGTTTCCCCTGTAGACCTAAAAGAAAATATATGGACCACACACCACAAACTAGTACTGTATGTCTATACACAAATAGACTAATAGTGCATATTAATACTGCACTAATAAGCTATGTAGTGTAATTGTATGTGGATATTTTTATCTGTGAATATGGGATGTGGACATGCAAATTTACATGTATGACATTTTACAGATACCCTTATTGAGAATGACTTTTTTTTTTAAAAACATTCATATAATTGAACAGTTGAGGGTTAAGGGCCTTGCTCAAGGACCCATACGTGGTAGCATGGTGGTTCTGGGGCTTGAATCCATGACCCTCAAAATCAAAACCTGTGGAGAATACATCACCTCACTAACTCAGGCACAAATCCGAAATTTTGACATCTTCACCCAATGCCAGTTAGTATAAAAGTTTGATTGAGTTAAAAGTACAAGGATCCCGCGCTTTCCATGGTGAATTGGGATCCGAGATCCCCCAGCAACCATCGAATTCCGTGAAGTAGGATCAACGTCAGCCTTGCTATAAATGCTTATAATAACAATTATGCATTCAAAAATAATGCACAAGATGTAAATAAAATATAAATAAACACATACAGATGTGCACACGCACACAGATGCACATGGACGCACTCAGATGTGCACCTCACATAAAAATGTAAATAGTTTTGATTGGGAGTTTTGGGTTTTTTTGTGGCATTTCCCTAAACATTTCCCCTATTCTTACTTAATTTCCTTATTTTTTAATTTGATGATTTTTTTTTTTTTTTTAAACTCGCGATGCACTGAAGCCGCATGAATTGATGCGCGAAGTAGTGAGGGATCCCTGTATTGTTTGATGACGTGTTGCAACTCTGAGGTCAATGATGTAAGCTAACTAGCGAACATCTTGCTCACTCCCTCACTCATTTACTGAACCATTAGGGTCACAGGGAGGCTGGAGCCTATCGCAAGCGACACTGGGTGAAGGCGGTTTACATCCTAAACAGCTCACCAGTCCATCACAGAGCCAACACAGACATGCAAATTTTCACCCTCACATCCACACCTATGGGCAATTTGGAACAGCCACTTAATCTAATGTGTTTGTCTTTGGACTGTGGGAGGAAACCCATAAAAGAATGGGGAGAACATGCAAACTCTTTACAGAAACGCCCATCCACGCCCATCACTTGAACCCATTACCGTCTTGCTGTCAGGCTGGACATACTAACTACTAACGCCACCGTGCCTCTGCTAGCTGACATTCGCTAACCAAAGTACATACAGTAGAAAAGAACATGCTTTCACTCCTGCTTATCATCTGGGTTATTTCTATTCCCTGATCTGAGTTTTATTCAAAAACTAGCTGCCATCACTGTTTTGTAAATACGATGTGTAAAAATTATGGCACATGGCATTTTTGAAGGGATGTCTCCAAAATCTCTCACTAAATTAAACCTGACAGGTAAGTGAATTGATAAATACAGGATTTCAGGGAGACCCAGCTCAGGAAGACGATATTTTAGTTGTTATCCTCTGATTTAATGAGGATGTGTGAGTTGTTTTTTTTTTTTTTTTTTTTTTCTATTTAAAAATTCTATGATGTGCAGATTTCAATTTTATCATTATTTGCTGAAAAGAAATCTATTCTGCATTGATTTGAGTGATTTCTTTAGAGAGGAAGAACGACCAAAAATAACTGTAGAACTGTAAATGAATTGTAGGAGGAATCAGGAGTGTTAAGAAACTGGCATTACTCTAATTAGCCCCAATTGGTTTTTAAAGGTTATGGCAGTGGGAACAGTTAAAGACTGCTTTTTGGGCAGAACTGTATTTCTTCTCTACCGGGACACTGCTGTTCCTTTGTACTGCTGTGTCTATCATGGTGTTCCTAGTAAAAATGGGCCATTCTTTTAGCCAATCTTTATGTCCAGAGAGAGACTAGAAAAAGAAAAAGCATGTCTGCTTCAGGCAAGACATTCATTGTGATGTTCAGGGAGGACACTACACAGCGATACAAACAGAAAAGATTACATATTGAGTCATGGATTAATTTTTCATTGGGGAAAGGACACAATTCATATATATACGTGTGTGTGTGTGTGTGTGTGTGTGTGTGTGTGTGTGTGTGTGTGTGTGTGTGTGTGTGTGTGTGTGTATGTGTGTGTGTGTGTGTGTGTGTGGTTGGAGGAAGAGATGCTTTATTTTCTCCCTCAATAATTCCCATCAGGTCAGACTACGAGAAGGATATACTAGACAGATGAATAGATGAGTGAATAGATTTACTGATCATGTGAGGGAAATTCTCGAATATGTTGATCATCCTTTTTTGTTGTCACCATGCAGGATTTTGACAAAGATATTGATTGTTGTCTATTTTTTATCTTTCCAGATGATTATTTTCATTTTCCAGATGTTCCCTTCACTCATATTTTAGGCTTAAAGGAATGAGGTCACCAGTCAAACACAGTTCTTCAGAAATGTTAATACTGAGTGGGACAGGGGTACATTACACATCTGTCATTACAAAGGGAGAGATTCACAAACTGAGTCGACACCTGCTAATATTGCTTTATGCCATTTACATTAAAGCAACAAAGAGTCAGTAATTTTGTCCATCAGACAATTCCTTAAATGAACACTTATCTTATTGAATTTTAGATGTATATACAGTGGTATCTCAATTTATAAAATTATTCTGTTAAGGAAGTGGTTTTGTAAAACTGCCCAAATGTTCGGTGTTTCAAGAGGTACTGTCTCAAAAGTAATAACTGCCTTTGAAAGAGAGGGAAAAACGTCCTCAGCAAAGCACAAGTCTGCCATCGTCTCTAAAAGAGTTGGAGGGAATTCTAACTGATGAATGGCTTCAAATTCCTTTGGAAACAATTCACAAGTTGTATAAATCAATACATGTGCCAAGTTCTGATTGTTTAAATTATGTTCAAAGGTTATGATGCCAAAATGTTACGTGTTTCCATTATTTTGTTCACCTCCTGTATAGCCTTACAAATGTTTATGCAAGGTTAAAAGCCTGAGCCAAAAAATAAAGTTGCAATGAGCACACTCGAAAAACTCATGAAACAAGATGCTGCTCAAGGGAGCTGTGTCATCCCTCATAGCCAATGGGAGGCCAGCGGGGCTGGATGTTGGGAGATAGCCAATGGGAGGGAGCTGCGTCATCCCTCCTAGCCAATGGGAGACCAGCGGGGCGGGATGTTGGGAGATAGCCAATGGGAGGCCAGCAGGCGGGATGTTGGGAGATATTCAGTGCATTGTTTGAATTTTTGAGATGGTGCTGTCGTAACGTGAACTTCGTATCCAGAGACAAAAATTTTAGGAAAATGTTTTTCGTAACCTGATATATATAAATATATATATATATACACACACAGGGATCCCTCACTACTTCGTGCTTCAATCCATGTGGCTTCAGTGCATCGTGTTTTTTTTTTAATAGTCATTGAATTAAAAAAAATAAAGGAAATTAAGGAAGAATGGGGGAAAAGTTAAGGAAAATGCCACAAAAACAAGGCCAATAATGCAAAAAACCTCAAACAAACTAAAACAAAAAAACAACCCAAAACCTCCCATCAAAACTATTTACATTTTTATGTGAGGTGCGCATCCGAGTGAGCACGCATGTCTGTATGTGTGTATTTATATTTTATTAACATGTTATGCATTATTTTTTAATGTTCAGTTGTTATTATAAGCATTTATAACATTGAATATATATTTATTGACATTATATACACATATACATGTACATATATGTTAGTTGGGGGGGGTGATCCTACTTCGTGGATTTCAGTGGTTGCGGGGGGATCTCGGTCCCAATTAACCGCGGAAAGTTAGGGATCCCTGTGTGTGTGTATATGTGTGTGTGTGTGTGTGTGTGTGTGTGTGTGTATATATATGTATGTATATGTTTATGTGTATATATAATGCTTAGGACAGTGGTGGCCTGGTGATAAGGTGCTGGCTTACTGATCTGAAAGTTGGGGTAGCAAGATATTTGTCCACCCTATTGGTAGCTGATAGATTTTAGATGTGCTAATGTGGGTTTTTGCCAGATACATTTCCAGTGTACACTTTTTCTCAACCCAAAGAACTTTTTTAAGTATGTCTACTGACATTTCAAAAATGTTTAAAATGCGTAGTTTGTACAAGTATAGTATAACCTACAATGCTTACGCACCAAGCATATGGTAATGGCTGCCTTCTAGGGAATGTATCGAAACATTGAAACAAGAATATAAGCGCCGCCCCTGTCGAGCCTTGGTCCTTGGGTGCGTATACAAGTATGAAAGGATAAAATCAGAACATTACACCCAACTTGTTTTCCAAACCCGAGCAATGGGATTAGTGTTTCAAATCATCTAAAATCTCAACATTTTCAGTTGGCCCCCACTTTTCAAATCACTCCGCAGACCCTGTAGCGTGCATGTCAAACAAGTGATACATTTCCTGTAATGTTGTTGCTCATCTCAACAGTGTATTGTTTATTCCTCCTTATTGATTGATGGATTGATAAGACTTCTAGAGAGCTCGTTTTGCTCCAAGAACATTTACCTCTGTAGTAGTGACTTAGGACAAGCGGTAAGTCTCTTTCTATGCAACCCATTGCAGAACTTACACACATGAAATGTTATTTTATTCTTCTTTATTTCATCTCTGCCAAGTCAATTTCACTTTTGCGGGACTTTTATGAGATGGTCCCTGAGTTGAACCAGATCATCAGATCAAAAATGATGACCAATCCTTGATTCAGGTTCTGCTTTCTTTTTCCCATGAGTGCCAGAGACCAAAATCCATTTCTCCATCACTGTCGGCAATGATACTCATCGGACAGGTTAATCAGTACTTTATCTTGGAGAATATCAAGAGCTGCCACCAACTGCAGTTATCGCCTATGGAGCAGTCAATATTTATACCCAGGACTGGGATGAATATACAGTATGGAGAAAGCTATAGATTTGTTCGCCTTCTTTTAGCTACATCACAGGGATTCCTCAGTACCATCTATCACCACTCATTCTACACATCAAACTTGAGAAGCCAGTGCATGCCTATATTGCATCTGTAATCGAGGACCAATATCTGAATATCCGTTCAGTTCATTTTCTGTAACCGCTTCATCCTAATTAGGGTCGCGGGGAGGCTGGTGCCCATCCCAGCCAACTCGGAGCGAGGGCAGAGTACACCCTGGACAGCTCGCCAGGCCATCGCAGGGCGGAAACACGCTGACAGCTTTGCAGCTACTCTTTACGAAAGTCAGCAATGGTTCTTTTACATGCCTCACACCATAGACAGTGAGAGACATGGCCGGCCTTTGATAACCCAGTTAGCTGCACTGGGGGGGACAGTGACAACCTTGTGGAGAGTGGGACTCAAACCCCCAACCTTTGGATCAGCGATCCGGCGCCTTATACCACTAGACCACAACTGCCCCCTGAATATCTGTACAATGTGCAAATCCCAATCAGCATCTGGAGTATCAATGTCAGTGTCAGTTTGCATGCATACATGTTGATATTGTGTATTGTACTGTGTAATTGGACAAACTTGGACATCACTGGATGTTCTGGATGTTCTGAAGCCATCATGAATATTGTCATGAAAACATTTATTCTGGCTCTTCAGTAGATGCATTTTTAACATATTTTGTTTATTTGTTTATTATTATTATTATTATTATTATTATTTTTTTTTTTATTTTTTTTTTAGCATTTAGCGATTGTGGACTACAGCAGCGCGTTATCGTGACTCTTCACTCCGAAGTTCTATAATTTGGCATATAGACTAAGTCATGGTTTACACGTTTTTTTGTTTGTTTGTTGTTTGTTTTTATAAAAGCTGGTGTGTCATGCTCTATATAGCTCATTGTGTCAAAAGTTTCAACAGCGAAATCCAGTGAACCAAAGTACATTCAAAGAGCTAAGAAATCCAAAGTACTGACAGATAGAAAATATACCCGACACTTCATATCCTACAAATAACCACTGAAAGTATGTTTTTCTTTAACCCTTATACAGCAGTTTTTAATTTTTTAAAACATATTTCTGACTGTTTTATGCATAATCTGTCTGTAAACCCTGTCGAGTTTGTGTAGGGGTGTATCCAAGTATAAACATGCCATTAATCTTGAATACATAATTTGTTCTGAAAATATAATTATCGATAGGACAAAGGCATTCAGAGAGTGCAAACCTCCACTAAGTGCCCACCATACTTTTAAAAAAAAAATGGTATTTTACATATTCACTTAAAATCTGGAACAAATCTTGAACAAACTTGGGGTAACAGTAAAGTTTTTCATTCTGAATATGCAGAGCAATCTTTTCATTTGGATCAAATGTATTTTAACAGAGATGTGATTTTATAAAAGTGTGTCGACTATAAGAGCGATGAATTTTTTGTGATGTCATCAGTGTGGGATTTCTTAACAAAATTAAATGGGAATATCATTGGGTGATATGTACACATCAAATACATTTCATATTGATCCATCAAAAACTGTGGAAATGAAAAAACAAACAAACAGAAACACACAACTTGAAGGTAATTATGATTTTTTTTAATTTTTTTTATGTAGGGTGGCAGTTAAATATGAGGCTTGGAGGACGAAACCAACAATTTCTAAAAACTGCCTGGTTGGGCTTTGATAGTTTAGACTTGTGTAATCATTGCTTGGAAATAACAACTTCTTGGATTTGCTTTTATTGTGTGTGTGTGTGTGTGCGTGTGTGGGCGTGTGTGTGCGTGTGTGTGTGTGTGTGTGTGTGTGTGTGTGTGTGTGTGTGTGTGTGTGTACAGGTATACCTCGGCTTATGTTGTTAATTGGTTCCAGGACAGATGACGTAAGTCGAAAACAACCTAACTCGAATTAGCTTGTCTCTCGGCAAGCATAGGCTAGGCTACACTAAGTTTACTTGTATAATATATACTTGTGAAATAATGCATAAGATGTAAATAAAATGTAAACACATACACATACAGATGGTATTGCATGAGAAGAGGACGACACATATACATGCGCGTGCGCACACACACACACACGCAGATGCGTGTGCACACATAGATGCAACAATGTAAGTAGTTTTGATGGGAGATTTTGGGTTGTTATTTATTTTTGTTTGTTTGTTTGTTTTTTTTTGCAAAATTGGCCTGGTTTTGTGGCATTTTCCTTAAGTTTTCCCCAATTCTTCCTTAATTTCCTTATTTTTAATTCAATGAATATTTATTTATTTATTTATTTAAAAAAACCGCGGTGCACTGAAGCTGCATGAATTGAAGCGCAAAATAGCGAGGGATCCCTGTATATATATATATATATATATATATATATATATATATATATATATATATATATAATAAAAATAAAAGGACAGGACAAAGACTTTCTATTGAAACTCCATTTATCACTACAGATCTGTTTCGAGGGGTGGAGAAACCATCCTCTCTCTTCAGGTGATTATAGAAGAATATTCAAAACAGATCTGTAGTGATAAATGGAGTTTCAATAGAAAGTCTTTGTCCTGTCCTTTTATTTTATTGTTATTTGCTCTACCAAAAAGTATTGAGCACTTTCCTATGGAAGGATCTACTCAGAAAATCATAAAATATATATGTATACAGGGAGTCCTCGGTTTACACTGGTCCCGACTTACACCGTTTCGTGTTTACAAACGCGCCCCCATAAAAATATTTTAAAAATAATATTACGAGTCATTACGTCTTTTGTGGTTATGTAAACAAACGCGAACTAGTTTCGGGCACGTGAGGCGGAAGAATACGCTGTGTTGTGGTTGTGGGCCGAGGAAGACGGCGTCGCATCCCTTCACTCAGTCTCGGTACTGTAATATTACGCATCATTACGTTTTACGCGGTTACATAAACAAATGCGAACTAGTTTCAGGCACACGAGATGCAGCAAGCATTGGCAACTTTTGAGGCTCAGGATCCCACTTGGAAAAGTTCATTAAAGTTTCCAGAGGCATCATGGATTTGATGCAACGCTACAAGGAGATCTTGGATGAGAAGAGGTTGCTCTCTGTCCCGTCTAACCTGGAGCAGTATTTTCAGAAGGTAGAGAGGCCTGCAACAGATCCTGTACCCTCTACCTCAGCTGCATCTCCTACTCCTCAAAATCCGTGAATTATTAAAGCGGAAGTAAAACCCTATGTATGATACTACTTGCGCTAAAATATGCTTCTTAAACCCATTCTATAGACAGTCTTACTTATTAATACAGTAATAATGCAGTAAAATGTAGTAACGATTAAGTAAAAACTTTTTAAATTTTGTACTGTGATAATATTTATTAATAAGTTCTTAGGCTCCTTACCAGAAGCTATAGAAGATGCAAAGCGTTTGAATGGCATCACAGGGAGAAAAAAGAGGTGGACATATCATCTGCAAACAATCAGCAGGCAGGAGAAACAAAAGCTGTCAGCCATTGGCTAAATTTGAATCACATGCCAGTAATATCATGATAATGCATATGTATAATATGCCGGGGCAGCCACTAATTCAGTGCTTTTCAAATAATGGGGCGCGATTATATGATTATAATGACGTAAGTTTATTTTTATTTATAGTTTAATTTTTTTATATATTTTTTGAAAACCGCGTAAAATCGACACTGATTTAACTCAAGGTGTATGTGTGTGTGTGTGTGTGTATATATATATATATATATATATATATATATATATATATATATATATATATATATATATATATCAATGTATTTACACATACACATGTATGTATGTATTACTGGCCCAGTCGTTGTCGTTCCTGTTAGAAACCACTGAAGTGCAGACAGCCAATCAGATTGCAATATATAGTCTGACAACATGGTGTTTGCTACAGTTTTTTTTTTTTTTAATTCATATTCCAATTCTCAGTAGGTATCCACCACTAATGAACAATACAGTCATTTGAGTGAGTTAAAAACGTTTCATTCGATTTACTTCAGGTTCGGGATAAATTAAATTAGCTGTGCTAAATCTAATTATTACCGTATTATTCCCGGCAACCCACTGTCCGTATGTAAATATTCTACAGTTTGTAATAAGTGTTGAAGAATCGTAGCACAATATTGCTGCCAATCTATGTACTAATCTGTCAGTTTCTCCAAGACTAATTCCCAGGTAATGAATACATTTAATATAGCTGTAGAGTCTTCAGGAACAGGAAGATTCATACTCAACTCAGGTTGATAACTGAGAGGAAGAGATATCTGTTTGTTTTGTAAATATTGAATAAAGTCGTGAAATTTTTCTGCATATTATAATTTTAAATAAAGTCGAGTATGTTATCTTTGAGGAAGCAGTTCTAGTGTGACCTTGAGCAGTTACTTTCTGTTCACTACGTGGTTGTAAATTCTCTCATCAAATTTCTTATTGTCTTTGCGAAGTTTTACGATATCGCGCGGCTGTAAAAATTTTGAGCTTTTTAAAAAATTTCAATCGTCCATCTGTCAGAAAACCTTTGTGTCCATGGATCTTAACTCTGTGCTTCAGTAGTGTAGGAGACACTGCTGTCTTGTGGTATATTTAGCATTTACGACTTACTTATGAATTACATTTCTTATATTCAGTCGAAATCAAAGGAAAATCACTCTTGTATCGTTAAAAATTTTATGCGCGTTCAGTTTGGAACTTTGGTGTTGTTTTGCTGTGCGGGATCCAGCACTAGCATTCTGCAATTAATTAGCTTGTTTGTTATGTTTATTATGCTGGTAATTCATTATAAATGACTTGTATAAAGTAATAAATGAATGCAAATAATTACATAATTAGTCAGGGAACCGAATCGATATGACTGCCATCTGTATTTTGGAAATATTTTGACGCTAAAAAATATTCCGATTTCAGAACTCAGAACAATCCAATTATTCAGTATGACATATTCTCATGTACGTCTCTCACCATCTTTATTGATATGTCTTCAGGGAGTAATTTTCTTTCGACCTGTGAAGTTATTGCATGCTACAGAAGACAGGTTGATGCTTTTTTTTTTTTTTTTTTTATTGTAAGTTTAACACATTCACTGGTGTCAAATTCCCTGGCTTCAAAGCTTGTTAAAGTTAAAATGACACTTCTGGAACAACTAAAGGACATCAATATTGGATGAAATGCCCACAGGGAGGGAAAAAGAAAGAGAAAGAGAGAGAGAGTGAAAGACAGAGAAGTGAAATGCCTCTTGAGTTGTATGTATTAGAACAGGAAAAGTTACATGACTGTGCCAAACTAGCGAGTGTTTGGACTAATCGGAAAACTTTTTCTATCATCTTTCTTCCTTTAAGCACCAAAGGAAGTTGTGGATGACTTGCTATTGTGAGAAGTGCATGGTGCAAGATATTCAGCTGTCAGTCAGAGAAAGGTCCATGTTCACACACAACACAGGTATGTTGTAGTGAAGAGTCGTCAAATAACTTGTCACTGAATTTTATTTATCTATTTTATTTTGTAAATCCTATTATTACCAGGCCTAATCCACAGATCTTTTGGCTTTGCTTTGGTCGTGTTTACTCAGAGAAGTGATAATTACAGCTGTTTTCGCGGTCTTTCATGCTGTTCGGGTGGCCCAGTTAGCAGGTGATGTAGTAAAAACACGCATGCAAATGAACACAGGTGCAGATTGCCTCATTAAGATATAGTTCGTACAATATGAATCTCTGCTTTGCACCTGTCCTTCTGTCAGAAAATAACCTGGGGGCTTTGTGGTCGCTGTGTCATTTCGTGTTCGAGTTTTTAAAGGAGATATGCATACTAAATGACTTGCATATTAATATTAATTGGCATTATCGGTTCCTATTCCTTAGTGAATAACTGATGTTTTATTTTTCATTATCAATTCATGTGATGTAGAATCATGTAATGATTTTAAAGGTTGGGCAGTGGTGGCACTGATCCCAAGGCTGGGGGTTCAAGCCCCACTCTCAGTAGGTTGTCAATGCAAACACCCCCCCCCCCCCCCCCCAGTGCAGCTAACTGGGCTATCAAAGGTCGGCCATGTCTCTCACTGTCTATGGTGTTTATCATTTTCTGTCCAGTTCATTTTCTGGACCGGTTACAGTAATCCCCCACCACTTCGTGTTTCCTACTTCGCATCCCTGCAATATCGTGGGATTTCCCATCAGGAAATTAAAAAATGAAAGATTATACAAAATTCACGAGCAGTACAGCATTACATTCAACTACACTACCCAACATGCTTTGTTCTCCTGCTTGACTTGAGTGTTCTCAAATTGGCTGTGAATCCAGCAAGCTGACTGGTCGAGATTATATTTCGCAGCATCCAACACACCTTTCCTCCTTCATGAAACAATGACTTTTATTGAGCTCAGGGGAAAAATGGGGTGGGGAAAAAATTGTGTTCACTGTAGTAATGAGGGAAAAACAAAACCCAAAATCACTGGGAGAGTATCAACACGGAAAGAGGTCGAGCACGGAGCTATTTATAGCGTACTGATGGCTGAGTGAATTCAGGTGCACTCTCTGGATTCCGCTGGCAGGTAACAGCCACGCCCCTCACCAGCACATGCAGTGTATGAGGAGAAAAAGAGTTAAACGCCTGTGAGTTTGAACACTAACATTATATGTACTAAAGCAAAGGCTCTGGAGGCGCTGACGAGCCCCAACCAAGCACCAGTGCCGCCATTGATTCTCCTTCTTGACGTGGCCGTGGATTTGTTATTTATAAGGTTTGTTATATGGTATATATATTTATATATATATATATATATATATATATATATATATATATATATACATATATATATATATATATATATATATATATATATATATATGTATATGTATGTATATATTGTCATTATAAGGTGTATAATTTATTTATATATATAGTAGGTGGGTGGGTGTCCTTAAGAAGTAGCAGAAGTCATCTCATGGTTTTTCGCATTTTGCGGGGGGTGTCTGGTCCCCATTAACTGCGAAATAAGGGGGATTACTGTAATCCTAATTAGGGTCACGGGGAGACTGGCACCGATGGCACCGATCCCAGCCGGCTCTGGGTGAGGGCAGAGTGGACTGAGTGGCAGAGTGGGCCTGGACAGCTTGCCAGGCCATCGCAGGGTGTAAACACGCTGAAGGCTTTGCAGTTAATTTTGTCGAAAGTCAGCAATGGTTCTTTTACAGACTCACACCATAGACAGTGAGAGACATGGCCGGCCTTTGATAACCCAGTTAGCTGCACTGGGGTGTGTGTGTGTGACAACCTGTGGTGAGTGGGGCTTGAACCACCAACCTTAGGATCAGTGATCCAGCACTTGCTCCACTAGGCCATCACTGCCCATTGTTTATGGTGTGAGGCTGTAAAAGACCCATTGTTTACTTTCAACAAAAGCAGGTCGAAAAGGCGTCAACGTGTTTCTGCCTTAATGGCTTGGCGAGCTATCCAGGGTGTACTCTGCCTGTGCCCGGAGTCAGGTGGAATGGGTGCCAGCCACCCTGCGACCCTAATTAGGATTAAATGGTTCAGAAAATGAATGAATGAATGAATGAATGAACGAATGAATGAATGAATGAATTTAAAGGTTTCCTGGTGAAACCACTTCAGCTCCTAGGCTTAGAATCACTTATTCACCTGTTTTGGTTCTGTCTTTTTACAATAACAATAATAAGACCACACGTCCAAACAAACAGTCTTGTATGATAACTTGGCAGTGCAACACCTATTCATAGAAGGAGGGTGCATAGACAGTTATGTACAGGAGAAAGCAGATGAGTATAGAAAAAAGACTGCGTAACCAATTTCATTTTTATTTTCAAGAGACAACACTGTATTTCATGTTCATTGAATTTGCCTGGCAAGAGAACGGCCCCTTTTAATACATGAAGGTTTTTTTGTTTTTTTTTGTGGAAGGAGGTGGAGGTTTTGTGTCTTTTGCTGCCATGCTGTGATTCATTTCTATGTCAAGAAAGTGATGCAACGGCATTTTAGTCTGTTCAGCTTACAAAGTTATGCTAATACAACAGCCAATTCCATCACTGCCACTATCTAGCTGAATCAAATACCTGGCATCACGTTACATGCTTACTGCCAGGAGCTGCATTGGCGTCTCCATGTTGAGTCTTTTTAAATGAATGTTTTGCTGAATGCCACAGAAAATCGTGAGCAAGAGAATATTTGATGTTTGAGACTGTCAACACTTGAAATACTTTTTTGTAACTGCGTTAACATTAATGACCAAACCCTGGGATATCAGTGCAGCCACAACTGATGACAGAAATAATAACAACAAGACACCCCCCCCACCAACTATCCAACATGTCAACATAAGCACATGTAATATGTTTCTAGGTGGATTTGTTTGTGAATAAATGTTTTATTTCTCACCTCAAGAGGTTACCATAATAAAAATTGAACTCAACCTTTATTGTTTATTGCCATTAAGGAACGTTATACAGGGATCCCTTGCTACTTTGTGCTTCAATTCATGCGGCTTCAGTGCATCGTGGTTTTTAAAAAAAATATTCATCAAATTAAAAATAAGGAAATTAAGAAAAAATAAGGAAAATGCTGCAAAAACAAGGCCAATTCAAAAACAAAAAAACAACCCAACCTCCCCCCATCAAAACTACTTACATTTTTATGTGAGGTACGTGCCTGTATTTATATTTTATTTACATCTCATGCATTATTTTTGAATGTTTAATAGTTATTATAAGCATTTATAGCGTTGAATATGTATTTATTGATATTATATACTACGTCAGTCGGGGGGGGGGGGGGGTGTTGATCCTACTTCGCGGAATTCAGTGGTCCCGGGGGATCTTGGTCCCAATTAATCGTGGAAAGTGTGGCATCCCTGTATATATTTTTTTACAGAATTGCACGAAAAAGACCAATGTCCAGAAAGTGAAAGTGACAAAGAACTGCATTACTTAATTTTGCTTTATCTTTTCCCTCTTCAATCCATTTATATCATTGGAATACAGATCAACTGTTTACAAAAGGACTTCTTTGGTCATTATTTAGAAAATAGCATTCTATCTCTTTGCACTTGGGTGAAAATGGAGGAAGAATGAATATTTATGCCATTAAGCACCTCCAGAATGGAAGTGTGCATGTGTAACAAAATTGGCAGGATCTTATTTATTAGCTAATTAGCTGAACATGCTGTGCTAATGTTGCAAGCTAGCTCAGCTCCAAAAGTAGCACTTATGTGCTAAATCATGACAGTTCCTTTCTAATCGCAGAAAAAGATTTGCAGATGTGCAAAATGCTAATATATCTGGCTTATTCCGTTATGTAGCAAAGTGAACTGAAAAAATGAACTATAAAACCATCTTAGAGTTGCCATGTTCTGACTAAACCAAAGGGTTTTTTTTGTTTGTTTGTTTTTTTTGCTGTGATTTTCGTAGTACAGTATTTTTAAAAGGAAAAATATATTGCACAAATGCTTAAAGCAAGATTTGATGCACTTTTGATCTAATTACTATCAACAACCTTGAAGCCGGGTGGCATGGTGGTGGAGTGGTTAGCACGTCCACCTCGCAGCAAGAAGGTCCTGGGTTTGCATCCCAGCCTGGGCCCTTCTGTGTGGAGTTTGCATGTTCTCCTCGTGTTTGTATGGGTTTCCTCCATGAACTCTGGTTTCCTTCCACATTCTAAAAACATGGACAGTAAATTAATTGGCTGTTTCAAATCGCCCCCAGGTGTGAATGTGATTATGAATGGTTGTGTGAGTGTTGACCCTAAAATGGCCTTCTGACATGTTCAGGGTGCATCCTGCCCTTGCCTGGACTCGGCTGAGATGGGCGCCAGCCTCTCCAGGATTCAGTGGTTCAGAAAATTTGTAAAAGGATGCATGAACCTTTAAACCACAAAACCTATGTGTTTAAGCTAGCTGGCTCATAAACCAACTTTAGAGCCTTGATTTACCTCATTTTACCTCATGTTTGTTTACATATATATATATATATATATATATATATATATATATATATATATATATATATAAATAAATATGGGCAGTGGTGGCCTAGTGATGGATCACTGATCCTAAGGTTAGGGGTTCAAATCCCACTCTCCACAAGGTTGTCACTGAACACCCCCCCCCTACCCCCCAGTGCAGCGAACCGGGTTATCAAAGGCCGGCCATGTCTCTCGCTGTCTATGGTGTGAGGTTCATGCAAAAGAAGCATTGCTAACTTTCGTGAAGAGTACCTGCAAAGCCGTCAGCGTGTTTCTGCCCTGTGATGGCTTGGCGAGCTGTCCAGGGTGTACTCTGCTCTCGCCCGGAGTCGGCTGGGATGGGCGCCAGCCTCCCCACGACCATAATTAAGATTAAGCGGTTACAGAAAATGATGAGATATAATTTATTTATATATCTTCTTTTTCTTTTGGCTTTTCCCTTCAGGGGTCGCCACAGCGAATCATCTGCCTCCATCTCACCCTATCCTTTGCATCTTCTTCTCTTACACCAACGACCTTCATGTCCTCCTTCACCACATCCATGAATCGTCTCTTTGGTCTTCCTCTCGGCCTTCTGCCTGGTAGTTCCAGCCTCAGCATCCTATTACCCATATACTCACTATCCCTCCTCTGTACATGTCCAAACCATCTCAATCTAGCCTCTCTGACTTTGTCTCCAAAACATCTTACATGTGCTGTCCCTTTGGTGTGCTCATTCCTAATCCTATCAATCCTTATTACTCCCAAAGAGAACCTCAACATTTTCATCTCTGCTACCTCCAGCGCTGCCCCCTGTCTTTTCCCCAGGGCCACTGTTTCTAAACCATACAACATCGTTGGCCTCAACACCGTCTTGTACACTTTTCCTTTCATTCTTGCCGATACCTTCGTATCACACATCACACCGGACACTTTTCTCCAACCATTCCAACCTGCCTGCACACGCTTCTTCATCTCTTTTCCACATTCTCCATTGCTCTGAATTGTTGAGCCTAAGTACTTAAAATCCTCCACCTTCCTTATCTCTGCTCCCTGTAACCTCACTGTTCCTTTTGGGTCTTTGTCATTCATGCACATGTATTCTGTCTTACTGAGCCGAACCTTCCTTCTCCTCCTTTCCAGGACATACCTCCACCTCTCTTGATTTTCCTCCACTTGTTCTCTGCTCTCACTACAGATCACAATGTCATCTGCAAACATCATAGTCCATGGGGAATCTTGTCTAACCTCATCTGTCAGCCTGTCCATCACCATAGCAAACAAGAAGGGGCTCAGAGCTGACCCTTGATGCAGTCCCACCTCCACCTTGAACTCTTATGTCACACCGACAGCACACCTCACCACTGTCTTACATCTCTCATACATGTCCTGCACCACTCTAACATACTTCTCTGCCACTCCAGACTTCCTCATGGAATACCACACTTCCTCTCTCGGCACCCTGTCATATGCTTTCTCCAGATCCACAAAGGTACAATGCAGCTCTGCCTGACCTTCTCTGTACTTCTCCATTAACATCCTCAAGGCAAACACTGCATCTGTGGTGCTCTTTCTTGGCATGAAACAAAACTGTTGTTCACAAATCCTGACCTCTGCCCTTAGTCTAGCTTCCACTATTCTTTCCCATAACTTCATCATATGTCTCATCAACTTTATCCCTCTGTAGTTGCCACAACTCTGCACATCTCTCTTGTTCTTAAAAATGGGCACCAGCACACTTCTCCTCCATTCCTCTGGCATCCTCTCACTCTCTAAGACCTTGTTGAATGTTCTTGTCAGAAAATCTACTGCGACCTCTCCTAGACACTTCCATACCTCCACCGGTATGTGATCAGGACCAACTGCCTTTCTATTCTTCATCCTCTTCAATGCCCTCCTCACTTCACCCTTACTAATCTTTGCTACTTCCTGGTCCTCAACAGTCACCTCTTCTTTTTTTCTCTCTCATTTTCCTCATTCATCAGCTCTTCAAAGTACTCTTTCCATTTTCCCAGCACACTTGTTTCATCAGTCAACACGTTTCCCTCTCTGTCCTTAATCACTCTAACTTGCCGCATGTCCTTCCCATCTCTATTTCTCTGTGTGCCAACCTGTATAAATCATTTTCTCCCTCCTTACTGTCCAACCGAGCACAGAAGTCATCATACACCCTCTGTTTGGCCTTTGATACCACTACCTTCGCCATACACTGTCTTCCTGTATTGCTGTTTACTCTCTTCGGTTCTCTCTGTGTCCCACTTCTTCTTAGCTAACCTCTTCCTTTGGACACACTCCTTCACTTCCTCATTCCATCACCAAGTCTCCTTATCTACTTTCCTTCCAGATGACATGCCAAGTACTCTCCTACCTGTGTCCCTGATCACATTAGCTGTAGTTGTCCAGTCATCTGGAAGCACTTCCTGACCACAAAAACCTGTTTCAACTCCTCCTTGAAGACAACACGAAACCTGCCCATCACTTCCTCGTCCCCTCTGTTGCCTGCAACATGTCCGTTGAAGTCTGCACCAATGACCACTCTTTCACCTCTCGGGGTACTCTGCATCACTTCATCTAACTCACTCCAGAATCTCTTCTCTTCTCGCTCACATCCTGCCTGTGGGGCATAAGCACTAACAACATTGAATATCACGCCTTCAATTTCTAACTTGAGACTTACCACTCTGTCTGACACTCTTTTCACTTCTAGAACATTCCTGATAAACTTCTCCTTCAAAATGACTCCTACTCCACACCATGAAAAAACAGCTTAAACCCTGCTCCTAAGCTTCTAGCCTTGCTGCCTTTCCACCTGGGCTCCTGAACACAAAGTATGTCCACCTTCCTCCTCTGCATCATGTCAGCCAGCTCTCTACCTTTTCCTGCCATAGTTACAACATTCAAAGTCCCTACTTTCAGTCCGGAACTCATGCCTTTCCTCTTCTCTCTCTGCCGACGGACATGCCTCCCGCTTCTCTTTCTTCGACGTCTTCGACCAACAGTAGTCCAATTTCCACCAGCACCCTGTTGGTTAACAGCACTGATGGCGGTCGTTGGCAGCCGGGCCTCGACCGATCCGGTATGAAATTTGGCTTTACGGTTTGCATTTTGTATTCTGGCAAAAGTTTTCCGCCGGATGCCCTTCCTGTCGCAATCCTCTGCATTTATCCGGGTTTGGGACCGGCGTGAGGGCGGGAACTTGTTTGTGCCCCCCCTCACGGATGCATTGACAAAAAAAAAAACGTTCTTAATGCAAATATTGGAAGATGAAACTACATACATGATGCTAGTGTTCATGTCTAATGATCTGTAAAAGAGTCACTTTTTGGGCGTTTTGTAGCTACTTAACCGCTGCCAGATGTGGACTATCACTGTTGCTTTTACACCTGAGCTGCAGGTGAGCTGTATTTCTTCTGCCTTGTAAACCTGGAAGTGCTGGAAAAATGCTTGCATGCTGCTGGAGGGTGGACCTGAACTGTGCAGAACACAGTTTAGAGGAGACTCAAACCAAATCAATAATTGTAATTTTGTTATTTCACTTTTTGTCTCTGTCTGTTAGACTTAACTTGTATTATAACTGCTCCAGCCTGGTTGTTTTAACATGGTGCAGCATTCTGCCTTTCACATGAGTACCATGACTTTTTTCATGTAGTTGGGTTATTTATTTACATTCTATTTTTCCGCAAGCACGAAGTGTCCTTTCCTCTGTTTACATGACCTCGCCAACTGGAATAAACATTTAATCAGCGGGAATTCATTTTTTTTTCTTCACCAAATGTCTATGCACACTGCGCATTAGCTCACTTTTAGATGCCTTTCCCGCCTCCGTGGCCCCTCGCTTAACCCCAACAACTACATCTGCCCCCTTGGAACCTTTCCTCAGCAGGATATTTTTTTTTCAACAGAACGTCCATGCACAGCACACATCAGCTCGACCTCTCTCTTCTGAAGATTCTTCAGCAAATCAACAAATGACAGTATAAAATGTGCAAGTTTCTATGAAAAGATGCATTCTTTATATTTAATTATATTAATATTTCACAGAGAATCATGATATAAAAAGGATGTGTATATTACAGATGAATTAGATTTCTATAGTACAGATGATTAGAAATTTTCCACAAAACCGTTTCACACATTATTACTGCACAGTGAAGCAATTATTTTTGAATACACTCACTGTGTGTGTGTATATATATATATATATATATATATATATATATATGAGTACTAACTATATGAGACAGAGTGATAAGTCTCAAGTTAGAAATTGAAGGCGTGATGGTCAATGTTATTAGTGCTTGTGCCCCACAGGCAGGATGTGAGCTAGAAGAGAAGGAGAGATTTTGGAGTGAGTTAGATGAAGTGATGCAGAGTACCCCCAGAGGTGAAAGAGTGGTCATTGGTGCAGACTGCAATGGACATGTTGGTGCAGGCAACAGAGGGTACGAGGAAGTGATGGGCAGGTTTGCTATCCAGGACAGGAACACAGTAGGACAGATGTTGATCGATTTTGCAAACAGGATGGAAATGGCATTGGTGAATACTTTCTTCCACAAGAGACAGGGGCATAGGGTGACTTATGAAAGCGGAGGTAAGAGCACACAGGTCGAGTACATCTTGTGTAGGCGAGGATGGTGGTGTGCAGGATGACGCTGATGGTGAGGAAGGTGAAAAAGGCAAAGGCAGAGCAGAAGACAAAGTGGTGGAAGCTGAAAAAGGAAGAGTGTCGTGTTGTCTTCAAGGAGGAGTTGAAACAGGCTTTGGGTAGTCAGGAAGTGCTTCCAGATGACTGGACAACCACAGCCAATGTGATCAGGGAGACCGGGAGGAGAGTACTTGGTGTGTCCTCTGGAAGGAACGTAGATCAGGAAACTTGGTGGTGGAATGAGGAAGTGCAGGAGTGTGTACAAAAGAAGAGGTTAGCTAAGAAGAAGTGGGACACAGAGAGGACCGAAGAGAGTAAACAGAAGTACAGGGAGACACAGCGTAAGGCGAAGGTAGCGGTGTCAAAGGCCAAACAGAGGGCGTGTGATGACTTGTATGATAGGTTGGACAGTAAGGAGGGAGAAAATTATTTATACAGGTTAGCACAGCAGAGAAATAGAGATGGGAAAGACGTGCAGCAAGTTAGAGTGATTAAGGACAGAGAGGGAAATGTGTGGACTGTGGGGGCAGTGGTGGTCTAGTGGTATAGGGCGCTGGATCGCTGATCCAAAGGTTGGGGGTTCGAGTCCCACTCTCCACAAGGTTGTCACTGTCCCCCCCAGTGCGGCTAACTGGGTTATCAAAGGCGGGCCATGTCTCTCACTGTCTATGGTGAGAGGCATGTAAAAGAACCATTGCTGACTTTCGTAAAGAGTAGGCTGCAAAGTCGTCAGCGTGTTTCTGTCCCTTACTAAAAAGGGTTGTGACAGGAAGGGCATCCGACGTAAAAACCTCTGCCAAATCAAACGTGCGAATCAGATGATTCGCTGTGGCGACTCCCGAGTTAAAAAGGGGAAAAAGCCGAAAGGAAGACAGACAGGGAAATGTGTGGACTGATGACAGAAGTGTGCTGGGAAGATGGAAAGACTACTTTGAAGAGGAAATGAATGAGGAAAATGAGAGAGAAAAAAGAATAGAAGGGGTGACCGTTGAGGACAAGGAAGTAGCAAAGATTAGTAAGGGTGAAGTGAGGAGGGTATTGAAGAGGATGAAGAGTGGAAAGGCAGTTGGTCCTGATGACATACCGGTTGAGGTATGGAAGTGTCTAGGGGAGGTAGCAGTAGATTTTCTGACAAGAATATTCAACAAGGTCTTAGAAAGTGAGCAGATGCCAGAGGAATGGAGGAGTGTGATGGTGCCCATTTTTAAGTTTAAAGTTGATGAACCATACAATGAAGTTATGGGAAAGAATAGTGGAAGCTAGACTAAGGGAAGAGGTCAGCATTTCTGAACAACAGTTTGGTTTCATGCCAAGAAAGAGCACCACAGATGCAGTGTTTGCTTTGAGGATGTTAATAGAGAAATACAGAGAAGGTCACACAGAGCTGCATTGTGCCTTTGTGGATTTGGAAAAAGCATGTGACAGGGTGCCGAGAGAAGTACTGTGGTATTGCATGAGGAGTGGCAGAGAAGTATGTTAGAGTGGTGCAGGACATGTATGAGAGATGTAAGACAGTGGTGAGGTGTGCTGTCGGTGTGACAGAAGAGTTCAAGGTGGAGGTGGGACTGCATCAAGGGTCAGCTCTGAGCCCCTTCTTGTTTGCAATGGTAATGGACAGGCTGACAGACGAGGTTAGACAAGAATCTCCATGGACTATGATGTTTGCAGATGACATCGTGATCTGTAGTGAGAGCGGAGAACAAGTGGAGGAAAATCAAGAGAGGTGGAGGTATGCCCTGGAAAGATTTTGAATTTCTTTTCGTGAGAGGGGTTATTTCGTATCTCGGGGACGGAAACTTCGGAAAATGTTTTTCGTAACCCGGGGATTTCGTACACAGGAGTCTTGGTTAGTTGGTGGCCGACTGTGTATATATATATATATATATATATATATATATATATATATATATATATATATATATATATATATATATTAATATATTAAGTATTATAATAATACATATCAGACACTATGGCTAACTGCAACACTGTAACCAGATACTCGGCTTTTATGTATTTTTATTATGGTCAGATAGCAACTATTATTCTGTTATCTAAATAGAACAATGTAAGTATATGAATTAAATAACATAACACACCCTATTATCACTCAATCAGTGGATTGCTATGTCTCTAATGAATAAGTACTGCATTAAACAGTGATGTGCTTACGATCTCACAGTGGTTGTTTCGTTAATGATGACTAGCGACAAAACAGATCTAAGCAAGAATCTTGACTTCAATAAAATCAAGCACACAACCAGTTCTGTCGTCTGAAGAAATGGTTCAGTTAAATCAGATTCTCTTTCAATATATTATATAGTGTTAATATAATACGCAGGCAACAACCGACCACTGAATACATGTAGTTACTCTATGAAGATTTTCCAGCCAATTGAGCTCCCAGTAAATATGCATATATTCTTATGAATCTCTGTGTAGTTGCTATGCTTCATAAAAGCAACAAAATGAGGTGGTGTGACGTGAAAAATATTTAAATTTTATATTCATATTAAATTTATATTTAATTTTTTTGCCATTATAGTCTGTGGCACCCTAATCACCTCCTCAAATCAAATGTTTCTTATTTCATCTTGAAATGTTTTCTGTAATGCCAAATATCTACATTTGTACACAGGAAGCCAAAAAATGTGTTATTCGCACTACTTCCTGGCTTGGTTTGATAAAAAAAAAAAAAAAAAAAAAAAATCAATTTATCCCTGCTTACTGAAAGAACTTTAAACAGATCTACACTAAAATGGTGACAAAGACAACTGAGGCTGTTTATTGACTGTTGGAAACTACCATATATAGCAGACCACAGCATCCTTCACTATGGTGTCCTTGTTTTAAAACCAGAGTAATTTGGTGTTGAAAGGATATTTCTGGCAACCCTATGTGTCAGTTTTTAGAGGTTCATTATATTTTCCCATGATATTTACTACTGTTGTAATGATGCTATATTTCTTCGTAATTAAACCTTTTTTTTTTTAATCATGATTCAGCTGCTTTCAAATCATGACTGCTTTTATGGTTACTCTAATTTCCCTCCCACATTTTGAAAATTCCTTTTACTTTGAACAGTTTTGATGTTTTTATGATTATGTTTTCCGACTGTCAGTCTCTCATCTGTCCTCCAATATAGTTAATTAATCTGAATCAGGCCACCATATTGCCCGAGTCTCCATGGGATGAGTGCTCGGGTTCATTTGGAGGTCACAGCGATGGAGGATCAAAGGCTTTCTGAGAGAAGAGAGAGCGCTCTCTCGCTCTGCCTTTCATTTTTTTAGGCAGTCAGGCTCTCTCGCTGTCTCACAGTCTCTCTCTCGCTCTCTTTGATCTCTGCATTCGTTCTCTGAAAGAAGAGGCAGCGGTCCCTCCTGGCTGTTCCTCTTCTCTTTAGAATGTCCTAAGAAGCTGCACTTGATATCCTCATAAAATGCGACACACACATACGCATGCACACAACAGAAGCAAAGTCAGGCTCTCTGAGGTTGGCAACCTCCACTTCAGTGCTTGTGTGGGAGTCGAGTTGCGTACTTGAAACAATGCAGCAGTGGAAGGGAAGATGGAAAAATAGATGGAGTGAGAGAATGTGATGGAAAGCGGGAGGTAAAGAGCTAATTATGGCAGTGATGTGGGTTGATATGAGTGAAGTGTTCAGGTGCCAGAAGTCCAGAATATCATTGGCACTGAGAAGCACACTTAGCAGCTTCTGTGTGCTTTACATAAGACATGAAGAGCTGTGACCTAGTTCAGACCCTCCAAATCTTTCTTTACATTTATTTATTTACTTCACTAAAGATTCCATCTGTGATGAGTAGAATTTTTGATCATCTGCGAAAACTCATTTAGTGTTACTTGTGAGTGAATTCTGCTCAACAGCCAATGATGGGGAAAAGTTTAACATGGGCCAAAATGCACTTGTTTGCTGCCAATAATATACTTCAACACCTCACCACCTTTATTTTCTTGCCATGCTGAAGCATCAATGGTTTATTTTTGCAGAAGCCTGGAACAGAGCTTTTTCCTGTTCGAATAGATTTCAAGAAAAGTTTTTGAAAGCTAAGAACTCTGGCATGTCCAATAAACACTTACAGAGCTTTGGTTTTAATACATTGGCACACAGAAGAAGAAAAAGAGAACAAATGAAACAATAGAGAGAACAATGGGGATAATATATATATATATATATATATATATATATATATATATATATATATATATATATATATATATATATATATATATATATATGTATGTATGTATGTATGTATATACACATCTCCTACGGAAGGATCTACTCAGAAAATCCTCTACATATACATACACATGTCTGTCTTCCTTTCGGCTTTTTCCCTTTGACTCGGGAGTCGCCACAGTGAATCATCTGATTCGCACAGTTGATTTGGCAGAGGTTTTTACGTCGGATGCCCTTCCTGTCACAACCCTTTTTAGCAAGGGACAGAAACACGCTGACGACTTTGCAGCTACTCTTTCCGAAAGTCAGCAATGGTTCTTTTACATGCCTCTCACCATAGACAGTGAGAGACATGGCCCGCCTTTGATAACCCAGTTAGCAGCACTGGGGGTACATATACATACACACATATATATATATATATATATATATATATATATATATATATATACATACACATACATATATATGTATATGTAGAGGATTTTCTGAGTAGATCCTTCCGTAGGAGAGTGCTCAATACTTTTTGGTAGAGCAAATAAAAATAAAAATAAAAGGACAGGACAAAGACTTTCTATTGAAACTTTCTAGTGAAACTCCTCGAAACAGATCTATAGTGATAAATGGAGTTTCAATAGAAAGTCTTTGCCCTGTCCTTTTATTTTTATTTTATATATATATATATATATATATATATATATATATATATATATATATATATATATATATATATATATATATATATTATCTCCATTCCGTGAGGGGTTTGCACATACTGCTTGTGTAGTTTTCCTCTGGGTACTCCGGTTTCCTCCTAATGTCCAAAAAGATATACAGTAGGGTAATTTGATGGTAAAAATTACCCAGGATGTGAATGTCTGTCTGTGTGTTGGCCTGGTGAGCTACAATCCAGCCTCCCTGTGACCCTAATTGTATTATAACCCCATTTCACTGGACTACAGCATACTATGATCGTAGCGGAAAGGCGCGGAATGCAGTCTACAGAAGCGCTTTGGCAGTTTTGCACGGAAAATTGATTAAAAATCCTACGGAAAAGTGGAAATTCTGATACCTTCATTTCACTGGACTACAGCATGCAAGGATCGTGTAGCGGAAAGGCACGGAACGCAGACTACGGAAGAGCTTCAGCATTTTTGCACGGAAAATGGTTGAAAATCCTATGGAAAAGTGGAAATTCTTATACCCCCATTTCCCTGAACGGTCTGTCTGTCTGTCTTCCTTTCGGCTTTTTCCCTTTTACTCGGGAGTCGCCACAGCGAATCATCTGATTCGCACGTTTGATTTGGCAGAGGTTTTTACGTCGGATGCCCTTCCTGTCACAACCCTTTTTTTTTTAGCAAGGGACAGAAACACGCTGACGGCTTTGCAGCTACTCTTTACGAAAGTCAGCAATGGTTCTTTTGCATACCTCTCACCATAGACAGTGAAAGACATGGCCTGTTTTTGATAACCCAGTTAGCTGCACTGGGGGGGCAGTGACAACCTTGTAGAGAGTGGGACTCGAACCCCCAACCTTTGGATCAGCGATCCAGCACCCTATACCACTACGGCATGCAAAAACAAGTTAATGGAATATTTTGTCCTCCTGGAAGCATACGGAAGTGGAGGAAGACTTGAGGAATAACTGCAGAATCATACGGAATGACACGGAAGATGAGGGAATAACTGTGGAACATTTGCGGATGACAACATTTTTGCTTCCGTAAGTCTGCCGTGCTCCAGTGAAATGGGAGTATTAAGCAGCTCACTGAATGAATAAATTAACATTGTTTGCATGTTCTCCAGGGCAGTGGTGGCCTGGTGGTAAAGGTTGGGGGTTCAAGCCCCACACTCAATGGGTAGTCACTGCTGTCCCCCCACCAGTGCAGCCAACTGGGTTATCAAAGGCCGGCCATGCCTCTCACTGTCCACGGTGTGAGGCTGTAAAAGAACCATTGAAGACTTTCGACAAGAGGAGCTGCATAACCGTCAGTGTGTTTCTGCCCTGTGATGGGCTGGCAAGCTGTCCAGGGTGTACTCTGCCCTCGCCCGGAGTCGGCTGGGATGGGTGCCAGCCTTCGCGTGACTCTAATAAGGATTACGCGGTTACAGAAAATGAATGAATGAAGGCATGTCCTCCTTGTGCTTGTCTGGATTCCCTCTGGGTACTCTGGCTTCCTTCCACAGTCCAACTGATACACATCAGGCTAACTGACAGCCACAAATTACCTCGAGATGTGAATATAAGTGTGAATGGTTGTGTGCATGATGACCCTGTGAACGACTGGTGATCTGTTCAGGGTATACCTTGCCCTTGTTGAGAGAGGCTTTAGCCTCCCTATGAACTTAGCAAGATGAAGCGGTTTAGCATGTAGATGAATGAAAAGATTGAATAAATAGACTATTAGAGTAAAAAAGGAATGCGAGAGAGGGAGGGAGGGAGGGAGGGAGAGAGAGAGAGAGAGAGAGAGAGTGAGAGAGAGACAGCGAAAGAGAAAGATAGAGTGAGAGAAAGATAGAGTGAGAGAGAGAGATAGTGTGTGTGTGTGTGTGTGTGTGTGTGTGAGAGAGAGAGAGAGAGAGAGAGAGAGAGAGAGAGAGAGAGAGACAGAGTGAGGGAGAGAGAGAGAGAGACAGTGTGTGTCTGTGTGTGTGTGTGTGTGAGTGAGGGGGGGGGACAGAGAGAGACAGAGTGAGGGGGAGGCAGAGAGGTAGAGAGAGAGAGAGAGAGAGAGAGAGAGAGAGAGACAGACAGAGTGAGGGAGAAACAGAGAGAGAGAGAGACAGAGTGAGAGAGAGACAGAGTGAGAGAGAGACAGAGTGAGAGAGAGAGAGAGTGAGAGAGAGACAGCGAAAGAGAAAAATAGAGTGAGAGAAAGATAGAGTGAGAGAGAGAGATAGTGTGTGTGTGTGTGTGTGTGTGTGAGAGAGAGAGAGAGAGAGAGAGAGAGAGAGAGAGAGAGAGAGAGAGACAGAGTGAGGGAGAGAGAGAGAGAGACAGTGTGTGTCTGTGTGTGTATCTGTGTGTGTGTGTGTGTGAGTGGGGGGACAGAGAGAGACAGAGAGAGGGAGAGACAGAGAGATAGAGAGAGAGAGAGAGAGAGAGAGAGAGAGAGAGACAGACAGAGTGAGGGAGAAACAGAGAGAGAGAGAGACAGAGTGAGAGAGAGACAGAGTGAGAGAGAGACAGAGTGAGAGAGAGAGAGAGAGAGAGAGAGAGAGAGAGAATGAATTAAATGGTAAAAGGGAAATTTAAGCACAGCAGAAATAAGTGTGACTAAAAAAAGAAAAAATGGGTTGATTGCAAGGAAAGAGTAAAAAAATGAGAGAATACAACAAGAAAAATAGAAAACAAACCAGCTGTTTGAACCTGACATTCAATTTCCATCTTTCTCTTTAGCTTCGTGTTACAATCTGGAGTTTAGGTGCTCTCTCTCTCTCTCTCTCTCTCTCTCTCTCTCTCTCTCTGTGTGTGTGTGTGTGTGTGTGTGTGTGTGTGTGTGTGTGTGTGTGTGTGTGTGATCAAAAAGAGAATAGAATTATCATGGATGAAAAAGCCCAAATTGTGCCACATGCTGATATTTAAATATAAAGCTGCTTTGCAAAACTAGCGTGACCTGCACAAATGAAAATAAATGAATAAGGGAACCTGTTGTGTGTGATACTCCCACTGAGATTTATTGAAATGAGAGGAAACCGCTGAGAAACAGAACAGAAGCAGCACCCAAACTGCTAAAGGGTCTAAACGTGAACATAAAAGCTTCCTGCTATCTTCGTCTCCGCTCCCTTTATATCCATTTTCTAATCCTGTTCATGCTTGTGCTCTCTCTCTCTCTCTCTCTCTCTCTCTCTCTCTCTCTCTCTCTCTCTCTCTCTCGCTCCCCCCCACCCTCATTCTCCTTCTAATCACCATTTACTCATTTAATGTAGAATGATGGCTCAATTTCTAATCGCCGAGTGCTCAGAAAAATATGTCTTAATCCACTATAACTAACCACTTGTACCCCATATCTCTTTCTCTTTCTCTTTCTCTCACATGCGTGCATGTGTGTGTGTGTGTGCGCGTGCGTGCATGTGTGTGTGTGTGTGTGTGTGTGTATATATATAAAGGGATCCCTCACTTTCCGCAGTTAATTGGGACTGAGGTGCCCCCTGCCATGACCACCGAATTCCGCAAAGTAGGATCACTCCCCTGACTGACGTATACGTATATGTGTATATAATACCAATAAATACTTATTCGATGCTATAAATGCTTATAATAACAGTTAAACATTCAAAAATAATGCATAAGATGAAAATAAAATATAAATACACACACATACAGATGCAGCACCTCACAAAAATGTAAGTACAGTAGTTTTGTTGGGGGGTTTTGGGTTGTTTTTTGTTTTGTGTTTGTTTGTTTGTTTGTTTGTTTGTTTTTTGCATAATTGGCCTTGTGTTTGTGGCATTTTCCTTAACTTTTTCCCCTATTCTTCCTTAATTTCCTTATTTTTTTTAATTCGATGAATATTTAATAAAAAGACACGATGCACTGAAGCCGCATGAATTGAAGCATGAAGTAGCGAGGGATCCCTCTACATATATATATATATATATATATATATGTGTGTGTGTGTGTGTGTGTGTGTGTGTGTATTGATCTCACTCCTAGCTGAAAGGAGACAGGAGCTTTGAAATGAAAGGGCTTTTAGACGAATACTCAAGGACACCTGGAACTCAAGCCAGACAAGTGTCTGCAGGGGCAATCCACTCTTCCTAATATATGTGCCCTTTCTCAGGCCACTAACAGGAAGTAAGTTATGTTTTCAAGATGTTCCAGGGAGAATTTCAATGTTGATTGTGCAAAATAAATATGTCAGTTGATTACATTTTCGGCTTTTGTCCTTGCAGCAATGAAAGCTATGCAGTAATTAAGAAATTTAAATGTGGATTAAAATGTCTTTCTAGAGGTTTTATCAGAAAGAAAGAAAGTGATCTGTCCATGGCCGCAAGGCCCAGAGCGCCTGTATCCTTGGAGAGCGAAGGATGGCACAGTGTGATTGATCCCCCTGTCAATCCTAGTAACTGATAGCCAATCACTTACACCTGTCAGCTCAGGTAAAAGGAAAAGAACAAATAGCTCTTCTTTCGTAATAAGTTACCCTGTCCTGTGACGGGGGAGGGGCAGCATGTGAAAAGATGCATTTGACTGGTTTTATATGTCTCACATGCATTTCTTCAGTACTTTAAATTATTCAACTATCCAAATAAGAAGTGAATTAGAATTTGGAAAAAAAGTCATAAGGGAATTATATACCATAAAGTCTGATTTAATGCTACCAGGAATGTTAAAGATGTTAAAGATCATTAGCGATGGGCGTTGTCGGTTCTCTTCCCAGGCAATGACACCTTCTGGCATCCACTTCACAGCCTCGCACAGCACTTTGGACACACTTTGGACCCTGTTCTTTTCATTGTTTCTGCACTGGTGTCACTGTTGTGTGGGTTTTTGTTGTTGTTGTTGTTGTTGTTGTTGTTGTTGTTGTTTGTTTGTTTGTTTGTTTTTAACTCCCATCATCTATCCTTTGTTATACCATATCAAGGCAGCAGATCATATGATCAGATCATAGAAAGCAGTAGATTTGGTGTGTAGCATCCATCAGGGGCAAATAGGATGGCATTGTATATGGGTCACCTTGACCTTGCTTCAAGGTCATAAAGTCACTTTTTTGTATCATATTCAGTGGTTAGGGTGCAGGATTACTGATCCCAAGGTTGTGGGTTTGAGTCCCCACAAGGGTTGTCACTGTCCCCCCAGTGCGGCTAACTGGGTTATCAAAGGCGGGCCATGTCTGTCACTGTCTATGGTGAGAGGTTCATGTAAAAGAACCATTGCTGACTTTCGTAAAGAGTAGCTGCAAAGCCGTCAGCGTGTTTCTGTCCCTTGCTAAACGGTTGTGACAGGAAGGGCATCCGATGTAAAAACCTCTGCCAAATCAAATGTGCGAATCAAATGATTCGCTGTGGCGACTCCCGAGAAAGGGGAAACGCCGAAAAGAGAAGAAGATTCAGCTTGTCAAACCTTGTTATTAGGATAATTTTGAAAGGAAATGACATTAGATGGCTCTGTGATAGCCTGGCGAGCTGAGCAGGGAGTAAGCTGAGGTGGGCGCCAGCCTCCCCATGGCCTTAATTAGGATTAAGCCGTTCTGAAAATGAATGAATGAATGAATGACATTCGATCACCAGATTTGGTGGATGGGCTTTCCTCAGGAAGGATTCTATGTGGTTCATCTTGACCTCGTGTTAAGATCAGAGCAGTCAAATTACAGATTACAGAGCAGTCAAATGTTGCCATGGCTATAATTTGTGGTGTATGCAAAATTTGGGGGTGTAAGTATTAATATGGCACTACTGTCACACACCTTAAAACAGTCAAGGCGCATGTGATTACAAGTAGTTGGTATATTTATAAGTACAGTATTTATTCATTTATTTATGGCTCCCAAGTAGCCAGTCATCAAAGTACGGGACAATCAACCAAGAGAGCTCACGTTTGAATCCAGGTTGATACTGCAGCCATAGAAGTCCCTGTAAGATAATATGTCAATCACAGCCATCACCAGCCAATCATGCACGTCTTCATACAAGGGAGCGAGTAGTGCTTTCCGTCCGAGTGTGTTAGGTTGCCCCCAAATATGCATGCACGACAGTTTGAAAATAGGCGGGTGGCAACATTGCATGTCACAAAGAGGGATGTGCCTGCGTACACCACTCTCTGGCTGGTAGTGGCCGTGTGATTGAGGTGTGGGAATTGGATATGAGTAAATTAGGGAAGGAAATTAGAGGATGGGGGTCGAAAAAGGTGTCTGTCGGTCTGTCTATCTATCTATCTATCTATCTATCTATCTATCTATCTATCTATCTATCTATCAATAAAAAAGATAAAGTCCTTTGGGCTTTTTACACACAAGCCAGAGTGGCTAATCAGGCCAGTGCTTACCCCCAGTTTCCATAGCGTGAAGCAACTAGGAGTTCAACTCCTCCTGGATGGGACGCTAGCCCATGGAAGGTTACCTTCCCAGTATATTTTTACTGGTACCCATTTATACTGCTGGGTGAACACAGGCACACTTGTGGTTAAGACCTTGCCCAGAGGTTTTAGCCCAGTGGGGGTCTAATTCGGATTTGAACACACACAATTGAGTGCAGCACCCTAACCACTACGCCACTAGCCCTATCTATCTATCTATCTATCTATCTATCTATCTATCTATCTATCTATCTATCTATCTATCTATCTATACGCATTTTTTTTTTTTTTTTTAATAAAAATAAATTTTATTTTATTTTTTTATAGCTGTTAATTTTATTGTCTATTTTATGTATCTGTGTGCATCGCAAATCTCCAGTTACATTTAAGAAACATCTTCGTGATGCCATGAAAATCTGTCATTTTTACTGTCTTCTCCACTGCTGATTTTGGGAATGTAATGGACTGCGGAGTGAGCAGTATGAATGAAGCCAAGTCACAGCATTATTAAACTCATAGTTACTCGGAAATTCCATGTTTCTCTTTGAAATGTACCCACAGCTAAAAGTTCTATAATAGAGATCAACTAAAACAGCACCCAGGAAATGAAATTGATGGATGATCATCTCTTCACTCCCAGCATCGAGTTTCTAGTTCCTCTCTCTGCAAAGCTGCATGAAACAAGTCTTCAAACAAAGCGTACGTAATCTTAATTGATCTTCAAACGTTCATTTTTACAATTTTCTTTTCATTTCAATCGTGATTTATGCATATTTTGATTGTGGAGATGAATGATTACTCTGTCACATACTGATACAGTGCATCATACAAACGCTCCTGTGCATTGTTAGTTTACCAGCATTTTCTAGCATTAGAGTTTCAGACATGATTTCATGGTCCAGATTGTGCACAACTATACATGTATCCGTATTTTATTTATTTTTTTATTATATATTATTTTATTATATATTCTTTTTTTTACATATAATTAAAAAGGAACCGATTTCAGGGTACCTCCGCTATGCAGAATGTAAAAAATAAGCCGTATATTTGGATTTAATTTCCCATGTGCTCGTCTTATATATAGGATGTGACCAAATAAGCATACATACCTCTGTTGACTGACAGATTTAGATTCAATTAACCAAATGAAATCATTTCTGGGCGTTATTAAGGATACTCCCACCATGTTTGATGACAAAAATTATACATGTGTGCAGGGGTGGGCAGTTTTGTGTACGAACAAACAAACAACAACAAAAAACCCCACTAAAAATCACCCTTTTGTGGTAACTTTTTGTGTGTATAATTTATAGCAAGAGACTTGTCTTAGCAAGGGTTTCAATAATTCTAGAGTGAGTTATATTTAATATTTATAGGTTATCGCAACATGACTCAATTATCCATGATGCAGTGTTTTACCCTCTAATAAATTACAGTGATATCAGCTGTAATTGTGAAAATAATTAGATATATTTACAGTGACAGAAGTAATTACTGAACTGTGAATAAATGAATTAAGTATAATGATAGATGACTGGGATGCTGTGTTCTAGAATAAGATGAATAAATAAATAAAATTGTGTGCAAAGGTGTGCATCATCCATATTCTCTGGTTAAAGAGATGCAAAAGTACATCGCTATGTATTTTACTATAAATAAAAGAAGGTTAAAAATCAAACACTGGAGTCCCAGTAACTCATACTACAAATATACTGCTGTGTGTAGTTGCTATAAATAAATCATTTGGATTCTAAAATATTACAGATTTAAATTTCAATGTATAGCATTGTACACTAGCACTGAATATAAAAATCATCATCTTCATCTTCCTCTGCTTAATCCGGGGTCGGCTCACGGGGCAGCAGCCTAAGCAATGAGGTCCAGATGTCCTTCTTCCCAGCCACTTCATCCATCACTTCTGGGGGGTAGCGGGAGGGTGGGGCACACAGACACTAAGGCGTTCCCAGACCAGCCTAGAGACATTATCCTCCAGTGTGTTCTAGGTCGACCCTGGGATCTCTCTGTTTTGGTCATGCCCGAAACACCACACCAGGGAGGTGTTTGGAAGTCATTCTAACCAGATGCCTGAGCCACCTCAACTGGCTCTTCTCAACTCGGCGGAGCAGCAGTTCTACTCCGAGCTCCTTTTAGATGGCTGAGCTTCTCTCCTTATCTCTAAGGGAGAGCCTCGCCACCTCATTTCAGCCACTTGTATCCACGATATTTTTCTTTTGGTCTCTACCCAAAGGTCATGACCATAGGTGAGGGTTGGAATGTTGATCGACTGGTAAATTTAGAGCTTTGCCTTGCGGCTCCGCTTTACAGAAGAGGCTGCAGTGATCTGCCTGTCAATCTCCCGTTCCATCTTTCCCTCATTAACAAGACCCCGAGATACTTGAACTCCTCCACTTGGGGCAGGACCTCATTCCAGGTCTGGAGGGTGCATTCCATGCTTTTCTGGCTGAGAATCATGGCCTCCAACCTGAAGGTGCTGATTCTTATCCCGGTTGCTGTGCACTCGGCTGTGAATCACTCCAATGAGAGCTGGAGGTCGTCCGCAAAAAGCAGAGATGACATCCGATGGCCACCAAACCAGAACCCCTCGATGTTGAGGCTCTGCCTAGAAACTCTGTCCATAACAATTATGAACAGAATCGGTGTCAAAGGACAGCCTTAGCGGACGCCAACCCCCTGCAAACAAATTTGACCTTTTGTACAAAGCGGTCCAAGCTCTGACACTGGTGACACAAAGACCAAATTGCCCATAGCAACAGGTCTAGAACGGCATACTCCCGGAGCATGCTCCACAAGATAGCCCGAGGGACACAGTCGAAAGTCCTCTCCAAATCCATAAACCCAAGTGGACCGATAGGGCAAACTGTCTCATTGTCCCCTCCAGGATCCCATAGAGCATATAGGCAGGATCAAGAGTGGTGTGGCCAGGACGAAAACCACATTGTTTCTCTGAATCCTAGGTTCAACCATGGGTTGGATCCTGCTCTCCAGTTCCCCTGCATAGACTTTTCCATTTGGGCTGAGGAGTGTGATTCCGCAATAATTGAAAATTATAAAAAGGGGATCTACCACCCTGGCTTACCCATCAAGAAGTATGGCCCCTGATGACCACACAATGTTGCAGAGACATGTCAACCAAGACAGTCCTACAACACCCAGAGCCCTGAGATATTCAGGGCAGATCTCATCCACCCCCGGAGCCCGACCACCAAGGAGATTTTTGACTACCTCAGGGACCTCAGCTCCAGCGATTTTAGTTATTTTTAATGTTGCAGTTTTACTTGCCATCATATTCCAGAGCCTTAAAGACTGGCTATACTGTATACCTCCACGTGAACACCTCCAATTTGACAACCTTCAGCCACCTTCAGACTCAGGCCTCTCCAATACTTTCTCCACAGAAAAAAAGTTACAAGTTATGAGGTCAGTGGAGTGCAGAGCCCATTCCAAGGCCCCCTTTGACTGATCCATTGGTCAGAAAACTTGATGTTCAGGAAATCTCTCGCTAACCTGGCAAAGTAGGAGAACTCTTGGTGAAAAATATACATCAGCAAGTTCACCACTCACATGAAGTTGTGGCACAGCAAACTTCTGGAGCATCTTCAGGTAATTTCATCCTGCATCTCAAGGTGGAAAAAAAGGAGGTGTTCATGTGGAGGGATACAGCTAGTCGTCAAGGCGTTGGAAATGTGATGGTCTAGCAAGTAGCAGGCTTAGCAACTTTGCTAGTCCGTCTATCATGAGATAATGTTTTCAGGTTTTTTGGTTCATTCATTCATTCATTCATTTTTTGAACTGTTTGATTCTAAATATTGTCACAGGGAGGCTGGCACCCATCTCAGCCCACTCTGGGGGCAGCGGGGTACACCCTGGACGACTCGCCAGGCCATTATCAGGGTTTCTTCCTTTGCATGTTTTTGTTTGCTTTATTTTTTCAGAGTAAGAAGGAGTACAAGCATTGAATTTGGGATCCTGAAATCTCAGAAAATCCCTGTTGTTTACGATTCATTCATTCATTTTCGGGTCGCGGGGAGGCTGGCGCTCATCCCTGCTGACTCCAGCAGAGGGCAGAGTACACCCTGAACAGCTCACCAGGCCATCGCAGGGCAGAAACATGCTGACGGCTATGAAGCCTACTCTTGTTGAAAGTCAGCAATGGTTCTTTTATAGCCTCTCACCATAGACGGTGAGAGACATGGCTGGCCACAGAATCCCCACGGAATACTCACGGAAGGTTTGCGGAATCCATGCAGAACGTTTGCGGAATGGTTGCGGATAACGGAAGGCTTGCGGAACGCTCAAGAAAGTCACTTCCACTATAAATTATTTCAGTTCATTCACTTTATTTTTTCTGTTTCCTCTTCATGTAATAAAGTTTTAAAGTTATTATCATATATTAACATATGTTAAAAGTTTAATTTATTGTAAATTATAAACATATTGCACATTAGAAACACATGTTAAATTACAAATATATATATAAAATTTTAAATTTATTGTATATTATAAACTTATAGTATGAATGAGAGCATGAGCTTCCTTGGTTGAATCCGCGTATTTATAGGTGGAATCAGGAGCAAATCCTTTGATCTTTGTTGATTTTTCCTCATTGAAATGTGGTTACGCCGGGTATTCCTCAGTCATTCCATAGTCATTCCATGTTGAACGTGAACGTTCCGCCTTCATTCCGCCAGTTCCGCAATCATTCCGTAGCACTTCCTTCTAAAATGGAGTAGTGCCGTAGTCGTTCCTCGAGTGCTCCGTGCTTTTCGTGAACGTTCCGTGAATTATCTGAAGGTCTTCCTTTGCAATCTGTCCTGGTTCCGAAGGTATTCTGAGTGCTTTTACGCATGTATTCTGACATTGTATTGCTGATATTGTCTTTTCTGCACATTCCGTGAACGTTCCGAAGGTGTTCTGAGGGTAAAATTTTTTGTTGTTTTTTCACCCATTTTCTGTGTAAAAATGCCGAAGCTCCTCCGTCGAGTGCGTTCTGCACCTTTCCGCCACGATCATTGCATTCCGCGCTCCAATGAAATGGGGGTATAACATTTAATGCTTTATAACTTAAATGTCCAGCAGTAATGTATGAGTGCTGATGGATTCTAGTTGGCTTGCTACTCTTTTTTTCCATCACCGTGACATCTTGGGAGAACGTTTTGTTTGTTTGTGACTGCAGCAAGCCTTTCAGGAAAGAAGTATAAAATATGAATGTCCGAAATGAATCTTACGTGACAAGATACACCCAGCGGCTTGTTATGATTTAATCATTCTCTCAAGAAGCTGGATGGAGTTCCTCAGAAAATATTCACCAATTGTTTCCCAAGAAATATTTCTGAATGCCTACAATGCACAGTTTTCTGTTCCCATGCTCAATTAAGGTATGGCCAGTCGTTCCCAGTGTAACAATACTGTACTCCTTATCATGACTCCTTACATATATGTATCACGTGATCAAGACCTGGGGCTAATATTACTACTAACCTGATGCTTATGATTGAGACAGTATAGTAACAACTCACAGGACAGATTAATATAATCAGAGAGCGCCCCCAGTGCAGCTAACTGGGTTATCAAGGGCCAGCCATGTCTCTCACTGTCTATGGTATGAGGTCCATGTAAAAGAACCAGTGCTGACTTTCGACATGAGTAGCTGCATAGCCATCAGCATGTTTAGGCCGTGCGATGGCCTGGAGAGCTGTCCAGGGTGTACTCTGGGATGGGCGCCAGCCTCCCCACGACCCTAATTAAGATTAAGTGCTTCCAGAAAATGAATGAATAGATAATCAGAGAACAAGCTAATGACAGAACATCGGTATGGATCCAGCACAGAAACAAAAGCATAGCATTTATGTTGCTATAGGAACCATAATGATGTGCACTGACAGAAGTACTTGTGACTACTGTTATGGAAAATGTCTTTCTCCATCATATTTCTAGAGTTTTACTCATTTAAAAATGTCTCAGTTTCACAGTATGGAACATTTTGATGTAATTTGTACACCGTACTTGCTGTAATCATTAGCTTTTCATCTAGAGCAATTAATCGTGAGCAAAAGGCATCATCTTGCATGTTTTCTGACAAGCTGTCAAAAATCTGTTCAGACACTTTTTCCTTCCCAGAAATCCATGCTTACATTCTGAAGGTTCCAAGGGCATGCACAGCCTATTAAATGCAACATTGCATGCTAACTCTCTCTTTAGCCTTTTTATTCCTGCTGCCAGTACCTCTGGAATATCTTCAAGTGGGAAAATATCTTTTTCCAGGTGTCAGCTGTGACCCAGGGTCCCCCCCTGAGGAAGAAACCCCACCCCCTACTCCTCCACACCCTCCTTTACCTCAACCTAGGTCAACCTGTTATCACATACTTAGCACGATTCTGATCACCTTCAGACCACAACAACTCATTCTTACAAGGTTACAGTTCTCCTGCAGAGCATTTTCTACCAGCTGATCCGGAATGAAGCACTCGTTCCTGCTCCAGCTCTTAGCATAAGCTTTGTGAAGGTTCCAGACATGTGACATATCTGTTTTTTGCTCATTTGAATGACGGGAACTTTGCTAATTAGCAACTTCCCATGTAGCAATTTATCATAAGACTGCCATCTCAACAGCTGGCCAATATGACAAGCCGTGAAATCTGAACCGTGGAGCCGTGGAGTTGGAGGCGGTGGTGGTGGTGGTGGTGGTGGTGGGGGCGACGGTGGGGGGTGCCGTTGATGTCGCATTGAAAAAGTACTGTAAACTGAAATGTATTGTTTTGCGGCAGCTTTTTTTCCTGCAACGGAGAATGACATACACACCAAAGAAGTCATGTAGGTACATTTTCTTTGAAAAAAATTCGCAGCGCATAGAGCTGTACAGCTTTCATTTTACTTGGCCATGCCAAACTCTCAAGATTTCTTGTGATTGTTACGATGTCTTTTTGTTGAGGCATGTCGTGTAAAGGCTCTTACCAGTCCTTGAATTTTTCCTGCTTCATTTTACATTCTTTATTCTATTCAAACACGTGTTAAGAGACATTAAATAAAATGTATAAAAACTTTGGATAAGAGAGTCTACTGAAAGTTGAAGAGAAATACCAGTAAAGCAGAAACTTTCACAATGTAATGATTGACTTGGAAATTTTTCTTACTTTTCAAAGTCAAACTCACAATAAATACTGAAATTTGCTTGGCACTTCTGCCAACGAGATTATATTTTACAATCAGAATGTGTGTTTTTGCCAGATTATTCGCAAAAAGCTATATGTAGATTTTCAGGAAATTTCTGACAGAGATGGGGCTCGCTCCATAAAATTTTCACCAGTTCAGTTCATTTTCTGTAACCGCTTCATCCTAATTAGGGTCACGGGGAGGCTGGCGCCCATCCCAGCCAACTCAGGGCGAGGGCAGAGTACACCCTGGACAGCTCGCCAGGCCATCGCAGGGCGGAAACACGCTGACGGCTTTGCAGCCTACTCTTGTCGAAAGTCAGCAATGGTTCTTTTACATGCCTCACACCATAGACAGTGAGAGACATGGCCAGCCTTTTGATAACCCAGTTAGCTGCACTGGGGGGGACAGTGACAACCTTGTGGAGAGTGGGACTCGAACCCCCAACCTTTGGATCAGCGATCCGGCGCCTTATACCACTAGACCACCACTGCCCCTCCATAAAATTTTAAAGATGATAATTTAGATGTATTTTTTGTTTGTTTTTTTTTTTTTTTTTTTAAGTTTTCTTCACCATTGTGTGAGAAAACATGTTTTGGAAGGTCTGTATTATAGCACAGGGGTCCCCAACCACCAGGCCCTGGACCGGTACAGGTCTGTGGCTCAATTGGTACCGGGCCGCGGAAGAAATAATTAATCATATCAGTTTTTATTTATTATCCGAGTCTGAACGATCTTTATTTTTGAAAAATCTTTTATTTTGAAAACTGACCAGATTCTCTCAGTTACATCTATAACTTATGATCTATAGTAGTAAGCCTCCTTCGGTTGAAATCGACCATGGAAACTGTGCCCTTTCACTGTCAGTTCATAGTACTGTATTTCGCTCCAAATAATGCCGCCTGTGGCTTATGAGGCCAGTGCGGGGATGGCAGTCCTTGACACATGAGGAGCAGATGTGAATAGATGCAGCGGAGTCAGTTGTTGTTTTCTATTTTTGCCTGGCCCTCTTACCGATGGCTTCATTGGTGATTTTCTCTTCACCTTCCTTCAGTTGTTTATGGAGGAGGCAGCGCCAGCTGCTGCGGTCTGTCGCAATGTCTTCTGAGCTCTCGGGGTCGATTTCCAAGGCTTTCATATCTCGTTAACACATGTCCTTGTACCTCAGCTGTGGGCGGCCATGGGGTCGTTTGCCAACAGCAAGTTCTCCATACAGAATGTCCTGAGGTATTCTGCCATCCTTCATGCGGCGCATGTGGCCAATCCAGCGCATTTTGCACTGTCTGAATAGTGTGTACATGGTGGGTAGACCAACGCAGTCCAGGACCTTGGTGTTGGGCACCTTGTCTCTCCAGCTGATGCTGAGGATACGGCGGAGGCTTCGCAGGTGGAAACTATTTAGCTTCCGTTTTTGCTTGCTGGAGGTTGTACATGCCTTGTTCCCATATAGGAGGGTGCCGACAACACAGGTATTATAGACAGCCATCTTGGTTATGGTAGTCAGCTTGGGGTTCTCCCAGACACGAGTAGCTAATCTCCCCAGTGTCGTTGCAGCCTTGCGGATATGTTTGTTTAACTCGGCGTCAAAGGACAGGTTGTCTGTGATGGTGGATCCCAGGTAGCTGAACTCATGGACCACTTCCAGTTGGTAGTTGTTGATGGTGATGACAGGTGGTGTATGATCTATGATCTATAATAAACTATCAATGACACCCCCCCACCCCCCCAGTCCGTGGTAAAATTGTCAAGCATTGACCAGTCCGCAGTGATAAAAAAGTTGGGGATCACTGTTATAGCAGGTTGAATGGGGGTTTGAGTTATTTACTATTTGCTAAAATTTTGTGAGGATTTTCATGTACAGTGATCCCTCGGCACTTTGTACTTCAGTTTCTGCGGCTTTATTGCATCACAGGTTTTTCAACAATATTCATTGAAAAATATAAAAATAAGTAAATTAAAGAAAAATAGGGGGACAGTTAAGGAAAATGCTGAAAAACAAGGGCAATTATGCAAAAAAAAAAAAAAAAAATCCCAAACAAAACCAATAAACAACACAACAAAACTACTTACATTGTTATGTGAGGTGTGTGTGCGCATGCGTGTCTGTATGTATGTATATTTATATTTTATTTACATGTTATGCATTGTTTTTGAATGTTTTAATTGTGATTATAAGCATTTATAGTGTTGAATATGTATTTATTGATATTATATACACATATACATCAACGTATACATCAATCAGGGGGGGTTGATCCTACTTCGCGGAAATCAGCGGTCGCGGGGGGTGGGGGTTCTCGGGCCCCATTAACCACGGGAAGTGAGGGATTCCTGTAATTACTCACAGAGAGCAGGCTTTGGACAGGGACAGATTCGTTAAATTTTTGGAAATGATCCGGATCAAATTCTGGATCCAGTAATTTTTTTTTAAATGATTCTTTTTGCAGTCTGCAATAGGAAATTTTTGATACTTGCGTCATTATAAGGGATTACTGGGCTTGGCAGAGGTTTGCGCTCTCCAAGTATGAAAAGACATCTTGTTCAAGGGACTGATTTACTAGAAGGAGGGGATCGATATGAAAAAGAGCTTCATGCCGGGTAGAAGTGCGTAAAGCATAATAACATGACCAGGACTGTCAAAATTTCATTAAGCTTCTGTTGCAAAGTTTCAGCACAGACTGAAACAGAAAATATCATTTAAGAATTTTTATTTTTCACTGCAAAAGTGGCATCTTGGCAATGACTAGGATGTAATATTTACGATATTGATTATAATAAGAATGATCTCGCCTTTTCTATTTAAAATGGCAAGACTTCAAATATGAGATTATTAAACCCAGTTCTAGACTGGAAGCAGTTTCAGTACATGATTTCTTCATTGATTCATTCATTTTCTAAACCACTTAACTGGCGCCCATCTCTGCCGACTCTAGGCGAGGGCAGAGTACACCCTAGACAGCTCACCAGTCCATTGCAATGGAGAAACTCGCTGACGGCTTTGCAGCTACTCTTGACAAAAGTCAGCAATGGTTCTTTTACATGAACCTCACACCATATACACTGAGAGACATGGCCGGCCTTTTATGACCCAGTTAGCGGCACTGGGGGGACAGCAGTGACAACCCGTTGATAGTACAGCTTGAACCTCTAACCTTGGGATCAGTGATCCAGCACCTTACCACAGGGCCATGTTTGCCCCGAGATGATTTCTTGTGAAGTTAAATTACTTTTAATTAAATAAAATGAATACTTTTTGCAGGTGCTTCTTCTTGTTCTCGGAGAATAATTTGCACTGCACTACATGGAACTCAGTTGAGTTAATCTTCTGAGCTGTTCAACATACGAATTCTCATTAAAAATGTCATTGTAAATTTAAAACCAAAACTTTCCCTTCTGCTCCTGTATTTTTATTTCTTTCGCTTTTGAATAAATAGGACTCCCAGGCTGCCGTCATGCTGTACTGGTTAGCATGTCCGCCTCATAGCAAGAAGCTCCTGGGTTCGATTCCCTGGCTTTGTTGTTTCTATGTGGAATATGTGGACATGCACATCAGGGTATGCGTCTGCTCCAGATCTCCTCAGGTGTGAGTGCAAGTGGAAGTGTGAATGATTGTGAGTGTGCTGCCCTGAGATGAGGGGATGGACTGGCAAGCTATTCAGGGTGTACTCTGCCTTCACCCAGAGTCACCTGAGATAGACTAACATCTGTATTAAAAGCAGAAGATGTAGCAGGACGAGAGATTTTTTTCTGTATTCTACTCTGAGTGCCCTATTTACCCAGAATAGGACACAACCCTCTGCTTTTAATTTATAGATATTAGATTATTAGTGGTTGAGTTTAAATCTGGATGCCCTTTGTTTTCTTGGCCTTCTATTGCATATTCATATTCTTATAATTTTCATGGAAAAAAAACAGTAAATAAATATGGATGACAGTGGAGGAAATCTTTCTTTCAATTGTTAATTAATGAAAGCAAATAATCTTTTTCTTGTTCTTTTTCAGTTTGATTAGTTTGGCTGTGAAGTGGAACACAGTGGAAAAATCTTTTCTTCTCCTGGTGCCTTCTCTCCCGTTCCCCATGTGTGTGTGTGTGTGTGTGTGTGTGTGTGTGTGTGTGTGTGTGTGTGTGTGTGTGTGTGTCTGTGTGTGTTGTAACGGTTGGTTCGAATCTCCAGGCTCAGGCATTCAATTGTGTTTTGATGTTCCTGTGAAGCTTACAAATGCACTTAGCGCTTGGTAGCCACAACATACATTAGGCAGCCCCCCCCTCCCCCCTTCTCCCCCCCCCCTTCTCCCCGCCTCTCCCTTGGCCTTCTTTTCCTTTTCTCATCTCTCCTGCTTTCCACTCAATCGCCCACATCACCCCTGTGTGCACAAGTTACCGATGTGTGCAGGCGCATGCCCGCCACTCCCGAGGTCGCCCACTACTGAGCGCGTCGTGCGTAATTACTGTTATTTATAGAGCGAGACAGATTTCTTACCACATTTGTTTTTTGAGAGTCTCTTGTGACAGCATGGAGTAAAGGAGAGAAGGGAAATGAGAGAAAGATAAAAGTATAGAAAGGCGTCCATCAGGGTACACTGTTGCCTCATTTCATGTAGGTTCCACGTCTGGGGTCTCATTTGTGTTTTATTAATATGACATCTACGATTACATAATATAGAGTGTACATAAAGCTAAACTATCCGTAGAGAGATATATGAGTAGATACATACAGTATAAAGTTACAAAACAATTTAAACACTTGGAAAAAAAAATCTTTTACAACACATGCATTTAAATATCAGCACCGCTGATAAAGAGCTTGTGTTTTTGTTGACGTTGGTTTGTTTGTTTGTTTGTGAGCAACTTTATGCAAAAAGTTATAAGTGAATTTTTTTTTTTTTTTTTTTTTTTTTCGGGTGGTGGTGGTGGTGGTGGTGGTGGTGGTGTCTGGTCCAATTTATTAGATTTTTAACATTAATTAATTTTGCAGAGGTGGCACTGTGAATCCCATGTTTGCGTGGGCAGCCTCCGGATACTCCGGTTTAACCAAACACACGCACATGAGACTAACTGGCTGTTCCAAATTGACCAATAATGTGAATGGTTGTGGATGTTGCCCTGAAATGGTCTGGAGAACTGTTTAGAGTGAACCCCGCCTTCACCCTGCAGCAATTGGGATAAGCTGTGTCCTCCCTGCAACTGTAATTGGACAAAGCGACTTGGCAAATGAGATGATCTGAATCAAATAATTGATCCTTTAATATTGTGAGATAAGAACAGGATGTGTAGTATTGCCAGCAGATGGCGATGTGTACTTTTGTATTTTCCCTCCAGCTTGGTAGAGGTTTGCACTCTTTGAGTGCATCTCGTTAAACATTAACAGCAATTTTGCCCATTCCTGCTAACAATATGCATTTTTATCTTCAGACACTGTGCATTAAAAATCTTGATTTCATTTCGTTCTTTCATCCATTTTCTGTAACTTAATCCTAATTATGGTCACGTGAAGGCTAGCCCATTCCCAGCCCACTCTGGGCGAGGGCAGAGTACACCCTGGACAGCTCGCCAGGCCATCGCAGGGCCAACACTCACACAACCATTCATACTCACACACACACAAATAGGGGTGATATGGAACAGTCAGTTAACCTACTGTACATGTTCTTGGACTGTGGGAGGAAACCTGTGTACCTGGAGGAAACCCACACAAGCACGGGGAGAACATGCGAACTCCACACACAAACGCCTAGGACCTGGACTAGGAATTGAACCCAGGACCTGATTGTTGTGAGCTGACACACAAAGCATTACGACACCATGCAGCCAATTCAAATTTTTTTCAGGAAATCCTTGCTATGTCTTGGACGGTCAGAGAGTCCTAGGTTTGAGTCCTGAGCTTCGGTGTTTGTGTGGAGTTTCATGTTCTATCAGAGCTTGTGTGGGCTTCCTCTGGGTACTCCGGTTTCCTCCCATAATCTAAAAACATTCATATTAGGTCATGCGTCTGTTCCAAATTTCGCCAGGTGTGAGTGCGAGAGTGAGTGGTTGTATGTGTGTATGTGTGTTGGGGACCTGTGAGGGTCTGGCGGGCTGTTCAGGGTATACCGCGCCTTCACCTAGCGTTGACAGAGATGACTCAAGTGGATTGAATGGTTCGACAAATGAATGATTTCAGGGGCAGTGGTGGGTCTGGATTACTGATCCAAAGGTCAGGGGGTCAAGCCCCACCAACAGCGGGTTGTCACTGCTGACCCCACAGTGCAGCTAACCAGGTTATCAAAGGCCAGCCATGTCTCTCACTGTCTGTGGTTAAAAATTGTAAAAAGATCCATTGCTGATTTTCAGTGAAAAGTAGGCTGCATAGCCATGAGCCTGTTTTTGCCCCGTGATGACCTAGTGAGCTATCCATGTGTACTTTGCCCTTGCACAGAGTAGGCTGAAATGTGCACCAGCCTCGACCCTAATTAGATTTAAGTGATTCAGAAAGTGAATGAATGATGATTACAATGTCCTTTTTTTTTTCTTCTTGGAATAATCATGGATGCTATTTAACCCATATTATTCTGTTTTTAAATCTTCTTTTCCTTTCGGCTGTTCCATTCTTTTTCAGGGGTTTGCCACAGCTAATCTATGATAGGCATGATTGATCTGGCATAGGTTTTTATGTCGGATGCCCTTCCTGACACAACCCTGTAGCGAGGGGCAGAAACACGCCGACGGCTTTGCAGCTACTCTTGCCGAAAGTCAGCAATGGATCTTTTACATGAACCTCTCACCATAGACAGTGAGAGACATGACCGACCTTTGATAACCCAGTTAGCTGCACTGGGGGGGACAGTGACAACCTTGTGGAGCGTGGGACTCGAACCCCCAACCTTAGGATCAGCGATCCAGCACCTTTACCACCAGGCCACCACCGCCCTAATTCTGTTCCTAAATAAAGAAGTAAATTTCAAAGAAAAAAAAAAACCCAAATAATTCATAACAAGGTTGGAAAAATCAGAAGGGCTGGACAGCATCACAAGTGAGAAATTAGCATCATTAGCAATTACGGTCTGCCAATCATTCCGCCTTGTGATGATCCCATCCATTTTCTCAGTGATGGTATTAAGCTATAGATCAATCTGAGACTGAAACCTGTGTATGGTTCGAATTCTACTTGACATTCTCTTGTCTTTCCATTTTTTAGCGTTGAAGGGGAATTGACTGACTGCTACGCTAATTAGCCAGTAAACACGTCTACTGTTTCTATGCACTCACCTCTTCGATTAACGCCATGTGCAAACTGCCATATTAATAACCCCAGATCTGAGGATGGGGGAGAAAAAGGCAAACATTCATTATCTGTCTAATGAAAATTATTATTGTCAGACTACCTTTCCATCACTTTATCATTAAAATTGGATTCCAATAATGTCTCAGGAAATTAAATAGAGCAGGTTGAGGAGTTGAGGCTATTGGGAAGTAAATTGATTTGATGAGGGAGTCCGGTGCTTCATTCTTAGCCAGTGCCATCTGATGGAGATAAGAGAAGGTGTGTGTGTGTGTGTGTGTGTGTGGGTGGGTGTGTGTGTGTGTGTGTGTGTGTGTGTGTGTGTGTGTGTGTGTGTGTGTGACTGTGCCATCCATTTGCTGCCTAGTCTTCTGACAGGAACGCAAACAGCTAGCGGGGTATTGTCAGTGTTCATTAGTTTCTCAGTCCTTTTGCTTTGCAAGTGTGCTCTGAGTGCTCCTGTGCGAGTGTGTGTTAGGATGGGCGTTGTTGTATAACAAGCCGATTGCGTTAAAGCCTGTCACCACCTTCAGAGTCCCGTTGCATTATAAACCTAAACAGTTTCTTCTTTTTTTTCTGCCTTTCTCTTCTGATGCTAGCGCTCTTGCTAGCATGACACGAGACGAATTCTAGTGTCACTAATTGGTCTGTTTTAGACGTGCTGTATGTGTGCAAAAGATTTAGAGTATTTTTAGATTCTTACGTACTCCTGACTTTTCTCCATAAAGCACCGCTGTTTTGACATCTGTTAGCTTTATTTATTAGCGGCCTTTGTCACTGTCTTGTTTAATACGCATGTTGTCTGGAGTCGTGAAGATTCCGCTTCTGTTCATTAGAACGCAATATGAGACACACCACTGCTTCCTCATCCTGTCAAACATCTGCATGTCGTTATCTCCTATCCTTTTTTATTTATTTATTTATTTTTTTTTTCCCCCCCCCTTGGTGGACTGCGTGTTGTAAGCATGAGTGCACGCGCTTAAATCCGTCATTGATATTTTGACGTATGATTTGGGAAGGTGTTGCAATCATAGTGAAATTACGTTAGTTATCCAAATGTAATTGCAGAAACCACATGAAGACGAGATCACATATTTTCATAACAGCTGCCTCAGGTGTGTGTGTGTGTGTGTGCATGAGGAGAGAGAGAGAAACCCATCATCTCCCCACAAATCTTAATCTTTGCTTTAACAGGGTTAGACAGCAGACACACCTGCTGTAGGGGATGTGGGAATGTTAGGTGTAAAACTCTAGCTGTCTTCTCAACTATATTTCTTTACTTGAATTTGAAAAGGGAATGAGAAAGGAACCGGATATTATGATATACTGTATATATTGATTTCATTTTCTAAAATCTCAGAAATACTAAGTGGATCTATTTATTTAATTATGTCTTTTAAAGGCCCAACAGCCTGCAGTGAGGCTTTACTGAACACAAATACTAAACAGAAAAAGACATGGTGGGTGTGTGTGTGTGTGTGTGTGTGTGTGTGTGTGTGTGTGTGTGTGTGTGTGTGTGTGTGTGTGTGTTTTATGGAATTGTGTTGTGTTTACAGATGCTTTTCTGCTCATCACATTTGTAAAGAGTGATGCACAGCATCAGCACAGACACCTCAGCTCATGGGCTAAATGTCTTCTAGGCACCTGTTTTACATCTTGTTCTGGTTCTGTGTCTGTTTGAAATAACAAAACCACGTGACCAGAAAAACGAACTTGTACATGCGTGATTATTTGGTCGTGCATTGCCGATTCTTAAGGGGTGGATACATCTAAGATCAAGCGTCAACAAACAGAAACAGACATACGATTTTAAGAAGAAATACTTTTAAAAATGTCAATGTGATTTCAAGGTTAGGAGCAAATTGTGGCTTTCAGACGCTGAAAATGTTTTTTTATTTATTTTCTGACTTTTGTCACATTTTCTAGATATTTGGTACACAAGGTACAAAAACCTGCAGTTTTTTTATTTTTATTTTTTTATGCCTTTTCTGACTTCTTCCCCATTTGACCCACTTCCTCTTGCTCAGTGTATTAATTTTAAGTCTTTTTTGTTATTTTTTTTTATTTATTTTTTGTAGTGTTCTCTGTCTTCAGCCTGAGACTCATCTAGATGTTCTGTATTGTTCTTTATTCCCTGATGATACTCCCTTATTCTCTCTTTGGTGGACTTCACCATGACTTGTTCCTTTTGGCTATCTGAAAAAAGTAAATGAATAGTTTCATCATCATTTATGGTCGCGGGAAGGTTAGCGCCCATCCCTGCCGACTCTGGGCAAGGGCGGAGTACACCCTGGATAGCTCACCAGGTCATCGCAGGACAGAAACACGCTGACGGCTTTGCAGCTACTCTTTACGACAGTCAGCAATGGTTCTTTTACATGAACCTCTCACCATAAACAGTGAGAGACATGGCCGGTCTTTGATAACCCAGTTAGCTGCACTGGGGGGGACAGTGACAACCTTGTGGAGAGTGGAACTTGAATCTCAAACCTTAGGATTAGCGATCCAGCACCCTTTACCGCTAGGCCACCACTGCCCCCATGAATAGTTTTATAATAGAATACTCTAACCGGACAATGTTGGCTTTGATGGAACGCTCCACTGACAAGTGCAAAAGATCTTTTGATGAATTATAAGTTCTGAACACATTTCAACCAATCCATCAGTTCATTTTCTTCTGTTTGACCACTTGGATTGAAGTGAACATTAAAATGGATGTTACAGTTCAGCAGATTAATGACAGGAACTTTTGAAGTATTCTGGCTTTTCACTTTCTATGGACACTTGTGATACTGTTGATATAACAGATTTGATGTTTGAATGAAAGACTTTTAATACATTTGCACTTTTTTTCCTGGAAAATGCCAAAAGTCTGAAACCACCTAGGCACCTGACAGAAGTATGAATGTAACAAACAATGTGTTTGGTTAATATCTTTCATATTAGGTATAAGAAATAGATGGCAACGCATGGCAGCCGTAACGGAGTTGATGAAATTCAAGATAAGGCAATCCTGATGCACCATTTGAAAAATATTGGCTGAAAATTTGACAAATTAATATACAGGTAATATTATAATTTATAATAACAGTGGATTACAACAGGCAGTGGTGGCCCAGTGGTAGCGTGCTGGATTACTAATCCTAAAGTCGGGTGTTCAAGCCCCACTATCAATTGCTGGCCAAGCAGTGTAGCGAACTGTGTTACCGAAGGCTGGCCATGTCTCTCACTGTCTACGGTGAGATGCTGTAAAATAACCATTGCTGACTTTCATCAAGAGTAGCTGTGTAGCCAGCAGTGTGTTTCTGCCCTGCGATGGCCTAGTGAGCTGTTCAGGGTGTACTCTGCCTTTGCCCAGAGTTTGCTGAGATGGACACCACATTCGGAAAGTAAATACATGAATGGTTCAGGACGGGGCATTTCTCTGTAAACTGTGAATGGAAATCTTTATCTCTGAAACCTTTAGTGGAGTGCTTCTCAATTATTTTCTGTGGCACCCCCCCTCTAGGAACAAAAACATCCCCCCCCCCCTCCCCACTACACCATAGCATGACAATGAGAGTGTCATTGCCAACTATTGGAGTGGAGGTACAATGACACTTACCGTATTTGACGTGATAAGCGCCCAGGGCACTTTAAAAATTGGAGTGGGTGGGCGCATATTAAAACGTTACCAGCAGAGTGGAACGGTAAGTGCTTATTACCATTGAGGTGGAAAAACATGAATAATAACAGAACAATAAAAGAGTTTTACTGGTATTTGTGTTATTCATTTTGTGGTATCAACCAAACTACTTGCATGACAGCTGAAAATAAACAGAAAACAGCATAAATTAAAAATAAATAAATAAAAAAAAACATAACTTTTCCCTCTCAGTGCTATTCCTTTAAACATTTTCCCAGAAGTAAAATCGAGCCAATCAACACGAATGTCAACTTTAGCACATGGCACGTTGAACCAATCAACATGAACATAAACAAAAGCACATGTTCTGGAATGTCTTTAAATTTATGAAGTTAGTGAGCAAGAGAATCGGGTGAAAAACACTCATCACTTTCTGATAGGTCCATATCTGGTTCATTGCTCCATTCATTCAGAGCATCCCATAGTTTTGCTGTAGCAGTTTCTAATGGTTCATCAGTTGGTGGACATTTACCAAGAGAACACAGCAAAATATTCTCCTGTTTTTTAAAGCACGGCAGAACAATCAAATGTGTTTTTACTGATGAACATTATAGGCATTCCTCAGTGGCAGGGCGTCTTCAAATACCATGTAAACTCTCTTTTACAGGCAGTGAACGCCCCGTTTTAGGGTTACATAGACTGATCCAATAAAATTGGGAAGTTTGATCTTCGATTTTGCTCCCAGTACACATGGGCGGTTATTAGACGTAACATCTAAAACATGGGGGTGGGGTGGGGGGCATTTATTGGAGCAGGGCGCTTATTACTCCGAATCCGGTAATTTTCGTACACAATTCCAGAAAAACATGTTCTCCAGGGTCATACCCCACCCTCTCCCCGGCTTCATACCCCTCCCACTATTTTAAAAGCACTGCTTTACTGTCAAATGTTTGCCTTGAGATTTGTTTAGTGATAAAACATGAAGAATAGCATGTATATTATTTAAGAAATCAACCCAAGAGTGCACCCAACAGCAATTTACCCCTTAATCTCAGGATGCCCCCTAAGAGGATTATTAACACTCATGTACTGGTGTAAAAAAATAAAAATTAAAAAGCATTGTGTCTGATTTAATTTTATTTCCAGGAGATAGCTGTATTTCTTCTTTATTAAATGTACCTGTGAAGTCAGTGGAAACCTGCTGAGTGATGGAAAATTCTGACGTAGACTCGTGTCATGGAGTTTTTAACATGTCCGAAATATTTTCCGTTTCAGCAGCATTTTGTTTAAACTGAAAATTGTATAAGTTTCTAAAACTCCTGAAAAATAGTAATAATAGGAAACATCTCATCTGTGCCACAGAGGTCAATAAGATCCCATTATTTCCGGATTCTAAAGCTTTATATGAATACTAACCAAAGATTTAAATTTGTATGCTTGTTTTTTCTCCACTGATTTGCATAATTGTATTAATTATCAGCTTTGCAGATGAGAATACATTAAAAAAGATGAGAGCTCAATGTGTTTTATTCATCATCATTCATTTTCTGTAACTGCTTTATCCTAATTAGGGTCACGGGGAGGCTGGCGCCCATCCCAGCCGACTCCGGTCAAGGGCAGAGTACACCCTGGACGGCTCACCAGGCCATTGCGGGGTAGAAACTTGTTGACGGTTTTGCAGCTGCTGTTTTCGAACGTCAGCAATGGTTCTATTACATGAACCTCACACCATAGACAGTGAGAGACATGGCCGTTAACTGGACTGGGTGGACAGTGACAACCTGTGGAGAGTGGGACTCAAACCCCCCAACCTTGGGATCAGTGATCCAGCACCTATACCACTAGGCCATCACTGCCCTTCAATGTGTTTTATCCGATTATAATAATTCAATCCCTTAAGACTCTGTAATTGAATCAAACATTTTTATTTTCAATAGAGATAATTATATCTATTCAATGTGTTTGTTTAGGTAATTTAAAATGTATGTGCATCCATTGGTAAAGGTTAAACTCATTACAGCTATCCATTTGCATGTGACCACATGGTGCCCTTGCTACACCCGTCTTGTGTCCTCTGAGCACTATTTAAACCCTTCGTTGGGTTTTTCAGCCACAGGATGAAGAGCTTCCCTAATTCCTGACCTCTTTTTACAAAAATTCTATTTCTAATCAGCCGACAAATGTTAAAGTGTGGTGGGTGAAAGCAATAAAAATATAATGCAGGTTATTATTCGGACAAAAGAAAGATACCGTATGGGAGCCTTCAACTTTTATGCGTTTCTGCATCATTTTCATAAAGTGCTATTAACCTCTTCTGGGGCCCGGCTATCGGCTCCCGTGTACTCTGTGATAATACTTGAAGATGGCCATGTCACTGCCGTTCCCGTTCTTTAACAGCACCTTATTCCAATGGGAAAAGGCCATGAAGCCTTGTGGCCGTATCACAGATTATTGGAATAAATTTGCCTCCTTCATGTCATATGTCATGCACCGCACTCTTCTGAATAACCCCGACCCTAATTGTAATTGCAAAGTCGAAGAAGGAGCAACATAATTTAAATTAAGAAAAGTAATTCTTAACTCATATTTTAATTTTCTAATAACGAATCATCTCAAAAGATCAGACCATGTTTCCAGCTCCAGTATGCACCAGATCTGAGTTTCTCGGGCAACTGAGCAGGCGTAATCTTGTAAAAAATGAAGTTTCAGGTGTAAAAAAATAGAAGATGTGAGAGAGTGAGAGAGGGATGGTGTGTGTGTGTGTTAGTAGGAGACAGAAAGTGGAGTTTTTATTTTGTTGCTCTTAGTGGGAGACTGCGAGGTGTTTCAGATTTCATGGCAGGCAACTCTTTCAAAGTTAAAGGTGATTTCATAATTTGTGTTCCGCTGAGGTTATTATTAACACTATATTATTAACATTATGAACACTCGCCTCTCTCACTAATTCATTTGTCAAAACCATTTAATTCTACTAGGGGCACAGGGAGGCTAGGGCCTATCTCAGCCAACACGGCTAGAAAGCAGGGTACACCCTGAATTGCTCACCAGACCTTCTTCTTCTTCTTCTTCTTCTTCTTCTTCTTTTCCTTTCATCTTTTCCCTTCAGGGGTCGCCACAGCGAATCATCTCTCTTCATCTCACCCTGTCCTCTGTATTTTCTTCTCTTACACCAACTACCTTCATGTCCTCCTTCACCAGATCCAGGAATCTTCTCTTTAGTCTTCCTCTAGGCCTTCTGTCTGATAGTTCCAACCTCAGCATCCTACGACCAATATACTCACTATCCCTCCTCTGTACATGTCCAAACCATCTCAATCTAGCCTCTCTGACTTTGTCTCCAAATCCTCTTACATGTGCTGTCCCTCTGATGTGCTCATTCCTGATCCTATCCATCCTCATTACTCCCAAAGAGAACCTCAACATTTTCATCTCTGCTACCTCCAGCTCTGCCTCCTGTCTTTTCCCCAGGGCCACTGTTTCTAAACCATACAACATCGCTGGCCTCATCACCGTCTGGTACACTTTTCCTTTCATTTTTGCCGATACCCTCCTATCACACATCACACCGGACACTTTTCTCCAACCATTCCAACCTGCCTGCACACGCTTCTTGACCTCTTTTCCACACTCTCCATTGCTCTGGATTGTTGAGCCGAAGTACTTAAAATCCTCCACCTTCTTTATCTCTACTCCCTGTAACCTCAAATGTTCCTCTTGGGTCCTTCTCGTTCACAGACATGTATTCTGTCTTACTGAGGCTAACCTTCATTCCTCTCCTTTCCAGGGCATACCTCCACCTCTCTATATTTTCCTCTACTTGTTCTCTGCTCTCACTACAGATCACAATGTCATCTGCAAACATCATAGTCCATGGAGATTCTTGTTTAACCTCGTCTGTCAGCCTGTCCATCACCTAGCAAACAAGAAGGGGCTCAGAGCTGACCCTTGATGCAGTCCTACCACAACCTTGAACTTTTCTGTCACACCGACAGCACACCTCACCACTGTCTTACATCTCTCATACATGTCCTGCACCACTCTAACATACTTCTCTGCCACTCCAGACTTCCTCATGCAATACCACAGTTCTTCTCTCGGCACCCTGTCATATGCTTTCTCCAGATCCACAAAGACACAGTGCAGCTCCTTCTGACCTTCTCTGTACTTCTCCATTAACATCCTCAAAGCAAACACTGCATATGTGGTGCTCTTTCTTGACATGAAACCAAACTGTTGTTCACAAATGCTGACATCTGCCCTTAGTCTAGCTTCCACTATTCTTTCCCATAACATCATTGTATGGCTCATCAACTTTATCCCTCTGTAGTTTCCACAACTGTGCATGTCTCCCTTGTTCTTAAATATGGGCACCATCACACTCCTCCATTCCTCTGGCATCCTCTCGCTCTCTAAGACCTTGTTGAATGTTCTTGTCAGAAAATCTACTGCTACCTCTCCTAGACACTTCCATACCTCCACCAGTATTTCATCAGGACCAACTGCCTTTCCACTCTTCATCCTCTTCAATGCCCTCCTCACTTCACCCTTAGTAATCTTTGCTACTTCCTGGTCCTCAACTTTCACCTCTTCTACTCTTTTTTCTCTCTCATTTTCCTCATTCATCAGCTCTTCAAAGTACTCTTTCCATGTCCCCAGCACACTTCTGTCATCAGTCAATACATTTCCCTTTCTATCCTTAATCACTCTAACTTGCTGCATGTCCTTCCCATCTCTCTTTCTCTGCTGTGCAATCCTGTATACATCATGTTCTCCGTCCTTACTGTCCAACCGAGCATATAAGTCATCATATGCCCTCTGTTTGGCCTTTGACACCGCTACCTTCGCCTTACGCTGTTTACTCTTGCTCACCAGACCATTGCAGGGAAACCCTCACACACTCACATTCACACCTAGGGTCAATTATATCTCTCATATACCATATTTGATGGAATAAGTGCCCTGCTCCAATAAGTGCCTCTAGATGTTTTTGATCTTATGTCTAATAACCGCCCATGTGTACTGGGAGCAAAATCCTAGATCAAACTTACCAATTTTATTGGATCAGTCTCTGTAATGGTAAAATGAGGTGTTCACTGCCTGTAAAAGTGAGTTTACATGGTATTTCAAGACCCCCTGCCACTGGGGAATGGTCATCAGTAACAACACATTTGATTGTTCTGTCGAGCTTTAAAAAAAGGAAAATATTTTGCTGTGTTCTCTTGGTAAATGTCCAACAAGATGAAACATTAGAAACTACTACAGCAAAACTATGGGATGCCCTGAATGGATGGAGCGATTAGCCAGATATAGACCTATCAGAAAGTGATGACGAGTATTTTTCACCAAATTCTCATGCTCACTAATTTCATAAATTTAAAGACGTTCCTGGACATGTGCTTTTGTTTATGCTCATGTTAATTGGTTCAACATGCCATGTGCTAAAGTTGACATTCGTGTTGATTGGCTCGATTTTACTTCCAGAAACATGTTTAAAGGAACAGCAACGGGTGGGAAAAGTGAGGTGTCTTTTTTTTTAACTATACTGTTTTCTGTTTATTTTCAGCTTTCTTGTAAGTAGTTTGGTTGATACCAAAAAATGAATAACACAAATACCAGTAAAACTTTCATTGTTCTGCTATTATTCATGTTTTTCCACCTCGATGATAATAAGCACTTACCGTTCCACTCCGCTGGTTACATTTTAATAAGCACCCACCCACACCAATTTTTAAAGTGCCCTGGGCGCTTATCACGTCAAATACGGTATCTTGCCTATTAAGTCACCCATCCATCGGAAGATGACTCTTCCAAACAAGGCTAATATGGATGAGTAGAAGTTTCATTCAAGTTAATGTTTCACAGGAAAACTGCCTTTTAAGTCATACATTAAATCAATTCATTATCCATACCACTTATACAGCAGGGTTGACAGGCTGGGCAGGTCGCCAAAGGCTAATATAGACACAAACAACTATTCACACCTGCAGGTGATTTAGAGCTACTGATCACATACTTATGTATTCGTTTAGACTGTGCGAGGAAACTGAAGTACCCAGAGCATACCCACACAAGCATTGGAAGAGCATGTAAACTCAACACAGACATGCCACAAGCTTGGTAATCAAACCCTGGACCTTCTTGCTGTGAGGCGGACTTGCTAACCACTACTGTACACTACTGTGCTGATTAGCGGTAACTGACAATAGAAAAGAAAAAAAATCCTGTTGAACTAAGGTCATTAGGGTCCTTGTGTCATGCTAGCTGTGTACAGTGATCCCTCGCTACTTTGTGCTTCAGTTTCTGTGTCGTCAGTACATCGTGGGTTTTTCAAAAATATTAATTGAAAAAATCAATACATATGCCAAGTTTTGATTGGTTAAATTATGTTCAAAGATTATGATGCCAAAATGTTAGGTGTTTCCATTATTTTGTCCACCCCCTGTACATCTTGTGCATTTTTTTGAACGTTTAATTGTTATTATAAGCATTTATTCCATTGAATATGTATTCATTGATATTATATGCACATATACATGTACGTATATGTCAGTCAGGGGGGTTGAGCCTACTTCATGGAAATCACCCCCACCCCCCTTCACCGGTCCCCATTTACCTCTCGTTCTCGGTCTTAGTCCCCATTAACCGCTGAAAGTGAGGGATCCCTATATTTGACAAGTGTGTGTAAGTATGTGTCTGTGTGGAGCGGGGTTGGTTTAAGGAAATAATTTTTTTTTGAGAAAAAAATATTTCTGTTTATTTAATGCGAATTAAATTGTAAAAACAAATAAACTCGATTAAACCTTTTTCTTTTTTAACCATCAGTGAAGTTTCACAAAATGTAGCTTGTGAGGCGGTTTGATGTAATTCTGCAGTGAAGTTGATGCTCAGCGTTTATATGGAGTTGATTCTTAAAGCCGTTGTCCTGATTCTGTCACTGTATAGAATATTTGAGCTGGCCTTTATATATCTTTATACTGTCAGTATAAAATATACTGCTCAGGCATTTTTTTTTATTCTCCTAGGTACCCGCAATATAAACGTTCTTTCAAAAATGCATCACTGTTCCTTTAGGTCCAATTATGTATCTTGATGATATTCCTGTACAATTATCCTCATATAACTAAAGGTACAAAGGCGTACCCTTTGGGGGGGCCATCTCAGCAAAAAGTGTTATGTTTTTGAAGAGTGTTTGCATCTTGTAAAGGCAGATATGTTAGAAAAAAGTGGACTCTTGGTGTGTGAGGCCGTTTCGACGGACTGTGCTATTTGGAAATGTCTATAAGAACGCACAGGCATGAAGCAGTGAGGAATATTCAGAAATCAAAATTTGTTTTGAACGGTCATTGTCCTTTCACTGTCCTTTCAAAGTCATTGTCAAAGTCCTTCGGAGTTTGCCCTTTAGCCTTCCCAAAAGCATCATATCAAAGTGTAATGTCATCCTGTAGCAGCATCAAGACCGCTACATATAACTAACCACGCAAATAAACAAGAACTGCAGTATTTCACAGGTAAAGATGTTAACCTTCAACGGTCTTGATCCATTATGCATTGAATGATACATGCATCATAATACGCTGGAGGATAATGCTTTATACACATCATTAAATCATTCCAATGTGCTATTGAGCAGGTCGGAAAAGATGGCTGTAAATCTTATTCACGCAATAAAATGATGGTTCTGTCAAGGCGCATTGTTCATGTGTTCAATATCATGTAACCTTGAGAAAAAGTTTTATTTATTTTTTTTTTCAGCCAAGATATATAAACTAATCAGGTATGGTGTGGTGGGATGTAAACTCACAAGAAAAACAGCCAATTTTTTTCATTCCCCAAAATTGTATTAGTTTTCACCTGTGAATGGCGACCACTACTACTACTACTACTACTACTACTACTTGGTCGCCCTAGAGCGGTCAACCACCAGGGATTTCCAAATCTTTGTATCCAGCAACGGGGCAGATATTTCGCTGGTGTAGCTGTTCCTGTGTCTCTCTTGAGGACGTCGATGTATGTGGTCTTTGGTCGTCCACTTCTCTGATATCCGTGTTGGGGCTCCCAAAGCACCAGTTTCTGCTCGCTCAGCTCAGGATGGCGATAGCAGTGGCCGGTAAGTTGAAGACTCCGTGAAGCGATCTTGTCACATACTGCCGGTAGCTCCCCGTAAAGTTGCTCATTTGGTACATGGTCAGTCCAGTGCATGTTCAGTGCTTTCCGGAGCATTCTAGTGTATGTTCCATTCAGCGATTTCTCTCAGCAATCCGACAAAGTCCAGGTCTCACACCCATAGAGTAAGATTGATTCGATGGTGAGATTCAGATTTCTACTCATAGTGGATTTCCATGTTATCATCATGCCATTCACAGCTTTGCCAGGCTTGTACTTTCCTCACACAGTGAATGATGAAATTCTCCAAAACCCAAACGAATAGAGGAAATAAACGAAAGTGTGTTTCGAGAATCATGGGCCAAATTAGAGTTTTTAATCTGATGGGTACAGAAGCAGATTATGAGTAAATCGTCTCAACAAAAGTCATGATGGGTTTTAATAGCTAGCAACTGTCTCCTGTGGTTGTTTGGTTATCAGCAGCCAATCATCCAAATTGTACTTGAGCTCCAGTTCTGTTGGAGGATGCACACTGAGCTTGGCTTTGTTCATAAATGACTGCGGCGTCATCACTGGCTGTTTATCCGAAACCTTAAAACCATCAAGGCAGGGGTACTCTCATTGCTCAGGCCACTCATGGTTTTCAAACAAAATCCCAAGAGTTACATGGATGAACGACGCGACCGTGGGTGGGTGCATTTGTGCTGCTGATTGGGAAGCGAAGAACCAGGCCACCATGAGGCAGATTTCAACAGGGAACTGTATTGTTTTGAACAAATCAACATCATTCTTTCGACTTGGCACTAACTGCGCCCAATTAGTGATTTCTGAATATAAACAAAAGCATGAATTCTGCTGGTTCTGGAAAAACACTGGGCCCCCATGGCTTTTCATACAGGCCCAGGATAATAGTTCTTTGCACTAAGAGCCAAATACAGCATCTGGTGTATTGTATTCTTTTTTTTTTTAAATCAGATAACTCTGTAATTGAATAAAAAGACATAAGTATGCACAATCATGTCTTTCCTCCATTTTTTTTTTTTTTTTTTTTTTTTTTTTTTTTGATCTGTGCCCTGGTAGCACCAGGATCCTTAAATACGGCCATTTTTATGGTTTATGGGCATATGCTGGAGACTCCTCTTGAAGAAACAGTCAGGATATTTGAAGTAGTGATTGATGACATAATTATTGACAAAGGGAGGTCACTCACCAAAGGGACAAGAAACAAAAAACTGGACATGTCTCCTCTATGGGTATTAACAGTGAAAATAAAATGAAGTGTGTCTATTTCATTATTTTAGAATTTTCAGGAATCTGCTCTTACTCAAGTACAATAGTTCATACATTAGTTTCCCAGATTTGGCATTTCTTTTTTTTTAAAGGTTGCTCCTGACAGTAATTCTGGACATGGAACTGTCCAAATGCTCATGGAGGACATACACTACTAGTATATTGCCAAACGTATTGACTCACCCATCCACATAGAATCGGCCCTTGACCATTCGCAGTTCAGTACTCGTGGATTGGCAACAAACTCGGAAGTAACTGACACGTGATTCAAATTTAGCCAATGACTGAGAGCTTTTGTTTCTCCCACCTGCTGATTGGTTGCTGAAGATGTGTACACCTCTTTTTTTCTCCTTCGAGCACAAGTTATCAACGTGATTGGTTGAATTTCGACGTAAAGGTTTTGCTGTGTTTTTAATGATTATTACTACATTTTACTACATTATTATTATACTCGCAGATCAGTGGCAAACCCCGGAAGGTACTGGCACGTGATTCAAATTCAGCCAATGGCTGAGAGCTTTTGTTTCTCGCTCCTGCTGATTAGTTGGAGATGATGTGTACACCTCTTTCTTCTCCTTTGCACAAATGTGATCAACGTGACTGCTTGAATTGTGAATTCATGGTTTTTTCATGTGTTTTAAATGATTATTGAAACCCTATGATGTCATTCAAACACCCTGTATCTTCTCTCGCTTCTGGTAAGGAGCCTAAGTGCGTTATTCATTAATAAATATTATCACAGTACAAAATTAAAAAGTTTTTACTTAATCATTACTAAATTTTAATGCATTATTACTGTATTAATGAGTAAGACTGTTTATAGAATGTGTTTAAGAAGCATATTTTAGCACATGTAATATTTTACATAGGGGTTTAAAACCGCGTAAAAAACTCGCAAGATTTTCTTGATCTGTTGGAAGGGCCACAACCGAACCATCGCGAAAAACAAGGACCTACTTTATTGAATTCATGTGTTCCAATCACCTCGATGGCTATGTGTATAAATTCAAACACCAAGGCATCTACACTGCTTCTACAAAGATTTGTGGAAGAATGGGTAGCGCTCAGGAGCTCAGTGAATTTCAGCGTGGTACCATGGTAGGATGCTTGCTAAAGGGTTGTGTCAGGAAGGGCATCCGACGTAAAAACCTATGCCAAACCAATATGCGAATCGGATAATTCGCTGTGGCGACCCCAGAAAAAGGGGAAAAGCCGAAAGGAAAAGAAAAAGAAGACCAAGAAAGATCGTGAAATTTTCTTGCTACTAAATATTCCACAGTCAATTGTCTGTGATATAGCAAAGTGGAAGCAATTGGAAATGACAGAAACTCAGCTATGATATGGTAAGCCGTGAAAAATGACACAGTGGGTCATTGGATAGTAGGGCGTATAGTGCGCAGAGATTGCCAACTTTCAGCAGAGTCAGTCTACCAAACTTCAAGTGACCTTCAGATTAGCTCAAGGACAGTGTGTAGAGAAATCCATGGGATTGGTTTCCATGGGCAAGCAGCTGAATCTAAGTCATACATCGCCGAGTGCAATGCAGTGCGTTGGATGCGGTGGTATAAAGCATGCTGCCATTGGACTCGAGAGCAGTGGAGACACGTTCTCTGGAGTGATGAATCACACGTGACCATTTGACAACCTGATGAACGAGTTTAGGTTTGGCTGTTGCCAAGAGACAGGTACTTGTGACTGAAATGTGCTAGGTGTATGGTTTGGTGGAGAGGGATTATTTTTTGTGCGGGGTTGTTTTCCAGGGGCTGGGCTTGGCCCCTTAGTTCCAGTGACAGGAACTCTGAATGTTTTAGTATACCAAGAGAGTTGCGGCAATTTCTTGCTACCAACTTTGTGGAAACATTTTGGGAATGGCTTCCTGCTCTGACATGACTATGCACCAGTGCACAAATTTCAACTAGCTGCTAATCTGTTATACCTCCATTTCACTGGACTACGGCATGCAAGGAACATAGCGGAAAGGCGCGGAACGCAGTCTACGGAAGAGCTTCAGCATTTTTACACGGAAAATGGGTGAAAATCCTACGGAAAAGTGGTAATTAAATTTTTACACTCTCGGAACATTCACAGCATGTGTGGAACAGGTACGGGAAAGTACGCTAAAGTGACCCCACGGAACACTCATGGGACTTTTTTTTCCGTGAACGTGCTTTTGAACATGGCGGAAGCATACAGAAGTGGAGGAAGACTTGAGGAATAACTACGGAATCACATGAAATGACACGGAAGATGAAGAAATAATTGCGGAATGTTTGCGGATGACAACATTTTTGCTTCCGTAAGTCTGCTGTGCTCCAGTGAAATGGGGTGTTAACTTTAATCTCAACAGGTACAAAAATTGCCAAAAAGATGGGATTTTTTTTTTTTTTGGTCCATGTTTTTGGTTGTTAGCACTTTGTGCAAAAAAGTTAGGAACATATTTTTTTCAGTTTCTTTTAGGGCATGACATATGGCCCAAGTAACGCTCAATTAGATTTTATCTAAGCCTTCAGTCCATGTTTTGGTTGTAGATGACACAGTTTCCAATTGCCCCCACCTGTTTCCTCGGGGTACTCCGGTTTCCTCCCACTTTCTCACAAGCTGAAAAATTACCCATAGTTGTGAATGGTTTGGTCATTGGTTGGCTTCTTGTCATTGAACTGTGGGAGAAAACCTGAGCACCTGAATGAAAAGCTCACAAACAGAGAGAACATGTATAAAAAATACACCCATTTTAATTCTATTAATAAATATTTCACTGGAATTTTTTATCTTTTCCATCATGATATTCTGTTTTGCTTTCAGCTAATGTTCTTTAACAGTGTGAATATAGATTTGGTCGTCCCATGCTTTGTGTGTGTGTGTGTGTGTGTGTGTGTGTGTGTGTGTGTGTGTGTGCGCGTGCGTACACGCACACCTGAATATTGTGTCACCAAATGAAGCTTGCCTTTCACACATGCCTCCTCTCCTAATTGCCCAGCTGCTAAAGTTGATTACAATCAATAGAGACAAGTAGGAATAAATTAGCTGTTGAATTTTCAGCTTCCCAAACTTTGATGTGAGTTTTTTTGTAAACGTCAACACTCCTTCACAATTCAGTAACATGCTAATTATCTGCCTCGATATGTTTCCGATGAGTATTAAAGATTATAGTTTCATTTGGGGTATACTGTGTAAATAAGGTGGGTTTAAAATTGAAATACCTTTTGATTGGATTGTTTCTGAAGCTGTGCTCGGATGTTTACAGGTAGAAGGATGATTGCTGCTTGACTCTGATAGCGTCACATTCAATCACAGTGATAAGTACAGCTGTTAAACTGCACCGTCAAGCGTAGCAGACTTATTAGCATCATGCCATGATGAGCTAATCAAACAATGAGTAGGATGGATAATGATGGATGTTTGTTAGCTGGGTGGTGTGATTGAAGTGTGAATGCAATCATTGCAATACCTAATACCAGTTTAGACTAATTTGTTTTAATATTTTATATATTTTAGAGTAATGTTTAATGTATAAACTATTTATTAACTAAGTGCAAGAACAGAAATCTATGGCAAGGTGCTCAGCTTTCGGATGAGGAGGGAGTACTTTGCTGTACGCCGGAAATTCTTTATCTGTCAGGTTATCTCCTATATACCTTCTGTCTCCAAGAAAATGCTTAATAAAGTTGATAAAGATCATTGCGCACGGTACACAGGCTAATGGCTAACTCGCCAGTCAGATAAGCACTAGTCCGTACGTGCCCTTTAAAAAAAAAAAAAATCTAAATTTCTACTTCGATAAAAGAAGATCATGTGAATTCATATCATATATACAGTGTATATATATATATATATATATATATATATATATGAGCCCTCAACCTTTGGATCAGTTATCCAGTGACAAAACAGGGATCACTCATTTTCCGCAGTTAATTGGGCCCGAGATCCCCCCTGCGACCGTTGAATTCTGCGAAGTAGAATCAATGTTTAATTGTTATTGTAAGCATTTATGGTGTTGAATATGTATTTATTGATTTTATATACACACATGTACGTATACGTCAGTCGGAGGGGGGCTCCGACTGACGTATACGTACATGTGTGTATTTTATATCAATAAATACATATTCAACACCATAAATGCTTACAATAACAATTAAACATTCAAAAATAATGCATACAATGTAAATAAAATATAAATACACACACATACAGATGCGCGTGCATGCACATTCGCACACAGATGTGCACCTCTCATAAAAATGTAAGTACAGTCAAACCTCCGCTGACGAACGCTTAAGCTCACGAACTTTTCGCCTCAAGAACTTTAAATTCGCGAAAATATAGTCTCGGCTGACGAACTACTTTTCGGCGGACGAACCAAACCACGCGGTCGAACAGCGCCACGGTGGCGGCCACGAGAAGCTGACGCACGCTCACGGCGTCACAGTTCGCCACCCCCTTTCTTTGTATGCGGAAGTGGTTTGTGTTTTCTAGACATTCTGGACCATATTGAGTGTACTTTTGCTATTATGGGATCGAAAGACCCCACCACAGGCGGAGATCATTGAAAAACACGAACGAGGTGTGCGTTTGTGTGACTCAGCGTCCCAGTACCAGTACGCTAAGTCTACCATTGCTCCCATCCTTAAGAACAAGGAAGCTATTAAGGGTGCGTGTGTGGCT
>CM045744.1:25303975-25321475 GCA_024760905.1 Plotosus lineatus | reverse complement strand
CATCTGCTTTTGATAAAGGAGCACATGCTTCCCAGTTCGAGTATACATACATATATATATATATATATATATATATATATATATATATATATATATATATATACATATATATATATATATATATATATATATATATATATATATATATATATATATAATGTCAATTAAATCTCAATAAAAACACCCTGTAGAAAGAACTTTGGGCCTCTACTGCGGATTTTTTTGCCCTTTGTGTACAGCCATGACAAGGCTATTATGGCTGCCAGCCTACATCAGAATTCTGGCACAGTACCCAGATTGATATATGCGTCTACATCCAATCATGAGCAATGGATATCGATCCCTGAAGCTTGAATGATGCTCATACAGGGATTGCCATGGCTGTGATCACAATAATCTACCATATGGTATTGTAGGCCTCCGTCAGTCCCGAAGGACTATGGCTGCGCTCTGGCTGGTATTCCGGCTGATGATACTCTCCAGTGCATAGAGCCTGGGTAGGGAGTAATGGAGGACAGGCTGTTACCCAAGCAGCATGTCCCCCCTCTCAGCACCACAAGGGTGAGTGCCGATACGACTGGGTGCTATTGCCGCTGCAGGAGTTGAAAGAACGTTACTGTGAAAGAACTGCCTCGGGGGACTCAAACTCCCGATTAGAAACACTCTGACGGCTTTACAGCTACTCTTGTTGAAAGTCAGCAATGGTTCTTTTACATGAACCTCACATCATAGACAGTGAGAGAAATGGCCGGCCTTTGATAATCCAGTTAGCTGCACCGGTTGTGACAGTGGCAACCTTGTGGAGAGTGGGACCCGAACCCTCAACTTTAGGATCAGCGAGCTTGCACCCACTAGACCACCACTGACCCCGTATGGTAAACATAATATATACTAGTCCTTCTCAAAAAATTAGCATATTCTGATAAAGTTCATTATTTTCTGTAATGTACTGATAAAAATTACATTTTCATATATTTTAGATTCATTGCACACCAACTGAAATATTTCAGGTCTTTTATTGTTTTAATACTGATGATTTTGGCATACAGCTCATGAAAACCCAAAATTCCTATCTCAAAAAATTAGCATATCATGAAAAGGCACTCTCAACGAGCTATTAACTTAATCATCTGAATCAACCAATTAACTCTAAACACCTGCAAAAGATTCCTGAAGCTTTTAAAAACTCCCAGCCTGGTTCATTACTCAAAACCGCAATCATGGGTAAGACTGCCGACCTGACTGCTGTCCAGAAGGCCATCATTGACACCCTCAAGCAAGAGGGTAAGACACAGAAAGAAATCTCTGAGTGAATAGGCTGCTCCCAGAGTGCTGTATCAAGGAACCTCAGTGGGACATCTGTGGGAAGGAAAAAGTGAAAGAAGGGCCGATTCCAGACCTTGGGGGACCTGAGGAGGCAGTGGACTGAGTCTGGAATAGAAACATCCAGAGCCACCGTGCACAGGCGTGTGCAGGAAATGTGCTACAGGTGCCGCATTCCCCAGGTCAAGCCACTTTTGAACCAGAAACAGCAGCAGAAGCGCCTGACCTGGGCTACAGAGAAGCAGCACTGGACTGTTGCTCAGTGGTCCAAAGTACTTTTTTCAGATGAAAGCAAATTTTGCCTGTCATTCGGAAATCAAGGTGCCAGAGTCTGGAGGAAGACTGGGGAGAAGGAAATGCCAAAATGCCTGAAGTCCAGTGTCAAGTAGCCACAGTCAGTGATGGTCTGGGGTGCCATGTCAGCTGCTGGTGTTGGTCCACTGTGTTTTATCAAGGGCAGGGTCAATGCAGCTAGCTATCAGGAGATTTTGGAGCACTTCATGCTTCCATCTGCTGAAAAGCTTTATGGAGAGGAAGATTTCATTTTTCAGCACGACCTGGCACCTGCTCACAGTGCCAAAACCACTGCTAAATGGTTTACTGACCATGGTATTACTGGGCTCAATTGGCCTGCCAACTCTCCTGACCTGAAGCCCATAGAGAATCTGTGGGATATTGTGAAGAGAAGGTTGAGAGACACCGGACCCAACACTGTGGATGAGCTTAAGGCCGCTATCGAAGCATCCTGGGCCTCCATAACACCTCAGCAGTGCAACAGGCTGATTGCCTCCATGCCACGCCGCATTGAAGCAGTCATTTCTGCAAAAGGATTCCCGACCAAGTATTGAGTGCATAACGGAACATAATTATTTGAAGGTTGACTTTTTTTGTGTTAAAAGCAAATTTTTTATTGGTTGGATGAAATATGCTAATTTTTTGAGAGAGGGATTTTTGGTTTTTCTTTACTTTTTTGCAAAATGATCATTATTAAAACAATAAAAGGCTTGAACTACTTCAGTTGTGTGTAATGAATCTAAAATATATGAAAGTTTAATGTTTATCAGCACATTACAGAAAATAATGAACTTTATCACAATATGCTAATTTTTTTGATAAGGACTAGTATGTATATATATATATATATACAGACGCTCCCCAACTTACATTTTTAATTGGTTCCGGTCGGCCGAACGTAAGTTGAAAATGAACATAAGTTGTTACAGTGACGTATGACGTGTGACGTATGACGCTCATACTATACTGTACATCCATAGATACCATTACCATATCTCATTAAAAAATCCCTAAATCAATAATTATAAACATAACATTGTAAAATAATATCAGATTATAATAATAATTATATTCCTCTATAATCACCTGAAGAGAGAGGATGGTTTCACCACCCCTCGAAACAGATCTGTAGTGATAAATGGAGTTTCAATAGAAAATCTTTGTCCTGTCCTTTTATTTTTGTTATTTGCTCTACCAAAAAGTATTGAGCACTCTCCTTCGGAAGGATCTACTCAGAAAATCCTCTCTCTCTCTCTCTCTCTCTCTATATATATATATATATATATATATATATATATATATATACTCTCAGTCTGTAGTTTCTAAACAATGAATGCAGCGTCATTGCTTCACTACGTTAGCGTACTACATAGGTATGTCTAAATACGAAATTTGATTTTTTTTTTTTGGAAAAAAAATGTAAAACAGATGAACATAAGTCAGGGAGTGTCTGTGTATATATATATATATATATATATATATATATATATATATATATATATATATATATATATATATATATACACACACACGCTCCCTGGCTTACGTTCATCCGTTTAACATTTTTTTGATTTTACAGTGGGGTTTTTCAAAAGAAAAAGTCAAATTTTGAGTACGAGACGTACCTACGTAGTATAATGATGTAATGAGGCTGTGTCCATTGTTTACAAACGATAGACTGAATGTGCCCTGTTGCTTCCCAGTTAACCATATATATATATATTAGTTATATAATGTGTTACCCTTGTGTTAAGACTTCATCTCTGTGATCTTTCTGGTTACAATGTTTTGCGGACTTTTGTATCCCTAAGGAAATATGGATGGTCAGAAGCGCAAGCCTACTAGCATGGTTGCAAGTTTTCTGGCATATGCCGGAATTTCCCATTTTCCCAAGACTGAATCATCTATCTGCCCGGATTGGCGCAATCTAGCATGCATACTCAGTTAAGCAAAGAGAGTTATAAAATGAATGAAAACCCGAATCCAGTAAATCAAGAGAACTCTCCGCTCTGCTGGTGATTCACATCAGTGCAGGCTGAGTACTCAACAGCGCCTTACTCACTTGAAAAACCGGAAGTCCGTATAACCCGCACTTTGTCTCAAGCACAAGCAAGTGAACTATTCGGTGGAGTGCCTCACATATTGTAAGCGTTAATTGGCTGTTTTAAGCTTCATGTAAAGTGACCATCCGTCGGCCATCGGAACCATTTACAAGCAGAAAGATTGCATCATGGAGAATGTTAAAGGTTATATTTGATACTATATTTGATATTAGATGAGTGATTTAATTAAAATGTATCTATTTGAAATTATTTTGCTTGAATTTAATTTATTTGAAATTAATGTTGATATTATTTGATATATTTAATATTATTTTACAATGTTTTGTTTACGTATAATCATTGATTTAATACGTATAATAATTGATTTAGGGGTGTTTTATGAGATACGGTAATGGTATTTATGGATGTATAGTACAGTATGAATGTAATACGTCACTGGAACATACAGTAACAACTTATATATTTTTTTCAACTTACATTCGGCCGTCCAGAACCAAACAAAAACATAAGTTGGGGAGCGTCTGTATATATATATATATATATATATATATATATATATATATATATATATATATATATATATATATATATATATATATATATATATATTCCTGCACTGATGCCCTCTGAGATCTTTTGTATTCAGCTAAATGTATTTTTAATCAGCATGTGCTCTCTGCTTCCCAGGGCATCGTTCTTATATAAACAGATGATGCTTTTTACAATTTAGTTTATAATTTGTTCATTTGTTTTAAATGCTTATAAATATTATACTTTGCAAAAGTGTGAGGCACCCTAAAGAAATTCTGTACTGTAAAACAAAAAAAAAAGAAATGCTTCTGGCTCCTCACTATAGATAGCCAACAATCTTGATGTGTCCAGAGTTTCAGGATGCTCACACAACACAAGTTCTATATATTAGCTTGGGCTGTTTTGCATTGTCCCATTTTATTCGTATTATAAAGTAAACAAGTCAGCATGTTGAGAGTTGTGACTCAGATGAGCTGAGAAGACCGAATTCCCAGTAGAAGCTTTCTCTCAGGCGATAAAACCTGAGGTGCAATTAAGAAATTCCTAGCAGGCTGGATTCTTCACCGGAGTTAGGATCAGCACTAAAGATTGTGCTGGAGCAGCGGGAGTCTGTGGGAAATAGCGTCTTTGACCTTTGTGATCAGATTTAACAATTAATTAAACAGATGACAGATTTTTATTGAAGAAGTTTTTGATTTCATGACAGCGGTCACTCTGAGTGTTGTCCAGACATGGTCACTGTTTATCAAACCTTCTGGAATTGGGTAAATATATTAAATAGCTGTTAATTAAAGTACCAGGTCAGAAGCATGTAATACCCTCCTTTCACTGGACTACGGCATGCAAGGATCGTAGCGGAAAGGCGCGGAACACAGTCTACGGAAGAGCTTAGGCATTTTTATTTGGAAAGTCAGTGAAAATCCTACGGAAAACTGAAAATTCTTACATTCTTGGAACGTTCACAGCATGTGCAGAACAGGTACGGCAAAGTACACTAAACTGACCCCACGGAACACTCATGGATTTTTTTTTTTTGGCCTGCCGGAAGCAAACGGAAGTGGAGGACGACTTGAGGAATAACTACGGAATCACACAGAATGACACGGAAGATGAGGGAATAATTGCGGAACGTTTGAAGATGACATTTTGGCTTCCATAAGTCTGCCATGCTCCAGTGAAATGGGGTTATAAGACACTGGGATTCAAATATGATAAGGATAAAACTTTGAAGTGTCTTGCACAAGAGATATTGGAAGAAATTTTGATAAGACACATACTCTGATATTTTGATGGAGAACATGCATCAAAGCATGTAATCACCATGGGACTGTTGTTCCAGCTGGGCGGCTTGAGGCTCAGCAACATGAATGTGGCAACAAAATGACATCAGACGTATATACTGGATGAGCAGGTTATCACAACCACAGACATTTTCTTCCCTGATGACATAGATATAAAATGAGCACTCAAATAATGAAAGTATGGTTTAGGACACCCCCAAGGTAGCTAACTGGGATCAGCTGGGATGGGCGCCAGCTTCCCCAACCCCTGGTCCATGGACTGGTACTGGCCCATGGATAATTTAATACGGTCCGCAAACAAAATCTTTCATGGTACGAGTTATAGTTTTTTTTTTATTTGTGCTTCCGAATCTTATTTTGAAAAATGACTGTTTTTGATATTGCCACAGAACCACTGAAAGCCCTTCTTCCGTTTCCAACCACATATCTTTGTGAGGCCGGGTTTCTGCGGTGACAGCCACCCAAACAAGAACACGGAGTCGACTCTGACCGGTCCGCAGAAACATTTTCATACATAAAACTGGTCTCTGGTGCAAAAAAGGTTTGAGACCACTGGTTTAGGGAGCATGAGGAACTATTTTAACATATGTATTGGCACCCCAGAGTCCTGACCTTAACCCTGTTGAAAGTTTCAGATGCGCTGGAGAAGACTTTATGGAATGATTCAGTTTTTCCCTCATCAATTCGAGAAATGAACCCAACACAGGATGGAAATTAACGTTATGTTTATGAAGTTTTTGAAACAGTGGCATGACTACCATGTGCTGTAAACAAGGATAAAGAGGAAAAACAACATATTCATGTTTTTTTTTTTTTTTTTTTTTTTTTTATTGGGCAGTGTATCGTCTGGTCTGGAACCTTCCAAGTCATAGGATGACTCTTGGCAGCGTGCCATGAAGGATAACACCTTGATTATCATCTTCATGAAGGTTTTTTTGGAAAGGACAGTGCAGTAGTTTGCCATTGGCTTCTGCACGATGCGAACCTACAGGCAATTTAGAACAGCCAATTAGCCTACTGTGGATGTTTTTGGACCATGGGTGGAATCTGGAGTACCCAGAGGAAACCCACATGAGCACACGGAGACCATGCAAACGCTGCACAGAAACGCCCAGGCCTGGAATGAAACCCCGGCCTTCTTGCTGTGAGGCGGACATGCTAACCACTATACCACCGTGCCTCCCGGGCAGTGTATAATGAAAGCTTAAATTATAAAAGATGAGTATTGTAGTCGGGCCTCTCCTTGTCACTAGAGATGGAGAATTTGTTTGAAAGTTTTAGCAGCCATAGTGCTTTAAATATGATCCAACCAACCAATCAAGCATCGAACTCTACTTAAGCTTGTTAAATGTGCTAAATGTGCTAAAGGCTAGCAAGCGATACTGCTCACATCACAGTCAGTTTAAAATCTTTTGTTTTCTTTCTCTCCACTTCACCTTCAGGAGGATGCGATGTCGCTGTACATGCCGGTCATGAACTAATCCAAAAAAGTTTAATATCTCTTTCTTTTTAATTCTTTCCTTTTTAAGACATTGGCTTTGGTAATTAAAGGAGAGGGCAATGAAGCAAACCCTACCTATAACACCCTGGTCAGAGCTGAGATGACATCGTAATGGATTTGAGCCCACAGAGGCAATGAGCCTCAAGAAAAATGAGGAAGACGAACATGAGCGGATGACTGATGTGGAAGAGTTATCAGCGACGCGATGTTTTAGGCTCATCAGACATGCCAAGTTGAGAACAAATTGAAGCCTCACCAAAATTCACAGAATGCTGGTTCAAATAAGGTGTGTTTAGCAGTTGGAACATTTAGGGAAAGCTATTTAGAATAAATTACACAAATCTTCCAAAAATGTACATCGATTTTGCCCCATCAGATTAATTGGCGCTTTTGCGGATATAGCAATGCAGGCAAAAAAATGTTATGAAACTGGAAGGAAAACACACCCAATAACACATTCAATAATTTTACACTGAAATATCTGTTTATCAGATAGGGGGCAGTGGTGGCCTGGTGGTAAAAGGTGCTGGATCACTGATCCTAGGATTGGGGGTTCGAGTCCCACTCTCCACAGGGTTGTCACCGTCCCGCCAGTGCAGCTGACTGGGTTATCAAAGTCCGGCCAAATCTCTTAATGTCGGTGATGTGAGGTTCATGTAAGAGAACCATTGCTGATGCTTGACAAAAATAGCGGCAAAGCCGTCAGAATGTTTCTGCCCTGCGATGGCCTGGAGAGTCTTCCAGGGTGTACTATGCCCTTGCTCAAAGTCAGCTAAGATGGGCACCAGCCTCCTTGCGACCCTAATTAGGATTAAGCAGTTCAGAAAATGAATCAATATGTAAGACAAGGAGTCCTCCAGGACCAGGGTGGGGAACCTCTGATATGTGTGATAGTTTTTATACCGATGTTTACATAAATGTTGACATTTTGAAATGCGGATCTGTTTGAGGTGAGGGTACACATGAGGACGTAAGAGAGCTGGATGAAATAAAGCACCACTGCATTACTCATTTTTTAAATCGAAATTATGCAGGTAGTTAAAGGGTATTATGGGTAATATAGAAAACGAAATTAAAAATAGACATGTTAAAAAATAGTCAACTTAGAATTTCATTACAACATAAATCGTATTTATTAATTATTCCCTGAATGCAAGGTGGAGGTTAGAGTTAGTATCATAATAGAACTACAGTGATCCCTTGTTACTTTGCGTTTCAGTTCCTGCGGCTTCAGTGCATCATGGGTTTTTCAAAAATATTCATTGAAAATTAAAAAGGAAATTTAGAAAAAATAGGGGAAAAGTTAACAAAAATGCCACAAAACAATGCCAATTTTGCAAGAAAAAAAACAACCACTATACAAACACAAACAAAAACAACCCAAAACCCCCCAAGAAAGCTACTTACATTTTCATGTGATGTGCGCATCTGTATGTGTGTGTATTTATATTTTATTTACATCTAATGCATTATTTTTGAATGTTTAATTTTTATTATAAGCATTTATAGCATTGAATATGTATTTATTGATATTACACACACACACACACACACACACACACACACACACACACACACACACACACACACACACACACATATATATATATATATAGTCGCTCCCCGACTTACATTTTTAATTGGTTCCAGACGGCCAAACGTAAGTTGAAAGTGAACGTAAGTTGTTACAGTGACGTATGACGTATGACGTGTGACGTATGACGCTCATACTGTACTATACATTCATAAATACCATTACCGTATCTCATAAAACACCCCGAAATCAATTATTATAAACATAACATTGTGAAATAATATCAAATATATCAAATAATATCAACATTAATTTCAAATAAGTCACTTATTTATGCCGAGTCACTTTACATGAAGCTTCAAACAGCCAATCAACACTTACAATATGGCGCTCAAAACCGAACGTAGTATACTTGCAAAAGTAGTGTACTTGCTGTGGGTTATACGGACTTCTGGTCTTTCAAGTGCACAAGGGCACCATTGAACTCGTTTAGAACTCAGTCTGCACTGATGTGAATCACCAGCAGAGCGGAGAGTTTTCTCTGGATTCGGGTTTTCATTAATTTTACAACTCTCTTTGCTTAACTGAGTATGCACAGTAGGTTGCGCCGATTAATTCATTTCTGTGTATGAGACTTGCACCCATGCTAGTAGGCTTACGCTTCTGACCAATCATATTTGCTTAGGGTTACAAAAGTCTGCAAAACAGTGTAAACACAAAGATCACAGAAACGACGTCTTAACACAAGGGTAACACATTATATAACTAATATATATATATATATATATATATATATATATATATATATATATATATATATATATATATATATATGAACTGGGAAGAAGGAGGGGCACGTTCAGTCTGTTGTTTGTAAACAGTGTCATTATGTCATTGCGTCATTACGTCAGCGTACTACGTAGGTACGTCAAAACTCAAAATTTGACTTTTTAAAAAAAAAAAAGTAAAATCGAAAAAATGTAAAACAGATGAACGTAAGTCAGGGAGCTTCTCTCTCTCTCTCTCTCTCTCTCTCTCTCTCTATATATATATATATATATATATATATATATATAGGTATATACGTCAGTCATTTAGGTCGATCCTACTTCACAGAAATCCGGCGGTCCCGGGGGATTCTCGGTCCCCATTAAAAGTGAAAAGTGAGGGATACTGTTTTAAATTTAGCGGCATCCACCAAACCTGAGGAGAATAATTGAGTATTTACTACATTAAAAAAACACTAAACAAACAACTTATGGTTTATTTTATGTATTTTAACAACAACAGAGGCACTGGCACCAAATGCTTTAACCAAAGCAAAAAAAAAAAAAAACATAATTAGACTTCCATGTTTCAAAGTTCCATGAACAAAACTGATGTATGGAATTGAGCAACAAATCAGGAAGATAATCATCTCTGTGAATGGAAACCTGTGATTACAAGCCCTGACCCCGAAACCATCCTCAGAATCAGTCATTAGCGTTGGCTCGAGCATTAAGCTGCGGATGAAATCACCTGGAGAGACCTCGAGAACTTCAGGGCAAATGGACACTTTTAAACACGGCATCAATTATCAAATAAACCCATTATTTCCTCCAGGCTCGTCCACCATGGCAGCAGAAAAACATCAAAGTTCCCAGCAAAAATTTCAGCTGCAGGAAAGCATTTGAAGTTATATTAATGACCACGTTCGGTGCAGTGAAATGACAGGTTTTGCTTCCTTTCTCACTGTCTCTTGATGCTGTGAAATCACAATGGAAGATTTATAAACTGTTACTGTGAAACCCCGCCACCGCCGCCAACGCTGCTGGCATGTACAGGTTAAGTAACAAACCTGGAGGTGTTTGTGTTCCTGAAATTAATATCAATAAATCATTCCATTATTTGTAGTTCGTGTCCTTTCGGCAGTAACTCACATCTATTTGTACCACCAAAACATTCAACAAATGCAACAAACACGTGTGCGATGTGTGTTAATTGCCCGGTTCCTGTTCCACATGTTTTTGTCTTCCATAATGAGTGCACACATCAACATGAGTGCAGGAAACAAATCTAATTGCTGTCTTGATTCCTCCTCAGTCGTTTTTAAAAGGTCAGATTGAAGGAGGCTTTTAATTGGAGCACTCCATTAAACCACGAGCCACATTGTACCACAAGACATCAGCTGAGAACCGTGTAAAAGGGACAATAACGGGAGACGTGTGGTTGTGTGCACATTGGAGATTGTTAAAGGTGTTTGTTCTACTCATTGTAAAATTACACAGTCATAATTTATGGTATTAACAGCTTGTATCAGCTTTGGGTGGAGATTAAAAAAAAAAAAAAAGCGTGCAGCGTGAAAAGGAATTGGGACGAGGAGATATTGGAAAGAGTTTTTATTATATTGTGTTCTGATGACTTTGTTCTTATCTACAAAATCTACAAGATTCACGGCTTAGGAAATAATGACTACGTTATTAAAACAGCCCTAAATTCCTGATTATCTGATTTTGTTGAAGTTGCACAAGCACACAGCTATCTTGCTTTCGAAAGGAATTAATTTGGGCAGAATTATTGGACGTCTGTATGATTTATGTAAGTATGGCAGGTTTGAAAGTTTATATTAATTCTTGATCATTTGGAGTTTGTGCAGTTGAGGAAGAAATGTGCAGCAGAAGGAACGTTTGGTTATGACTTCTGGAGCCCTCTGTGGCCTCGAGGCAGAAGATTAGCCGCTCATAGAAACTGATCATGCAGGGAAAGGAGAGCCGTGACAAAACCCTAAAATGGAACCATGTCGCGCTGCTGTCACTCTGCTGTCCTCTCCGTGACCTCGCAGCCTCTCGGCAGCGTGGATGACGCAAAGTAGAGCAGCCATTATATTCCATAAGGCTTTATGAGGGCAGGCTGAAGTTGCCCTTTTGCACTGGTAGGAGATGAGGTTTTCTATTTATTCTAATATTGGCTAATGGTAGAAGTTCATAAGTTTATAGCCCACATGTATATGAAATATGGACTGATGTCATCATCTTTTCAATGATACTTTGTCATTGAGACTAAATAATGTTTGAGCAATTTGGTCAACTCAGCTTGCAATTATATTAATATTATATTTATGAGCTTTAGAAGTGAGTTGTAATAATAATAATAATAATAATAATCATCATCATCATCATCATCATCATTTCTTTAACCGCTTAATCCTAATTAGGGTCGTGGGGAGGCTGGCGCTCCTCCCAGCCGACTCTGCGAAAGGGCGGACTACACCCTGGACAGCTCGCCAGGCCATCGCAGGGTGGAAATACGCTGTTGGCCATGTAGCCACTCTTGTCAAACATCAGCAATGATTCTTTTACATGAACCTCACACCATAGACAGTGAGAGACATGGCTGGCCTTTGATAACCCATTTAGCTGCACTGGGGAGACAGCGACAACCTTGTGGAGAGCGGGACTCGAACCCCCAACCTTAGGACCAGTGATCCAGCACCTATACCACTAGGGCACCACTACCATAATATTATTATTATTATTATTATTATTATTATTATTATTATAAAAGTAGTGATAATATAGACCATGTTGTTGTTATTATTGATCACATGTGTATACTCTTGTTTTTCGCTTTACAAGAGTCCAAAAGTCATCAGTGTCTGTAGCATAGAAGGAGCGTCAACATTTAATGTTCATTAATTTTCTGAACCACTTAATCCTAATTAGGGCCACGGAGAGGCTGGTGCCCATCCCAGCCAAATCCGGGCGAGGGCAGAGTACAGCCTGGACAGCTCGCCAGGCCATCACAGGACAGAAACATGCTGACAGCTATGGAGCTACTCTTGACAAAAGTCAGTAATGGTTCTTTTACATGAACCTCACACCATAGACGTGGGGCCGGTGGCGTAATGATTAAGGTGCTGCGCTCATGATCGGGAGGTTGTGAGTTTGAATCCCACTGAGACCCCTGGGCAAGGTCTAAACCACAGGTGTGCCTCTGTTCACCCAGCAGTATAAATGGGAACCAGTAAAAATATACTGGGTCGGTAACCTACAATGAACTAGCGTTCCATCCAGGGGGAGTTGAACTCATGGTCGCTTCACACTATGGAAACCGGGGATGAGCACCGGCCTGATGAGCCACGAGGCTCGAGTGTAAAAACCCAACAGACTTTACCAACCTCACACCATAGACAGTAAGAGACATGGCTGGCCTTTGATAACCCAGTTAGCTGCACTTGGGTGACAGTGACAACACTGTGGAGAGTGGGACTCGAACCCCCAACCTTTGGATCAGTAGTGGCCTGGTGGTAAAGGTGCTGGATCACTGATCCTAAGGTTGGGGGTTCAAGCCCCACTTGAAGTGGATAGTCACTGTCCCCCCCCAGTGCAGCTAACTGGGTTATCAAAGGCCGGCCATGTCTCTCATTGTCTATGGTGTGAGGTTCATGTAAAAGAACCATCGCGGACTTTCAACAAGCGTAGCTGCATGGCCGTCAGCATGTTTCCGCCCTGTGATGGCCTGGTGAGCTGTCCAGAGTGTACCCTGCCTTCACCCAGAGTCAGTCAAGATGGGCGCCAGCCTCCCCGCGACTCTAATTAGGATTTTAAGCGGTTCAGAAAATGAAGAAATGAATCATAAGGAATCTTTTACACGTGAAGTGGCACCACAGAGTTCTGATCCTAACCCTCAAGGTCTTTGGGATGTACTGGAGAAGACCTTTTGGAATAGTTCGGTTGTCCCATCATTCAGTTCAAGATGGAAAAAAAAACAAACCCAACCCTGGATGGAAATACGTTTTAAATCTATAAACAAATCTTTCCTTTCATCTTACTTGTAGGATTTTTGTTTTAATTATTATTTTGTCAAACTTCCAACCTCACAGTTTTATTTACAATCATTCTCATGTTTTATAATCTTGTTTGTTGTCATATTTATGACCACATTGAAGAATATTAATTTTCTGTTTAGCATAATTTCCTCCTGTAGGATTTACAAAAGTGTAAGATTCTCCATTTTTGTATATGCATACTTGTTTAATTTTAAAAGGAGAACATCTTTTAGGTAAATAATAGATGTACAGATTCGTATCTTATTCATATAGATTTCAGTTATGATCTAAAAACCTTAAAGTGGGTCAAAAATTCTTTCTCATTAAAAATTAGTTAATAAATCAAGCCAATAAAAACAGGTCTTGCTAGTGGACAGAGGTTGCTTCATGCAACCTCTCCAATAAACGTCTGGCGTATTGACTCGTCTCACAGCAAGTAAACAGACATAAAATTATGAAAAATCAATGAAGTCTTCCTTTAATATTAAGCTGTTGCGGAGGAGGATCACGGATCTGTTCAGAATAGCACAGCTTCTTTCTTTAGTGGCCTGATGAGTTTGCAGTGGTGCAGGCAGCCAGGCGGAGCGGTATGCGCTCTGATAGGCGCACTGCGAATCGATTAAATGTCGGCTTTTGATAACCTGTGCGTGGATTTATTCCGTCATTGGTGTGGCCGGTTGAATTGAGAAGCATTGGAGTAATTATGGTATTCATTTAGCTAAGGCTGCACCTGAGAGGTCGACTAAAAATACGTGCCGTGTTGCAAATCTGTTCAGCCAATGTGAGCTCACTTCCTCTTCCTCAAGGTCAGTACGAGTTGTACGTGCGCTAAAGTTTAGTTCGATGGTGAAAAGTCACAGGATAACTTTTTATGAAGTTGTTGGAGTTTGGGGGGAATTTTAATAATATGGTGGCAGATTTCCCAGACAGGTGTGATTTTTTCTTTTTTTTTTTTTTTTTTTAAATTATTATTTTATTTTTTTAAGCCAGCTGCTTTTTTTGCAGTGAGAAATGAAGGTGTCTGGTAAAGGGTGATGTAGGGGAGGAAATAGTGGCATTTTCGAAGCATTAATGGTGTAAAATTTAGCTAAAGTTAGCAGCTGTCGGTACAGACTCGAACCAGACTTTTTTTATCCTGACGTGACCTATCCTGTTGCAATTACACACCATTAATGTCAGTGTAAAGCAGTCTGGTTTAAAAATAAATAAATAAATTCAACAAATTTGGATAAATTTTCAAGGTGTAATATTTAAAACGAGAGAGCACCATCCTCCACTAAGGTACTGATTAACAGGTAGCCTGTCTATTGCAGGGCAAACACACTCATATTCACACCTCTGGGCAATTTATAGTAGCCAGCTGACCTTAATGTGCATGTATTTGGACTGAGAGAAGATCTGAACACCCAGCATGGTTAGAACTTTCAAATCCAAGGTGGAATGAGGCATGCTATTATTGGAAAATAATCATTATCCTATCTCAGCCAACATGGGGCATAGAGTCACAGAATACACCCTAACTAACTCGCCAGTTATCTCGCCATCAGTGGCCAGACACAGACAATTGACACTGACATTCATACTTATGGCAGTGCTTCTCAAATAGTGGGGTGTGCCCCCCAGGGGGGGGGGGGGTGCGGGGTGATGCTGGGAAAGGGGGGGGGGGGGAGCAGTGTGATTCCCTGGGTAACATGCTTTTCTCGAATAGTGTACGAGAATTAAGTGTAATTGCACCTCCACTCCAATAGTTGGCAATAGCAGTCTCATTGTTGCACTATGGTGTAGCGGTTTTTTGCACGAGCAAAGGATCTGAAGTGTAGTAAACAACCTCTCAAGAAAGAACGCAGAAAAATTTCTAACAGAAACGACGAGAAAGGTGGAGAGAGACGGAGATATTAAGACAGAAATAAGTTGAATGAGTTTAAATAAGGATGTATTTTTTTTTTATTTCAGGCACATTGGTGCACTTTAAATCTTTTCTATTACAGATTAAAAGACAATGTTAATAGAGTTTTTCTTGATTGTAAGTTGAATACTATTTCTTTATTTTTCTTTTTTTTGTTTTTAATGTTAATTAAGATGCAACGTTATGCAGAGGTGTCCTAATAACAATTTTATCGACAAATAATACTATTTATAGTCGCTCGCAGGGTGTGGGTGGAGGGGCGTGAAATGGTTATTTCTTCCTAGGGGGCGCCACAGAACAATGAGAAGCACTGACTTAGGGACAGCTTAGAACAGCCAAAAATCCTAATGTGCATGTCTTTGGTCTGTGGAAAGACACCAGAGTAACCTGAGGAAATCCACGTAAGCATGGGAAGAACATGCAAACTCCACTCAGAAATGCCCTCGCCAGGGCTGGGACTCGATCCCAAAATCTTCTTCCCTTGAGGCAGATGTGTGAATCTATTACACCATCATGCCACCTGAACCAACCTTCCTAAAAATAAGAATTGAAAATTCAACTCCTTTTTTTTTTTTTTTTAATTGTATTACAACAAAAAATTCCTTCATCTATGCCTTACATCAGGACCAGTCTTGTTCTGATCTGTTCTCTGTAGATTTGAATTCACTTCTTGGGAATCTAATCTCAGATGAGCTCCGCCAAGCAGCTACATATCACAAATATCCTCAGTTGATTGGCACTTCTTCTGAAATCTACTTTCAGGCAATCTCACACTTTCTCCATCACCCAAGTGTGACCTTGACTGATTCGTCCAGAGGTGAAAACCTGATGCATGCTCTCATCTTTATCTCCCTTCGTCATTTCTAGCACCCATAGTGCTCAGCTTGCAGCATCCCGCAGGCTCGTATGTAATATTTTCCAAAGAATGTTGAGTACCTTCAATACCTATCCTTACCTGCCCTTCCCTTTTTTTTTTTCTTTTTTTTTTTTTAAATCCTATAACAAAATCCGCACACAGCAGCTACCCCCCAAGCTGTGGATCAATATTGTCAATGGGAGCCTGTATGTGTGTTGAGACACTTTATTGATGTGCATTTCCAGCTTAAGCACTGGAGGAAATGGGGACTGCATGGGGGCTTGACGTTCATCGTGCCTTGGGAAAGAGATGCCTCAGAGCAGCCTCTCTGTGATGGCGATTAAACACTGGAGGTCATGCTGTGGGGATTATTTCATGCCCACTTACTCCTACCATGCCTGGCAAAAAAAGTTCAACAGTCAAGGAGAAATCTTGTTTAAAGAGATGTGGATTGATCTCAAATGGCTGTTTAGAAAAGGGAACATATGCTCAGAATCTTTACATATTTTTACATCCAAAGTAGTGCACATCCAAAATACAGTATAAAAAAAAAACAGTCCACGTAGAAAGTTGGAGTAATTCACAATTTTAGTGTGACTTGAACTCTGACAGTATCTGATAGACACCCTGCTGTCCTCCTCTCTATCATGTCTGTTATATTTTGTCTCAGGTTGAGTTTCCTGTGCAAATGATGCAGCTTTGCTTTTGAGCAGGGTACATGGAGAAGTGTCCGAGTTCGGTAATGTTTATATTAATATCAATAATAATAATAAAAGGGCAGTGGTAGTCTAGTGGTATAGGGCACTGGATTGCTGATCCTAAGGTTGGGGGTTCGAGTCCCACTCTCCACATGGCTGTCACTACCCCCCCACCCCCCGTTGCAGCTAACTGGGTTGGTTATCAAAGGCCAGCCATGTCTGTCACTGTCTATGATGTGAGGTTCATGTAAAAGAACCATTGCTGACTTTCGACAAGAGTATCTGCATAGCCGTCAGCGTGTTTCCGCCCTGCGATGGCCTGTCAAGCTGTCCAGGGTGTACTCTGTCCTCGCCCAGCATCAGCTGAGATTTGCGTCAGCCTCCCTGTGACCCAAATTAGGATTAAGCGGGTACAGAAATGATAATAATAATAATAATAATAATAACTGGGTCCCCGCCCCTGAAGGAAAGAGAGCCCCCCTTCACCCATGGGTGTCACGAGAGCACGACTCGCCAGTCGGACACGGGGCAGATGTGCCCTGGTGATGCTGTGTTGGCCTGGTGGTAAAGGTGCTGGATCACTGATCCTAACATTGAAGGTTCAAGCCCCACTCTCAACAGGCCCCACTGCACCCGCAGTGCAGCTAACTGGTTTATCAAAGGCCGGCCATGTCTCTCACTGTCTA
>CM045744.1:25186475-25298975 GCA_024760905.1 Plotosus lineatus | reverse complement strand
GTCCATGTGACAGTGAGGTGGCTGATGTCGCACAGCCACAGGGTGTCCTCATATCTGTCTTCATTCTGGTTCTCTCTCTTTTAGTTATGCGGCCATAGCCAGTCATGCTGGAGTCCCGGCCTCCACTCAGCAATAATAAAATCTTCTATTTCCATTACAATATTATGAGTGTCCAGATCCTTCTGCTTTCTGAGTCCTGTGTGCTGATAGTTCTGGAGTTCCCATCTTGGAAGCCCCTCCTTCCTGCCGATGAAGCTCTAAAGGGACCCAGATGTGCACTCACAGACTGTGAAGATGACTTTTCACTGCTGGGGATATAAACTCTTTTCCACACAATTATTTCAGACTTACAGCTGTATAACCAACCGTACAACATTTTGGATTTTAATGAATTTCTCATATAGGCAGTGGTGGCCTTGTGGTAAAGGGCACTGGATCGCTGATCCTAAGGTTGGGGGTTCGAGTCCCACTCTCCACAAGGTTGTCACTGTCCCCCCCGAGTGCAGCTAACTGGGTTATCAAAGGTCGGCCATGTCTCTCTCTGTCTATGGTGAGAGGTTCATGTAAAAGATCCATTGCTGACTTTCGTAACAAGTAGCTGCAAAGCCGTCAGTGTGTTTCTGCTCCTGACCAAAGGGTTGTGTCAGGAAGGGCATCCGACGTAAAAACCTACACCAAATCAAACATGCGAATCATTAATATGACTTCCATGAAGACGGAGGCAGATGATTCGCTGTGGCGACCCCTGAAAGGGAACAGCCGAAAGGAAAAGAAGAAGAGGTACGGGTTTCCATTTTGGGTCTTGTCCGTCTCAAGGTTTCTTACTCGCATCTACTCAGGGAGTTTTATCTTGCCACCGTTGCCACAGTGATTCATTAGGGATGCGTAGGGCTTGTAGGAAATGTTTAAATTATTTTATACAGTTCTTTGTAAACCCCTATTCTTGCTGTTTTACTGTGTAAAGCTTCCTTGCGACAGTGTCAATTGTTAAAAGCGCTAAACAAAAAAAAAACTGAATTGAATTTCTGCAGGAATTGAACCAGGAACCATTCGGCCCCAAACCTGGTTCTCCAGCTATTAGATCATACTCCCAGCATACACCCCTGCAGTCTGAGACCCAAAATATAAACCTTTAAAATTTAAGTGTTTGATGGTTAATGTAGAGAAATATGACGTCTCTACACTACATAAAGTGTGAATGTGTGTATTCAGCTCGCTTGTGACCGACGTCCATATGCCCAGGTGGTCGTTTAATAGCAAGAGCGTAATAGTCTTATCACTAGATTTAAGTAGATGACGGTCAATGGTGCATTAACCTGAAATCTCGCTATCTTCAGGCACTTGTGGATATTGCACACTGATTACACAGTGTGAGTTGGAAAAAAAACCCAATTCTGTGGTCTGCCAACTGAGGGTAGCATGAACCAGTCGATATGGCCAAAGCCATGCTAATTAAGGGGCAATCGCCACTGAAATTATTAACGGTCAAAGTAACAAACTAAGTAATTGGCGAATTTGCATTAATTTTAAAATACATTATTAGCGGCTTAAAGAGTTCGCGCCCAACACTGCTTGTTTTGCATCGATATACGCACTCGTTCTGATTCATCGACAGCTTAAATTTTTTTCTTAAATTTGTTCTGAAGAAAATATGTAATAAAAGTTGACGTTGAATTCATGGTGCATTCTTAAACCTCAAGATTGTTTACATCTGAGTTCTTAGATTGGGGAATCTTCGTAAATTGAAAGCATGTGCCAATTTCTGTGATCCGCATCGGTGTATTATCCCCATAAAGATTCACAGGAATCGAAGAGGAGGAGCTTTATTTACTCTGAATCGGAAGTGCCGCTGCAGGAGGTGGAGTCCAGGTAAGATATTGTATTCAGTGGTATGAATAGCGGATATAAGGCCGCAGTTCCAATTCATATATGTTAATTGATACCTCATAAAATAATAATTATTTTAATTATGATTTATTTTTAACACAAATTCAGTCTTCGATGATATTATTAATTAGAAAAATTGAAGAGAAGTAATATGGGGCAGTGGTGTGTCAGAGGTAGGCTGCTGGATTACTGATTCCAAGGTTGGGATTCAAGCCTCGGTATCAACAGTTGTCACTGCTGTCTCCTCAGTGCAGCTCAAAGGCTCACCAGGTCTTTCACTGTCTGTAGTGAAAGGCTGTAAAAAAAAAAAAAAACGAAAAAAAAAACATTGCTGATTTTCGTAAAGCGTAACTGTCTAGATGTCAGCATGTTTCTGCCCTGCAACAGCCTGGCGAGCTGTCCAGGGTGGACTCTGCCCTCGTCCAGAGTCATCTGAGATAAGTGCCACACTCCCCACAATTAAGCAGTTCAGAAGATAAATGAATGAATAATAAAAAGGAAAATAGTTGTGATATTGCAGCATCACTTTGGGATTGCAGGGCAGTGGTGGCCTAGTGATATAGGGCGCTGGATCGCTGATCCTAAGGTTGGGGGTTCGAGTCCCACTCTCCACAAGGTTATCACTGTCCCCCCATTGCAGCTAACTGGGTTATCAAAGGCCGGCCATGTCTCTCACTGTCAAAGCAACAACCATTGCTTACTTTCATAAAGAGTAGTTGCAAAGCTGTCAGTGTTTTTCTGCCTCTGCGATGGCCTGACGAGCTGTCCAGGGTATACTCTGCCCTCGCCCGGAGTCGGCTGGGATGGGCGCCAGCCTCCTCGTGACCCTAATTAAGATCAAGCGGTTGCAGAAAATGAACTAAACTTTAGGATTGCACTTTGTATAAATGTGTTTTTGGGGTTTGCAGGTCTATTCGTACCTCAGAACAAACCTCATATCAGAAAATATTGATGAATGCCAGAATAAAAAGTAATATTTAAGAATAAAGTTTTCAGACGATGAGAGAATATTTGCCAAATTTGTCAAAAAGTGTAATGGTCATCAATAAGTGCACCTTTTAAAGTCAGCTCAATTTATATTATTCATGGTGACAGCGTTTCCATTTTACATGATTTGATTGTCATGTTTAAATATTAACTCCTTGCATTATATTAGAATATGACCATGTCTAATTAAAAAAAAAACAAAAAAAAAACCTTTGACCTCACCTCAAGAGTTCTTATAGAGCTATTACTGTAGTGGATTCATGTCATTTGAATGGCAGTATTTTTGACAAAGTTTAGTAAACTCTGATATGCAATAGGTATGTACAATATCTTTCATTAAAAAAAAAAAGCTGCAAGCAACGCGGAGACACTCCTCTACCTGAGATGATCTGAATTTAAATTTTCAAGGTCAAAGTTGAAGGTCAAAGCAAAGTCACAAATTTTTGGGGACGGACTGCTTACAACTTATAAACAGTTGAAGAGGACTTTTGTTATTTATCTGGTTACAAACTAAACTTCACGTTAAACTCTCCTAAAGTTTCCGCTACATGGTTTGTATTTTTTTCTGGTTTCACCCAAATAAGGATGTTTTTCCCTTTTGGGTCTGGGTCCCCTCAAGGTTTCCTCCGCGTGTTGACTGAGGGAGGTTTTTCCTTGCCACCTTTACCATGGACTTGCTCACTGTGGATGTACAGGATTAAGAGAAGAAATGATCCAGTTCTTTATCAAACTTGGTTTATAATATATAAAGCTTCGTGTCAATAGAAAAAATGCTTTACAAATAAAACTGAGTTGAATAACTTTGAAATTGAATACACAATGTATATTAATAGGAAATAATATACAGGGATCCCTCGCTACTTCGCGGAAAAAAAAAATATATATATATATTCATTCAATTAAAAAATAAGGAAACTAAGGAAGAATAGGGAAAAAATTTAAGAAAAATGCCACAAAAACAACACCAATTATGCAAAAAAAACCTAAACAAACAAAAAACAACCCAAAATCTCCCATCAAAACTACTTACATTGTTGCATCTGTGTGTGCACGCGTGTGTGTGTGTGTGTGTGTGTGTGTGTGTGTGTGTGTGTGTGTGTGTGTGTGCGTGTGTGTGCACACGTATGTATGTGTGTTGTCTTCTTCTCATGCAATACCATCTGTATGTTGTGTGTATTTATATTTTATTTACATCTTATGTTATTTTTTTATGTTTAATTGTTATTCTATGCATTTATAGCATTGAATATGTATTTATTAATATTATATACACATATACATGTACGTATACGTCAGTCGGGGGGGGGGCTGATCCTATTTCGCGGATTTCAATGGTCGCTGGGGGAACTCAGTCCAATTAACTGCGGAAAGTGAGGGATCCCTGTATTCACTTTTGAAATGAGAAAATTACCTTTGACCTTGAGTGACCCTGCAAGGTCAAACCACATCCATTTCATAAATCATTCAAACAAGTCATTTATTTCCACTAATCCCGTCACATCCACATATTACAGAAGATACCATAAGAGAGACACATGGTTACTTTTTCACCAGCGCCCACAAAAGGCTTATTTAATACATGAAGCATGATGCATAACACAGGTACTTTGCACTATAAGTGCCCCTTAGTTTTTAATTGAAAATGTGCTATTTGGAAAATAGAAGTGAAAATGACTCTTCAAGCATACATAAAGTGCTGCACCTGATACAAAGATGTGTCGCACGTGTGAGAAATGTAAAAAATAATTAATCCATTGCTTGTTTTATCAGTGTAATGATTACTGATGTTGATGTTGCAGTTGCGGTGAACATCATTTCAACAGCTGAATGAAGTACTCGGCGGCATCATCAGAATCTTTGAACAGAGTGAAAGTAATGACACAAACAGGAAGAAGTTTTCCTAATTTTGGCTCAATGATTAGTTCGTAGAATGTGTTTCGCATAGATCCACTCAAATATATTCAAAGTGTCAAAAAAAGAGAAATTAGCCTTTTAAGCAAAGAAAAGAAAACTGTAGAAAGACGTAAGGATGTCGTGTAAAAATGCTGTGTATAGTAAGACAAGGATTTAGCTGAAAGTTATCCTCAGTAGTTTTCTAACTGATTTTTCACAATCAATTCTTGTTTGGGTTAATCACTGACCAGCCTTTTATTATTATTATTTTATTTTATGTTTTTTTTTAATTATTATTATTATTATTATTATTATTATTATTATTATTAGGGCAGTATTGGCCTAGTGGTATAGGGCGCTGGATCACTGATCCTAAGGTTGGGGGTTCGAGTCCCACTCTCCACAAGGTTGTCACTGTCCCCCCCAGTGCAGCTAACTGGGTTATCAAAGACTGGCCATGTCTCTCACTGTCTATGGTGTGAGGTTCATGTAAAAGAACCATTGCTGACTTTCATAAAGAGTAGCTGCAAAGCCGTCAGCGTGTTTCTGCCCTGCGATGGCCTGGCGAGCTGTCCAGGCTGTACTCTGCCCTCACCCGGAGTCGGCTGGGATTTGCGCCAGCCTCTCCATGACCCTAGTTAGGATTAAGCAGTTACAGAAAATGAACTGATGATGATGATGATTATGATGATGATGATGATGATGATTATTATTATTATTATCACTGCAGTTAAAGTAAGTAGTAACCAGTGAACAAGCTTTGGGGGGGGTGTCAGCCCTAACTGGGTGATGTACGTTTAGTTCAGGGAGTATAGTTTCCCTATCTAGGCCCACCACATAGAGGAATACATTGCCAGTAATAATAATATTATATTAATAATGTAATAATAATAATAATAATAATAATAATAATAATAATAACAATAATAATAATAATAATAATAATAATAATAATAATAATAATAATAAACTGACCTATTTTAAATGTAAAGAGTTTCATAAGGGGTACTACACTGGTGGGTCATTAATTCACTGCACATGTGATTGAGTCCTGCACTGCACATGTGATTGAGTCCTGCACTGCACATGTGATTGAGTCCTGCACTGCACATGTGATTAGCTGAAACAGACATGTCCTTGAGTGTCTCAACTCATGCACTCAAATTAAAATTTTCAACCCAAACACATTACTAACTGTAAATGTAATAGAAAAACCCCACTAAGTTTTACATATTTTAAAACAAATCTAATAAATACATTAACTATTGAAAAAGGGAAGAAATTATTTAAAAGTATTTAAATTGTGAAACTAAATGAGTTACATGTAAAGAGAAAAAACTCCCAAGGTATATTAATGTTGTAAAAAGCAGTTATTAAATTTAATAAGCTGCATCAATGGCATCAAAATTGATGATGTGCAAAGAGAAGAAAAATTTAGACAGTTGTTATTTCTTTATAAAAAAAAATAATACTAATCAAATGACTGGTGTGAAAATGTAAATTTTGTTTTGAAAGTTGTTAAAAGTAATGAAACATTCAGTAAATTGGGAATAAAAAAAATCACATTTGGAAATAAACCAAGCATGTTACATAAACCATGAACAAAAAATATGTTAAAATAAACCAATCAATAAATGGTGTATAATCAATCGTATATATAAACAAATCAACAAGTGGGACTCATTTCTTTAAAAAAAATGTTAATCAAAAAAAAATAGATTAATTGTGTAAAAAGAAATTAGGGGGAAGTGGTGGCCTGATGGTAAGGTGCTGGATCACCAATCCCAAGTTTGGGGGTTGGGGGTACAAGACCCACTGTCAAGGGTTGCCACTGCTGTCCCCCCAGGGCCATTGCGAACTTTCATCATGAGTAGAGGCATCGCTGTCAGTGTGTTTCTGCCCTGCGATGGCTTGGCAAACTGTCCAGGGTGTACTTTGTCCTCGCCCAGAGTCGGCTGAGACAGGTGCCAGCCTCCCCATAATCCTAATAAGTGAATCACAAATTATTACATAAATGAATCACGAGATGTATGAGGTTATTTAAGTAAAAAACAATCAAAATGAACTTTCCAGTCAAAACCTGAGAATTTAAATTTATCTAAACCTCTGAAGACCATTTAAAAATCACATTGATTTATTATACAACTGGCCCTCAATTCTACAGACCCTGGTTTAATGGATATCAGAAGCTGTGGATAAAGTACGGAGTAGCTGAATGTGTATGGGACGGCTCGGCGTTCGGCAAAGGCAGACGTAAGCTGCTGTTTCCATTTTTGGTCATTAGTTGGCCATTACTGTGTATAGGGGGCAGTGGTGGTCTAGTGGTATAGGGCGCTGGATCGCTGATCCAAAGGTTGGGGGTTCGAGTCCCACTTTCCACAAGGTTGTCACTGTCCCCCCCAGTGCAGCTAACTGGGTTATCAAAGGCAGGCCATGTCTTTCACTGTCTATGGTGAGAGGCATGTAAAAGAACCATTGCTGACTTTCGTAAAGAGTAGGCTTCAAAGTCGTCAGCGTGTTTCTGTCCTTTGCTAAAAAGGGTTGTGACAGGAAGGGCATCCGACGTAAAAAAACCTCTGCCAAATCAAATGTGCGGATCAAGATGATTCGCTGTGGCGACTCCCGAGTAAAAGGGAAAAAGCCGAAAGGAAGACAGACAGTTGGCCATTACTGTGTATATAGTTCGTGCATATACAGTAGGGTCACATTGGATGATGTGGTTTTTATATATATATATATATATATATATATATATATATATATATATATATATATATATATATATATATATATATATATATATATACACACACACACACACACACACACATACAGAGATCTCTCACTACTTCGCGCTTCAATTCATGCAGCTTCAGTGCATCGCGGTTTTGTTTTTTTAAATATTCATTGAATTAAAAAAATAAGTAAATTAAAGAAGAATAGTGGGAAAAGTTAAGGAAAATACCACAAAAACAAGGCCAATTATGCAAAAAAAAAAACCCTAAACAAACAAAAAAACAACCCAAAACCTCCCAACAAAACTACTTACATTGTTGTGAGGTGCGCTTCTGAGCGTGTGCACGCATATCTGCATGTGTGTGGGCATGCGTGCGTCTGTCTGTTTGTGTGTATTTATATTTTATTTACATCTTATTCATTATTTTTAAATGTTTAATTGTTATTATAAGCAGGCAGGGGTGGCCTGGTGGGGGCAGAGGGTGCTGGATCGCTGATTCTAAGGTTGGGGGTTCGAGTCCCACTCTCCACAAGGTTGTCACTGTCCCCTCAGTGCACCTAACTGGGTTATCAAAGGCCTGCCATGCCTCTCACTGTCTATGGTGAGAGGTTCATGTAAAAGAACCATTGCTGACTTTCGTAAAGAGTAGCTGCAAAGCCGTCAGCATGTTTCTGCCCCTTGCTAAAGGGTTGTGTCAGGAAGGGCATCCAACGTAAAAACCTCTGCCAAATCAAACGTGCGAATCAGATGATTCACTGTGGAGAGTCTTGTAAAAAAAGGGAAAAGCCGAAAAGAAAAGAAGAAGAAGAATTGTTATTATAATCATTTATATAATTGAATATGTATGTATTTATTGGTATATGTCTGTCGGGGGGGTGATCCTACTTCGTAGAATTCAGTGGTCGCATAGGGATCTCGGTCCCAATTAACCGCCGAAAGTGAGGGATCCCTGTATACGTAGAATTTTTTCCCCTATTTTTTTGTAAATAAATTGTTACTACCCACTTCTGATCCGTTCCCGGAAGTTACAGACATTCAGCAGAACAGTGACCCACCCCCCATCTGTTAAATCAAGGGTCGAGTGTAAACAAAATTATAAAAATTAGAAGTAAAAGTAATTACACATGGACTGTGTGTGAAAGCTAAATTACCTAAAAAAAAAAAAAAAAAACACTTGTGTGAAAATTGTCTGAGGTGTTTTCTGTCAAAACAACTAATTTAAAGCGATTTTTATTTTTTCAAGAGCCATTGTGATATTTACAGAAAATACAAGTGCTGATTAAGAATCAGCAGCCTGTGTCTGTATAATTTTTCTCGTTATGAGGTAAAAGGCATGGCTGATCTGAGAGATTTGAAAGTAAAAACATGAGAGTCAATCTGTATGAAGAAGTGAATTTCCTCGCCTGAGCTGTTTATGAAAAGGCCTCCTGGGCTCCCTGAGAGACCCGGTATCTGTGCAGTCAATTGATTCAAATGCATTGTTTTATTCATGTATAATAAGAGGACTCATTTGCTTCAGGCATGCAGAGTTGCATTCATTTCTTTTCTGGCTGTAAACATTTCAGGTAGACTGATATGAGCGAGACAGGGAGTGGGTCACAGTAGTCATCAGGATCTCGGGAAGTGCGTCTGGCTGACTAACGACCTGCGAGGAGAAAGACTTACGGATGTGCTGGAAATTTGGACAGGTCCATAAATGCACACACATACATCGTTTGGTGTCACACGCAAGTACTACCCTACTCCGACGACATACATTTCAAACAAATTCTCACAATTCTCACTTGCACAAAGATTATAAAAGGATGTGCTTCAGGATTATACACCTTTCAATTACTCTATTAGTCGTATAATAAACTTCTGACTTATTGTCCACCCGCTCTCCCACCACAGTTGGCAAAAGGATGGATGTGCCCTTAATTTTCCAAATTCTATGAGGAAATCAATTTATCATACAAAAATGACAAGAGACATCAAAAGTTATAGTTCCAAAGAATAACTAGCAAGATTAAAGCAGGGACAATCGCTGACATAATTTCCTGTAATTACAATAGAAATGGGCAGTGGCATAGAGGTTGACACATCCGCCTCATAGCAAGAAGATCTTGGGTCCAACCCCAGGCTCGGACATTTTAGTATGGAATTTTCATGTTCTCCATGTTTTGCGCGGGTTTCATCCGGGCACTCGGGTTACCTCCCACATTCCAAAAACATGCACATTAGGCTAATTGGCTATTTCAAATCAGTCTGAGATATGAGTGTGCAAGGAAAAACTCCCTTGAGGAGGAAATCTTGAAGAAACAGTGAGAGGAACCAGACTCAATGGGAAACTGATCCTCATTTAGGTGAAACCAGATACAGGGTTCCCTCACTTTCCGCGGATAATTGGGACCGAAATCCCCCCGCGACTATCTAATTCCGTGAAGTAGGAGCACCCCCCCCCCCCCCCCCGATGTATACATACATGTATATGTGTATATAATATCAATAAATATATAATCAATGCTATATATGTTTATAATAACAATTAAACATTCAAAAATAATGCGTAAGATAAAAAAATATATAAATGCGCACACTTACAGACGCGCGCGCGCGCGCACACACGCAGAAGCGCGTGCATGCACTCAGATGCGCACCTCACAAAAATGTAACAAATATTGATGGGAGGTTTTGGGTCATTTTTTTATGCTTTGTGTTTGTTTAGTAGGGTTTTGTTTTGGGGTTTTTTTGCATAATTGGCCTTGTTTTTGCAACATTTTTCTTAACTTTTTCCCTATTTTTCATTAATTTCCTTATTTTTTCATATATATATTTTTTAAAAACCCGTAATGCATTGAAGCCGCATGAACTGATGCATGACGTAGCGTGGGATCCCTGTAGCTGTACATATTCCCATGAGGTCGATTCAAATAAAATAGCAAAACTTGCAAGTGTGCACATGATATTTTAAATATCTGGGAAACAAGCTGCAGGTGATTATACTTTTTGTACAATCTTGTCCCTTTCAGTGTATATTGAGTTTGTAAGGACATTGCTCGTGGCACGCTCATTGACCTTTATGGCATAATTTAATGCAGTGACAAGTCATGTTGAGGCCTGCTTTGCTCTGAGCAATCATTAAAGCGCTGTTTGTTTAAAGTTAAAAGTCGGTCCTATATGCAGTTAGATCACTCGGAACCAAGCTGATCAGTACTGAGCTAATGCAACATGAAGCAAAAAAGTATTACACCTGATGGATAAAGTTCTCCACAAGATGGCTTGTGTGCAATTTTCCAATGGTTAAGATTCTACAGAAATAAATGAAGGCACATCAACCCAGGCAGTGACACAGAAAAATACACTGGACTGCATTAAATTGCCTGACATGCATTAACAAACACTCGTATTCAAATCCATAGTGTTGAGTAGAATGCTACAGACTCATGCATCAATTTTTTCAGGACATTTCACAAACTTATCAGAAACCACTCTAGTGTGAGTTGAAGCCTGTGTCAGCCCAGGGAGAGACCTACTTCCCTGAGTGATCACATGACTCTATAATCAACATAGTGTTCTGGACATACAGTATACAGGGATCTCTCGGTTTATGGGGATCAAGACACCCCCCCGCGCGACTGCCGATTTTCGCGAAGTACGATCGACCCACCTGACTGAAGTCTACGTACATGTGTATGTGTATGTAATATCAATAAATTCATATTCAACGCTATAAATGCTTATAATAACAATTAAACTTTCAAAAATAATTTATAAGATGTAAATAAAATATAAATACAGACACATACAGATGCACACGCACCTGTTCAATGCAATGATCATGATGAAAAGGTGCAGAACGCACTCTACAGGGGAGATTCAGCATTTTTACACCGAAAATGGGTCAAAAACCTATGGAAAATTGTACCTTCAGAATGTTCATGGAATGTGCGGAAAAGACACGGAAAGACCGCGGTACAATGTCGGAATACATGCGTAAAAGCGCTCAGATTACTTTCAGAACCAGTGCAGATTTCAAAGGAAGACCTTCGGATAATTCATGGAACGTTCACGGAAAGCAAGGAACACTCAAGGAACGACTACGGCACTACTCCATTTTAGAAGGAAGAGCAACGGAATGATTGCAGAACAGGCTGAATGAAGGCGGAACATTCACGTTCAACATGGAATGAATAAGGAATGACTGAGGAATGACTGAGGAACCACGTAACCACGTTTCAACAAGGAAAAATCGGCAAAGATCTAAGGATTTGCTCCTGATTCCACCTTTTAATACGCGGATTCAACCAAGGAAGCTCATTCTCTCATTCATACTATATGTTTATAATTTATAATATGTTTATAATGCACAATAAATTTTAAATTTAACATATGTTTGTAATTTACCAAGTGTTTCTAATGTGCAACATGTTTATAATTTACAATAAATTAAATTTTTAATATATGCTAATATGTTTAATATAAATAATGTGAATACGTTCCATTTATTTGCAGCTCAATAAATCATTCCAAACTAAAAACATGCACACAAGTCCAAACCACAGTGATAATAACTTTAAAACTTTATTACATGAAGAGGAAAACAGATAAAATAAAGTGAATGAACTGGAATAATTTATAGTGGAAGTGACTTCCTTGAGTGTTCCGCAAGTCTTCCGTGTTATCCGCAAACATTCCGCAAACGTTCCGCATGTGTTCCGCCAACCTTCCGTGAGTATTGTGTGAGGATTTTGTGGCCACTTTTGACCATCTGGAAGTGGGGGCTCGAGGAGTGGTGAAGGAACACCGGCGGAATAAAAGGTATGATCATGGAACGTATGAGGAAATGATGGAACATTTGCGAAATGACTGAGGAACCTAAGGGAGCATTGTCGGAAGATTTTTCTGTGAACGTGAACACGTTTGCGGAAGATTTTGGCCTGCTGGAAGTGGAAGAATACATTCAGAATCATACAAAAGGACACGGAAGATGACGGAACGACTGAAGAACATTGGAGGATGACGATATTTTTGCTTCCGCGAGTCTGCCGCGCTTCGGTGAAATGGGAGTCTGAAGCACAAAGTAGCGAGGGATCACTGTATACTGTATAGGAAAAGCATTTATGCTCTCATTTCTGTAACAGTTTTATTTTTATTATTTTTTTATGAACTTCGAATTTCTTTCTGCTATCCGTAATGCCAAACAGTCTAATTCATCCTCATACTCCTGACAGAATGTAAATAATACACCGACAAATTCTGCCGAATGACAATGCCGCTATGGCTATTTGAGTTAGAAAAGAGTAGTTGAGATTATATCATTGGGATTACAAAGAATAAGAGGATCAATAACATATCAGTGGTTTTGATTGGACAGCAGAAAATAGACACTTGGGAATGTGCTGTCATAATTAAACAGTTCGGCCTGAAAAAAAATACAGACAGTTTAGACTCTACTTCTGACAGTAGGTGGTTGAGGTTATGTGGTAGGATTCGAACAGTTGGGACTTTCGCAGAGATTGGTTGATGGGAATAGTTGGTTGATGCTAATCAGTGTTGGCTGGACAATTAAAATTAGTTGTTGGGATTACACAATAGGGACAAGAAGTAGAGATTGGACAGCTGGTATTATGTGGTAGGAATGAAACCACTGGGAGTACAGAGTACAGTGTACTAAGTTGTGAAGGAATGGTTTGGCAGGGGCAAGACAAGAATCATATGGAATTGAATCACTACATTATGTTTAAGGGGCAGTGATGGTCTAGTGGTACAAGGCGCCGGATCGCTGACCCAACCTTTGGATCACTGTCCTCCCAGTGCAGCTAACTGGGTTATCAAAGGCCGACCATGTCTCTCACTGTCTATGGTGAGAGGTTCATGTAAAAGAACCATTGCTGACTTTCGACAAGAGTAGGCTGCAAAGCCGTCAGCGTGTTTCCGCCCTGCGATGGCCTGGCGAGCTGTCCAGGGTGTACTCTGCCCTCACCCTGAGTTGGCTGGGATGGGCACCAGCCTCCCCGCGACCCGAATTAGGATGAAGCGGTTACAGAAAATGGACTGAACATTATGTTTACAGCATTTGGCAGACACTTTTATTGAGAGTGACTTACAGCTATCATTTTTTTTTTTATACAACTGAGCAATTGAGAGTTAAGGGCCTTGCTCAAGATCCCAACAGTGGTGATAGTAGGGATTAAACTACTGACCTACAGATCAGTAACTCATCACCTTAACCACTAAGCCACCACTGAACTCAATCACAGTGAATCACAATTCAATATTAGATATGAATACCACACATGAATCAAAATTCAAAATTCAAAACTATCTCCCCCAGTATCCATCACAGTATTCACTGAACTCTGTATACAGTGCAGCTGGGCAATGTGGCAATCACTTCCGGTTTTCTAAGGTTACAGAACTGCATTGTGCCTACAAAAGATGTGCATGTAATGATATTTGCAGCCCAGGTGTATATAAGCGATCTACCCGCATGTGTCAGCCACCCCCCCCCCCCCCTCTGCCTGCAGCGCTGGAGAGAGACAGTTAGAGCCACCAAAGTCCCCAAACAACACGAACAAACTTGTATATAATCTCTCTCTCTCTCTCTCTCTCTCTCTCTCTCTCTCTCTCTCTCTCTCTCTCTCTCTCTCTCTCTCTGTATTGTGTTGCTTATGGAAAAAGGTCGATACAGCAATGCAAAGACACTTACAAAAAACAGATTTATCGTTGTTATGTATGTGACTTGTGTTATGCCTGGAGCATATCCGTTGGACCCAAAGATGCAGGAGACCATGTAAAAAGATTCAACGATTTTATTTTTGCACCGGGAAAATCTAAATCACTGGAAATAACTATTCATGGGAAACTGGTCGAGCACGAAGCAGGATACCAGGAGTCAGAGAGATCGCAGAGAAACGAAATTACAAGGAAGGACAATCTTCTGACGCCGGAGGGAAGCTCCTATTTATAGCTCACCGATTGCTGATTGATGAATGGAAACTGTCTGGACCTCACCCCTCGCCAGCGCCTGCAATGAATGAAGAGAGTTAACGCCGCCAGCCAGCACAGACCATAACAACTTGTCTATATCTGCATTATTTGTAATTTGGATCGAATATTAAGTGTATTCCAGTATAATGTTTAATCATATTTAATACTTATATTTATGATATATCGTTCTATAGAGTCATTCAATTTCTATTTCTACATGTTCTTCAATTTCACTTTCGACCTCGGACAGCCCTGTCCGTATGTCCGGATGTTCATAAAACAAATGTTTGTAAGTTTGGTAGCGTCTGTATATGTGTATGTATGTATATCAAAAAAATAAAAAATGCGAATAATTAATATATGACTTCCATGAAGATGGAGGCAGATGATTCGGTGTGGTGACCCCGGAAGCGAACAGCCGGAAGGAAAACGGGAAAAAAACCCTTTTCACTTATTTCCGTTCTTCATGTGTCATTGCCAGTTTGTGTATGATCCCCATCTGCCTGCTCTTTGACTGTGGATTTGCCCTGCTTGTGAATCTGAGTAATCTGATTGCCTCATCCTGTTATCTGTGGCTGCCTGATGTTGGTCTTGGAGTGTGATTGTGATTAATTCTGTCTAGTTGGTGAATTCAACTTTTTAATACAAGTTATGCATTTTGCATCACTTCATTACTTCACCCCCACAGTGCCATGACAAATTGGATGGTCTATCTATGCCTATTGGATGGGCATGACCATTGCGACCCAACCCAGCACATTTTAGTGTTTCCCTGTTCCCAGAACACCTGATTTAAATGAGCTAATTAACAGCTGACATGAAGTGGGTTGAAAAAACTGGAAGAGCACTAAAATTTGCAGGAAAAGGTTCTCCAGGACCAGCCTTAGGAACCGCTGGTCATTCATTCTTTTGTTGCTTTCTGGTTGGTACTTGTAAATTATACTTTAATACTTGCAAATGCCTCAGTTTTCGACTTTGCATTCTTAGACATACATATGCAGAGAAACTCAAACTCAAGGACACAATTTTTGAAAACACGGTTTTGAAAAGTCTTCATCTCAAGAAAGACACCTTGTCCTTTAATTCATATTGAAATTCATATTGTCCATACCCAGATTGTTAAAAGCATTAGAAATCAATTCTGGATATATATCTCAAGAGCTGTCGAATTTCATATGGTACCTCCAGCACCACAATGTCTCCTCCAAAGACCTTGATTCAGGAGTCATTGTGAATTATGAGTATGCTTCCTGCCACCCATAATACCAAATAATCTATCCATCATGCTGATAAACACGCAATGTGAATAACTGAGCAATGAGCACATGCCCTGCCTATAAAATACACCATACAGCACTGGAAACAACTATTTGCTGAATATGGCCAAATCTCTTGGTGCAAGACCCGCGGGATTAGAGCATAAGGATTGGATAACATTTATTTTCTAGTTTTTCTTGCACTTTTGTTATTTGATGCTGCCAACCAGAGGGGGTGAAATGCTGTGCTCTCATTCATGAACATCTTTTGAGATATTCATGCTGCATCATAGGGCAACCGGACATTCATTCATAGAACTTCTTTATCATTTGTTAGTTTCACCATGAGGTTGGACCCCCATGTCAGGGGAGTCCAGGTGAAGGCGTCTTGAAGAGCCCGTGAGTCCATTGCACGGCCAAAACACATAGTTATTCACAGTCACACTCACACTTAGGGGCAATTTGTAACATCCGCATGTGCATATACTGTACCTCTGCCCAGAGGTAAAGGTAATCATTTGGTGTTTGTGTATCTTTCTGTTTATGAAAAAAATTTCAGACTATTCTATTGTATGGATTTTAGCCATTTATGGTTGACACATTGCCAAACCCAACTCCTTGTAATGCTTTGTTTCTGGAATATTCATAACACTGGGGAACAGGATTCATGATCCAGTTAACTGAACTGTGCCAAGTTATCATAAAACCTGCAGAATTGCCCAGATGCTTTTGCTTAGTCAATGCACTTGACACCATAATCCTGGAGGAGGTATCTTTGCACTTTATAAGTGTTAATCTATGTTTAACCTTCAAGCGACCGAATGGGGTCATATATGACCTCGGGGCATCTATATTCGGTCGCTATTTTTCTAATTTTAATCGGAAAAAAGTTTCCGACCAAAAATGTGTCAATCTATTTGTCCTGCATTTGTTGATAGAATTTTGTAAGGATCGGCCAATCCGTGTGGCAAGTATAATCTAAATGTGTGCGGGGTCCCTTATGACCCCAGGAAGATCTATAAGATTTTTGACATTATAGCTTCAGATGGTATTGATGGGTCTTCATTTTGAGAGTTACATGTTTCAGATAGTTCAGCCGTATAATTATTATTTCTATTACCAGATCTAAATTATCGTACCACATTGTAATACATATTTTATGCAAAGTAACTTTACTTTTTATGATTTTTTTTTATTTTTGATGCAAAAAAACATGCAAATAAATAAAAGATAACATGGATATTACAAGATGTAACAGACAAAGGTTGTCTAAATAAATATAATATCATTCTATCATTATGAGTTTTTGGCTGATTTTGGTCAAAATATATCAAATTCCACACTTTATTACATAAGATGATAGACAAATATAGTAGAGAGTGAAATAAATATGAAGAACCCGAAAACAATCATTTATGTAGACATATTCTTATATCAAGTCAATGGGGTCACAAATGCCCCCTTTGGTCATATTAGTTGCCGAAATAGCTTGATCGCTTGAGGGTTAAGATGGACGATTTGAATTGGGAAGTAAGGACCAGACTTGAAATAGGCTGATGGGTTTGGACAGCAGTATGTGATAATAATGATTAGTCTCTTTGGATTCCGTCTATACTTGCAGTTGGTTGAGGTGGGCTCCAGTCCTAATGGTATCCTAATAAAATATAAAGGGCTTATGAAAATGACATGAAGCATTTAGGCATCCGGAAACCAGGACTAAGCGGTATGGATTTGTCAGCATGAACTGAGATATCAGGGATAAGTCAGTGGAAATTGCATGGCTGGGATTGGACAGTAGGAAAATTTGTAGCAGAGATTGGACAATAGTAGAACAGGTACCAGGTGGTTGTAATTGGACACCATTCAATGCAGGACAGGGACATCGTGAAAATGTGATCTTTCCGTTTTATATCACATTTGAAATGTGCAGTAGGTGTTAGATGTCAAGTACAAATTACATTTGTGAGTTCTGGTACACTAAATATGGGAACGAGTCAAACCTGAAACACCACTTAAAACAATCACCCTGACATCTTATCCAGGCTCACACCATCTTCCATCTCTGGGTCAGACAGTGAATTTAACAATCTGAAAGAAGCACCAAGTAACCTTTTCTGGGACATTTTCCAAATGTACTAAAGACAGCACTGGCAGTTTTAGGGCTGAGAATTTGAAACAATTCAGTAACAAACTTCTCAGTTGGTCATATACTACCTTTCAGCACATTGAAAACACCAGCATCTGAAGCAATGCTTGACAAATGAGACAGAATGTACTAGGACTGAGGAAGAAAATATTCTTGCAACATAGCAATTGCTGAGCTTGGCAATATCGGAGTGCATATAATGTTTCAACTTAATGCCCTACTACAGCATTGTGGAAGACTTGGAAATGTCTAGAATGCTCATAATAAAATAATTTTATTTCACAAGATTTCATGTATAGCTCTGCTCAGGCTATCTATACTGACATATTCATCATTACATCTTGACGTTCAGCAGAGGACGTGAAGAAGGGACTAAGAGGGACTTTGGCTGATGGTAAAATCCATTTCTTGCAGTGAAACAACAGAAGTATAATAATAATGCATTCTAGTTTTCCCTCAAAAATTCTAGCTTATTATAACAGAGTGGTGGTCATATGGTGGAAGGCAATTCTGAGTTTGAAAGTCCAACCCTGTGTAGAACTTTTGGAACCACAGTATTCGGAAGAATTTGTTTTTGCATAGGTTTCTTTCAAGTTTTTTCCGGTTCCCTCCAACAATCCAAATACTTTCTCATTAGCTGACTGGCTGCTCTAAATTCCCCTTATTGCAGTGCATCTCAAATAGTGGGGCGCGCCCCCCAAGAGGGGTGCAGTATGATGCAGGGGGGGGGGGGGTAAGACCCTGGGTAACATGCTTTTCTGGAATAGTGTACGGGAATTAAGTATAATTGCACCTCCACTCCACTAGTTGGCAGTGGTGCTCTCATTTTCACGCTATGGTGTTGCGGTTTTTCACACAAGCAAACGAAATGAAGTGCAGTAAACAACCCCTCAAGAAACAACATGTAAAAATTTCTCACAGGAATGAAGAGAAAGGTGGAGAGAGATGGAGATATTAACACATAAGTAAGTTGAATGAGTTTAAAAAATATATATATTTTTTTTTTTCAGGTACATTGGTGCACTTTAAATCTTTTCTATTACAGATTAAAAAACAATGTTAATGAAGTTTTTCTTTATTGTAAGTTGAACTATATTTCTTTTTATTTGTTTTTAATGCTAATAAAGATACAATGTTATGCAGACGTGAACTGATAACAATTTTATAGACACATAATACTATTTATAGTTGCTCGCGGGGGGGTAGAAATATTTTTTCTTCCTAGAGGGGGTGCCACAGAAAGTAATTGAGAAGCACTGCCTTATTGTGAATAGGAGTGTGAATGCTTGTTTGTATTTGTGTTAGCACTGTGATTGATTTACAATCTGGTCATGACGTTCCCTACCTCTCACCCAGTCAGTTGGGATTGGTTCTAGTATCTATATCCATGGTGTGTAATTATGGATTGGTGGATGGATATTCCACAGTGCAACTTTGAAGCTGATAACGCCTCATCCCACAACCTTAACATTGATTATTTTTCTGACAGCATCACTTGGTGTGTTTTATTCCTTACACAGTTGAAATCACTTCAGAGAAACATTTACTATGTTATATTTTTATTTTGTACATTTTACAATGTATCTTTATAATGATCCCCATAATGACCTCTGCAGATGATAGTAGATGATTTTTAGTCTTTCAAGGGTCAACCAGCAGTATTCTTGAAATAATTTTAAGATTTATTCATTCATTTTATTGTTTCTGATTGGTGGAAACTATATAATTCCTGGTATAGTCGGTTCCGGCCCCTCCCGCGAATTAAGGTAATCCGCGAGTTCTGTACCTGGAAGTAAAACCTCATGTATCATATTACATCCACGAATGAGCAACCGGAAGTAAATACTGTGTATCTATTACATGCGCTAAAATATGCTTCTTAAACACATTCTATAGACAGTCTTACTCATTAATACAGTATTAATGTAGTACACTGTAGTAGTGGTTAATAAAAACTTTTCAATTTTTACTGTTATATTTATTGATGATAAAATATAAACATTATACAGCATGTACTGTTGTAAAGCACTAGTATTAAAGTCTTTTTCAATTATTATTCCAGTACCATACCTGTGGGGCCGGTGGTGTTGTGGTTAGGGTACTGCGCTCATGATCGGGAGGTTTTGAGTTCGAATCCCACTGAGACCCTCACTGTGCTAAGACCCCTGGGCAAGGTCTCTACCACAAGTGTGTCTCTGTTCACCCAGCAGTATAAATGGGTACCAGTAAAAATATACTGGGAAGGTAACCTGCGATGGACTAGCGTCCACTGAACTCCTGGTCGCTTCACGCAATGGAAACTGGGGATAAGCACCGGCCTGACGAGCCACTGTGGCTTGGGTGTCATCATCATCATTTTCTGTAACTGCTTCATCCTAATTAGTGTAACGGGGAGGCTGGTGCCCATCCTAGCCAACTCAGGGCGAGGGCAGAGTACACCCTGGACAGCTCGCCAGGCCATCGCAGGGCGGAAACATGCTGACGGCTTTGCAGCCTACTCTTGTCGAAAGTCAGCAATGGTTCTTTTACATGCCACACACCATAGACAGTGAGAGACATGGTCGGCCTTTGATAAGCTGCACTGGGGGGGGACAGTGACAACCTTGTGGAGAGTTGGACTCGAACCCCCAATCTTTGGATCAGCGATCTGGCGCCTTATACCACTAGACCACCACTGCCCTGCTGGCTTGGGTGTAAAAAACCCAACAGACTTTTTACAGTATCTAAGTTAATGTTTAGAATGTTTGTGCGTGAGATTTTATATTCTGTAGCATGTTTAACAAATGATATCAAAAGGATAAACTTTATTACGCTTCATGTCCTTTTGCATTGAACGTGACATCTCCAAGATGATGCTGCCTAGAGGGGGACGTTGCAGAGTTGTCAGAGTCAAATTTTTTCTTTGTTTGTTTTAATTTGTTTTATTTGTTGTTTTGTTTGTTCATGTTTCGCACTATGCTCATCTATGACCAGTTGACCCCACTACAGCTATGAGATCAGAGTCTTCGGTCATGTACAACTGAGCACGCTCAACTCCTATCCTGAGCTAATATGCTACAGTTGCTCAATGCTAGCCGCACCCCGGCTAACAATAAGCCCAGGTGGGGAGGGGCCAAATGACGCTTGAGATTGAAGGGGATGAAGGCCGTGTAGACAGCTGGTGCAATCGCCTCGTTGGTAGTTCTCTCCTCGAACCATGTTTCACAGAAACACAGCATGGAGCAGTCCTGTAGATCCCTCTGCGCTGCAATCCGAGCATGAAGCTCATCCATCTTGTTTTGCAGGGACTGAAAATTTTCAAGCAGTATGACCGGAAATGCTAACCTTCCACTTCTAACCAAACGCCGGAGACTCTGAGAACTCCGCCTGGGCTTATTAAGACATCCAATGTTTTCTATCGCTTAGCCAGAGAAGGCACACAGCTTTTGAGTGACATCATAGAGCTTAACTGGTAATTAAAACACACTGAAAAAAGAGGCTCATTGACAACTTGTGTGTGAATGAGGAGAAAGGGGCGTTACATCATCTTAACCAATCAACAGGAAGGAGGACAGCCATTGGCTGAATTTGAGTGACATGTTAGTTGCTTGGCAGTCCGCGAATACTCAAACCGTGAGTGCATAACCGCAAATAGTCAAGGGCCTACTGTAATGCATCTTTGCAATGAGATAACCACGCTATTGCATCATAGTCTCAAGATAAGTTGAAAGATTATTGTACAATTGGTACATGCAACATAATATGGCTTCTGTTGTGAAAAAAATAATCAATTATTGAATTTAACTTTTGTATGAACAAACATAGAAGAATATGAGAATTATTCAGGCTTGGAAGGTGATACGACAGACTTTGGCACTGGCAGATAATCATTTGAGTGAATAATTCTCTTTATCATACTTCTCATTTAATAATGGCTAATAATTCTGTAAGTGTTTGGGATACTTCTGTCAGAATAGGTCAGAGCCAATGACCAACCTTGAGGACTGGCAGGGAGTGACTTTCATTCTGGATGCAAGTTTGGTTGTGTTGAGGAGCAATGGTGGCCTGATGGTAGGGTGTTTTATTACCGAACTGAAGGTCCCACTATCACCGGGTTGACACTGCTGTGCCCCCAGTGCAGCTTAATGGGCTATAAAAGGCCAGCCATGTCTCTCACTGTCTGTGGCGAGAGTAAAAGAACCATTGCTGACTTTCAAAAAGAGTTGCCATCCGCATGTTCCTGCCCTGCGATGGTCTGGAGAGCTGTTCAGGATGTGCTTTTCTCTGGCTCTGAGTCGGCTGAGATAGGCACCAACCACCCTGCGACACTAATTAGAATTAAGTGGTTCAGAGAATGAATGAATGAATGAATGAATGAATGAATGAATGGCTGTGTTTTGGGTCAAGCTGCATATTATTTCAACCAATGCATCTCGGAAGGCATTTGTAAGTCACACATGGCCTACTGGATGCTACCATACCTAAAAGACAAAGTCTACGCAATGAGACCTGCAAGAGTCATTCCATTGCTTTGCGTTGTCAGCAGTGTCTGGACCAGTACGGACATCAGTTTGAGAACAGGCGGTGAAAAACAATTGAATGATGTTTGTAAATTCTTTTATATGTTGAAAATTAAACGAATTATCATAAACACCAAGTTTACAATTATTGAAAGTGTGTATACATTTTTTTTGGGACACCCCATATATTGACATTATTTCATGATCTTCTGGAAAAATCTAGAAAAACTGAGATATGTGAACATCCAAAATTCTCCCTTAAATTCATTAATATATTAATAATAAATAGTATTTCCTAAAAATAACAAAACAAATATGAACTAAAATAAAATAGCAAAAAATATAAAAACATACATGACAAATAAAAATAATCTGGAAAAGAAAGGAAAGAGTCTTGCATAGGGCAGTGGTGGTCTGTTGGTAAACGTGCTGGATCACTGATCCGAAGGTTGGGCGTTCAAGCCCCACTCACCACAGGTTATACTCTGCCCTCGCCCAGAGTCTGCTGTGGTGGGCACCAACCTTCCCATGACCCTAATTAATCGGTTGCAGGAAATGAACGATGAAATGAGCGTCTTGCATAACACAAATTGAAATGAGCGTATTGCATAACACAAAGAATTGCATCTTGGTGATGGAGCACATTGTACCCAGGCTGCTATTGGTCCTTGGGAAGAAGACGGCCAATCGCAGCATCACGTTTTCTAATTGGAGCTGTGATTGGCACTTTGACTAATTTCCAGCATCTCTCCTTGTCCCATCACGGCACAGTAAATCCATCACCATCATCATTCAAGTTTGGCTGCAACTTCTTTCGTGGTAAGTACAGTACCCATCTTCATTTTTTCTTTAATTTTAATTGTTACTGCGAAGTAGTGCACAATAATGTTATATTAAATGAATAATATGACAGCGAGGGTTTTAAAAAGTCAAATACATGTTAAATAATTAACTATGATGTTTATACTTTGTGGAAAGTCGCTAATTGCGCCCAGTCCAGGAACCTAACTCCCGCAATAAATGAGGGTTCACTGTGTGTGTGTGCACACACACACACACACACACACACACATATATGTATATATATATATATATATATATATATATATATATGCAAATATTGTTTGTATATTTGTATACAATAAGGATGCGTTGTTTGCATCACAAATGTTCACGTTTCTCACGCAAGCGTATATTTGCTTCATCTGCATTGTATTGACAAGCTGCCTCCAAAATCTGCTGGAACAATCATAGTAATCCCAGCCATGTTGCTCACGTATCACCTGACTATCCAAAACCTCAGCATCACAAGGTCTTGTTGGACCAAACTCTTGATTTTATTTGTCAGTTTCCAACCAATGTACGTGTCTTAGGAATTAGTTTAGGAAAGGAAGAATAAATAACGTCTGACAGCCACATGGGAGTCATTGTGCAGGGTGGAGAGAATCATAGACCTGGGCCACCACTGATTTAATGGCACTGAGAAAAAAGCAAGGATGAATCACACGCCGAATATAAATGATGCACAATAGATAACATGAGCCTATTTGTATTCAGTGCATACACCAAGACATATGGCGCAACCTCTGAAATGTTTCAGATAAGGTGGTGCGTTTGGTTTTCAGATTTTCTCAGGTGTTGTTTTGGATGTGAAAGCAGCTGTAAGGTCATAAATAAATAAGAGTTTGAAATAAATGCACCACAGTTGGAGAATAAATATGATGCGGTTGCGATCAAATACTCATTAAATTCACCAGTCTGATTCGGGATTGCTCAATCAAAGACTTTTTCTTGCCCTGAAAATTGAAGGTCCAACCTCAATTTGTCATCAAAGAAATTAAATTTGACTGTGAGCCAAATAGAACAAAATGGTGGCCCCACACACACACACACACACACACACACACACACACACACACACACACACACACACACACACACACACATACATACCTGGGTGAGGCATTCTTTAGAGATGAGATGGTTTTTTCCTGACAAATCCTCTCGATTGTTTACAAAAGATGGAAAGCTCAGATTCAATTCTGCCACAGGAGCTGAAATAAATCAAAATCCACTCATGTAAGATTAAATTTCTTGATTTGTTTTTTGCAGCATTAATTCCAACAGGCTTCCTTTTCACTGGTTGTCCTTATTCATTGTGTAGTGTGGTGTAGTGTAGTGGGTTGGATGTGTTGTATATGTTGACTATAAATGCAGAAAAAGAGCAGCCATGTAACACAGGAAAGAATCCACGGCACTGGATATACAACATTCAGTTGATTTCAAGGCAGTTTGGCTTGTCACAACAGTTTATATCTGTGCACTCTTTCTCTCCGTCTCTCACTCAAGCTGTCTACTGGTTTTTCGCTCACTTTGTCTTTCTGTCTCTCTCAGTACTTAATTGTGTTTTGATGTTTCTTGTGGTGATGCTTCATTCTCAGCAGGCGTATACATCCAACCTGCTTATGCGTTATTTTAAACACACACACACACACACACACACACACACACACACACACACACACACACACACACACAAAGTGAGGGAGAAGGAGGGGGAGAGACAGCGAGGGAGAGAGATAGAGAGAGAGAGAATTTTATTCTTTAAGCCCCCAATGCACCCACCCCAGCATGACGAGTGTTCAGCTGCAAGTGTGTCCGCATGTCTGAAGAGCATGCAGCTTTACCTGATCTCCGCTGGCCCCTGCCCTCCTGCACTCAGCCGAGGAAGTAAATATTTGCACGCAGTCCTGAACTGCTGAGTGCTGTCTTCGACCCAGCAGTCTGCACAGCATGAAATATTTATAACCTCGAGAGTGTCTACGTGTCTACGTGTGTTTGCACGAGAGACAACATATTGTAAAGACTCTGAGAAGACAGACAGGAGACAGAGAGTCCTTGACTGAAAGTATGGAAAGAAAAGCCTTAAATTGAGGCTGACAGAGGGAGATGGATATCTGCAGGGATGTAGAGAGATCGAATTGGATGGAAGAAGGGAGGGGGAAGATGTAGCGGGAAAGAGACAGAGTGAGACGTGGGTGTTCCTCCTATCAGATGGATCATGTCGTGTTTTTTATTACGCTGTGAATGCGGGTGATGATTTTTTGATCGCAGCGGTACAATTGCATGGCCTTGACTGGCAGCCAAAAGCCTCAAATTCCCATGATTCCACAGGGGGAAAGACAATTCTTTATTTTTGGCCTCACCAGCAGGAATGGTGCAGAATTAAAGACTTAAAAGGTTTACTTTGTATGACCGGAACCTTTCCGATTAGACAAGGCTTTGAGTACTGTTCTATTTTCAGAATTACAGTGGTACCTCACCTTACGATAGTCGCAGCAAATGAAAAATCCAGGTTACGAAAAACATTTTCCAAAATTTTTTGTCTCTGTATACGAAACAAGTTCTCCTTACAAAACTCGCCAAACACGTCATTCAAACATTCAAACACACCATTCAAACATTAAAACTCGCCATTCAAACAGTCAAACAATGCACGAGCTGCTTTCCCATTGACTATCTTCCAACATCCCACCCCATTGTCTCCCATTGGCTAGAAGGGATGACGCAGCTCTCTCTCATTGGCTATTATGGAGCTGTATCTCCCATAATGCTTTTCGTGTAAAGGACAGAGTTACTGTTTTTTGACTCAGGCTTTTAACCTTCCATAAACCTTTGCAAGATTATAACTCTGCTAAGAAGACATGGTCAACATACACACACACACACACACTCACACACACATACACACACACACACACGTGATCTCTGGTGTGAGTGAAAAGAGGAAGCGGGCTCATGATATCGCAAACCCATCTACCATCGGTACGATATTGAAGCAGAATGAGGTCTTAAAAGGTATGCTTTTATAATTTTTAAAGGGTTTAGGGGATAGTATTGGGGCCTTGGACCGAATTGCGCGTTTTACATGTAAAATGTGGTTCAATTTACGAAAAATCCAGGTTAAGAAAAAGACTCTGGAACGGATTAATTCCGTAAGGTGAGGTACCACTGTATATATTTAAAACTAACATATTGGCTGTTACTTTTCGGTGTTACCCAGAACCAACTGCAGATTAAATTTCCAGATATACGCTCGGAGCAAATCCACATCTGATTCATGGAACTGATCAAACTGCTCTACAGGATCAATTACTCTTGCTTACTCATCAAGCATCAGCTGTGCGAACACAAACTCCATCCGTTATCTTTAATGTATAGCAACAATAGTATGCGCAGTCTGACTGGATGTTGAGCAATCTGGCAGTTCCCAAACGGACCAGTCAATAACTCTTTTTTCCTGCCCACTAGCACTCAATCAAAATACGAACATCAGATAACATCAACCTTTTCTTTTTTCCCTCTCTCCCTGTATTTGAAAAAATATCACATCTAACCTCACTCTTGGTAAAATAAATCCCAAAAGTCGAGAAAGCAAAGTTGTGTTGTTACAGGCTTTGCTTTGTTTCAGTGAGCTCAACCTTGTTTCAAATAAAAATTATGCCTGATATAGGCATCAACTTATTCTTCCCTTTTTGGATATATCTTTTTTCAGGAGGGGCACGACAAAAATCCCATATAATATTTAATTTATTGACCTTGTACTAGTATGTTTGGTCAGTACATGGAAATTCAGGACCTCAACTTTCGAATCACCACAACATGTCTTAATTCATGAAGGAGCCAATAAAAAGAAATCAGGCTTTAGAGTAGTCATCTAAGATGCAAGAACAAAAAGGAAACCATTTCAGTGAACCTCAGATAGAACTGATTGTGTATAAGGTTGAATTAATGATGCACTTAAAATGTGATCAGAAATTAAATATGAAAGTTATCTACTGTATTAAGCATAAAATTAAAATATTAACAGAGCAAAGGATGGAACAAATGGTTTATTTCCACTTGTTTTCTGAACTGCTTATTCCTAATTAGGGTCACAGGGAGGCTGGCACCCATCTCAGCTGAGTCTGAGCAAGGGCAGAGTACACCCTGAACAGATCGCCAGGCCATCGCAGGGCAGAAACACACTGATGGATATGCAACTACTATTGACAAAAGTCAGCAATGGTTCTTTACAGCCTCTCGCCATAGACAGTAAGAGACATGGCCGGCCCTTTGATAACACAAGTTAGACACGGGGAGACAGTTACAACCCATTGAGAGTAGGTCTTGAACACCCAACCCTAGGATCAATGATGCAGCACCTTTACCAGCAGGCCACCACTGCTCTAAAGGTTTATTTTCAATGTTTAAATTTTTCAACCTGAAATAAATAGTACAGTTGGCCCTCTACTTACGCAACCCTCTGGGTACGAAAACTCCAGGTTACAAAAAACATTTTCCTAAATTTTCATCCTCTTTTTACGAAAAGCACCAAACCGCTATTCAAAAATTCAAACGTGCCATTCAAAATTCAAACCATGCACAAGTTGCTCTCTCAGTCGCTGTGTCCCAACATCCCACCTCACTGGCCTCCCATTGGCCAAAAGGCAGCTGAACTGTACCCATACTTCCTGTATCTATACTTCCTGTTTGTCACACACGTGAAGGACAGTTGAACAGGACTGTTGGCTTCTTTTGAGATCATTGCAGCATTATATTTCGTTATCGCCGAAACAATCGGTACGATATTGAAGCAGAAGGAGACCTTTCAAGCAAAAATATAGTGAAGGAGGCAATTATTTCAGCACGATATTGAAGCAGAAGGAGCATGAGCAGAGTGCTCCATGGGACAAGACCTCCGATCTTGCAAGGAAGCAAGTTAATATTGAATCAGGACCCCTGACCTTTCAAACAGGTACTGTAATTCCACTTTAAATACAACATCTCGTCCATTTAAACATTTAAATAGAATTGTTCTGTCAGCTGCGCGTTGCGTGTTGGCGGAGCCCGCATTCGACAAAACACACCATAGAGACAGAGTTTGGACCTCCGATCTGTCAAGCAGGGAATGCGCTTTGAATTCCCCGTCTTAAAATGCTCCGGCATCCTGCGTGTGTTTGAATGGTTTAATAAATAGTTTTCTTTTACTTTTAACACATATTTCATACATTTTTCATACAAAATTGGTGTACTTTTATAATATTTAAAGGGTTTATGGGGTAATCTTGGGAGCCTTGGAACAAATTACCCATTTTACATGTAAAATGCACCTCTACTTACGAAACCTCCGCGTTACGAAAAAGGCTCTGGAACGGATTAATTTTGTACATAGAGAGCCGACTGTATTATGTGCTGTAGGTGTGGTATGTGGAGTATAATTAATTAAATAAGCATGCTGGCAATGGTGGCCTGGTGGTAAGGTCACTGATCCCAAGGTTGTGGGTTCAAATCCTACTCTCAACGTCACTTCTAACTGTCACCCAGTGCAGCTAACTGGGTTGTTAAAGGCCGGCCATGGCCCTTCAATGTCCATGGTGTGAGGCTGTAAAAAAACCATTGCTGACTTCCATCAAGAGAATGCTGCATAGCCGTCAGTGTGTTTCCAACCTGCAATGGCCCAGCGAGCTGTCCAAGTTATACTCTGCCCTCGCCCATATTCGGCTGAGATAGGCCAGCCTCACTGCAAACCTAATTAGAATAAAACAGTTCAGAAAACGAATAAATACAGAGATTTAAGCCAAAATATGATAATTTTATTACTTCCAAAAGGGTTGGTGCATTTAAATGTCAGGGACCCATGTTCAGACACTTATTCTAGAATTCAGTACAATTCCTAATCCTCAATAGTTCTGGAAGCTGTTTGCCCACCTCCTCCTGAAAAGCTGATTTTCGGTATGTTAGCTGATCCGCCTGTTTGGCTTCCTCCACTTGATTATGAGCTTTCTGCTTTCTGTGCTGACTCTGCTCAGATTGGTTGCCTAAAAACGCCATGCTAAGTGTGCTAGTAAGGGTGGAGATACTGCTGCGAATATGGATGGCACTATGAGAAGTCCATTAGAAGGCTTAGCACGCTGTGAAGCACCACTGTGCCCCCAAAACGTCAATGTGTTTACAGCCAGCTCAAAGTCCCAAAGGGGAAATTTAAACATGAACTAACCCTGTTATGTGTCACTGTGTAATTGTCGAACATGGGTATTCAACAGTATAACAACATTTATGGGCCATAAACTTGTTAAAAGCATATTTATCCTTTAAAGTTGTTTTTTTTTTTTTTCCAATCAAGAATTTCCTAGACATTAGTTTGAGTACAGGCAGACAGGTTAATCTCCTGGTCCCCAGGTGTCATGTAGTGTTGATCTTCACAGAAGCAACCTCATGCATCTGAGCAATGAAAGTTGTTTAAAAGACAATACAAAATTTTCAGTTGTTTGTTTATTAAATACCCTCACTTTCTATGGATAATGGGGACCAAGACCCCCACTACGATTTCCATGAAGTAGGATCGACCCCCCTGACTGATGTATACATACATGTATATGTGGATATAATATCAATAAATACATTCAATGCTATAAATACTTATAATACAATTAAACATTCAAAAATAATGCATACGCTGTAAATACAATATAAATACACACACACACACACACACACACACACACACACACACACACACACACACAGGCACGCAGAAAGGTGCGCACCTCACAAAAATGTAAATAGTTCTGGTGGGAGGTTTTGGGTTGGTTTTGTTTTGTGTAGGTTTTTTTGTTTATTTGTTTTTGGGGTTTTTTTTTTGCATAATTGACCGTTTTATGGCATTTAACTTGATGATTATTAAAAAAAATAAATAAAAACGCGATGCACTGAAGCCGTAATAATTAAAGTGCAAAGTAGCGAGGGATCCCTGTATTACATTGATTATACTTCATAATTAACTTTTTTTTTCTTTTCAAGATTGACATGGAGCCTCCCCTGCCTTCCCTAAATACACATCACTGTCCACAATGGACCGTTTACAAACTCCACTTTACAACAGAGGCTGCACCAATCTGCTTATCGATCTCCAGTTCCATTCTTCCCTCAGTGGTGAACCAGACACTGAAAGACTTGATCTCCTCCACTTGAAATAGAATCTCATTCCAGACCTGGAATAGATAGATTGCTATAACCTTCCTCTGTCCAATTTCAACCAGAATAATCCTACTAAATCATAAGCATTTGTTAGCTGTTCATAAGCACAAATAGTGATTCATATTTCCAGCAGCACAGTGGTATAGTGGTTAGCACATCCACCTCACTGCAAGAAGTGGGGCCGGATGTTTCTGTGCGAGTTTCATGTTCTTCCTGTGGTTGCATGGGTTTCCTTGCAATCGGTATGGGTTGGGTTGTGTACAGTGCCATAGTGGCTAGTACATCCACCTCACAACTATGTCCCGGATTGGAGTCCTAGTCACTATGGCACTGTACACAACCCAACCCATACCGATTGCAAGGAAGCCCATGCAACCACAGGAAGAACATGAAACTCGCACAGAAACGTCCGGCCCCACTTCTTGCAAACGGTATGGGTTGGGTTGTGTACAGTGTCATACTGGCTAGTACATCCACCTCACAACAAGGTCCTGGATTGGAGTCCTAGTCAGCAAAGGTGCTTTTGTATGGAGTTGGCATGTGCTCCCTATTTGTGTATGCTGGTTTCCTCTGGATACTCTAGTTTCCTTCCAAAGGAGTTATGTATCATAATGTGTCTTAGAGTTATTTACTGTTGGAGTTAGTTTATCCTCAATGTTGAAGATTAGCAGATGGGAAGATGGGTGAAAATTAAAATGTGTCTGTACAGATTGGAGCCCTGCTACCAGGAAGTGGAAGACACTATGGTTAGGGAAGGTAGTTCATAAGCATCTGCTGGCAGTATGTTATTGCATGTGAACATGCAAGCTATTTGGAACTAGCCCCAACTACTTCAAGCTGCACTACCCATTTGGAGATATACGGCCATATTGGGAGATGAAGCACCAATTTGTAGCTAGCTTTGCTAGATCTTTTCAAGCTGTGCCATCCATTTTGAGATGCATCTTCCATTTGGAGCTTTAGTAAGTTAGAGCTAGGCTCACTCTTTTGAAGATATACTCTCAATCTGGTGATAGCGCCACCTTTTTTGGCACTGTACCACTCATTTGGATATTTGCCATTCATTTGTAGCTACACCACCCATGTTTAGGTGCACCATCCTTTTGAAGCTACACAACTACAGTATTCGGTGTCCCACACTATGCATTTAGAACGGCACCACCTGCTGTATCATGTATTTGTAGCTGTGCAATCCATTTGAAGACAGCTCAACCCCTTAATAACTGTTTGCTATTTGTAACTACAGTAGTTTCCTCCATTTGGAAGTGTACCACCAATTTGCGGCTGCACTAATCATTTGGAGCAACATTCACCACCCAGTTTAGAATTAAACTCCCCATTTGAAGACGTACTACCAGTTTATGGTTACCCCCACCCATTTGGAGCCCTAGCATCTATTTGGAACCATGTCACCCATTTGGAGCTGTTCCACTTATTTGGAGCCCCACTTGGAGCCCCATTTGGAGGTGTCCCAGCTTTTTGAAGTTCCAAAATAAAAATAAAGGCGATCAAATATCAAAAACAGGACAAAATGCTGAAGGATATATAAGACAACATGCAAGGCTTGACAAACACAATGAAGCAGATAGCATGCACTTATGCGCAATGAGCTGGTAAAATGTGTCAGCTGTTCGTACTCTGCAGAAAATGTTTTTTTTTTTTCCCCATATTATCTGTGCAAAATGAAAACGGAGAAACAAGAAAAGCTGTTTATTTGTCCTCGCACAAGTCCAAATGAAAGTATAATTTAGAGCTGCAGCTAGGAAGCTAGAAAACCGTAACATTATTGAGGTAAGCCCCGACAAAATGGATTATCTGCTCATCAAATGACTCCTTACTGCCTTCCTGCCTCAATAGTTTTGATGATTTCAAATTTCTTTGCCACTTCATCTTTGCCCTAATAGCATTCAGCCAGTAATGGGGCATGCCTGAAGCGGTGACCTGGCATAACCATGGAAATGGGTGTAGAACAGTGATGAATATAGTCATATTGTATTATCATTGAGAGAGCACAGAAGGATTTGTTGTGGGATTAGACCATGATTTAATTCGGTTTAAAATTGAGTTTATTGAAATTTAATATAATGAATTTTCATTGAATTGTTATCTACATTTACTACTCTACAGTTATTCTAGGATGTCTCATGTAATGGGCAGACAATTTTGCAGTACTCTACAGGGGACCAGACTCTGAATCTGTCTCTTTGGCTCATTACCATTTTGTCTATCACAATGTCCTGCCAGTGTTACATGGCAACTCTACACATGACATTTTTGCCTACTGACTGTCTTACTTAGTTTGATGATATCGCTATAAGAGGCACTACCAACCTGGGACATCCCACCCACAAAGTTTTACGCATTGCTTCTATCAAAACTGGAGAAAAGAGGGGAGGGGGTTGTTGGGGCGTTAGCATCTTAAGTGTTGTATACCTTATGAATTGAAATGAAAACCTTTATAATGTTGCTGTAGTTTATCTTATAGCTTCATACTGGCCTGAACAGTGGTGGGCCATCCAAGGACAGCCTTCTCTACTGGACTAGACACTATCCAAAACATGGACCTACATTTACAACTATAAATTCTAGTATTTGTTCAATTAATTTGTATTAATTTATGTGCAACAGTTTATTCTCTTGATTTTGTAGCATGTCTCTTAGCTGCACTGCTTTCGGTGTATGTGGATGCCAGATGGGTTTTTTTGTCCAATCAGATTTAAGCTTCTATGTGCTGCCGTGTCAATCTAATCTGTCCAATGCCTTAAGAATCAGCAGTGCTGGTTGATGTCATTTAAACTGTATTAGCAATGTGGCTGCTTCTTTCACCAGTCAGATTTCAGATTCACCCCACAGAGCCAGCTAGCTGGCTTACAATAACGTCAGCATTTTTCCGTCCTCTGATTGGTTGGTAAGAACAAAATGTGTTGAGTAGTCTGTAGTTATCAGCACAGAGAACATTTAAATTAGAAGTTTTTTTATGCCCACAATGGCTGATGGGGGAGGAGAAATTAACCTGGAGTCAGACATTCTTATAACTCCATTTTCAAGGCGGACTTTTCCAGAAAAGCTAGAGATCGTAAAGAGAGCACGAGGTTTACCGTTTGTTACATTTGGCCAAATGTCAAATTTACTGGGAACTTCCACAAGTAAACACTGGCGAATGTTATGCAATGCTCAGACTTACTAGCAGAAATATGTGACATGCCTCTCTCTCTCTCTGTAATGCCACACCTTGTTATATTTTTATTGTTGTATGTTTTGCATATTATTGATGGTTTGCATAATTTTAATGAGATGATGGTGGTACAAAGAAGTGAATTAAATCCATTAAGTCCCACTGAAGGTCCAAGTACCAAATGCATCACCCGACACTGGGCCTGAATAATTTTGGGTTATTCGGAAAACATTGGAAATGCATAATATTTACACTATGTTTTGAAATGATGGCAGCCATGACTTAATTGGGAGAAGACTACTGCACATTGTACGACTCTATAAAAGCATTTTTGCTTATGAGTATAATATAAACCTTTGTAAAGCTGCCATTAATTCCATAAGATCCACACTGGACATTTGTTGTTTTTATCATTCCCTTTCATCATCATTCTTTGGGTTTGTCATACATTTGCTGATGGCGCAAGATTTATTAGTGATGCTTTAAAATGTCAGGCATGAACAATCACTCTGGTTACGTCATAGTGCTGAATTTTTCACTCTTAATGTGCAGCTGTAATTTGTACTTGACACAAGGACAAGTGGGGTAAAATAAATAAAGAATCAGACACATACAGTGGTACCTCTCTTTGCAAAATTAATCCGTTCCAAAGCCTTTTTCGTAACCTTCCTTTTTTTGTAAATTGAACTGCATTTTACATGTAAAACGTGTGATTCGTTTCAAGGCTCCCAATACTTCCCCCTAAATCCTTTAAAAATGATAAAAGCATACCTTTTAAGACCTCCTTCTGCTTTAATATCGTACCAATGGTAGACGGGTTTGGCCATATTCCTTTGCGATATCACTAGAGCCCGTTTCTTCTTCTCACTCGTACCGGAAAATCACACGTGTGTGTGTGTGTGTGTGTGTGTGTGTGTGTGTGTATGTGTGTGTATGTGTGTATGTGTGTGTGTGTGTGTGTGTGTGTGTGTGTGAGAATGTGTGAGTGTGTGTGTGTGCGCGCGTGTGTGTGTGCACATGTGTGTTGACCATGTCTTCTTAGCAGACTTATAATCTTACAAATGTTTATGGAAGGTTAAAAGCCTGAGTCAAGAACTAAAACATTTAACAACAGTAACTCTGTCCTTTACACAAAAAGCATTATGGTAGCTGAGAAGGAAATGCGTCATCCCTCCTAGCCAATGGGAGGCCAGCAGGGTGGGATGTTGAGAGATAGCCAATAAGAGGGAGCTGCATCATCCCTCCTAGCCAATGGGAGGCCAGCGAGGCGGGATGTTGGGAGATAGGCAATGGTAGGTAGCTGGGTCATCCCTCCTAGCCAATGGGAGGCCAGCAGGGGTGGGATGTTTGAATGTCATTGATGGGAGAGCAGCTCGTGCATTGTTCGAATGGCACATTTTAATGTTTGAATGGCACATTTGAATTTTTAAGATGGCGCTTTTGTATTGTGAATTTGTTTCTTATCCAGAGACAAAAATGTTAGGAAAATGCGTTTTGTAACCTACATTTTTCGTTTGGTAAGACTTTTGTAAAGTGAGGTACCACTGTATATACAGGCGGTCCTCACTTAGCGACGTACTCAGTTAACAACAATTCGGACTTACGACGGCCTGTTAAAAATTGTCAAATTTCAAAAGTACACTTTTACTGTTAACAAGTCACAGCAGAAACAAAGCAGCTGCATTGTGAGTGTGTGTGCATATGTTCGCACATACCCAGTGTCGGTAGCATCTCCCATCCCACCTCCCTATTCACACACACACACACACACACACACACACGCATGCACACAAACACTCACTCACTTCTCAGTTGGAAGTCTACCACACTGCTAAGTAAGAGAGTTCAAGCGATTGCTAGCAGTTATGGATTCTCACATTCAACAGTCTATACGTATGCAATACAGTAGCCTACTGTACAAATACAAACCAAGCAAAATGTCTACTAAAACGGGGTTTGTTTAACGCCGAACTCGCTTAATGATGGGGTCTACAGAACATAACCCCATCATTAAGTGAGGACCGCCCGTATATACAGGGATTCCTCACTTTCCGTGGTAAATTGGGACTGAGATCCCTCCACAGCTACGAATCCGCGAAGTAGGATCACCCCCCCACCCCGCTGACTGACGTGTACATACATGGAAATGTGTGTATAATATCAATAAATACATATTGAATGCTATAAATGCTTATAATAACAATTAAACATTAAAAAATAACACATAAGATGTAAATAAAATATAAATGCACACATGCGCACCTCACATAAAAATGTAACTATTTTTGATGGGAGGTTTTGGGTTGTTTTGTGTTTGTTTAGGGTTTGGTTTTTTTCTTGCACAATTGGCCTAGTTTCTGGAGTATTGTCCTTCACCTTTTCCCCTATTCTTCCTTACTTTCCTTTTTTTTTAATTCAATGAATATTTAAAAATAAATAAATAACGCGATGCACTGAAGCCGCATGAATTGAAGCGTTAAGTAGCGAGGGATCCCTGTATATGAAGATTCGGTTTGTTTAACCGACATTTAATTTAGCATATTTTAAGCTAAACTACGACGATATTTGTTTTATACAGCCTGGTGTGGTAATATTCTTACTGGTGTATCTCTTACAGTATGTTCAGTATGTACTTTACATTTCAATTCTAGTCCTGCCAAGAAGTTTTTTATGTGCTCTATCTACATTCCTGCATCTTGAATATTTGTGTCATTATTTTACCTTCTATAAATTAATTGGTTGTAATAGCCATGGGTGATATACGGTATATTTAACAATTATTCCACAAACTTGAATCAAACCGGAAGCCTGTTCCATGCAGCAAGACAATAAAGGCATGTTTGTTTTTGAAAAAACTGTCTAATTGTTTAAAATGGAAAAAAATGATTACCACCAAATATTTTAATTTAATATTTTATTGCTCTTCACTGAATTATTCTAAAAGAACAACAAAAGGAGTTTTAGCAGAATTGCATTTTAACAAGCTAATGACATTCACAGTTTCCTCACACCTGGCTCATTGTGCTCGCCCCCAGACACTGGCATTAGGCCACTCTGAAGACTAAAGGCCTTTTTCTTGCAGAAAGATGTTAAAGTTGAATTTTGTAGAAAAGAAGCTGTACAATTCTTGCAAATACATAATACAGGGATCCCTCACTTTCCGCGGTTAATTGGAACCGAGATCCCCACGCAACCATCGAAATCCGCGAAGTATGATCTCACCCCCCCACACACACCCAAGTGTACGTACATGTATATGTATATAATATCAATAAATACATATTCAATGCGATAAATGCTTACAATTAAACACTCAAAAAATACCATAAGATGTAAATGAAATGTAAATACACACACATACAGATGGAACTGAATGAGAAGAAGAGGACACGCATACATACAGGCGCAGATGCGCGTGCACACAGATGCAACAATGTAAGTGCAAACGCTCCCCAGCTTACAAACGAGTTTGGTTCCTGACGGCTGGTTCGATGAATTTGTTTGTAAGTCGTTACAGGGCATTCTTTAGAGGGGAACTTATGTTTAAACCTTGTACAGAACATCTCTCTCTCTCTCTCTCTCTCTCTCTCTCTCTCTCTCTCTCTCTCTCTCTCTCTCTCTCTCTCTCTCTCTCTCTCTCTCTCTCTCTCTCTCTCTAATCATCACATTATCAATAGCATTATGTCCCATTTTTATACTCCTGGTTCCTCTCAAGCACAGCACAGCAGATCTGATCAGATTTACAGAGAGTTTCACTCTTATCCAGTTTATTATAATACTGGAGTCAATTTGTTTCTTGTTTGAAACTTTTAGCAGGAGTTCAGAAATGTGTCGGTTCTGCTTCTCTTCTCGGACCTCCGGTGTAAAGACCATGTCAGCCACGCCTCTCTGCCGGAGCCTAGTATTAAGTGTACCTCAGGATAATGTTTAATCATATTTAATACTTATATTTATCATATATCTTAATAGATTTTATTCCATTTCTATTTCTATTTGTTCTTCAATTTCATTTCTCTTTCATTTCGACCTCGCCCTGTTTGTATCTCTGGATGGTTTTGATGGGAGATTTCGGTTGTTTTTTGTTTTGTGTTTGTTTAGGTTTTTTTTGTTTGTTTGTTTGTTTTGTTTTTTTGCATAATGGCCTTGTTTTTGTGGCATTTTCCTTAACATTTCCCCTATTCTTCATTAATTTCGTTATTTTTTAATCCCATGAATATTTATTTTATTTATTTATTTATTTAAACGCGATGCACTGAAGCCGCATTAATTGAAGCGCGAAGTAGCGATGGATCCCTGTATATTATTTTATTATTTTTATGCATCAATATAAAAAGGGCAATATGTACTTTTCCACAAAATGTTGTTGCTTTTTATGGAATCGATTTAAAATTACCAAAAAAGGCAGGCTAGCATTAGCTTTAATCATTAGCTTTTATAATCTCATTGCAGACTCCTTTTTTCATGTGAGATTTTAGGTAATATTATATGAGCTGATATCACAGTAGTAAATTAACCAATCAGAATGCACGATTTCTTATATCTCATAAACACCAATAAAATAAACACTATATCAATTTTGAATAGACAACCTGTAGTTAAAAACATTTTCTGCATTTTTCTTCAGTATGGACACTTTTCACTCTTTAGGGAGTGTTCTTTTCTTTCATTTCCCAAGATACAAGAAAGAAATAAAGTATTGGCATAGTTTTAAAAGCAAAGAAATTAAATAATGACAATTTTAAACTACGTGTCAGAGAATGACGCATTAGGGGCTTTGGGAGAAGTTATTGAGTGGACGTGTAATCTGCATTTGTGTGTGTGTGTGTGTGTGTGTGTGTGTGTGTGTGTGTGTGTGTGTGTGTGTGTGTGTAGAGGAGGGGGGGTATTTTTATGTGGACCATCATATCACCTCACTTGTCTGCAACAGTGAAGACAACTGCAGTCTCAAGAGCATGCAGACTATGAAGGATTGACACAAAGGAGGGGGCTTAATATAGCTTTTGGAACATGCGCACGCACACACACACACACACACACACACACACACACACACACACACACACACACACACACACACACACACACACACACAAATGTGTGAATACTGCTATCTCCCTGAAGGGATTGAGCAATATGAATTTTTATGTGGTGTTTCCATGCTCTCTCCATGCATGCATGGGTTTCTTCTGGGACTCCAGTTTCCTCCAACTGTCAAAAGAGATGCATATTAGGCTCATTTTTTTATTCCAAATTCCAATAGGTGTAAGAGTGTAAATGTTAATGTCCTAGAGATTAGGTTCTGTTGGTGGCCTGAACTGTATCAGATAAAAACATGCACATGCAATGTAAAACCATGAAAGTGGCCCAAATGCATTGTGGGTATACATGTTTTATTCCCAATTCATTATCAATGCCTTTTTTCCCATCATATAGCCATGTTTCCGTGTTTTCAAGTCTTTCCGAACATTTTACAGACTCTCGAGCATGCTTTTCATGCCTACCTCCTCATGTCATAAATGTAATAACGTAGAACTCTGCTATATAGCTCCAGTACATTTCACTACTAATGTGCGCACTAACTAAACTCTGATTTTTTTGCAGTCCACTGTTGTTTATCATGGAAATCAATATGATCTGGATATTAGGTTATCCACTGTTGGACTGTGTGTCTGTGTATGTGTGTATTCTCAGTCCCGTTCCAAAATGAAAGTGGTCTTCAGGCCATAGAAGCAGTCAGATGAAAGTGCAAATTGGTTTTATTTTGTTTTTGTTTTTTATTATTATTATTATTATTATTATTATTATTATTATTCATGAGTCACTGTCACACTGAGCAAAAATATGTCCAAACACAGGCATGAAGTGGAGTTAAAACAAGCCAGAAATGTCAGGAGGTGTCTCAGAAAGCAGACACTGCTGGCCAAGGTAGACTCACACATGTAACACGTAGGCTGGCTCTGTGTGCTATCTCATTAATTGTGCTCAGCTTTAAAACTGTGTGAGTTTTGTAATATATCAAGTTTTTTGTTTTTCACACAAGACACAGCATGACATGTGATTTCTCAACTTTATATGAATTAGATATGACTCAACAAAGCGACACATCCACATTCTGGCTCAGATAAATCCATCATTTTACTGGATGGCTTGTGTAATACAACAGTTATTATTGTTGTTGTTTATTTATTTATTCATCTTAACATTTAAGAATTTAGATCCAAAACCCTCTAAGTACACCTGGTATCTTTTGTTTGATATAATTCTAAATAATTTTATTTCTCCAAAATATAAATACATTTCATTCAGTGACTTATACACATTTTAGTGGAGATTAATTAAACTTGGAGAATATGTCCATAGAAGCCTAATTAAAAATCTTTAATTTTAAACAAATGATGCCTGATGAATTTCCAGATTTTGCTTCTGACGTATTCATCCCCTTTTGCAAACTGCATTTCCAATTTTTCCTATGTTGCATCCTATCCTGCTGTATACGACATCACCAGGGATATCGAATAAATATGAAAGGCAGTATTCTTTTGGGAAATGAAATATATTGAGCTCCGATGTCTTTCTGAAACCGTTTGCTTACTCCTCATGTACATGAATGTAAGTGATCTCTGCACCGGGCATGATGATGTTAGTAAAAATCACCATCTTTTTTTTAATTCACTTGAAATCATATTCCTTCTTCTGTTTATCAATACAGGGATCCCTCACTTTCCACAGTTAATTGGGACTGAGATAACCATGCGACCATTGGATTTCGCAAAGTAGGATCATCCCCCCTGACCGACCTATACATATATGTATATGTGTATATCATATCAATAAATACATATTCAACACTATAAATGCTTATAATAACAATTAAACATTCAAAAATGATGCATAAGATGTAAATAAAATATAAATATATACACATACAGACGCACACGCACTCAGATGCGCACCTCATAAAAAAATGTAACCAGTTTTGATGGGAGGTTTTGGGTTGTTTTTTTGTTTTGTGTTTGTTTAGGGGTTTTTGTTTTTTGGGGTTTTTTTTTTTTTTGCATAATTGGCCTTGTTTTTGCAGCATTTTCTTTAACATTTTCCCCATTCTCACTTAATTTCCTTATTTTTTAATTCTATGAATTAAAAAAAAAAAAAAACACGATGTACTGAAGCCGCATGAATTGAAGTACGAAGTTGCGAGGGATCCCTGTACTTGAGCTCATACTTATTTGCTTTCTACAAATTGGTGTTGTACTGCCAAGTTATCATGTGCGTGTATATTATTTCTCTATTTCTCATGTCATGCAGTTGTGCTACTGTAAACAAACACCAAACCAAAAAAAAAAAAAAATCATGTTAAACATTTGAATAAGAGATACAAATCCTGTGCGGTGGTAAACCAGGGTGGTCTGACAGGAAAAGTTGTGTATTCAGATGAAATAAATCAATAATTGGTGATCAAGAACAATAAGCAATTTAATATTGAATCAACATCTTTAAATGGAAACACTACTGTTAAAATAATGCTGTATAGGAAGCAGTAGAGATTGTGGTTTCGGAAGTGTTTCTATAACTAGTACAGTTTGATTGGTTTGATAAATAAGTAAACATGAATAAATAAACTATCATGTCAATCATTCATTGATTCATTCATCTTCTGAGCTGCTTAATATCCTAATTAGGTTCACTGGGAGGCGAGCGCCCATCACAGCTTATTCTGCGTAAAGGTGGAGTACACCCTAGATCACTTGCCAGGCCATCACAGATGCTCATTTGTTCATTTTCTGTAACTGTTTAATCCTAATAAGGCTCGTGGGGAGGCTGGCACCCATCCCAGCTGACGCCGGGCGAGGGCAGAGTACATCCTGGCTCGCCAGGCCATTGCAGGGTGGAAACATCTGAGGCTTTGAGGTCTACTTTTGTCGAAAGACAGCAATGGTTCTTTTACATGAACCTCACGCCATAGACAGTGAGAGACATGGCTGGCATTTGATAGCCCAGTTAGGTGCACTGGGGGGGGACAGTGACAATCTGTGGAGAGTGGGACTTGAACCCTCAACCTTAGGAGCAGTGATCCAGCACCTTTACCACCAGGCCACCATTGTCTCCATCACAGATGTCAAACAACCAATTTTTTCATCAATGGAAAGGGGTCTGTAGATAGTACAGTTGGATTGCAATGCTAATATTTTTATTTATTTATTTATTTTTAACAAACTAATGTGATATGTACTTTATCCATTGACATTTCCCCCATGTTTTCACATAATTAAAATTAAAATTAATTTGTTATTAAAATATTAAATAAAAAAATAATCACTATTAAATTATTAAACATTTAAAATTATTTAGTTATTATTAATTCATTATTTATAACACTTTCTAAATGTATTTTTAAAATATGCTATCATAAATTTGCATGCTGGAATACATTATAGCTGCTACTGTTTTGCAGGACTTGGACATTTGGCATTTTTCTGAACTGTTGATTTCATTTAGTTTTAACATTTGTACTGTAAGTACTGCAAGTATTCCGAGTATTTTGTTTTTCTGCTTGGTATGTCTATGGAGGACTATAGCACGGTATCAAGGACAGCTTTTTGTGAAAGTCACAAGTAGTTGAGGTCATTTGGGATTCTCTAAGTGGACTTATGTTCCTCGCAGTTCCCTCAGTGATGCTTTGGGAGCTCCGAAAAATATCGCTGCAACACTTACTGGTGGCTAATTTAGCCGAGGGCACAAATGCAATGAAGTGTTTGCAAGATCAACAGTCCTCACCCACAGGAAATCAAATAGTCATTCATTCCCTCTGCTGTGAATACCCAATTTGTTAAAATTTGTCAGACAGGCAGCTGAAATGTTTTTTTTTTTTTTTTTAGTAATATAGATTTTTGCCCAGAATTAAAATAGCAAACATACAAATAAAACCAAAATGAATTCAGTGCTCTTCCCAATCATTTGTTCTATATTTTATTAATATCAATAAAATGTACTTTTTTCTTCTTTTCCGTTTGGCTGTTCTCCTCAGGGGTCGCCACAGCGATTCATCTGCCTCCATCTTCATGGCTTTCAATAAAATGTACTTCAGCAGCTTTAGTTTAAATATTTAAATTTATATTAAATTACATTTGCTGAATAATATAAAAAAAAATTCCCCCAGTGCAGCTAACTGGGTTATCAAAGGCCGGCCAAGTCTCTCACTGTCTGTGGTGTGAGGTTCATGTAAAAGAACTATTGCTGACTTTCAACATGAGAAGCTGCAAAAGTCGTCAGCGTATTTCTGCCCTGGGATGGACTGACGAGCTGTTCAGGGTGTACCCTGCCCTCACCCGGAGTAGGGTGGGATGGGGGTGCCAGCCTCCCCACGACCCTAATTAGGATTAAGTGGTTACAGAAAATGAACAATGAATATAAAAATGAAATGGAAATTATTCAATAAAATTAATCAAATGTGAGGCCCTCCACCAAAAGTAGGCGCTTGTCGCGAGTGATGCATGGCGATATTTCAAGTCAGCAAGTGATGACATCACTTGCTCACTTGAAATACGGAAGTTCGGGTAAGCCGAGCTATGTCTCACAAGCGCCTTGCGTCACTTGTGACAAGCGCCTATTTCCGGTGGAGCACGTCACAAATAATTAATTAGATTGTCAGTAAAAGTAGAACAAATAAATATCACAAATATAGAATAATAATGTTTATTATCAAAAACACAACCAAGTAAATCAAAAGCATACAACAAGGGGTAAGATTTAAAAAAAAAAAAAAAAAAGGCAAAAGGCTGGGCAATGTACAAATGATTGGACTAGTTAAACGTTAAACTCCAGTGTACATGAAAACCACAAACCAGGACAAAAAGCATAAACCAGGACAGCCGTGCATGACAGAAAGATGCTGGAACAGAATAAGTTGGCACACGTGCAATAAGAAAACTCTGTGTGGTTGTGATTGAGCGACCGCTGTAGTTTCTGTAGTTGTTGGATGGAGTATGTGGCAGCTGTGTATATGGTCAGGGGTGGGGCGGTGGCGTAGTGGTTAGCACGTCCACCTCACAGCAAGAAGGCCTGGGTTCGATTCCAGGCCTGGGTGTTTCTGTGTGGAGTTTGCATGTTCTCCCCATGCTTGTGTGGGTTTCCTCTGGGTACTCCAGTTTCCTCCCACAGTCCAAAAACATGCACAGTAGGTTAATTGGCTGTTCCAAATTGCCTGTAGCTGTGAGTGAGTCCGTATGTGGCCTGGCAGACCATACGGTAGATCATTGTGATCACAGCCATGACAATCCCTGTATGAGCATCATTCAAGCTTCAGGGATCGACGGCCATTCCTCATGATTGGATGTAGACGTAGAGAGAGAGATGCGGATAGTCAATGTTGCATTCTGGGAAGCGTAGTCTTGATTCTCAGTTGGCACTAATTTTTCATGTTGACATAACTGAGGTTAGAATGGGTTTACATACAGAATCATTTCTAAATTCTCCTAAAATACATTAATGATTCTAAATAACAGACTTACGGGAATTGTACACAAAAGGACCAAGTTTGATCTGACTAAAAAAATAGAAATTCTGATCAGTCTTTCTTATTGTAAGATCTCATGTGCAAAAATAATTACCTGACCAATCAGCTGATTAGTGGGTTTGATGTCATTCAACAGAGTGGCCAGCAGAAAAAGCTTGAGATGTGGGTCCTATGCATGTATGTATGTATTAGCTTCCCTCATGTCTTGGAGCTGAGTGGTTATATATTTTAACACACAATAATAGGAAACAGGCTTTTTATTTGCCCAACATCTCAACTCTCAGCTTCAACGCATCAATGAGATTATGACTGTCTCCTTGTTGTTGTATATATTTCCTGTTTCTTTTAAAGTGCACAGGAACAATAAACAGATAAAAACAATTCATCAGCCATAGTCAAAGGATCTCTTGTTTTCTGTAGCGTATCCTCGGTTGCAGTTTATCCAGGAATATTCATTTACATGCAAATTATTCATCTGAAACATACAGGGTTGGAGAGATAAAAATTTTTCTCCCCCCCCCCCCCCCCCCCTTTCCCCCCCAGACACACACATACACACACACACCTCAATTTATTTTATTTATTTTTTCTATTCTGATTAATGAAATGATGACAGGACATTTAAAAAGAATGAAATGTAATCAATACAATTTCATCATCATTTTCTTTACCCGCTTAATCCTAATTAGGGTCGCGGGGAGGCTGGTGCCCATCCCAGCCGACTCCGGGCGAGGGCAGAGTACACCCTGGACAGCTCGCCAAGCCATCGTGAGGCGGAAACACACTGACAGCTATGCAGCTACTCCTGTTGAAAGTCAGCAATGGTTCTTTTACATCAGGGGTCGGGAACCTATGGCTCGCGAGCCAGACGTGGCTCTTTTAATGACCGCATCTGGCTCTCAGATAAATCAGGTGGCCTTTATTAACAGAATAACTAATACATAATTTCGCTGTCCTTTAAATAAAAATACAGAAAAAAGCCATGGAATAAAACAAAAACATAAATAAATCTTGTGCTTTTAAATCTATACGTCTATTTTCAAAGCCACTTGTCACTTTGCGTACAGCGGAGAGCCAATCCTTTCTGTACTCCAGTGTGTGGGCGGGGCCGATACCTTGACACTCTAAATTTATTGAATCATATGCAACAGCCTGTGCGAGTTGTTTTTGAGTAAAGAGGTAAATTTCCCTCGTTTTTGATCCTCTCATTTGCACAAAGCCAAGCAGAGCTGGCAAGCAAAACCCAAATGGACAGACATGGATGGATAAACTTCAACCTGCAGTCCAGCTGATTGCCAAACCTTGGAATGCGCTTCCTGTCACATACCAAGCACTGCAGCATGTGAGTCGTGTTGTATTGACCATGTTTGGCTCCACATGCGCATGCAAGCAGTCCTTCTCACACGTGAAAAACATCAAGACAAACCTGCGGTCACGTTGCACAGATGGAAGCCTAAACGCCTGCATGAAGCTGAACCTCACCACGTATCGACCAGACTACAAAGCCATCAGCAAAACCATGCAGCTTTCTTGGTCAGAAAGGTTCCCGACCCCTGTTTTACATGAACCTCACACCATCGACACTGGAAGACATGGCTAGCCTTTGATAACCCAGTTAGGTGCACTGGGGGGACAGTGACAACCTTGTGGAGAGTGGGACTCGAACCCTCAACCTTAAGATCAGACTTCCAGCACCCTATACCACTAGACCACCTCTGCCCTATCAATAAAATTTATTTTTTTAAAAGATATACAGGAGAATATGTATTTATTCTCACCACCTCCAGTTGGCTAAAGTGAATAGGTGGCTCTTAGTGCTGAAACAGGAATTTCCACTTTGAAGCAAAACCTTGAAATTCATTCATTCATTTATTTTCTGAACCGCTTAATGCTAATTCGTGGCATGGCTTGTGCCCATCTCAGCCAACTCTGGGTGAAGGCAGCTTGCCAGTCCATTTCAGGGCAGAAACACACTTACGGCTATGCAGGCTACTCTTGACGAAAGTCAGCACTGGTTCTTTTATCATGAACAGTGAGAGACATGGCCGGCCTTTGATAACAAAGTTGGGTGCACTGGGGAGGAACATGGACAGCAGTGACAACCCGGTGATAGTAGGGCTTGAGCCCCCAACCTTGGGATCAGTAATCCACCATCCTCCCACTGGGACAGATTATTTCACCATTATTGGTAAAGCATTAAGTAGTAACTGTCCTGTCATTTTGGCAAAGAAAACTTTGTCCATATTTCTTGTATAAAAATACTGTTTTATATGTCATGAAAGGTTTTAGGGATTATAGGAGGTGTACAAATAAATGTTGATGATCTCTCGGCAGGATTTTTTCATAAGATATTAAACAAAACTATGGTCGAACCTCTTTTATAAAATAAATCAATGTATTTCCTTTATCACTACCTCTTTTATACACCAGTAAAATAAGAATGAATTCAAAAAAAAAAAAACTTTTAAAGAATTCTTTTTTAATAACACCTGCTTTAATATTAATATTAAGACATTTGTTTTTTTGCTAATAAAAATGACATTGTTTTTTATAATATTATTTTATATTAAAATATAATTCAAAATGTCTGCATTTTTTATTGGTCATTGGCTTTTGGACGACCACACTTCAGTTTGTGATTCAGCTGCCTTCTGATGTTTCAGCAGCTGATACCGGTTTGGGTAGTATTCATAAATAAACTATTGCACACACAGTGGTTTTGTTTTATGTGCTTGTCATATAAGTTATCGACCCGAAAGCCGCCATTGCTTAGTGCCCACCTACACAAAGTTACCGTGACGTCACTGGGTTGGTACAAAGTACCACATGAAATATAGTGCATACATATCACAGCATACAGACACTCCCCGACTTACGTTCATCTGTTTTACGTTTTTTCGATTTTGCATTTTTCTTTTTTAAAAAAAGTCATATTTTGAGTTTAGACGTACATATGTAGTACGCTGACATAATGACGCAACAACGTAATGATGCTGCATCCATTGTTTACAAACGACAGACTGAACATGCCCCTCTTCTTCCCAGTTGAGTTTATATATATATATATATATATATATCGTGTGTATATATATATATATATATATATATATATATATATATATATATATATATATATATATATATATATATATATCAGTTATATACCGTGTTACCCTTTTGTTAAGACGTTGTCTCTGTGATCTTTCTGTTTACACTGTTTTGCAGACTTTTGTAACCCTCAAAAGATGACTCAAATTCATCTCAAAAGATGAATCAAATATTATAGTTCAACGAAAAACATTCTCAAATATATTTCAAACTGCATCTGCAAGTACATGTGCTAAATACATTTACAAATTGAGCTAAAGTTATTTATCTATTCAAAGCACAAACAAATATTAATACATATTTACAGCACAAAAACATACTATTAATTTTATTAAAGTATTGAGCATTAGGCTGCAGATCCAGGCTGGATGGATTATGATTATTTTATCCATTCATTCTCTGTGCGTCAATGTTTGTGTTCTAACACATGTGCAGGAACCGGAAGCTGTACTAAGGAACTGTGCTTTATTCTCACACTCGCACTTTGTTTGACTGACAGTGTTAAGCTATCATTGCTTACTGAGAATATTGTGTTTGTTGATTGGTCAGCTCGGGCTTGCACATGCGCAGAGCTCCTTACACGTTAACTTCCGGTTTACTTTCTGACTAGTCATGCGGAACTTATCTCCGACTTTCTCTTCAATAGCAGTCATTAAGTTTATTTATAAGATTGTGAATACACATCAGTTCTTGTCCAGCTGAACTCAAGTCCTGCTGTGCACCCCCCCCAGCCTACGCCCTTGCATAGCCTTGAACTTTAAAAGCTTTAAGTGTTAACACCGGTGTTGTGTCAAGCAGAGAGAATCAAACGATGTTGTTGTTGTTGTTGTTGTTGTTGTGTGTGTACCGCTCTTAGGTAGTTGGCGAATCGCGCATTGAGTTTCAAACGTATATGCACAATATATATATATATATATATATACACGACCGCATGTATTATTGTTGATCAACATTTTTATAATATTAAAAAGCGTACACAGACATCTTACCCCTTCCCCCCTAACGTACGTTTTGTACGCTTAGGAAAATGTTGAATGACCCCTAACTCACGTTTCTTTATGCATTAAGTATAAAAGGGATATTATTGCAAGGTAGCATAGATCTTAACAAGTTTGTCTCACATCAAGAAGGTCCTGGGTTCATGTCCTAAGGCAGGGGTCGGGAACCTTTTTGACTAAGAGAGCCAAAAATAAACACATATTTTAAAATCTAATCATCTGAGAGCCATATATATTTTAATAGTGAATACAACTAAATGGAAAAAGAAGACCAACAATTTTAGAATATAATAAGACTGAATTTATTTTAAACAACATTGTTATAATGAAGTTATTTATTAATAAGAAAAGTACTTTTTACTAATAATGCAACTTCTGGTGCTGCTGATGGCTTTGTAGTCTGGTTGATACGTGCTGAGGTTCAGCTTCATGCAGGCGTTTAGGCTTCCATCTGTTAAACTTGACCGCAGGTTGGTCTTGATGCTTTTCACATGTGAGAAGGACTGCTTGCGTGGGCATGTGGAGCCAAACATGGTCAATACGGCAAGACTCACACGCTGCAGTGTCTGGCTTGTGACAGGAAACGCGTTCAAAGTTTTGGCAATCAGCTGATCTGTGGGTTGAAGTTTATCCATGTCTGTCCATTTGTGTTTTGCTGGCCAGCTGTGCTTGGCTTCATGCAAATGAGCTGATCAAAAATTAGGGAAATTTACCTCTTAACCCAAAAACAACTCGCACAAGCTGTTGCATATAATCCAATAAAATTAGAGTTTCAAGGCATCGAACCCGCCCACACACTGGAGTACAGAAAGGATTGTCTCTCCGCTGAGCGCCACAGTGACAAGTGCCATTGAAATAGATTTATATATTAAAATTCGTGAGATTTATTTATCTGTTTTTGTTTTATTTGATGGCTTTTTTCTGTATTTTTATTTAAAGGACAGCGAAATTATGTATAAATTATTCTGTTAATAAAGGCCACCTGATTTATCTGAGAGCAAGATGTAGTCATCAAAAGAGCCACATCTGGTTCCCGAGCCATAGGTTCCCGACCCCAGTCCGAAGGAGTTTGTGTGGGCTTCCTGCAAGTACTCTGCTTTCCTCCCACAGTCCAAAGATAGACTCAGAAGAACTGGTCCAAGAGTACTGGAGACCTCCAGAATATCTCTGTCATCTGAGCCAATTATTGGCTGTTCCAGATTGATACCAGGTGTAAGCATGCATGGTTGTGGATGTTGGCACTGCAATGGTCTGGCGAGCTGTTCAGGGTGCACCCCTACGTCACCCAGTATTGCCTGAGATAGGCTTCAGCCTCCTCGCAACCCTGAAAGGATTAAGCGGTTCGGTGAATGAGTGAGCGACAAGAAAACAATTAAATCATGGTATATTCCTGAATTTACACAAGCAAACCTATTGTCTGTTTTGCACTTCTGTCTTCTGAAAACACTCTCAGTATTAAAAACTGCAAATTGTTCCACACTAATGACAGTTCTGCAGGCACTGCAGAAGAAAACCAGGGGCTGCACTTTCACAGCCTTCCATGATGTAAATAACAAGACACTGCTGCAACAGTTGATAAAGTGGCTGAAAAAAGAGAGCAGGAGACGAGTAGAAAAGTTGTGACATACGGCATCACACCTGAAAAACATTTACAGTCCTGACGCACAATTAGGCCCCTCAGTGCTTCTCCACAATTCCTCTGGCAGAAATCAATACTCATTCTCCAGCTTGATTATTTTCCCCACTTTATTCCAACATGATCGGGGAGCAAACAACAACTTTCCACAATCCGCCACTTTGCCTCACCACTGTCTAGAGCACAGAGATCATTGCTTGTACTGGAAGAGATGTAATTAAAGGTAAATACGCGCGCGTGTGTGTGTGTGTGTGTGTGTGTGTGTGTGTGTGTGTGTGTGTGTGTGTTTTAGGCATTTTTTTAATCAATGAGATGTAAAAGAATGTATATTGTAGTTGCTTATATGCTAAATAAAGGAACAAGACTAAAGGAAACTATACAGCGATCTGTATATAATCGCTTTCCGCGATTAATTGGGACCGAGATCTCTCAACCCCGCGACCTTCGAATTCCACTAAGTAGGATCGTCCCCCCTTACAAACGTATACGTACATGTATATCTTCTTTTCCTTTCGGCTGTCCCTTCAGGGGTCGCCACAGCAAATGATCTGCCTCCATCTCTCCCTGTCCTCTGCATCTTCTACTCTTACTCCAACGACCTTCATGTCCGCCTTCACCGCATCCATAAATCTTCTCTTTGGTCTTCCTCTGGGCCTTTTGCCTGGTAGTTCCAACCTCAGCATGCTACGACCAATATACTCACTATCCCTCCTCTGTACATGTCCAAACCATCTCAATCTAGCCTCTCTGACTTTGTCTCCAGAGTACAAAGTATATCCAAAGTATACGTACATGTATATGTGTGTAGAATATCAATAAATACATATTCAACGCTATAAATGCTTATAATAACAATTAAACATTTAAAAACAATGCATAAAATGTAAATAAAATATAAATACACACACATACACATACATTTTTATTTGAGATGCGTATCTGAGTGTGCATGAGGCACAAGCACACACTCAGATCCACACCTCACATAAAAATGTAAATAGTTTTGTTGGGGAGTTTTAGGTTGATTTTTGTTTTTGATTGTTTGGGGTTTTTTTTGTATATTTGGCCTTGTTTTGCAGCATTTTCCTTAACTTTTTCCCCTATTCTTCCTTAATTTCCTTATTTTTAATTCAATGAATATTAAAAAAAAATGTGATGCAGTGAAGCCGCATGAATTGAAGCTCGAAGTAGCGAGGGATCACTGCACAATGATCACATTTTTATAAAAAGATCTATGTTATACAGCGCCCTGCGATGGCCTGGCAAACTCTACAGGGTGTACTGTGCCTTCATCCAAAGACAATCAAGAAGGCTGCTAACCTAAGTAGGAATAAGCAGTTCAGAAAATTCATGAATGCCTGTTATGTTGCAAAAATGACAGTAATATTAGGTGTAAATATTAACCACTGTGCCACCCTGCAATCTATAAATACACACATAGTGAGACACAGTGGACAGACGCTGCAGTGGTTGTGATGTCAGGTTGTTGTGACACCCGCGGCTACCGAGAGGGCGGCTTACTATGAAGTACACTCTCAATGTGATGCCAAAAAGAGTGCACATAAGAGAGGGGAGCCCTGTGTCCCGGTCAGCTTTATGTTACAGACCCTATCGAACCCTAGACAAAAGAGACATTACGAGACATTACTGAGACCTGTGTACCTATCTCAGTGCTTCTCAAATAGTGGGGCGCGCCCCCCTGGGGGGGCGCGATGGGATGCTGAGGGGGGCGCGTGTGACCCAGGAGAACATGCCTTTTTTCCCCGTACTACAAGAAAGTGTAATTGCACATCCGCTCCAGTAGTTGGCAGTGGCGCCCTCATTGCCCATTGTGCGCAGCAAGTACAGGTCCCAGCTAAACATTGAGCAGGAGCTGAGAGTTGCAGTGTCATGCTTTAAACCTCGCTTTGAGAAGCTGTGCGCTGCAAAACGTGCTCATTGTAGCCATTAATCTTGGCTTCCTCGTTTTGAGAAAAAAAAATCAGCACAAATTGTTCTATTTGTTCTTGTTTTGTAGGTTAAAGTGTTTATATATTGTGCTCCTGAGTTAATGTTTCTGAAGTCAATTTGAATTAATTATTTATTGATTTTATTTTCAGCAGCAAATGGTGTGGTAAGTTTGTCAAAAATGTAACAAGGATATTATTATTTTTAAATTTAAGGCAAATTGATGCACTTTCTTTTACAGACTAATAAAAAATGTTAAAAAAGTTATTCTTGTAAGTTGAACTATATCTCTTTCTTTTTGTTTTATTTATGTTAACAAGGATACGATATAATGAAGAGATATACCTGTAACTATATTATAGAAAAAAGTTATAATTTATAGTTGCGTCGGAAAGTGGGTGGTGGGGGGGCGCGAGTTGTTTTCTTCTTGCTAGGGGGGGCGTAACAGAAAATAATTGAGAAGCACTGACCTATCTTGACAGAGTTTGCCTCAGTTCCATTACTCCAACTATCCATCCGCCAGTCCGTTACAGTATTAATATGTAAAATATAACATATGGAGTAGAAGTGTGATTAGTGGTTAACAGGTCTGTAACACAGAAAGAAGATACTGGGTTCGAGTCCCAGGCTCAGTGAGGGTGTATTCATGTGGAGTTTGCATGCTCTCCTCATCCTTGTATGGGGGTTTCCTCACGCAGTTCAAAGACATGCGCAATAAGGCTAATTGGCTGTTCCAGTTTGACTCACCACGGTGCCGTAGTGGTTAGCACATCCACTTGACCGCAGGAAGGCCTGGGTTAGATTCCCAGCCTGAGCATTTCTGTGTGGAGTTTGCATGTTCTCCTAGTGCAAGCTCGTGTTTCCCCCCCCACGGTCCAAAACGATGCACAGTAGGTTAATTGGCTGTTCCAAATCCCCCCTGGTTGTGTGAGAGCTGGCTCTGTGATGACCTGGTGAGCCGTCCAGGGTGTGCCCTTCCCTCAGCCAGAGTCGGCGGAGATGGGTGCCAGCCTCCCCGTGACCCTAGTTAGAAGTAAGTGTTTCAGAAAATGAATGAGTTTGCCTCAAAGCAAGAACATTCTGTGTTCAAGTCTCAAATTCAAGCATTTCTGGTGGTGTTTGCATGCTCTTCCTGTGCTTGTGTGAGTTTCATGTGGGTATTCCGGTTTCCTCCCACAATACAAAGACATGCATGTTAGGATAATTGGCAGTTTCAAATCGACAGCACGCGTAAGCTTCAATGGTTGTACTTATGCGTGTTGTCCCTGAGGTGGCGTGGCGACCTATGAAGGGTGTACCTAACATTCCCTGGAGGCTGATATAGGCTTATATATATATATATATATATATATATATATATATATATATATATATATATATATATATATATATATATATATATACATCTATTTATAAATAGATACACACACACACACACACACACACACACACACACACACACACTCTCGCTAGAATATTCAGTTCTGTGGTCTGTTTATCCATTATGACAGACCACTGGTATAAAGCATGTCAATATCAGAAACAATACAATTATTTTGAATTCAATATTTTGTAAGTAGCCATGTGATAATTCGGAACATGTAAAATGAGATGGTAATTATCTTAAAATAAACCCCTCCAGGGTGACACTAGTCTGATCCCGATTCCCCGATTGGTGGTATTTTATGATAATAACTAGGCCGCTGTACATCAATGCTAATTCAACAATCCTTTGTGCCAATTTTCTTCCTAAGGTGCCAATATTATATATATATTATAATGACTGCATGTGTGTTCAGGTTTCATTACCGCACTCTGTATGGGTTCATCTTTATTGACAGAATAGAAAAGTCCACAGACAAAAAAAAAAAAAAAAAAACCTGCATTAATCCAGGCGGTGTAGTGGTTAGCAGGTCCACCTCACAGCAAGAATGTCCTTGGGTTTGATTCCCAGCTCGGGCATCTCTGTGTGAAGTTTTCATGTTCTCCCCATGCTTGTGTAGGTTTCCTCTGGGTACTATGGTTTCCTCCCACAGTCCAAAAAAAAAATAAAAAATACGTACAGTAGGTTAATTGGCTGTTCCAAATCACCCCTAGGTGTGAGCGTGAGTATGAATGGTTGTGTGAGTGTTGGCCCTGAGATGGCCTGGTGAGCTGCCCAGGGTGTACCCCACCCTCACCCAGAGTCGACTGTGATGGGCACCAGCCTCCCCGTGACCCAAATTAGGATTAAGTGGTTCAGAAAAGGAGTAATGAATGAATATATTAATCCATTAAGTAAAAAAAGAGCATGCAGTTCATTGGAATTGTTTCCAGGCTCCAGTGCAGATAAATGTCTTAATTTAAAATCATAAGAACAGACTGACATAATTATTTTCAAGTTGTTACCATAGCAACAAGTGCATAACAGTAGATTTTGTAGTGGAAGGAAATAATTAAAAGCTTGTTTTATAATATTTAGCAAGCCCAACAACCGTCATGCCACTTTTTCTTAATGCTCCATGGTATAATTATCCTGTAAGAAAATGACCCAAAGTTAAAGTAAAGCCTTGTTTTTTCTGATTTATATTCTGTCATGTGACAGTCGGATCTCTTCAAATCTACTGAAGTATCAAATAATCTTTATTTAAATGAGCTATACATTACAGTAACATGGCATTTCTGATTTCGGCTCTTTTTGTTGAACATTATGTAATTCTGAGCTGCTCATAAGAACATCAACAGCTTGTTTGTTAGTTTTTAATGCAGTATGAAGTTTGCTAAAGGGGCCACAGGGGCCCTGCAGGTTAAGGTTCTGGGTTATTGAAGGGTTTACACCTCATTACCACCACCAATCTGTTGCTGTTGACTGTTTTTCCTAGAGAATGTCTCTTAATCCAGGCAGAGTTGGCCTGCTGCTAAAGGTGCTGGATCACTGATCCTAAGGTTGTGGGTTCAAGCCCCATTCTCCACAGGTTGTCACTGCCCCCCCCCAGTGCAGCTAACTGGGTTATCAAAGGCCAGCCATGTCTCTCAGTGTCTATGGTGTGAGGTTCATGTAAAAGAACCATTGCTGACTTTCAACAAGAGTAGCTGCATAGCCGTCAGCGTGTTTCCGCCCTGTGATGGCCTGGCAAGCCGTCCAGGGTGTACTCTGCCCTCGCCTGGAGTCGACTGGGATGGGCGCCAGTCTCCCCATGACCCTAATTAAAATTAAGCGGTTACAGAAAATGAATGAATGAATATCTCTTGATCCTTTCTGCTCAACCCTTTTCATGGGATATTAACATCGACCCCAGCCCAGAGATGGGAGAAAATTAAAAAAAAATGTAATGATCTAACTTTTCATGCAAAATTCATAGTTTTATTGTTTTAGAATGAGAAACACAGTAGAGACATCTCTCTCACACACACACACACACACACACACACACACACACACACAATCTTGTACTTCGGTCTTTACTGAGACATTCAATGGCATAATACATTTGCTAGCCCCAACCCTCAATGCCTAACCACGACGTCCCTAATTCTAATTCCAAATTAATATCAGAACAATAAAAACAAGTTTCAGGCCTCAAACCCTTTGAAGAATTGAGGACCAGCTAAAATAAAAATGTGCTCACTTTCCTAAAAGATCCTCCGTGGGTAAACAAAAAAAACTCTATTCGGTTCCTCTATATGTACCAAGTACTGGTACACACTACACCCAGGCTACAGCACGTTGCTCTCGTTCAGGAAGGCAACGCTGTGTTCTGCTGAGACAGGCAGTATTTTTATATTTTATTCACTTTCTTTTGGACACTGAAAGAAATGAGGGATAAATAAACTTTATTTAGGTGGGATCATCCCCCTCAGTCATCCTTCTCACGCTCCCTCTTTTTCTTTCTCGCTCTCTTTCCTTCCTTTTCATTGGTCATTAATCTTAATCACCGCTTCAGATATGGCGCTGAATTTTAAAAGCCAAATCAATATTAAACGCAATGCATCAGGGATTATTTCTTTGGCTGGGGTTTATCTGTTTGGCCGAGTCTGATGAGTTAGTGGGGTGTAATTGCAGCGCTGAATACTCTGTTTGTGTAGGAGGCTTAACATCCAGGCTGTCATATTCACACAGTGATAGCGAGGGCTGGCTCTGGGACCTGGATCATTGCTGCCATTACGCAGATGATGGCACCGGTTGGCACTTTGTGGGGGGGAAAGGGCAGCCATGTGTGTAAAACAATTCATGGCATTTTATTGCCTAATATAAAGCGTGGATGTGTTTGCATGTGGACAGGGGAATTAATTGTAAATTCATCCATTCATTTTCAATTCGGGTCACGGGGAGGCTGGTGCCCATCTCAGCCAACTGGAGATGAGGGCAGAGTACACCCTGGACAGTTCACCAGGCCATCTCTAAACAATAAAGTGAATGCTTTTCATGAACCTTGAAGGCCATTAAGAGTTTTTTTTGTCTAACAAGTTAAAAATTCTGCCTTTATTTCCTAACAGAGTAAAATGTCTAATATTTACGGATAAACCGGATTAAATAATATAATAATAAGTAATTAAATAAAATAATAAATGCATCAAACAAAAGACAGCCTGAAAGCACATATTTATGCTGGTTAAATGTACCCATAAAAAATAATGACAGTAATAACAATGAAATAAGAGCAATGGTGGTCCGGTGGCAGGGTGATTAGTGATCTGAAGGCAGAGGGTTCAGGTTCCACTCCCATCGGGTTCTCACTGCTGTCCTTCCAGTGCAGTGAACTCGGTTCTCAAAGCCCAACCACGTGTCTCACTGTCTATGGCAGGGCTCTCAATTCCTTCTCATTCCACGAAGGGCCGCAGTGGCTGCAGGTTTTTGCTTCAACCAAGCAGCAGCACACCTGCCATGACTCATTTAATAAAGTGATCTGACTCTCCAGGCAGCTGATTGGTCAATCTGTGTGCTGTGTACAGAGATTGGTCTGCTGCTGCTTGGTTGAAGAAAAAACCTGCAGCCACTGCGGCCCTTTGTTGGAATGGGTTTGAGACCCCTGATCTATGGTATAAAGGAACCATTGCTGACTTTCGTCGAGGGTTGGCTGCATAACTGTCAGCGTGTTTCTGCCCTGCGATGGCCTGGCAAGTTGACCAGGGTGTACTCTGCCTGAATTCATGTGTAGAATTTTGTGTAAAACAAATTTCCATCTATATGTATGATTATGATGCTGATTGATCAACACCACTCAGGATATTTTGGCCATTTTCTTCAAACAACCATGCCACTGCCGCTTTAGGTCACTGCTTATATACTGTAAGCCATGCTGCTAATAGGACAACATGACACATGTGATTGTAGGTTGTGAAGTATTCCATTTATTTTTATTCATTCTGTTTCTGACCTGTTTAATCTTAATTAGGGTCATGGGATGGCTGGCGCATATGTCAGATGACTCTGGGAGAAGGCGGGGCCATCGCAGTGCAGAAATACGCTGATGGCAATGCAGCCTAATCTTTTTTAAAAGTCTTTTTTCTTTATTTTAATTAGTGAAAAAAAAATTACAATTATTTAAGCAACTGCGATAAAAACATCCTGAAATGCTTATGTGAGGAAGGTGAGGAAAAGTAAACTTCTTTTATGGGCACAAATTAATAACATGACTGTGTTCTTTTTTTTTTTTTTTTGAAAGAACATGAGTAGAAAGTTAATAGATGTTGAATGTGAGGGATTATGGGTAACAAGACATTCTGCAGATGTTGTTTTGGAGTCTAATGTACTAATGCAATGGAGTAAGTCCACTTTACTGAACTAAAAATTTTAACTGTTTTCACATGTATTGATTTGTTAGTTTGTCTGTCTTTTAATTGATTTGTGGGATAAACAATTCAAAAAGTTATCAAAGAATTTTTATTTATAAACATAATATAATGTTATATAATTTTTTATTTTAAAAATTCTGACATCCTGAAAATCTATTGAAACGGGGGCCAAATTTCAAAAATAATATCTCACCCAAATGTGCCACCTACTGTAGACTATGTGCAATTACACTTAATTCTAGTATAGTATTGCAAAAAAGCAGGTTCTCCATACCCCCCCCCCCCCCCCCCCAATTTATCACAGGCATATAGAGTACCAGAATGTTGGTGCAAAAATGAGTTGACGTTATAAGGTCAAAGATCAAAATAACAATTTTGTAAAAATCACTAAAAAAATTCTTCTACATTTAAAAAGATGATTATCATTTTAATGCGTGAACAGCTCAACGTTGTGGGTGGCCTTATGACCAGGTGGAGGTTTATGCTCTCTGTGTTTTAGTTTGTTTTCAAAAGCAGACTCACATTGTTTTCCCCCTTAAATAATAAGCTTTTTTATGAATATATGAATAAGTTTGCTGTTGTTACCCACCCCATCGTGTGCTCTTTGCTTTTCATTTCAAAAATATGATTTTGTTTTAAATGAATATAGCACATGTGCTTGTATCTTATTTAATAATGTAGGGCAGACTCGTGCCTGGTTTTGACAAACAGGATGTTTGCAACCATATCTCTTCCCGCTGTTTATGATTTAGACGTCCCAAGTTACTCAATGGTTTTTCGCTGTGCTTGACTTTACAGAAACTTAAACACACATGGTTTTCTCCACACTGGAAAGATGGGCCATGAATAATAATGATCATAATAATGAAGATGGGACGAGCCAATGAGCTTCGCGCTTTATCTTGCTGAAGCCAAACAAAGAAAGTATACATGTTTCAAACAGGACAGGCTTCTAAAAAGGGTATTATGTGATGAAAGACAGGAATGAGAAGAAGAAAAAGAGAATGATGCCGAGAAAACAATACTGACTGTGATAATAACAGGCACTCAGAGAGGAAATAAAGAGAGAAGCTCAAGGGGGAAAAACACATAAAAGAGGAGAGAGTCACTGAAACAGAACAGGTGTGTACTTTTAGTGCACTTCTCATCCCATGTGGTCATCAGACCTCCTTCTGCTCCTTAAACTATCCATAAAACCCTGAATCCCTGCTCACCTTGCTTCTCCTTCTCATATTTCTTATTTACAGCATCTGTGCAAAAAGTACGGAAATTCCCATAACCGTAAATGAAGCTCAAGGAAGTAAAGTCTAACTCAGCTTCATCAACGACCTCATCTTTATTTCTAAATTACATTATCTATGAAGAAGAAGCCCATCCATTCGTCTGTTCACAAAACTGTATCAGTTACAACCTAATAATGCTGTTCAATGGCCAGACTGCATCCTGTATTTTTTCAAGAGTTATTTTTCAAACAATGGTGAGGAACATGGTTGGCCATTTGTAAAGTAGGAGGTTCTTGAAGTCACATCTGGGTCATGAGAGTACATTGAATCTGACTTTATGGCTTTTCACACTTTAATTTGCAGGGATCCCTCATTTTCCGCAGTTAATTGGGACTGAGATATCGAGAATTGGGACCTCTGAATTCCGCGAAGTAGGATCACCCCCCCCATTGACTGACGTATTCATGCATGTACTAGTATATGTGTATATAATATCAATAAATACATATTCAATGCATGGGCATGGGCAGTGGTGGTCTAGTGGTATAAGGCGCCGGATCGCTGATCCAAAGGTTGGGGGTCCGAGTCCCACTCTCCACAAGGTTGTCACTGTCCTCCCAGTGCAGCTAACTGGGTTATCAAAGGCCGGCCATGTCTCTCACTGTCTATGGTGTGAGGCATGTAAAAGAACCATTGCTGACTTTCGAAAAGAGTAGGCTGCAAAGCCGTCAGCATGTTTCCGCCCTGCGATGGCCTGGCGAGCTGTCCAGGGTGTACTCTGCCCTCACCCTGAGTTGGCTGGGATGGGCACCTGCCTCCCCGCGACCCTAATTAGGATGAAGCGGTTACAGAAAATGAAAATGATGATGAACATATTCAATGCTATAAATGCTTATAATAACAATTAAACATTCAAACATAATGCATAAGATGTAAATAAAATATAAATACACACATTCAGATTTGCACACACACACAGATGCGCACCTCACATAAAAATGTAAGTAGTTTTGATGGGGGGTTTTGGGTTGTTTTTTGTTTTTGTTTGTTTGGGTTTTTTTTTTTTGTTGCATAATTGGCCTTGTTTTGTAACATTTCGATGAATATTTAAACAAAAAAAACGTGATGCACTGAAGCCGCATGCATTGAAGCATGAAGTAGCGAGAGATCCCTGTGTGTGTGTGTGTGTGTGTGTATGTGTGTGTGTGTGTGTGTGTGTGTGTATGTATATATATATATATATATATATATATATATATATATATTCATTTCATGAAGTCCGGTGCCCATCCCAACTGACTCCGGGCGAGGGCAGAGTAAACCCTGGACAGACAGTTTGCCAGGCAGAGTTACACAGAGTTACAGCTGTGCAGCTACTCTTTGGTTCTTTTACATGAATCTCTCACGATAGACAGTGAGAGACATGGCCGGCCGTTGATAACCCAGTTAGCCACCATATACCGTGTAGTGGAGATCCGTAATGTAGGTAATCCATAATGGATGTCCAGTGTCCATAAGTGCCAGCCACAGGGACACTCAGTAGAGCTGCTATGCCACAGATTTAATGCTGATTGGTTGTTATATATTTCTCACTTGCATGGTGATGGGTAGCAATTAATAAATCAGATTTAAAAAAAAAAAATCAATATTCCAGATTTCACTGATTAGCTCAGTCTTGGTCCTTGCATGCATTAAGCACAGCCCTGGTCTGGGTTCATGCTAATTCTTGCAGTTTGATTGGGAGCTGGGCTGTGTTTCTGTCCAACTATAAAAGATCATGGAAGTGTCTGAAGCTCACATTTGCTCTCTGACCAGGTTGAATTAAATACAAGGTGGCTTGCCAAGCACTAGAAAAAAAACCTGTATTGACCAGGTTTCATGAATAATACCAATAATTCTTGAAGAAAACAATAATTTTAATGAAGAGGTCCGCCAAGAAAGAAGTAATATAATTTTTTATTTGCATTTTTTAATAATTTGGGCTAATAGTAACAATAATGTTCAACTTTTTTAAAAAAAACAATCATTTTTTTAAATACAGGACTGTACCTTGGCGTTTCTTTTTGTGGTAAAACTCTAAATACTTGAATAATATAAACATAGAATTGGTTCTACTTTATAGTTGATGGGAACACTGAAGGGATATGGTTGAGCACTAGTACTAGAGGGTTCATTCATTAATTTTCGAAGAAGCTTTATTTTATCTAAGTTGTGGGGATGCTGTATCCTATCTCAGCTGACTTTTGGAGAAGGTAGGATACACCCTGTTAAGCTAGCCACTACCTTATGCAGCCAAAACACAAACAATCATTTGCATTGACATATAGGGGCAATTTAGAACAGTCCATAAGCATGTAGCACATCTCAGCTCTTGCAGTGCACTGTGAGAGAGCAAATATTTTGGGCTAGAATGCCAATATCCAAAATGGCAGATTCACATCAACATTGTATGACTGAGTGAACATGTAGAATGTATACAAACACTGAAAGCACAATGATGCACATAAGACATTGTGTTTCTATGGTATTGTAATTTAACATTTACTGTCATGGGGAAAATCATGCAAAGGCTTATTAGTCTAATGTCTTTGGTCTGTGGGAGGAAACCAGAGAATTCGGAGAAAACTCAGGGAGAGACCATGCAATTTCGACTCAATTATACTCACCAAGCTTGGGACTTGAATCCAAGACCTTCTTGTTGTTGTGTAGTTTAAATGCTAACCGCTATGCCACCATGCAGCCTACTTCAAACATTTTGCATTTACATTTTTATGTTGGATGTTACCTGATTTGAATTTTGTATTACATAGAACTTGCAAAGCTTCTCACTCACTATTTCTGGCAGCATTCAAAGTCAATCCAAAACTGATGTGATGGACAGATTGATGCAAACATTGGACTTGAAGTTCCAGATTGCAGTAGAATGTACATCACCTTCAAAACTTCAAAATAAACCTCTTGGGACCCCACTGTAGTCTTGAGGACATTGTATTTCTCCACTTTGTGTATTTCCTTGCAAGATCTTCACAGGAGGACCATTGGGTTTTTTTTTTTGTTTTGTTTTGTTTTTTTTTGCCCAGCCTCTTCTTGTTTGTAAGTATTAATCAAGTGCAATAGTTACCAGGTGCTTAGAGACAGTGAGTGGAAATTACAAGGCACATAACATTAGCATTTTGTTTTAGAAGGCTGTGAAGCATAAATAGAAGTTAAGGACCACTGCTATATCTTTGAGATTGCAATTTTTCCTGGTTCATTCCTTGGAGAGCAGAAACTTATCTAACTTATCTTACATTGCTCTTTTTCTACTTCCAATTTTGATGAAGCCCTTGAGAAGCAGCATCACCAAAGCAATTACGAGGTGAATTTTAATAAATCTCACAATAGCTTTATGGGCAATTTCTACATCGAAAGAAAAAAAAAAAAACTCAAATAGACAGCCTCTACTGACACTTCAACCTTTAATTTTTTAGTTTTACCCCTGTGGTATCACATTGAATTTTTGGGGTTTTTTGCTTCCAGTATCTTTCAACAAGTTGCAAATTCTCTTATTAAAAAATAAATTATTAAAAAGAGAATGCGGAAATGGGAAGGAAAAGTGAATTAATTTCAGTTAGCAGGTCATTGCTAAAGTACACATAACAGAAATGGAACAGCTGAGTGGGCTGAATGGTGATGATGCATGCAGCTCCTGAAACAGGCACACATGCAGAATGAGGTTTATATTTCTTATAGAGAGGCTTTTGGGGAATGATGTTATGAACAGTGTGACAGTCGTGATGCTCAAACTGATATGATTTGTCAAATAAACATCATTGTAAGTGTAGGAACCTTGGCCTGGATTGCTGAATGGAGAGTGTCGTCGTCGTTTCATGATGTGAAATTACTGTTCAAGGGAATTTGTGTGTCATGCTTTAAAAAAATGAAAGGAAATGGAAGCGTGTGAAAGCACGTTAAGTTATAACCCGTTAAGTGCTCTCCAAACAATGACGTTCAAACGTCCTGCCCCGCTGGCCTCCCATTGGCTAAGAGAGATGACACAGCTCCCTCACATTGGCTATCTCCCAACCTCCCACCTCGCTGGCCTCCCATTGGCTTGGAGGGATGACGCAGCTTCCTCCAATTGGCTATTATGGAGCTGCAGCTCCCATAATCCTTTTCGTGTAACGGACAGAGTTACTGTTGTTTCATGCTTTATTTCTTGACTGAGGCTTTTAACCTTCCATAAACATTTGTAAGATTATAAGTGTGCTAAGAAGACATGGTCAACACACGTGCGCACACACACACACACACACGCACACACACACACACACACACACACACACACACACACACACACACACACACACACACACACACACACACACGCATGTGTGTGATTTCCAGTGTGAGTGAGAAGAAGAAACGTGCTTTGTGGCATGCGATTCAGTGATATCGCAAAAGAATGTGGCCAAACCCGTCTACCATTGGTACAATATTGAAGCAGAAGGAGGTCTTAAAAGGTATGCTTTTATATATAGATATATATATATATATATATATATATATATATATATATATATATATATATATATATATATATATGTATATATATATATATATATATATATATATGTATATATATATATATATATATATATATATATATATATATATATATATATATATATATATATATATATATATATATATATATATATATATATATATATATATATATATATATATATAGATATATATATTTATTTATTTTTATTTATTTATTTTTTTTTTAAGGGTTTAGGGGTAGTATTGGGGCCTTGGAGCAAATCACGTTTTACATGTAAAATGCAGTACAATTTACGAAAAATCCAGGTTAAGAAAAAGGCTCTGGAACGAATTAATTTTGTCAGGTGAGGTACCATTGTACTTAGATTAGCACTACACCGTACAGACACACACACGCGCACACACACACAGACACAGAGAAAACACCTACTCACTGAGTTTGACTGACGGTATACTTGGTCTGTGTCCGAATAAAACAATATAAGAATATATTCACTAATGCAGCCAGAGGCAGGGGGGGGCACTAACCAATGTCTCTCCCCCTCATGCCGGTACCAAGCCCAGATAAATGCAGAGGGTTGCGACAGGAAGGGCATCCGGCATAAATCTTCTGCCACATTTCTCATGCAAATGATCAAAACAAAATTCATACCGGATCGGTCAAGGCCCAGGTTAACAACAACCGCCATCAGTGCTGTCAACCAACAGGGTGCTGATGGAAATTGGACTACTGTTGGTCGAAGAAGGAGAGGCGGGAGGCGTGTCCGTAGGCAGAGAGAGAAGAGGAAATGCGTGAGCCTAGGACTGAGAGTAGGGACTTTGAATGTTGGAACTATGCAAGGAAAAGATAGAGAGCTGGCTGACATGATGCAGAGGAGGAAAGTGTTCCTCACACATATTGTGTGTTCAGGACACCAGGTGGAAAGGTAGCAAGGCTAGAAGCTTAGGAGCAGGGTTTAAGCTGTTTTATCACGGTGTGGATGGGAAGAGCAATGGAGTAGGAGTCATCCTGAAGAAGGGGTTTGTCAGGAATGTTCCAGCAGTGAAAAGAGTGTCAGAGAGAGTGATGAGTCTCAAGTTAGAAATTGAAGGCGCGATGGTCAATGTTGTTAGTGCTTATGCCCCACAGGCAGGATGTGAGCTAGAAGAGAAGGAGAGATTCTGGAGTGAGTTAGATGAAGTGATGAGGAATACCCCCAGAGGTGAAATAGTGGTCATTGGGGCAGACTTCAGTGGACATGTTGGTGCAGGCAACAGAGGGGACAAGGAAGTGATGGGCAGGTTTGGTATCCAGGACAGGAACGCAGCAGGACAGATGTTGATCGATTTTGCAAAAAGGATGGAAATGGCTGTGGTGAATACTTTCTTCCAGAAGAAACAGGAGCATAGGGTGACTTATGAAAGCGGAGGTAAGAGCACACAGGTAGACTACATCTTGTGTAGGCGATGTAATTTGAAGGAAGTCAGTGACAGCAAAGTAGTAGTGGGTGAGAGTGTTGCCAAACAGCACAGGATGGTGGCGTGCAGGATGACGCTGATGGTAAGGAAGGTGAAAAAGGCAAAGGCAGAGCAGAAGACAAAGTGGTGGAAGCTGAAAAAGGAAGAGTGTCGTGTTGTCTTCAAGGAGCAGTTGAAACAGGCTTTGGGTAGTCAGGAAGTGCTTCCAGATGATTGGACAACTACAGCCAATGTGATTAGGGAGACCGGTCGGAGAGTACTTGGTGTGTCCTCTGGAAGGAAAGTAGGTAAGGAAACTTGGTGGTGGAATGAGGAAGTGCAGGAGTGTGTACAAAAGAAGAGGTTAGCTAAGAAGAAGTGGGACACAGAGAGGACCGAACAGAGTAAACAGGAGGACAGGGAGACACAGCGTAAGGTGAAGGTAGCAGTGTCAAAGGCCAAACAGAGGGCGTATGATGACTTGTATGATAGGTTAGACAGTAAGGAGGGAGAAAATTATTTATACAGATTAGCACAGCAGAGAAATAGAGATGGGAAAGATGTGCAGCAAGTTAGAGTGATAAAGGACAGAGAGGGAAATGTATTGACTGGTGACAGAAGTTTGCTGGGAAGATGGAAAGAGTACTTTGAAGAGCTGATGAATGAGGAAAATGAGAGAGAAAAAAAGAGTCGAAGGGGTGACCGTTGAGGACCAGGAAGTAGCAAAGATTAATAAGGGTGAAGTGAGGGCATTGAAGAGGATGAAGAGTGGAAAGGCAGTTGGTCCTGATGACATCCTGGTTGAGGTCTGGAAGTGTCTAGGGGAGGTCGCAGTAGATTTTCTGACAAGAATATTCAACAAGGTCTTAGAAAGTTAGCTGATGCCGGAGGAATGGAGGAGAAGTGTGCTTGTGCTCATTTTTAAGAGCAAGGGAGATGTACAGAATTGTGGCAACTACAGAGGGATAAAGTTGATGAGCCATATAATGAAGTTATGGGAAAGAATAGTAGAAGCTAGATGAAGGGTAAAGGTCAGAATTTGTGAAGAACAGTTTGGTTTCATGCCAAGAAAGAGCACCACAGATGCAGTGTTTGCTTTGAAGATGTTCATAGAGAAGTACAGAGAAGGTCAGAAGGACCTGCATTGTGCCTTTGTGGATCTGGAGAAAGCATATGACAGGGTGCCGAGAGAAGAACTGTGGTATTGTATGAGGAAGTCTGGAGTGGCAGAGAAGTATGTTAGAGTGGTGCAGGACATGTATGAGAGATGTAAGACAGTGGTGAGGTGAGAAGAGTTCAAGGTGGAGGTGGGACTGCATCAAGGGTCAGCTCTCAGCTCCTTCTTGTTTGCTATGGTAATGGACAGGTTGACAGACGAGATTAGACAAGAATCTCCATGGACTATGATGTTTGCAGATGACATCGTGATCTGTAGTGAGAGCAGAGAACAAGTGTAGGAAAATCTAGAGAGGTGGAGGTATGCCCTGGAAAGGAGGGGAATGAAGGTTAGTCTCAGTAAGACAGAATACATGTGTGTGAACGACAAGGACCCAAGAGGAAAGGTGAGGTTACAGGGGGCAGAGATAAAGAAGGTAGAGGATTTTAAGTACTTAGGCTCAACAATCCAGAGCAATGGAGAGTGTGGAAAAGAGGTGAAGAAGCGCGTGCAGGCAGGTTGGAATGGATAGAGAAAAGTGTCCGGTGTGATGTGTGATAGGAGAGTATCGGCAAGAATGAAGGGAAAAGTGTACAAGACGCTGATGAGGCCAGCGATGTTGTATGGTTTAGAGACAGTGGCCCTGGGGAAAAGACAGGAGTCAGAGTAGGAGGTAGCAGAGATGAAAATGTTGAGATTCTCTTTGGGAGTAACGAGGATGGATAGGATCAGGAATGAGTACATCAGAGGGACAGCACATGTTAGATGGTTTGGAGACAAAGTCAGAGAGGCTAGATTGAGATGGTTTGGACATGTACAGAAGAGGGATAGTGAGTATATTGGTAGTAGGATGCTGAGATTGGAACTACCAGGCAGAAGGCCTAGAGGAAGACCAAAGAGAAGATTTATGGATGTGGTGAAGGCAGACATGAAGGTCGTTGGAGTAAGAGTAGAAGATGCAGAGGATAGGATGAGATGGAGGCAGATCATTAGCTGTGGTGACCCCTGAAGGGAACAGCCGAAAGGAAAAGAAGAAGAAAAAGAATATATTCACTGACAGAGACTTTAAAGTACATCTGTAAGTTGCTCTGGATAAGAGAGTCTGCTGAATGCTGTAAATGTAAATGTGCTCTCGGCAATGTTTTTGGCAGTGCCATCTTCATGCGTTTCGTGTTGAGCTGGGAATCTTGATGGTGAGCTGGCCTGGTGTGAACCTCCTGAGTCTCGCTGTCTAGGAAGTTTCTCCTTAACCTCATCTGTCTTTCGCTGCTCTGCCCTTCCACTTTATGATGTGTCATGAAAACGTTTCTGAGAACAAGACTGCTGCAACCTGAAGATCTTCCTTCTTTAATTGCATTACTTACTACAATATTATTTCCCCATTTTCAATACCTCTTCATCCACTACCTCTTCCCCGTTCTTGTGTAGTGTGCTGATGTATTCTAGAATGGTGAGTCCAAACTTTTATTTTGATAAGCTTGGAAGTTGGATCAAAGTTTGTGTACTGTTACCATTAAAATACAGTGGAGCCTCGGTACTTGAACGCTTTAGAGGTCGAACAAATCGGAAATTGACCAAAAAATCTTGGATTTTTTTTGTCCCGGAAGTTGACCAAAATCTGGAAGTCAAACTTGAAAAAAGCGCAAGAAAAAATGAGACCAAGAGGGAGGGGAAATGAACACTTTCCGGAAGTCCAGAAGTCCGGAAGTTGTTGATACTATGTATCACCCTGATAAAGCTTTAGCTAAAGTGCGAAAGCTAAGCTAAAGCGCTAAAGCTGAGCTAAAGCACTAAAGCTAAGCTAAAGCGTTAGCAGCACTGAACACCTTTAACGATGAGGTCATGAGCCACTTCCGTAAGGTTTTGAAAAGAAGGCAGAAACAAGCCATGTTTGAAATCTTCTTCGAGAAAAGAAAGGAGCATCTTGAAGAAGAGTCATCCATGCAAAGCGAGTATCAAGAGAAAAAAACACCTTTGGCTGATATACCTGAAGCTGTTATGGAAGGGAATCCTCCTCTTCTGTCCCTCTCCAACATTTTCATATGCCAACTGCTCACCACCACAAAGGTTAAAATTCTTATCATTATTGTTATTATGCTTTAACTGCACTTAGGTTTTTATTTTAGTGTGTTATGGTCTGCGTTGCGAGAGACTCTGGTTTTGGCAGCTCTCTCTCTGCACGCTGGAGTGAGGCGTGGCTGTCACACGTGGGTGGAGTGCTAAACACACACACACCTGATTCCACTTAATCACAGGTTCTAAAGACGAGCAGAGTGCTCCTCTCGGTGCTAGAAGATTGTCCCTCTTCCCCGTGATCTCTTTGACTCTCAGCTCCATGCTCCACCAGTTCCCACTTTAGTTTGATTTCAGTGTTTCTGCGCATCAGTTCTTCAGAAAATGGGGAAATAATATTGTAGTAAGTAATGCAATTAAAGAGTGAAGATCTTCAGGTTGCATCAGTTTTTATCTCCAGTCTGTGTCCTGCATTTTTAGGTCTGGCTGAATGTTCCTGGCGTCACAGAATCTTCTAGCCCTTCCAGTAGGCAAAGACAGTGTGACCTGGAAGGGTGTGATTGGTAGGTATGGCCTCTCCAGTCTGAACCCAAACGCTGTTTTGTTGGACTTCTGTGCCCATCACTGTTTGTCCAACACTTCCATTTTCTAACATAAGGGTGTCCATAAGTGCACTTGACAAGCCACAGTTTGATGATCAACTTTGTAGTCGTGTCAACGGACTTGCTAATGTATGTTCTGGACATTCAGATAAAGACAGGACCTGAACTGTCAGCCAATCACCACCTAGTAGTGAGTTGGCTTCGATGGTGGGTTAGGCAGGCAACCTGGCAGGTCCAAGTGCGTAGTTAGGGTCTCCTGGAATGTTTGGCGGAGCCTCTTGTCAGAGGGACCTTTAACACCCGCCTTTGGCAGAGCTACAACTCCATCCAAAAGGAGGAGGGGGACATAGAATCTAAATGTTTCATGCCTCCATTATGGAAGCGGCAGCCCAAAGCTGTGGCAGGAAGGTCATCAGTGCCTGTCTTGGCGGTAACCGCCGATAACCTGCAGTGAAAGGTCTGTCCAGCTGTTAAAGGAGACCTATTGGGTTACATTGGCCTGGAGGACTTTCAAGGCAGCAGACAGGTATTAGCAGGCCAAACGTGCTGCAGCCCATACTGTCACTGATGCAAAACCTTGGACATGAGAGGAGTTTGGTGATTGCATGAAAAGCGACTACCGGTTGGCCTCAAAAATGTTCTGGAGCACCTTCTAATGCCTCAGGAGGGGGTGCAGTTCTCTGCAAAAACTGTTTTTTAGTAGGGTATGTTGTTTAGATGTGGAAGCAATATTTCAAGCACCTCCTCAATCCCATTAACATACCTCTGTGGAGGAGGAAGTCTCTGGGGATTTGGGTGTTGGGTCCACCCATCACTTGAGCTGAGATTGCCAAGGTAGTCTAAAATCTCCTTGGTGGTCAAGCTCATGGGTTGGATGAGATCTGCCCTGAATATCTCCGGGCTCTGGATGTTGTAGGACTGTCTTGGTTGACACATCTCTGCAACATTGCATGGTCATCAGGGTCTGTACTTTTGGATTCTAATCTAATCTGGAATCCTGGAATCACACTCCTCAGCCTACCCAGGAAAGTCTATGAAGGAGTACTGGAGAATTCAACCAATGGTTGAACCTCGGATTGAGGAGGATCAATGTGGTTTTTCACTTGGTTGCAGCACTCTTGACCAACTCTACAGCATCCTGAAGGGGGCATGAGAGTATGCGAAATTTTTCCACATGTGTTTAATGTATTTTGAGAAAGCTTTTGACCGTGACTCTTGGGCCATATTGTGGGGTGTACTCCAGTAGTATGATGTACAAGACCTGTTGCTATCGGCCATTTGGTTTCTATACCCCTGGAGTCAGAGCTTGGTGCACATTGGTTACAAAAGGTCAAATTTGTAAACCAGGGCTGTCCTTTGTCACCAATTCTGTTCATAATTTTTATGGACAAAATTTCTAGGCACAAGCTAGGCATTGAGTGGTTCTGGTTCTCCTAGGACTTACTTTTTGTGGATGATGTTGTCCTTTTTTTCTTCATAATTTTTATGGACAGAGTTTCTAAACACAGACGAGGCATTGAGCAGGTCATCGAATCTTATCTCTGCTTTTCATGGATGACGTTGTCCTTTTGGCGTCATTGAGCTCTGACTTCCATCTCTCATTGGAGCGATTTGCAGCCAAGTGCAAAGTGGCTGAGATGAGAATCAGCACCACCAAGTCCGAGGCCATGGTTCTCAGTTGAAAAAGCGTGGAATGCACCCTCAGGGTCTCGAATGAGGTCTTGCCCCAAGTTGAGGAGTTCAAGTACCTCGAGGTCTTGTTCATGAATAAGGGAATGATGGAGCAAGATATTGACAGGCAGATTGCTGCAGCCTCTGATGTAAAGTGGAGCTTGTACCAGTCCGTTGTGGTGAAGAGGGAGCTGAGCCACAAGGCAAACCTTTCAATTTACCAGTCAATCAACATTCCAAACCTCACCTATAGCCACGAGCTTTGGGTAGTGACCAAAAGAACAAAATCATGAATAGAAACAATTGAAAGGAGTTTCCTTTGCAGGGTGGCGGGAAGATACTCCTCCCTGGTGTGGTGTTTTGGGCATGTTCAACAGGTAAGAGACCCCAGGTTCAACCTAGAACATGCTGGAGAGACAATGACTCTGCTGAATGGGGACTCGCCTTGGTGTCCCCCTTCTTGGAAAAGCTGGAGGAAGTGGCTAGGGAGAGGGAAGTCTGAATCTCACTGATTAAGCTACTGTCCTCACGACTCGACCCCGGATTAAGCAAAAGATGATGCTGATGATGATGCTGATGATGATGCTGCTGCTGCTGCTGCTGCTGCTGCTGATGATGATGATGATGATGATGATGATGATGATGCTGATAACTTCTTCTCGGTACACTTCTGTGAAAGTTAGCAAGTGTATTTGGTTTCAAGAGGACATGACCTTAGTTTTAACATAAAAATTCTTATAATTGGTCTTGCAGATAACAGACTGAGACCAGTGGTGGCCTGCTGTTAAGGTGCTAGATCACTGATCCCAAGGTTGAAAGTTCAAGCTTCACTCTCAATGGGTTGTCACTGTCGCCCCAGTGCAGCTAACTGAGTTATCAATGGCCGGCCAAGGCCCTCACTATCTATGGTGAGATGCAGGTAAAAGAATCATTGCTGAATTGAGTAGCTGCATAGCCGTCAGGGTGTTTCTGCCATATGATGCCCTGACAAACTGTCCAGGGTGTACTCTGCCGTCGCCCAGAGTCAGCTGAGATTGGCCCCAGCTTCCCCGCAACCCTAATTAGGATTAAACAGTTCAGAAAATAAATCAATAAATGAATACATTAATTTACCACACATTAATTATGTATATAGACCCAGCTTCAGGATAAACAATACTTGGTCATACCAACACGCAATCTATAATAATTACACTCAGTTTTCATTTATGTGTGTGTGTGCGTGCGTGCGTGTGTGTATGTGTGTATGTGTGTATGTGTGTGTGTGTGTGTGTGTGTGTGTGTGTGTGTGAGTGTGTGTGTGTGTGTGTGTGTGTGTGTGTGTGTGTGTGTGTGTGTGTGTGTGTGTGTGTGTGTGTGTGTAAATATACACTTTTCTGCAAGTTAGTTAGACAGGTTTAACAGCTGAGATTGTTATTATGGAACTGGTCAATTCTTGAGACCAAGGGGTTTAGTAACTAGTTAACTTAGGAAGAAATTCATTTGGACATTTGGTGTGGAAATTTCTGACCTTCTTAAGCCGGCGATGGGTTTTTTATAAGCATGTCTTCCTTCAGTGCTCTTTTAGGCTCACTCGATCAGATAAGGCCTTTAGTACCTTCTTGAGGCCTTTTGTGTTAACACAGACTCTTTAAATTAGAGAATCAGAATCAGGATGCTTTATTGATCCCGGAGGAAATTGTGTGCACACAGTTGCTCCACATAAAGTAAGAATGAGACAAAGTCCCTATCAAGAAAAATTTCACACACACACACATGCACACTCTCTCTCGCTCTCGCTCTCACCCACACACACACACACTCTGCACACACACATGCACACACACACATGCACTCGCGCACTCAAATGCGTACATACGCACACACACGCGCACACATGCACTCTCACACAAACGCGTACATATGCACACGCACAAACACGTAAATATGCACACACACACACACATACACATACACACACAGTATGTGAGTAGTCTTTGGCTTTGGGAACTTGAAGAGAAGCAGGAATGCTTGTGCTGGTTTCAGGTATTAAATCGATGTCAGAAACTCTGTTGTGCTCTCAGGTGTAATGTTGCTGCAGTGAGTTCAGGTTTGGAGCCGTGATTATTAAATACACTTCAGTATTAAACTTGAAGCCTGGATGTCAATATCACACTACAGTATCCGTGTCTTTTTCTATCTGTTTCTATTTATATTTACATTAAAACTTTCTTCATTTTGTGAGCACACTTTACAAAACTCTAAAAGTATTTGTACTTTGAAGAACCTGCTCAGGAAAATTAAAAGAAAAAAAAAAAAAAAAGATTTAGGCTCACGAGTAGCGCATCGACAAGGTGACGATTAACACGGGGATTTCATGTTCAAATCCGGTTTAATGCCACAGTTGTCCACTGGCTGTGAGTCCATGGGAGCTAATTTGCTGAGCTCTCATGGGAGGGAAGGACGGCACACACACACACACACACACATACACACACACACACACACACACACGTCCCTGTCACTCACAGTGATCTCCGCTAATCATGGGTGTCTGTGAAGGAGTAGATACCACTTCCCCTATGAGTGTGTTAGACCGCCCCCAAATAGACATATGCCTCAGTTTGAAAAGAGCCATGCACAAAGATCATTATCAAATATTTTTTTTCCTTTGACATTTGGATAAAATCATCCATGAAATATATTTTTGGAAATCTGCATTGAAATGCTTAAATTCTTTGACTTTACAAGTGAGGTCAGAGCCGTCTCTATTTTTGAAGAGGTTAAGGTGCTTTAACATCTGGTGGACACTACTCAGGATGTTTAATGAGTCTGTTGTGGCCAGTTTTATCCTCTGTACTGTTGCATGCTGGGACAGCAGGCTGAGCATTGCAGATGCTAACACACTGAAAAAACTGATTTGCAAGGTAAGTAACATTGTGGGGAAGGATCTGGACTCTCTGATAGTGGTGTCGGATAAAGAAATGTTGTCCACAATAAAGACAACCATGAACAATACTCGTCACCCACTTCACAACCTGCCTATCCATCACAGGACCATGTTGAGTGAAGGACTCACATTTCCTAAATGCACCACTGAACGACAGGAAATCATTCCTACCTGTGAATATTAAACTGTAAAACCCCTCCATATGGCAACAATGTCCGTGGTGGCCTGGTGGTACAAAGTGCTGGATCACTGATCCTAAGGCTGAGGGTTCAAGCCCCACTCTGCACGGGCGAGCGAGTGCGTGTGGGTGTGTGTGTGTGTGTGTGTGTATGAGTGTTTATCAATAACAGTGTATTAAAATGTTACACACTCTGGAATGGCACTGAATGAAACAGAGGATGAAGATGAAAACGGGTTTGGATTCCAGTGCTGATGTTAGAAAAAAGTAGCTTTGATATGTCATGGCTTACATGTGCTAATACGTTTTGGCCACCACGAATATAGATTTTTTTTTTCTCCCCTCACTGAAGCTCAAGCTGACTGAGCTGTCAGATGCAGACAGCATGCGGGGGTGGTGCGACAGTTCTCCAATACAGCATTTCTTTCCAGAACGTTCTTGGAGCCTAAATCTTCCCCAGGATTGCAATATTAGAGGAAGTGTAAGGACTGCTGCATTAAGGCCGATTAGTCAGAGGAAAGTTCACTGGCAGTTGAGGTTTATTTTGGATTTGGTGAGTACGCTGAGTGCTTGACTGACTCTGAAGCTGTCAGAGTTTACACACTGAGCAATAGAGTTACTGCCGAGTCACCTGAAAGGTTATTTAGGTACTGTTACGTAATAATAATAATAATAATAATAATACCACAATTTGCGGACTATAAACCGCTACTTTTTCATACACTTTGAACCCTGCGGCTTAAACAGCGATGTGGCTAATGTATAGATTTTATTGTGGGCTCATGGCCTCCGGGGGTGCTCTAGCAGGAAGCCCAAGACCGAGACAGACACCTGCAGCTTATAAAGAGGTGCGGCCTACAGTGGTATAAAAAGTATCTGAACCTTTTGGAATTTCTCACATTTCTGCATAAAATCACCATCAAATGTGATCTGATCTTTGTCAAAATCACACAGATAAAAAACCAGTGTCTGCTTTAACTAAAACCCCCCAAACATTTATAGGTTTTCATATTTTATTGAGGATAGCATGCAAACAATGACAGAAGGGGGAGGAATAAGTAACTGAACCCTCTGCCTAAGGAGACTTAAAGAGCAATTGAAACCAATTTTTACCAAACAATTTAAGTCAGGTGTCTGCCCAATCACTGATGAGTGGCTTAAAGCTGCCCTGCCCACTATAAAACACACACCTGGTAAGAATTGTCTTGATGAGAAGCATTGTGTGATGTACACCATGGCTCGCTCAAAAGACCTGTCTGATGACCTGCGATCACGAATTGTTGATTTGTATAAAGCTGGGTAAGGATACAAAACCATCTCTAAAAGTCTGGATGTTCATCAATCGACAGTCAGAGAAGTTGTCTACAAACGGAGAGAGTTTGGCATTGTTGCTTCTCTCCCAAGGAGTGGCCGTCCACCAAAGATGACACCAGGAGTTCAGCGCAGAATACTCAGAGAGGTAAAAAAAAAAACCCTAGAGTGTCTGCTAAAGACTTACAGAAATCACTGGCACCGTCCAATATCTCTGTGCACACATCAACTATATGTAAAACAATGGCCAAGAATGGTGTTCATGGGAGAACTCCAAGGAGGAAGCCACTGCTGTCTAAAAAAAATTGTTGCTCATTTAATGTTCACAAAAAGGCTCTTGGACACTCCACAGAAGTTTTGGCAAAATATTTTGTGGACTGATGAAACCAAAGTTGAATTGTTTGGAAGGAACACACAACATCATGTGTGGAGGAAAAATGGAACAGCTCACCAATATCAACACCTCATCCCCACCGTGAAGCATGGTGGAGGGTGCATCATGGTTTGGGGCAGTTTTGATGCCTCGGGCCTGGACAACTTGCAATCATTAATGGAAAAATGAATTCAAAAGTTTATCAGGATGTTTTGCAGGAAAATCTGAGGCCGTATGTCAGACAGTTGAAGCTAAAAAGAGGATGGATGCTGCAACAAGACAACGATCCAAAACACAGAAGTAAATCAACTTTAGAATGGTTTCAGAAGAACAAAATACACGTTCTGGAGTGGCCAAGTCAAAGTCCAGACTTGAACCCCATTGAGATGCTGTGGCATGACCTCAAGACAGCGATTCATGCCAGACATCCCAGGAATCTGACTGAACAACAGCAGTTTTTTAAAGAAGAATGAGCCAAGATTAGTCCTGATCGATGTGTCAGACTGATCTGCAGCTATAGGAAGCGTCTGGTTGAAGTTATTGCTGCCAAAGGGGGGGGGGGCACAAAATATTAAATGTGATGGCTCAGTTACTTATTCCTCCCCCTTCTGTCATTGTTTGCATGCTATCCTCATTAAAATATGAAAACCTATAAATGTTTGGGTGGTTTTAGTTAAATCAGACACTGTTTTTTCATCTGTGTGATTTTGACAAAGATCAGATCACATTTGATGGTGATTTTTATGCAGAAATGTGAGAAATTCCAAAAGGTTCAGATACTTTTTCATACCACTGTATATGTGTAGTGATTGTTCTTTCTTTTTGAATTTAGTTGGTGCGGCTTATATTCGGGTGCGCCCAATGGTCCGGAAATTACAGTGGTGGTGGTGGTGGTGGTGGTGGTGGTGGTAGTAATAATAATAATAATAATAAATGTTCCTTTATATATTTATTTAAGAAGGTCCTGGATTCAAGTCCTGGGCTTGGGTGTTTCTATGTGGAGTTTGTAAGTTCTCCTCCTGCATGTCTGAAGTTCCTCCGGTTACCCAGGTTCCCTCTCACAGTTCAAAAACATGCTCATTAGGCTAATTGGCTATTGACCATATATGTGAGTGTGAATTGTTGGCTGTGCGTTGGCGCTGCAATGTTCTATCAAGTTGTTCAGGGTGTTCCTTGCCTCTTCCTAGGTTCAGCTGAGATATAAAAACCTGGATCTCTTCATAAGTTTAAATATGTCCATAGATATTGTTTTCTCGTTCCGCTGCAGTCCTGTTACATTGTTTTCAGTTTGGTGACAATTTGGTTTTTACACTAGCTGTAATATTCCACTGACTCGTCACAGTTTTGAATCTTGTTTTCTAGATTTGACAAGTCACAATACAGTAACCAACCAGTATAAATCGTGTAGTGCTTTTGGAGTTCCATCAAAAATCATAGTCATGACTGCTCTTCTTGGCACGTCATCCTAGACCTTCTTGCAAGTTTTATACCACAAATACCTTGAACGACTTCAGGTCAGAACTTAACTGTCCCAAAATATAATTATGGTCTATTTGCAAATGTTAAGAATAAGTTGCTTTTAGTTGAACTTTGGAGTAAATATTTCTATACATTCAACATAGGTCCTCTTAAATAAGCGCCTCATGCTACAAGCACAATCATCATAGTTCAGTTAATTTTCTGTAACCGCTTAATCCTAATTAGGGTCGTAGGGAGGCTGGCGCCCATCCCAGCCGACTCCGGGCGAGGGCAGAGTACACCCTGGACAGCTTGCCAGGCCATCGCAGGGCGGAAACACGCTGACGGCTTTGCAGCTACTCTTGTTGAAAGTCAGCAATGGTTCGTTTACATGAACTTCACACCATAGACAGTGAGAGACATGGTCGGCCTTTGATAACCCAGTTAGCTGCACTAGGGGGACAGTGACAACCTTGGGGAGAGTGGGACTCGAACCCCCAACCTTAGGATCAGCGATCCAGCGCCCTATACCAGCAGGCCACCACTGCCCTACAATCATCATAGTATCTTTTAAAATTACTTCAATCTTCACACAGCTTTTTCTGCTTGACTGGCTCTTGGAGAATGTTGTCACTGCAGATCTTGGCTCACTTCACTCTACACTTTGTGTTGTGCAGATCGGTCTGTACTTTCTCAAGCCTACTGTAGTCTATATCATTAAGCGCCTGTGCCTGGAATGCTATGCTATTATACATAAATATCAGCATGACTCCGGTTTTACAAAGAATAAAAAAACACTTCCCGGTAAAAAGAGATTTCTATGAGACCGTCTACAAGGTTTTCACAGCCAACATCACCACAATACACACCATGTGTGTGTATTTACTTGTGTGTGTGTGTGTGTGTGTGTGTGTGTGTGTGTGTGTGTGTTTATGATTTTATTATTTTTTAAAGACAAGTAAATAAGACAGATACAAGTGTCTAAGTTGAACTACTTGCCAGCAAGGCCAACACATGTTCAAGACAAGAATGAAAAACCCAGTGAGCCCAGATTGGAGTCTGAGACCACACTTAGATACTACAGCTGGAAACATGCACATGTCCTTCCATCTCTCATCTTCCACTGTGATGCCCCTTTGAAATATTTTTGCTCAATCAAATACAATCTGACAACTTTCTAAAGGTATCAGATTGGGACAATGTTTGTGTCACCTACATGTTAGATAAAGCATCAGAAATTATTTGACCCTGCATGTAAATATCTGAGCATCATAGTGACGCCGTGGTTATCACATCTGCCTCACAACAAGATCCTTGGTTTCAGTCCTGGTGTTGGCGAGAGTGTTTTTTTGTAGAGTTTCCGTGCTCTCCCAGTTCTTGCATGGGTTTCCTCAGGGTACTCCACTTTTCTCACACAGTCCAACTTAGATGCACATTAGACTAATTCAGTGTTTCTCAATTATTTTTGTTGATCTCACCATCTTGGTGAGATCACCTTGCTTTAAGACTTAAAAGACTACTTTTTTTTGCTTTTGATGATCAGTGATTGGTGGAAACAGGTGGAAGGTGTGGCTACTGTTTGGTAGAAGTGAAAACCTGCACCCACACCGGCCCTTTGTGGATAAGATTGGAGACCCCTGCTGTAGTACTTATATAAATACTATATAATATTATATAATACTAATATAAATACTATAAATACTGTAGTACTGTATTATTTGTCTATTAAATTGTTATTAGTATTCTGCATAACATTGTATCTTTAACATTAAAAACAAAGAAAGAAATGTAGTTCAACTAACAATAAAGAAAAACTTCATTAACATTTTTAAATCTGTTTACTGTTACTTAGTTGTTTACTGTGCTTCATATTGTTTGCTCGTGTGAAAAACCACTACACCGTAGCGCGACAATGAGAGCACCACTGCCAACTACTGGAGTGGAGGTGCAGTTGCACTTAATTCTCGTACACTATTCCAGAGAAGCATGTTCCCCAGGGTCATACGCGCTCCCTCTGGTATTACACCGTGCCCCCCGGCATCATACCATACCATACCCCACCCCCCATCCCTGGCATCATACCATACCATACCATACCCCACCCCCCCATCCCTGGCATCATACCATACCATAGCCCCACTATTTGAGAAGCACTTGGCTAATTAGATATTCCAAGTTGCCCTTAGGTGTAAGGTCTTTAATGGTGTACCCAGCCTTTGCCCGGATTCAGACGGGATAGGCTGTAGCCTTCTTATGACTTTAATAGTAGTTTAGAAAATGAATGGATCTAAACATGTACTTGTGTATTAAGCAGCCATACACTGTTCTCTTATAACTGTTACATGTGTATTGGTGTGTGTTTCACTATACGTGTGTGTAGCAGGCCTTAGTCAAAAGTAAAATCTCCATCTGTTTCACGTGTCGTGGCCATTATTTGCAGCAGCTGTGTGCCCAGATGTTATGGCTGCAATGCTGGGTCCCTCAGTGACTCTCTGTTTATTTGTTTTTTTGACTGTTTGTGTGCATTTGTGTTCTAAGCATATGTACTTTGAAAACATCATGAGATAAAGATATAAACATGTGGAGAAGCACATCGTACATCAGTGTCATTCACTGAGGCAACGGAGTGGGAGGCAATTTAAATATGTTGGCTCAGCCTCATTATATCATGAAGTGTTTGTATTATGATGGTGCGAGTGTATACCCACAGATGGAAGTGGATTTTCGAGGGCCAGTCAGTCTCCCTTGGTAGAGCATTCAGAACAGTACACAGCTGCGGTGTCCAATTATATTCAACCGTCGAATAGACTTGCAATCAGGATAAAGTTTTACAGTTAAATTGCATACAAATTGATGAACGTTAACTTACGGAATTTATATAGCTGAGTGTAAAATTTTGCCCAGTTCAAATCTCCTTCCTCATGGCTTCTGAATGGGGAAATTATCACAATTAAACTTTTTTTTTATTATTGCATTTCATTTTCTGTCCCCCCCCAGTGCCACTATATGGGTTATCAAAGGCCAGCCATGTCTCTCACTGTCTATGATGTGAGGCGTGTAACAGAACCATTGATGACTTTTGTCAAAAGTAGGTGCATAGCCATCAGCATGTTTCTGCCCTGCGATGGCCTGGCGAGTTGTTTAGGGTGTACTCTACCCTCGCCCAGAGTCAGATCAGATGGGCACCAGAATCCCTGCTACACTCATTAGGATTAAGCGTTTCAGAAAATTAATGAATGAATGAATACATTTTCTGAACCATATTGTCCACTATTAGGGACTTCTTCAGGCAATAGTAAGGCATCACACACAACCATTTACATTCACACCTAGGAGCAATCAAGAATGTCCGGTTAGCCTAATGTGCATGTTTTTAGACTGTGGGAGGAAACTGGAGTCCCATGAAAACATGGGAGGAACATGCAAACGCCATACAGAAACACCTTGGAGCTCGAACCCAGGACCTTCTTGCTGTGAGGCGGACAGGCTATTGCCAAAGTTTCAATATGACATGTGGTTGTGCCCCGCAATAATACAAAAATCAACAGCAAAACATTTTTCAAAGCCTTTTTGTCATGACCCTCTTGGTCTCCAAAGCTGTTCGGAAACATGCTACCACTGAGATAAAGCAAAAGCGACTCACAAGATACATTTGAACATTTGTTATGCATTTGTTGATATGTGGCACTGTATAGTCAGTTACAGATTAATGCCATGAATGGCAAGTTGTCTCAGAGAGTAGTGCTCCCTTCTTAAAGCCCTTGGTAAGTGCATTTGAATTTGGGTTTACAGAGTACTTAACACATCCTTACTGTCTTCATTACACCTCCTACAGTCCAGGACAACAGACTTCTGAACCAAAGTTTAATTTCCTCCTCCTCTCTTACCATTTGGTTTGATTTACGTGAACTATCTATTTTAATACCCTCTGGATTCTGAATATATTCACTGAGTGTTGAAGGCCAGCCTGCCTCTATTTTAGCTTTAATTTTGTTTGCGTAATGTGACTTTGAGTGGAGGATTGTGAATTCTTTTGTTCCAGCCACTTACTGTATTTGTGTTTGCTTTTGTTTCAAAACTGTCCAGGGTGTACTCTGCCCTCATCCAGAGTTGGCTGGGATGTGCACCAGCCTCTCCGCAACCCTAATTAGGAATAAGCGGATACAGAAAATTAATGAATTTTATTAATCTATCTAATAATTATTACCATACTACATGGACAGTGGTTCCTCACCTTACTATAGTCCCAGCAAACGAAAAATCCAGGTTATGAAAAGCATTTTCCAAAATTTTTTGTCTCTGTATACGAAACAAGTTCTCCTTATGAAATGTGCCAAACCCACCATTCAAACATTCAGAAAATGCACGAGCTGTTTTCCCATTCACTATCTTCCAACATCCTGCCCCGCTGGCTTCCCATTGGCTAGGAGGGATGATGCAGCTCCCTCCACTTGGCTATTATGGAGCTTCATCTCCCATAATGCTTTTCGTGTAACGGACAGAGTTACTGTTGTTTCATGAGTTTTTTGACTCGAGCTTTTAACCTTCCATAAACATTTGTAAGATTATAACTCTGCTAAGAAGACATGGTCAACACACGCGCGCACACAAACACACACACACACACACACACACACACACACACACACACACAGACACGCGCGCGTGTGATTTCCGGTGCGAGTGAAAAGAAGAAGCGGACTTGTGGAATGCGGTTGAGTGATATCGTGAAGGAATATGGCCAAACCCGTCTACCATCAGTACAATATTGAAGCAAAAGGAGGTCTTAAAAGGAATACTTTTTATGATTTTTAAAGGGTTTAGGGGTAGTATTGGGGGCCTTGGAATGAATCACACGTTTTACATGTAAAATGAGGTTACAAATCCAGGTTTAGAAAAAGGCTCTGGAACAGATTAATTTCGTAAGGTGAGGTATCACTGTAGTACATTTTATAATAGGCCTTTGTCAATAAGTAACTGACTTCAGCCTCAGATGCAGAGAAGAAATTAAAATAAGCAAGTAGACGATTATCACATGGCCTTGTTCTTAGAACTGTTAAATTCAGGTTATATCAGAATGTACAGACTGTAGCATGGATTTCTGAAGAAGTAATGATAACATTACATAAGCAATACTATGTAATTATAGCTCATTATACTCTGTAACTGTTGTTGTAGACAAGTTGAATACCAAAACACAAGGGTTTATTGAAAAATCTTTCGGCACACTTAAACTTAACAAACCCTCTTTTCACTCCGTGGAGGCCTGATCCTGCCTGAGCTCAAACGCTAAGTAGGAATGGGCGAGGTTAGTGTTTGGATGGGAAACCAACTGGGAATACCAGGTGCTGTGGAGGATTAAGGAAAAGACCTGCCAACCTATTCAGCAAAACAAATCTGCCAGGAAAACTCTATAAAAATAGACTCACCAAGAGTCTGATTTGTCAGCAGGCACGAATGTAACATAAACTTAACAATATTCTCTCAGGTCCAAACAAAGTTAGTGCTAAAGTGGAGAGACTAATTTGTCCTTTATTGGTTATTGGACAAATAGTCAATTTTATTTTGCACAGAGTGTATCATGATGCACAATGCTGAGAGAGAATGAGAGGGGACAGTAAAAGAGAGGTAGAGCTGGAAGTACTAATTTTATTAGATTTACAAGTGTGACCTTCACTTTTTGTTGGGGCACACCGTTCATCAACTTGCATCTCCAGTTTTGGGATCTTCTTATCGATACTCAAATGGATCTTTGCATTTCCCATCAGTACCATCATTATATGTTTATATGTTTATATATATATATATATATATATATATATATATATATATATATATATATATATATATATATATATATAGAGAGAGAGAGAGAGAGAGAGAGAGAGAGGGAGGATTTTCTGAGTAGATCCTTCCATAGGAGAGTGCTCAATACTTTTTGGTAGAGCAAATAACAGTAAAAATAAAAGGACAGGACAAAGACTTTCTTCGATAATCACCTGAAGAGAGAGGATGGTTTCACCACCCCTCGAAACAGATCTGTAGTGATAAATGGAGTTTCAATAGAAAGTCTTTGTCCTGTCCTTTTATTTTTATTATACACACACATATACATATATATATATATATATATATATATATATATATATATATATATATATATATATACACATATATATACACATATACACACACACATATATGTTTTATTGAATTCTCGTCTCTCTGTCTAGAGCCATGTTTCAATCTTTCCATCTCCAGACCTTCACAGCTAAGCCTCCAAGTTAGCAGATCAATCAGAACCCTAATCAGTGCAATCGCACCAGGTGCTTTATCTGGATAAGAGAGCTATAATGAAGGTTTAAAGCTTTGTTTTTATCTCTGAAAATGAAAAAAAATAAAGCCTTACATGCGTCTCAGATTATTAGAGACAATCTTAGATCAGCTTTTGTAACCATATCCACTGGGTTACTCAAAGGTAATAACGGATTCTATCTTGCAATTTAAAGGAAAAACCAGGTCGCTGTCCATGGTGCTGCTTTTCAGGACTACGGGGAAAGCTGATCCCGAACAACTTGTGCCTGGAGCAAGTTGCACCCAAGTTGCCTTGGAACGGGGGGGGGGGGTTTCTGGGGTTGCTGAAGCGCCCCCCCCCCCCACACACACACACACACACACGCCCACACACTTTATATCAACCCAAAGAAATTTTTATGTAAGTCTATCGACATCTCAAAAATGTTTAAAATGCATAAAATGCATAGTTTGTACAAGCATAGTATAACCTACATGCACATCATCTTTTCTTTTTGGCTTTTTCCCATTCTCAAGAGTCACCACAGCAAATCATCTGATTCGGCATGGGTTTTTATGTCGGATGCCCTTGCTGTCACAACCCTTTAGCAAAGGACAGAAACACACTGACGGCTTTGGAGCTACTCTTTATGAAAGTCAGCAATGGTTCTTTTACATGAACCTCTCACCATAGACAGTGAGAGACATGGCCCACCTTTGTTAACCCAGTTAGCTGCACTGGGGAGGACAGTGACAACCTTGTGGAGCATGGGACTCGAACCCCCAACCTTAGGATCAGCGATCCTGCGCCCTATCCACAAGACCACCACTGCCCCACAAGTATAACCTACTTGCACATCATGTACTGTAAATGCTTATGAACCAAACATATAGTAGTGATATAGTGGCTGCCTTCTAGGGAATGTACCGGTACCGGTATTCCTTCTTTTGTCATATCTGACTGTGCCGAGGCATGATTGGATTGGAACTTTTAAATAAGTAAATTAATGGATATGTACAAAAAGAATACACCTGGCATCTAAAATCTTGCAATTGGCCACCTATTGCCTCCTTGAGGGGATATATGCTCTAGTCATTCACTAACTGCATGGACTCACAAAATTTTCAGTTAGCCCCGCCCACTTTTGAAATCACTCTCCAGGCCCTGTCCACTTTTTATGTGTTCACACGGTCACTTTCAAATCGTCAAGAACCTGAAAGTTAAAACACTCCTCATACAAAAATCTGTGCTCAGAAACAAAGCATCGCTGGAGGATGTAAGGTATTCTTTCACATTTCTCAATGATTTCAAAGTTATAATAAAGAAAAGGTAACAACAAGAAATCATGAAGATAAATGTAAATGCACAACATCGGCTCATGTTTATCAACACATGTGAAGGTAAAATATTGCATTTTCTCTGCATTGATGGAGAAGAACTGGCTGTCAGCAGTTCAGTTGAAGAATGACTGCCAATCTAAGTCAAAAGCCAGTGAAATAATGTAATAATACAGATGCATACTACAGAGAATGCATAAACATTCCTCCTTGACACTGTCTTCATATAGCAAGTTGCACCCAAACAAGATATTCTGAAACAAGCTGTAAGACCTCAAAAAGTGGAGAATGCTGGTTCCACTGGTGTCAAGTTGTTTCGAAACAAATAATTTTGGCAGAAGCAGTCGCATCAAGGCTACTTATTGATTAATTGCCTAGTTTGTCCCTGCATTGGTTTGGCGAGATGTTAAGGATGAACTTGGCCTTTGGCCAGAGTCGGCTGAGATAGATACCAGATACCAGCCCCCCCCCCACACACACACACACACCGCCCCCCTTCACCCTTAGTAGGAGTAAGCAGCTTGGCAAATGAATGGAGGTGTGTTTTTGGCCGCATTCATCAAGTCGCATTTAAACTGAGAGGTCAGTGGCCCTGTGCATTATTATACAATTAATATTCATATTGACAAACTTTAATGGCTTAATGTTAAAATTAAATTTATATATTGATATTTCCTTTAAATTGCATTTTAAAGTGCCTGTAAAATCGCTTTGTGAACATTGTGGGATGCTGAATGACCTCACTGACTAAAAAGAAGTTGGGGTGGGATAATAAAATACAGTGCACAAATTGAAATGTATTTGACAGAAGCCATTTTGATAACACAAAGGAAAATGGAAATGACTGACTTATATTTAGACGAATTCTTGCCACAACCTTATCCTATCAGAACTCACTCTTTAAAGGTCAGATATTATACCCTTTCCAAACCTTTATTTTTCATTTTAGACATCCATGGAGCATAAAACTCCTCAACTCTCCAGGGAGCTGCTTCCCCACCTCCCCTTGAAATGGTGATTTTGAGTGCATGCACTGGCAAGCCTGTTTGGTTTCCTCAGCCCAGTTATGTTCTTTTGTCTATCTCTGCCTACTTGCCTGAAATCTCCACACTTAGTGTGTTTGGGGGCAGATCAGGATGCACAGGGATAAAGCTGTTCATGGGTTTGCAGTAGGAGAAGGCCAGCTAATCAGAAGGCAGAGCACACAGTGACACACTATTGTGTGCCCTCACCATAAAAAAAAAAAACAAAACCTAAAAAATCAGCAAAAAACTTGTGTTTACTGCCAGCTGAAACAGCCCAGAGGGAAACATATATATAAGCAAACCTGTTATTTGACACTGCAGCATCATCGAACATGACTAATTCAAGACTGTAACAATATATGTAAAAAAGCAGAAAAGCATGATTTTTTCCCCTTTAATATTTTTTCCATTGATGTCTGAGAAGTGGGAAGGGAGTGAATGTTTAATCAAGTACACAGTAAGCCACTGATCTCTCTTCATTATGCTTCAAAAAGGTGCTGCAGCAAAAGTCGATTTAGCTACCAAAAAGTAATGTTTGAACACACATTGACATAAAAAATGCCCAACAAACCAAGAGAAAAATCTAAAAACATTTAGAACTCCAAACACTCATTATTCCTCAATGGTTTCAAACTCACCAAAGCATATGCATGCTTCTTCCTCTTGCTCTCACGAGGCACCAGATTAAAGTTCACAGGCCATTAGTCGCAGAGCGGGTCGCAGGCATCTTCGTGCCAGCAAATCTACTTTGTGTCAGGATTGCTTTGTCCCACTGCGTCGGCTTATCTCTAGGACGAGTGCGCACAATTACTTTTTAACGATTTCACGCTGCTTCATTAGGGGAGAAGACGCGAATGTGGAGGCAGACTTAGAAAAGGTAATCAGATGTAATTACACTCACAGTGGGGCCAACAGTATACAAGGAATCCTGGAGGGTCTGAGTCCGGCACAGTTTGGTGATTCTACCTACTCAAATACAACCTGAGTTTTACAGGTATGTCTGAGCTTTAAAAAAAAAAACAAAAAAAAAAAACCCTTAGCTGAACTCTGTGTACAGTTATGGAGACCTGCTGTGCCCCGTCTGATTGTTCACTGTGCTTAGTACAGAGGGATGTTTCTCAGGTAGAAATCTGGAAAGAATGCTAAGCTACTCTGTTACATGATTTTTCTCAATGTCCCATTTCCTATAACTAATAGTCAGGCAGGTGGTGGTGTAGCATGTAGCATCTCGTCATGACAGTTCCTCAGCTCTGACTCCACTGGTTTGCTTTCACCTGCCAAAATCTTGGTGGAAGGTGCTCTGCCCACACTCAAGGTCTAAATGAATGTGTGTAAAGATGAGCTGCTGTTCCATTCAGGGTAAATCCTTCAGTTTTGACTCTGAATCCACTGCAAGTCAGCAGGATGAAGTGGTTAAATTGCAGACAAATGAATGAGAAGCAGAATTAATTCTTCCTTCAGATAAATATAGGGTTGCACATCTGCCTCACAGCAAGATGATCCTGGGTTTGAGCTGGAAAAGGTGTTTTTGTGTGGTTTTCTTGTGCTTGTAAGGGTTTCCTTCAGGTACACTTGTTCCCCCCACAATTTAAAAAATATACACATTATGCTAATTGGATTTCTAAATTTCCCCTGGGTGTGAATGTGATGTTTGTTGTTTTGTGCATGCATATGTGTGTGTGTGGGGGGGGGGGAGATGTATACTGTCCCTGTGAGGGATTGGTCACCTGTTCTGGGTGGGACCCCACCTTCATTTAGACTGCCCTAAAAAAAGTAAGAAAGAATACAACATAATAATAATAATAATAATAATAATAATAATAATAATAATAATAATATACAGGGATCCCTCGATATTTCACGCTTCAATTCATGCTGCTTCATTGCATCACGGTTTTTTAAATATTCATCAAATTAAAAAATAAGGAAATTAAGGAAGAATAGGGGGACAAGTTAAGGAAAATGCCACAAAACAAGACCAATTATGCAAAAAAAAACAAAAAAAAAAACCCAAACAAGCACAAAACCAAAAACAACCCGAAACCCCCCCATCAAAACGACTTATATTTTGTGAGGTGTGCATCTGAGTGTGGGTGTATTTGTGTTTTATTTAATATTATGCATTATTTTAATGTTTAATTGTGATGAAAAGCATTTATTGATATTATATACACCTATACATGTACGTATTCGTCAGTCAGTGGGTGGTTGGGGTGATCCTACATCGCAGAATTTGGCGGTCATTGGGGATCTTGGTCCCAATTAACCGCGGAAAGTGAGGGATCCTTGTGTGTGTGTGTGTGTGTGTGTGTGTGTATTGCACAATAGCAGTAGAAGAGCAGGTAAAAGTATTTGTGCATATCGGTGTGTGTGTGTGTGTGTGTGTGTGTGTGTGTGTGTGTGTGAGCGCACGCTTGTGCATAGGACAAACATCAAATAACAGACATGCACTCTATCATTATAAAATTTGGATATCAAAATGTTTTTTTTTTTATTATTATTATTATTATTAATAAAAGAAAGAAGTCTCACCATAATGGAGGCTGGTCTTAATGGAGGCATACAGAGAGGCACAGAGGCTTTGATCATTTGTCTGTGGATGAAAACACTGGCAAGATGTAAGAGGCGGCCATACAAGCACATTATCAGCAACTGATACTGACAGCTTCATGGACGATTGATCATTGGGTAAAGTGAATACCAGGTAGATTTCTTTTGATCATTCATGGTTTTAAATGTATTTTGAATAAACTCAAATATCCTTTACTGTTTGATCGGAATAACTTCTGTTAAAGTCAAAAAGAATAAATAATGGCTTTTCAAAAGAAAGGTTTTTAAAAGCTGTCATATTTCAGACACAAAAGTAAATATGCCCATCTCTCTCTCTCTCTCTCTCTCTCTCTCTCTCTCTCTCTCTCTCTCTCTCTCTCTCTCTCTCTCTCTCTCTCTCCCTCCCTCTGTCTGCCTCTCTGTCTATCACATACACCCATTTTTTAAATATTGTTGTGATCGTTAATGTTTTCTTTCCAGTTATTCAGAAGACATGGATTTTGATTCCTCAGTGTATATTTTATGAGTGTGCAAGCTGTCCTTTGCCAAGTAATAAATGAAAAAAAAACAAAAAAACTTGTAGAGCTTTTGTTGAAAGAATATGTCATATAAATTATGTCTGTTCTGGCACTGCGAAATCACAAGCATTAAATTAACACCTGCCGTATATGTCATAGACTGTCACTACATCATGTACACTGGAGGCAGTTTATTACTAAATGTTAATATCGCTTGTTTTTACCTTGCATGAATAACACAATACTGAGGTGGACTGTACTCAGTTACGTTCTGTATAAATAAGTTACTATATATACTAGTATATATAATGTAGTGTACTATTCTAGGAAATAATCAACACTAGGATGGTACATTTTATTCCACATACACTTTGGAAACTTAACAGTTTTATTCAATAAAGAACAAAAGCATTTCACAGATGTCAGAGTAATTATCATTCATTATTCATCCATATCACAAAACTGCTTGATTCTTAGCTGACCCTTGGTGATGACTGGGTAGACCCTGTCTCGCCCACCAGTCCTTCACAGGGCAGCAGGCAGCATACGCAGCCATACATACTCACACCGAGGTGCAATTTAAACAGCAAATCAGCCTAATGTGCACATCTTTGGACTGTGGAAGGAAACCAGAATGTCCAAAGGAAATACACACAAACTGCACACAGAAACTCCCTCCCTGAGCCTGGTACTCAAACACAGGAGCTACTTCCTGTGAGCAAAATGTGCTACACATTATGACACTGTGGTGGAGTAATTATAAAACATATATATATATAGTCAGGACGTTTCTGTTCTGCGATGGCCTGGCGAGTTGTCCAGGGTGTACCCCGCCCTCACTCAGAGTCGACTGAGATGGGCATCATCCTCCTCGTGATCCTAATTAGGATTAAGTGGTTCAGAAAATAAATTAATGAATGAATTTAGCTTGCTGATCTGCTTCACCATTTGTTAGGGTCAAGGAACCCATCTCTACCAACTCTGAGTGAAGGAGGGGTACACCCCAAACAGCTCGCCAGGCCATTGCAGGGCACACAACCATTCACACTTGGTGGGCAATTTAAAATGGCCACTTGAACTCCCAAATGGGCCATTGACAAGATGCACGAGTATCAACCTGGGGATCACCGGTTCGAATCCGGGCCCCCATGGACTCCTGCACCTGCCTTGAGCAAGAGTCTGGGAGGCAATTGGCCCAGGTCTTACAGGAAGAAGGGATGGCAAACACTCACTTTCCTGTCACTCACAGTAATTACTAGCTAGTCTGTGTTAGCTAATTTGTATGAGGTGGTGGATCAACACCCCTACCATCCTTATACCACCTCTAAATGAGCATGTGCAGCAGTTTATAAAGAGGCGGGTGGCAGTGTCACATGTTGTGTAGGGGGAATGCGTATGCGTATGCCTACACCCATGTGATAAGGAAGGCAACACTTGACGGGGAAAATTGGATATGACTAAATTGGAAAATGGGAAAAAATGGCCAGTTGACATATTGTGCATGTCTTTGGAATGTGGGAGGAAACCAGAGCACCCAGAGGGAACCCATACAAACATGGTGGGGACTTATAAACTCCACACAGACACACTGTTGCCAGTCATGTGGATCGTACCTAGTAGCTTTTTGCTGTGAGGCAGACATGCTAACCACTATGCCATCTTGCCCCCCTGGTACGAGGAATAAAATACGTATTCATTAAGGATTTGCATGTTTTCATATATAGCTTTATTTATATTTAATGTTGTGGAACAGCCATTAAGCAAATTAGTTAATGTTAACAATTATGCAAAAAGCAGCTATAACTGGTCATGGGGTTTTTTCTTATTTAATGGATAACTAAATGGATCATCTTAGAGCTGTAATCTTTAAATCTCTTTGCAGAAATTGGAGTGTTAAGTGTCCTGAAGTGCTGTTCCAAGTACAATCCGATCCCAATGTTCACAAAGGAGCCGAAAAGTCTAAATGTGTTGATGAAAGAACCAAATGTACCACAGCCTGGGCGTAGACGGAAAAGTGAATGCTTGCTTTTTTTTTTTTTTTTTTTTTTTTTTCCTGGTCAAAGGGTGGATGGTGGGTTGCTGTAGGGTAAGTGGATGGTGGATCAGTTGGTTACCCAGTCACACTCAGCACATTTTAATCCTGGCACATAATGACATACAGTACAGTACCAGATGATTTGTGGGTGCTGTGTGTATCAAATTCAAAAACAGATGAGATAATGAATAGAAGCGATACATGCTGAATATTTCTGGTTCTTCATTGCTGGGTCCGTTTACCTTCTTGCATATGCGATGTCCTCCAATGCAGAAACATTACAGCTGCCTAGTCAGCATAACCTGATTCAAGAAACGGCACTGACTGGAAGCAGGTCTGTACATTAACGACCTGCTTTCCTTCAAAACTCTGGGCTTTCAGTCAATCGATAAATTACATGCTGCAGATCTGGCACGCATGATAGCATCAAATGACCTTTCAAACGTCTGCATATAAATATGCTGTTCTGCATGCACTAGCCTAAGTGTGAAGGAGTGTTGACTTGTTTGTGTGGGTAGTGGTATTTTCATACCCGGGTATCATTAGATGGCATTTAGGGAAGCTGTATTAAGCATAACCATCTGTACTACGGACTTTCTCAAGGACAGTCAGGTATGAGTGTGTGTGTGTGCCAGGTATGACTGTACGCCAAATAAGTTAGTGTTTGTTTCTTCCAAACTGTTAAAGGCAGAAAAGCAAATGAATACACATTTGAAGTGGCGTTAATGATGAACTAATGCGAGGCCAACGATGGCATTAACTTGTAATCCTGCAAATAAATCTTCACGGCATGAACAGATGAAGCCTCAACAATTTAACAGATTGAAAGGAGAAACATCAGGCATGCCAGTCTTTATCATACATTCACCCGGGCTCGGTTGAGGGTGTTTCTGAGTGGAGTTTGCTACGCTTACATGAGGTGTCCTCCAGGTCCTCCGGTTTCCTCCCACAGTCTGAAGACAGGAACATGAGGCTCACCGGCTGTTCCAAATTGCCACTTGGTGTGAGTGTGAATGTTTGTGGGTGTTAGTCTTAAGATAAGATAAGATAAGATACATCTTTATTAATCTCACAATGGAGAAATTCACTGTTACAGTCTCTTGAGGTATCATCAGTAGGGGGTGCAAAAAATAGATACAAATACAAACATACACACATATATATATATATATTATATAAGTAAATAAATAAATAGATACATAAATAGTATAAATTAATAAACAATAAAAGAAAAGAAGGGAACAACTTTGTAGACTGGCCTGTATTAAAGTGTAATGTATCTGAGGGCAGAGTAGATGGGTTGATGTTCACAGTCAGTGGGGTAGATGTGGTTGATTAAAGTGCGCGGGGTTTTTATTGCACATTACCGGTATTTTCACAGACAGTTACAAAGTGGCGTTGTACAGTCTGATAGCGATGGGAATGAACGACCTGCGGTAGCGCTCCTTCCTGCACTGAGGATGTCTCAGCCGTCCACTGAAGGAGCTGCTCAGCTTCTCTACAGTCTGGTACAGTGGGTGAGAGCTGTTGACCAAGATGGATGTGAGCTTTGCTACCATCCTCCTCTCACTCACCTCCTCCACAGAGTCCAGTGGGCAGCCTAGGACAGAGCTGGCCCTCCTGACCAGCTTGTTCAGTCTCTTTCTGTCCCGCTCTGTGCTGCCCGGGGCCCAGTAGTCAGAGTCGGATGAGATGCGCTCCAGCTTCCCCACAACCTGAACAGGATCAAGCAGCTTGCTGAATGATTGAATGTGTTATTGAGTCATAACTAAAATACTTCAGATTAGTATATTTGTCCCCAATTTGATGGGACAGAAAGAAAGAAACACATTCCGTAAGGGACCACTTCTCAGGTGACAGCATACAAACACAAAAAAGTCACTCGCTCTTGCGTCATATTCCATTCGTTCGCTACAGGAACCCAACTGTTTAATTCTGTGGTCCCATACATTAACCTGATAACCCACAGGTTCATTTTCTTCTTCAGTTTTTTTTTTTTTAATGTCAGATGCCCTTCCTGACACAACCCTTTATCAAGGGACAGAAACACGCTGACGGCTATGTAGCTACTCTTGACAAAAGTTAGCAATGGTTCTTTTACATGAACCTCTTACCATACACAGTGAGAGACATGGCCGGCTTTTGATCACCCAGTTAGCTGCACTGGGGGACACAGTGACAACCTTGTGGAGAGTGGGACTCGAACCCCCAATCCTGAGATCAGCGATCCAAGGCCACCACCGCCACTAGTTCATAAACCAGTGAACCCACAGATTCATAAAAATGAGAAAACTGAGTCTGAATATAATAATCTGTACAATTATTATCAGTTAATCATGTGTTACAATGTAGGCTATTAAGTCCATGCATGGGGCAGTAGAACTGCACATTGTTTCCAGGTACTGCACCCCAGTTTCCTCCCAAAGTCTGAAGATGTGCATATAAGGCTAAAAAGCTGTTAAAATTGCCACTTAATGTGTGTGTGTGTGTGTGTGTGTGTGTGTGTGTGTGTGTGTGTGTGTGTGTGTGTGTGTATGTGTGTGTGTGTGCGCACTTTGGCACTGCAATGGATTAACAAGATTTTTGGGGTGCACACCACCTTTGGTTGAGATAGGCTCTAACCTCGCTGTGACCCGAGTAGGATAAAACTGTTCAACAAATGAATGAATGCATGCATGATTATGGACTGAGCACCTGAAAGAAACCAGAACACCTCGAGGACGACCCATGCAGGCCAGGCATTGATTTTAAGAGAACTCACCTTACAACTTTTTTCAAAACAAATCATTGACGGCACAATATTAAATAGACATTTACGTCCATCATGACATTCCTGTCCCTGTATCCAAACTTCTGACTTCAGCTACGAGAACCCGGAGGTGGACGTGCTACAACTGACCCCATAGCCTGGTAAAAAGAGAGAGTTTTCCCAGATCAGAAGGGTGGGTTTCCCTTGGGAAGATGGCTGGTCGTTCGTTCATTCATTCATATTCTGAACCGCTTAATCCTAATTAAGGATGAGGCTGAGACCCATCTCAGCCGATTCTGGGCTAGGGCAGAGTACACCCTGGACGGCTCTCCTGGCCATCGCAGGGCATCCACCAACCAACTTAATTTCTGTAACCCCTTAATCCTAATTAGTGGGGCCGGTGGCATAGTGGTTAGGGTGCTGCGCTCATGATCGGGAGGTTGTGTGTTCAAATCCCAGTTAGACCCTCACTGTGTTGTGTCAACTACAAGTGTGCCTCTAGCAGTATAAATGGGTACCAGTAAAAATATACTGGGAAGGTAACCTGCGATGGATGAGCGTCCCATCCAGGAGGAGTTGAACTCCTGGTCGCTTCACGCTACGGAAACCGGAAATACTAGTAAGCACCGGCCTGATGAGCCACTATGGCTCGGGTGTAAAAAGCCCAACAGACTATCCCTTACCTTAATCCTAATTCGAGTCCAGGGAAGCTGGTGCCCATCCCAGCCAACTCCGGGTGAGGGCAGAGTACACCCTGGACAGCTGTCGGCTATGCAGCTTCTCTTGTCAAAAGTCAGCAATGGTTCTTTTACATGAACCTCACACCATAGACAGTGAGATATATGGCCAGCCTTTGATAACCCAGTTAGCTGCACTGCGGGGGAGACAGTGACAACCTTGTGGAGAGTGGGACTTGAACCCCAACCTTCGGCTCAGCGATCCAGCCCCCTATACCACTAGACCACCACTGCCCTTTTCAACTTCTTTATATAAAACACAATTCACTGCAAAGAGTGGATTCACTTCTCAGCCTTGTACCTGAGCCATCCCACTTTTTTTATTGAATAGAAGATCAGCCAATGAGACAGCAGCACACCTGAGGGAGACAGTTAGCCCCCCCCCCCTCTCCTCAACAACACACACCCCCCACCCCCCCACGAGCGAAAACGTGCTCTTAAGGTCCAGGTATAGAGGATGTGGCTTCAGTTCGCTCGCGAGCGCAACCCATGAACGCGCGCGGACGGATACCCTCTCGTGCCGGAGAGAGTTTGTTGGGTTCGGGTGATATTTTTCGATATCTCGCGCGCGCTGCGGTGAGAGGGAGGGAGGGAAATACCCCCCCGCCCCAAAAAAAAAAAAAACAAAAAACAAAAAAACAAAACTGAAAATAGCGTTTTACTTCGACTTCTGTCCTCCTTCCTGAAGAATAACGACAAACTAAAACCGTACCACAGTTCATTCGGCGTCTGGAGCCGAGCTGGTGCACATCTCGCGCTTTACAAGAGAGTTTGGCGCCAAAACGGACAACAAACAAACAGACAAACAAACAAACAATTGAAAAAAAAAAAAAAACCCGCCGCGCGCCTCACGTCTCGCGCACCATCAAGATCCTTCAGATGTGCGCGTGAGGTATTCAAACAAGAAAATCCTGACAGGAAAAAGAGACCGAGGGAGACCGAGAGAGAGATAGAGAGAGAGAGAGAGACGGCGGTGGTCTCCTGACGACCTCGTTTATTCAGGAAGAAGAGAGAGGAGGAGAAGGAGGCGGTAAAGAGTCTCATTCACGGATAAAATTCCTCCAGGAGTTCAAGTTTATATTTCATTGACCGACCCGAGCTATGGATTGGTGTGTGAGCCGTTTAACCGCCGTCCAGCCGCCATTTAAAGTAGTTTAAAGGATTTATACTCGACTGGCAACCTATTTCTTTTCATACAGGACCTTAGGTGTACCGGATACGTAAAAAAAAAAAAAAAACAACAACAATAAATATGACTTTTCTTTTAAGAATATGCCTCAGTTTTGCGTTAACGGGAGTAACATTAACATTAGCGGACACCGAGCATCCCAACCAAGGTGAGTCACCTTCTCGTCAAGTGATGCTTCCGTCTTACACAATATACCTGTGTTTGTGTTAATGTGGCTCATGCGTTGTCAGAAATTAACCTACAGTGCAATATGGAGCCTTTAGAGTTACAGCAAAGCCTTGGCACTGGGTCAGTACCCCAGAGGTACTTATTCCTATCCGTTATGTGGAGCTTTTTACAGTATGCTGAGCTATATATAACCTTTTTATGGTCCACACATAGTTACCCTGAGGTCCAGAGTTGGCTGAGATGGGCACCAGCCTCACTGCGACCCTATAGAATTAGGTGCTTCAGAAGATGAATGGATTATTAAGTAATGGATTTGACTTTGAAACCTGCATGTTTGTATACATATCTTTTTCCATCATGAATTATGTTTGTTCTGTATGGAACCACAGGGAGTGTTTTGCCACATAACATCAAACTGTTTGCATGAAACAAATATGGTCGGCTAGCCCCAGTTCAACCCATAGGTGTAATAAAGTGTGTGTGTGTGTGTGTGTGGAGAGAGAGAGAGAGAGAGAGAGAGAGAGAGAGCGAAAGAGCAAGAGAGAGAAAGAAAAAGAGAGAGAGAGAAAGAGACAGTGTGTGTGTGTGTGTGTGGAGAGAGAGAGAGAGAGAGAGACGGAGAGAGAGAGAGACGGGGAGAGCGAGAGAGACAGAGAGAGAAAGAGAGAGAGAGAGAGCGAAAGAGCAAGAGAGAGAAAGAAAAAAAAGAGAGAGAGACAGAGCAAGAGAGAGAGAAAGAAAAAGAGGGAGAGCGAGAGACCGAGAGCAGGAGAAAGAGAGAGAGAGAGCGACAGAGCAAGAGAGAGACAGAGCACGACAGAGCAAGAGAGAGACAGAGCACGACAGAGCAAGAGAGAGACAGAGCACGACAGAGCAAGAGAGAGACAGAGCAAGAGAGAGAAAGAAAGAGGGAGAGAAAGAGAGAGGAGAGAAAGAAAGAAAGAGAGAGAGCGAGTGTGAGAGAAAGAGATATAAAAAGATATATATATATATATAATGAGAGAGAGAGAGAGAGAGAGACAGAGAGAACGAGAACTATTTTTAATGTACTGGAGTGCTACCATCTAACCTGTTATGTATCTTTCAGATTGACACATGAACGTACAGTACAAATTATATGAAACTATCTGGAACCAAAGTGTTGAGCAAAATCCACACAGATATGATCCAACACCTGAGAAAGTGAACTCTGTGTAGTTTTCAGTATTCTCCTTGAAATTGTCAGACACCCTGTAATATTGCCATCCTGAAGACCACTTAGGCACCCTGTAAATCATCGTGTGCGCCTTCCGAAGGGACAAAAGAGGTACTTGATTGGTAGCATAAAGCATCAATGAAAAGAACAGTGAAGCGCGGCATCCTTATTTCTGAGAGCACATTATTAGAAGTAGAGGAAGCTGATGAAGTGGATACTCTAATTTGCCCTTTGTGGATAGGTGGTTTTTTTCTTGGCCATTTCTTCAGCGCACACTCACACACTGTGTTCCTAAAAATACTCCAGAAATCAGAAAGTACAGGTAAACAGGAGGGTAATCAGTGCTGGAGTACACAGAAGTGCAAGTATATTTAACAAATGATGGACATAATCTGTATTTTCAAACTGAAATAGGTCGTACACAACACCAAAAATAAATATCAAATAGAAAGAAATGCTTCAATTTTCACGAAAGCTTTATTCATATCAGTATCGGAGATAATGCAAGTCTGAAATTTGGGATGTACTGTATACTGATTGATGCGGCATGGTGACATAGAGTCATGGAGACATAGCCTCACAGCAAAAGGGTCTTGGGTTCAAGTCCAGGCTCAGCAAGAATGTTTTTGCGTGTAATTTGCATGTTCTCCCAGTGCTTGTTTGGGTTTCTGCTGGGTACGCCCTTATCCTCTTACAGTGCAAAGAAATGCACATTATGCTAATTAGCTGTTATTTATCCTTAGGTCTGAAGGTGAATATCTGTGTGTTGGCTATGAGATGGACTGGTGAACTGTCCAGGGTGTGCCTTTGCTTTCACTTAGAGTTTGCTCAGATAGGCTCCAACCTTCCTGTAACTCTAGTGGGATTAAATGGTTTGGGGAATGAGTGAATTAATAAAAATAAATGTGATCTGTTTTAAAGAGTGTAGTAAAGCGTGTAGTAAACATCCTAACAAAAGAAAAATTATTAAACACAGATTAAAGTTATATTTATTGAGGAAACGTATTGTCATTTTATGATAGTGCTTGGCGTAATCGAAACTATTTATACATTGCTAGGCAGCATTGCATCGTGTGTGGCAGGAGCGAATTATTTGCTAACTTTGTGTAAAAATAACAATTAACTTTACTTTGAGATTTTTAAATTTTTAATGATTTTTTTTTTTTAAAAATGGGATACTGAGAGAATTGTGATACAGAAGTGCAATACAAATTGAATCGGCACCTAAGTATTGCAATGATGCCATATAGGGTGGTCCCTGGGTATTCCTATCCTTGCTGGGTTACTCTATGCACATAAATTGAGTAACGTAGATCCGAAGCTTGAATAGAACCCCTATGCATGACCTCATCATTTTAAATATTTTGCATCACGTGCAGAACCTCTCCTTGATGATTGAAATTATTTTGTTTGAAAACAGTAGGATTCTCACTTAGGCATCCCGAAAGATTATGCATACGATATATTGCATTTGTATGTAATAACTACCTTTACACTTGACATGGATAATATCGGCGTGAAGCGCTTCATATCTCCTACACACAGTCTGCCTGTAGATTTGCTTCTCAGACTGCACGCAGACACTAAAGTTACTACTGTGTTCTCTAGTTTCTTGTGAACAATTGAATTAGCTGTTATGAGTGGCAGTGTATTGCATGGCTTCATTAAAGTTTACAAAATAAACATTTCAAGGTCATTACTAGAAAACACACACTATTGGGGAAAAAAATGAGCTGAAAATCCTTCCCACGTGTAAATACATCATAATCCATTTAAGGTTGACTCATTCCGACTAACATTCAATTAACACCTACAGTAGATAAAACCAGAAGGACAGAACAGCACACATCAGTTTAGGTCAGTTCTCTCTCTCTCTCTCTCTCTCTCTCTCTCTCGCGCGCGCTCTCTCTGTGTGTCTGTCTGTGTGTGTGTGATAGAGAGAGAGAGAGAGTGACAGTGAGAAAAGCAGAATTTGTGTAGGATTTACTCCAGACAGAGACGATTAAGCCCAACTCGGTCCTGCAAAACAACACAATAGCAAATTGTTGTTATTTATAAGCCAATCCACATGCTTCGTTTTAAGGATTGCCTGATATTCAGGCCATTGTATCATCTAGCTGCTTTAAAAACTGGCTTTAATTAGGTTTGTATGAACAGACTTGTAATAAAAATAATAAAAACTTTCATTTTTAACATAAGGTCACCGTAAATGTTATTTCAACCCCCGACTAGACACCTACAGGCTCTTGTCCAGCACAGCATGGCGTCAATTATAATTGGCTCCAGCAGGGATGGGAGGCAAACATACTCATGTTACAACGCAGGAACCAAACTTTGTTATGATGCTGCAGCCATATAAACATCGTTTCGTCTGCCATTAGCTGCAGTGGGGTCACATTCAACAAAGAAGTTGCTGCTGCATATTGAACTTGTGATAAAATGCCATCTCCTGAATAGTAGTTATGTCGTTAGTACTTTGGTAAACTGATATCGCATTATCGTAATCACAAATGCGGTTTAAGTGAGGGGATAAAGAGATGGGAGGCAGACAGCACTCTGTTAATAGTAAAGCACGTGATTGATTAAAAGGATGTGCATTTTTTTTTTTTAGAAGAGTTAGGTTTTTGTCCTTCAGCCACTGATGTGAATGAGTTTTTATGTAGATCGTAATTGGCCAGTCACTTCATTCAGCAATAAATTAACAGTGTTTATATTATAATAGCATTAGATGTTGTGGCTTTACTTGTGTATGTGTTTTTTTTTCTTCTCACATCAGGATAGCATGTAATGTAATAGGACTAGGCAATATGATATGACATCACTGACCAGAGGTTACACAAACCTTTTTTCAACCCGGAGCTGCAAAAATTATCCATGAAACTAAACTTTATGGAAAGATTTATTTTTTTAAACCTAATTCATCCATTCATAAGTTCAGTGAATTGTTTTGTTGTATCCATTAAAATATCTCATCAACTAAGGACCCATTTATGCTCAGAATTAAAGATGGACATGGACAGGATGCATCTGTATTTGTGCATCTTTTTGGAAGGCTTGTGGGTGCTCATGGAACGAAGCAGCATCACTGAACTTACAAGTAAGAAATAGCAATGATGGTGAAATGTGTTAAAGTGAGGTTTCAAGTTTGCTAAAAGTTTAAGTATGTGATGTTACCTTGCTCAGGCACGGGGTAAACATAAGGTGCAGAATGGCTAGAAGGAGATTGGACCTGAATTAAAGCATGACTTGGACGAATTGGACAATAAAGAAGGAAAAATGTTGGTCCCTTGCAGGACTTAAATTGGCAAGTAGAGAAAAAAATCTTTGTCTATTCTGACATGTATCATGTTTGTGCTTGTCACCACTGAACTGTTCTCTAGTGGATGCGATGATTAACATCGTAGACACATGGAAGTATGTGGCAGTATCTGTTGGAAGTATCTGTTGATCGGGGCAGCTTTATTTTCCAACATAAATGGAATGAATGAGCCACTGAAGAACTTACTCTCTACATACTGTTAATTGTGCAATGCCACATATGCTTCTTTCCTCCTAGTGTATGAGCTCAACATCACCCATAATTGATTAGTGTCACTGGGATTGACAAAAGGAAAAGAGTAATGCCCCACCCTATCCCACGGGAGCAGAGCATTCTTGAAAGTTTGATTTCTTGAACTTCCCACTTCTTGCCTGTGGCACCGTCTTGCTTGTCTGTTGCACCTCTCTGGAGCCCTGTAAGTGCTTTTATAGTGCTTACCAACTCCACTCAAATATACTTGGCACTATGTCTTTTCTTTTGTTTTTGAAACTGAATTCATGCAATATTTCTCACAATTGCACCTTTTGGAGTGTGATTTCAGTGTGATAGTTCATCCCACCAGCAGTTTAGTCCATCCGTCCGTCCGTCCATCCATTCATCCGTGAGTGGCAGGGGGGCTGGAGCCAATTCAAGTTGGCTTCAGGTAAGATGTACACACTGAGCATGTCGGCAATATATTGTGGAGCTAATGCACACAGACAGACAGCCACTCGATCTAAGTAGCTCTGCCTTTGGACTAATCTTGGATCAGGTCTCTTTTTCCAAATCCTAGCGTTAGTCTATGAAAAATATCAAAAAAGACAAAAAAAACTTAATAGGGTGAACAACTCCTACCCTCTTTCTAATCAATCCCTTGCACCGTAGGGTCTTTTTTTGAGTGGTGATTGGAGTGGTGTAGCACACTCGATTACGGTCTTTTCAGTCCTCTTCCTTACACATTAACTGGGGTTCCACATAACTGCTTGTCACCAGCAGTACTGAGAGTGGATGAAAGCCCGGCTAATCCACTTTGAGACAGAACGGCACCAATAAGAGTGCATAAATGATGTTGGCTGAGACTGTATCAGTCCAGCCGTGGGAGGATGATGAGAGGCAGAGGCAGAAAGAGCAAGAGGATTATAGGAATGTAAAGATAGAGGGAGAGGAAGATAGAGACAGTGCCGGGGAGATGGATAGAGGGATTGAGGAAAAGAGACAACAAGGAGAAAGAAACAATACAGAGAAAGAAAGAAAGAGAACAAGACAGAGTAACCGAGGACAAAGAGGATTCAAAAGCCACAATAGTGCTTATTAATTTATAACATACTTCATAGTATGCATGGATGGAGAAGACTGTGGCTTGTGTTGAAAGAACTAGCCTGCATAAGCCCATAAGAGTGTATACATATAAGGAATTGGTATTTCTGCTTCGTTGACACCCCAAAAATTACAAGATTATTTGTGCAATTAGCATCAAATGAATTGTAATGAGTTGGTAAGGCAGTAAGTGGTTAGCACTTGTGCCTCACAGTAAGGAGGTCCTGGGTTCCAGTCCTGGGCTCAGAGAGGGCATTGCTGTGTGGAGTTTACATGTTCTCCCTGTGATTCGATAGGTTTCCTCCATGTACTCAGGTTTTCTCCCACAGTCCAAAGAGATGCACATTAGGCTAACTGGCTTTTTAAAATTGCCCTTAGGTGTTTGTGTGAATGGTCGTGTGTGTTGGCCCTGCAAAAGACTGTTTAGGGTGTACTGCGTATATGCCCAAGGTCGGCTGAGTTTAGGCTTCGGCCTCCCTGCAACCCTAGTCTGAAAAAAGTAGTTTGGCAAATTAATTTATTCTAATAAGCAGCAAGAAACAATAGTGCATTCATTTATCTGTTGCTTTAGTAATCCTTAGTAACTGATTTCGTGACAGATTAGGAATACACCTTGAATTGGACGCCATGAACACATTCATGTATTGGGGTTAAACGCACCTAGTGACATGTTTTATGATGCAAGAAACTGGTGACCCAGGAGGAAGCCCTTTAGCATGAGGGAATATGATCCAACCACTGCATAGTTAATATTTAAACTGTTGTGATTTGTCTCAGTGGTATTTTGAAGCTGGAACACAGTGTATTGACACTAAAACAGAACAGCTCTTTATTCTTAGCCACTTTTTAAGTCATCAATTAACTGAATCAGGGACAAAAGATTGTTGAATGAAGCAAAAACACTGTTCAAATGGAGCAAAAATGTAATACGAGTTATTCAATGTTTTCTATTTAAAGCCCAATGCTGATATCTAGGTTAGCACTCTCATGGGGACCGTTTTTGTGGAGCTTGCATACTCTCCCCATTTTGTTTGGGTTTCTTCTGGGTACTCCAGTTTCTTCCGACAATCCTGCTCTCAATTGTCCATATGTGTGGATATAAGCATGAGTGGTTGTTTTTGTTTGTGCTGGCCATATAATGAACAGATGACCTCTTCTCTCGCCCAAAGGCAACTGGGAGTGGCACCAGCAACCATGTGACCCTTATACAGCGCTGCCCACTTGTACGAATTTATCCGTATCATACGAAAAATAACATAAAATACGGCAATATGATCCATTCAGACAGTAATACAAATTTCAAACTTTCATGAAAATATTCTTCTTTCAATTTTATTTGACAATAGTTTATCAATAATTCTGATGAACTGAATCAAATTTGATCCTTGTTTACCTTCCTGGCGAAGCCAAGTCTCGCGATAATCTCATGGGATGATACTGTTTTACTACATGATTTGTTAATGGGCAGCAAGATATGTCGATTTCAATGAATTAGCGGCTATCTTACATTCACTTCGTGGTAACCAGAGCCAATCATTGAACGGTTGTGAGAAACCCAAAATGGCGACAAAAAAAAAGCAAGAATTTTTATTGGAATATTCAACAACTTATCCATTTATTAAGAGGCATGACAGATACATGGCCTTTTGCACAATGTGCAGTGCAAAATTTAGCATTGCGCATTCAGCCGTTTTTGATATAAAAACACATATAAAGGGAGGCAGACGTAGCCAGCTAGCGACTGATTTGCTTAGTTTATAACTTTTTTCTTGTCCTGAACTCTCTTACTTATTATTTGTAAATACTGATATCAAATATCATTCAGGGTCATGCATAATAAATAGTAAATATGCAATATATAATAATAATTATGACTTATATTCTATATTATAACACCAGTAGGATTATGTCAAATAAACATGGTTTTCTCAAATATGATGCTGTTTCATTATTAATCCAAAATGCAGTAAAATTTGACAAAGATAACCTGTATGTCCATATGCAGCATCAAATCAAAAGTATTTGTGATTTTCCATGATGGCGGACATAAACAAACAATGGACTCGCATTTTCAATTGAGTAATTATAACAGAAAACATTACAATTCCTACTTGGTCAGCTGTCCTTTACTTCAAACACAGGCCAGCATTCATCTCAGAAGGGATGAATATAGATTCCTCACGTAATCCAATGTGGTATTTGTCCAGATGGCGTGAATTTCATGCAACAGTTAATCTCGTGTTTTTATGTTCGCGGCTTTGTTTTTCAGTGAATGCTTTATTTTCAGCCAAATATTTTCTATGATGTAGAGATTGGGAGACTGGGCTGGCCATAGCATGGCATGAATTTTGTTTTGAATTTTGTACTCCTCTGTAATACGATCCCGATGGACAGGGGCGTTGTCATCTTTGAACCTGTATGGTCTGTTCCTGAAATGACGGGCTAAAACTGGTCACGGATTGTTTTCCAGGATGTCAATGTATTTGACAGCACTTATATTACTATCGACCTGGCACAAAGTCCCCACACCATACCAAGTGATACAACCCCACACCATAACAGACAACTTCCGCTGGCTCGGAACACACGTGCACTCGGGTCGGTACACTTCATTTGCTGATTGCCACACAAATACATGATTATTTTTCCCAATGACTACTTGAGATTAATCACTGAATATAAGTTTTCCAGTGTTGATCAACAGTCTATCTGTGCCTTGTTGTTTTAGATCTACGATCAATTTTTTCGTTGCACTGCCAATCTCCGTCGATCTGCGACCCATTGTTTGTTTTGGTTTGTCTGCTCTGGCCTACTTGGCAGACGACAAAACTGTGTCATACATGAAGTAGAATACCTCGTGTGTCTATGGTTAAAATTTCACGAAGTTTCGTGAGCGGTAAACGTTTAAATTTATTATTTGACTTTTTGTGTTTGCTTCGAAAATTCCTGCATTAAAGGGATTTTGCGAATACTTTTGATCCGATACTGTGTGTAATTTTGTGGAATCCTAATTTGAGTACTAATTTTGTCTATTATGAATACTAATTTTCGGCTCAAAATACTAATTTTTGGTTTATCACCAACAAAATGGTACTTTCCTGGCTTGGCAGCTCTGCTTATAGGATAAGTGATATGGAAAATGAATAAATAAGTCAGTGCTTGGGATTTGAAAAATTTCAAATCAAATTTTATATCACATATCACATGGTACAGTCGTACTACTTGTAAAACATGATTTAAAGTACTTGAGTCCTGTAAAGTCTTAATAAAAAAGCTAAATTTGAATCGCATATTTTACCATCGTTAATTATAACCGCAATAAGAGAGAAAATCTAATAGCTTGGCATATTACATTTTGTCAAGGCTACAGCTACTACAGGATACCATGTGGAGTCATTATAGGAAGAAATATTCAAGTACCCTTTCACTTTGTTAGAATATTTGAGCTGTTCAGGATGACTGTATGTATATCTGTAGTATGGTGCGTATGAACCTGATGAAGTAATTGAGTTCTTCCTTTGTTAAGAGATGAAGCTCATTAGTGAATTCAGCTGTTATTGTTCAGGACTGAAATGAATACCTGTCGAAATCGCAGCTCTCAGTGGACCGAGATGATTGGCCGGGTAGGAGCTGATGCAATGCACTATATTTTTCTCCATCACTCCTACAGTTGCCAGTTGGCAGCACATGCCTGCATTTGTCAGGAACATTTGAGATAAGCCAGTGCAAAACAGCCTGTTCTGTTCTACCTCCACCATTCTGGCGACTAATTTGTCATGATAATGTACACTTCATCTCCATCCTTCACGCGCTCCTCTCGTGCCCCTAGCAACCCACTTAATTCTTTTACTCTTGTGTAGCCACATAACTTTCAGTAAAGAGCATCATAAACAATGGCATTGGCCTTTAGTGGAGAGCAGTTAAAGCTTAGCACTCTGTTTGTGGCTCCTATCATTGCTGCATGAAGCACTCATATTGATTTTAGCAACACACACAGGAGTTGAATCTCTGGGGCTTCTACTTTATACCTTCAACACTTCAATAGCTCTTTAAAGAGAGAGTTAGAGGTTTTGTAGTGCTTTGTACTTCCAAGTGCTTTGTGTGTGTTTTGGTGTGTGTGGTTATGTTAATCCAAGGTCACCACTGTGGTTTACCAGTAATAACTTGTGCCAAATATGCAGGTTGAACCATCGGGTGTTAGGTTTTTTTTGTTTGTTTGTTTATTTGTTTTTTATATTGTAATGCATAGACCGGTAGTGTTTCCCCAGAAAACATTAGCCTTTTTGATCATTCCGTATCCCAATCAATTACCTTAACCTCTTTCTCACTTGAGAACACACTTTGGACTGCGTGGCCTCCCTGTTGTAATGGGAATCAATCTGAAATCGCACCTTGACATTTTCTAGCATCCCTGAGCTTCTCTGCGTGTTAACCCTCAGTGTTGCTCATTCTTGCGTTTCCCTGAAACTGACTTCACAAAGGATGATTACTAATGCATGACACACTGACATTTATTGGATCAATTTGCATCAACTGTTCAACAAAAGAGCTGTTCTCTTTCTGATATGATCATAGCTAGGTCCTACTGTGAATGCTAATCGGAACTATAAAAACTCTTCTCATGGTCATTTTCGCTCCATTTCAACATTTTATATGTACTTAGGACTGGACAATGTAATTTTTTGACATTTTGTCAATAATTATATTTATTACGATGTGTTATGGTCTGTGCTGGCTGGCGGAATTAATTCTTTCTGTAGTCATTGCAGGCGCTGGTGAGGGGCGTGGCTGTTGCTGATAGGTGAGTTCCAGAAGAGTGCATCTGGTCCCACTCTGCAATCAGCAAGCAGCCAACTATAAATGGGAATGGCGCGCTTCCCTCCGATGTCAGAAGATTGTTTTCCCTGTGATTCCGCTCCTCGGCTTTCTCTTTGACCCCTGGTTCTTGCTTCGTGCTCGACAGGTTCCATTGACTTGGTATTCCCATGATTTACAGTTCCCAGTGCTTAATAATTCGTTTGAACATTCTTACGGTCTCCTGCATCTCTGGGTCCAACGCATACACTCCAGGTTTAACAGAATCTTCTGACCTGAAAAATGGACCCAGGGGAGACCGCGCAGCTTCGGCAGGCACTATCCGACCAGGGTGCCCCGCTGGGACGACATGACACCACCTTGCATCAGATGATGGACAATCTCCAGCACATCACCACCAGCTTGGCACAGCTTGGTAGAAGGGTGGACGCCGTCGCCACTCACCTTTTTGCCGCGACCCTGTCCCCTCACACTGCACTTTCCGCTCCGGCAGCAGCGCCAACGCCAGCTGAACTCCCTGCGCACCGAGAACCACTCATCCCCACGCCAGCCAGGTATTCGGGCGCAATCGGCTCCTGCGCACAATTCCTTCAACAGTGTTCGCTCGTCTTCAGCTAGCAGCCGCTCACATACTCCACTGATCAAGCAAAAACCGCCTTCATCATGAGCCTACTCACGGAGCAAGCCTTGTCCTGGGCGTTAGCAGTCGTCACCCATACTCTGGAATTATGCTACCAGTTAGACCAGTTCATGTGAGAAATGATGAAGGTTTTCGATCGTCCAGTGAAAGGGGAGGAGGCGAGCTCCCAGCTCTCACGAATTTGGCAAGGCTCACAGTCGGTGGCGGAGTACGCCATCTGATTCTGGATTCTCGCCATCGAAAGCAGGAGGACGACCCTGCGCTCCGGGGGGGGGGCTTTCCTGCAGGGGCTTAATGAAAGGCTGAAAAAAGGCTTTTTTTGTCGAAAAGAAACACAAGACCTTGAGACCTTGCATCGATTACATGGACCTGAACCATATCACCGTAAAAAACAAGTACCCTCTCCCCCTAATCGATTCAACCTTTATCCCTCTCCACGATGCTACCGTTTTTTCCAAGCTGGACCTGAGAAATGCCTACCACTTAGTCCGAATTCGGGAGGGGGATGAGTGGAAGACGGCTTTCAACACGCCCCTGGGGCACTTCGAATACCTGGTCATGCCATTTGGACTAACCAATGCCCCGGCGGTTTTCCAAGCTCTGGTCAACGATGTGCTTAGGGACATGCTGAACCGCTTTGTATTCGTATACCTGGACGACATCCTGATCTTCTCTAGAGACCAAGACGAACATCTCCACCATGTGAGAATGGTACTATAGAGACTCCTGGAAAACAGATTGTTCGTTAAGGCAGAAAAATGTGAGTTTCATGTCCCCTCAGTCTCCTTCCTGGGGTTCATCGTGGAGAAGGGGCAGATAAGACCCGATCCGGCGAAGGTGAAGGCAGTGGCGGAGTGGCCGACTCCAGGGACGCGGAAACAGCTGCAGAGGTTCTTGGGGTTCGCAAACTTCTATCGCCAGTTTGTGCGGGACTACAGCTGCCTAGCAGCACCCCTCACACAGTTGACATTACCCAAGACACCGTTCCAGTGGTCCCCAAGTGCCCAGGTGGCGTTTGACAGGCTGAAGGCTAAATTCGTCAATGCGCCCGTACCGATCCACCCGGACTTCTTGCTGCAGCTTGTGGTGGAAGTCGACGCCTCGGACTTGGGGGTGGGGGCGGTCCTTTCCCAACGGTCTCCCACAGACCAGAAGCTACACCCATGCGCCTTCTCCCGTTGCTTGTCCCCGGCGGAATAGAATTATGATGTTGGGAATCGCGAGCTGCTGGCGGTGGTCTTGGCACTCCAGGAGTGGAGGCACTGGCTGGAAGGGGCAGCCCACCCCTTCGTGGGCTGGACCGACCATAAAAACCTATCCTACCTCCGTACAGCCAAGAGGTTGAACTCCCATCAGGCACAATGGTCACTCTACTTGGGAAGGTTCAACTTCACACTGACCTACCAACCTGGCTACTGGAATACAATGCCAGACGCTCTCTCCAGGCAGTTCTCCTCGGGTGAAGACACTACCATGGAGACCATCCTGCCCTCCTCCTGTATACTTGGAGCAGCCCAATGGGAGGTAGAACGGCTAGTTCGGGACGTTCATCAGTGGGAACTGGAGCCCATCGGGTGCCCCCAAGGTTGACTATATGTTCCCCCGCCGGCCAGAACCCCAGCACTCCAGTGGGCTCACTCCTCAAAATTAGCCTGTCACCCCAGAGCCCACCGAACTCTCTTCCTGCACCGACAACGCTTCTGGCGGCTCACGATGGCAGCTGACTCCAGGGAGTTTGTGGGAGCTTGTGCCACCTGTGCTCAGAGCAAGTCCTCCCATCGTGCACCCATGGGTCTCCTCCAACCCTTACCCGTTCCCCATCGCTCCTGGTTGCACATTGCGGTGGATTTTGTGACAGGCTTACCCCCGTCTGAGGGCAACACTGTTATCCTGACAGTAGTGGACCGGCTCTCCAAGGTGGTTCACTTCGTCACCCTACCCAAACTCCCCTCGGCAATGGAAACAACTGGTCTCCTAGTCCAACACGTCTTTCGCCTCCATGGCATCCCCCAGGACGTCGTTTCAGACCGGGGCCCCCAGTTTGCATCCAGAATTTGGAAGGCGTTCTGCGACACCTTGGGAGTCTCCTGCAGCTTGACCTCTGGCTACCATCCTCAGTCGAACGGGCAGGCGGAACGCGCGAATCAAAGCCTCGGATACTCCTTGCGCTGTGTCGCCTCCCGTTTCCCAGCCTCCTTGGCAACACACCTCCCATGGGTTGAATACGCACACAATTCTCTGATCTGCGCCCCCACCGGGATGTCCCCCTTCATGATGATTAATGGGTTCCAGCTCCCTCTGTTTCCCAGCCAGGAGGTCGAAATGGCCGTCCCATCTGTCCAGACACAGTTTCACAGAGCACGCCGGGTCTGGAAAGAAGCTGGTCCGACCAAGCCTGGTCGGACGCCAGGTGGCAACCCTTAAGGTGGGGGGGTACTGTTGTGGTCTGTGCTGGCTGGTGGAATTGATTCTTTCTTTAGTCATTGCAGGTACTGGCGAGGGGCGTGGCTGTTGCCGGTAGGTGAATTCCAGAAGAGCGCACCTGGTCCCACTCTGCAATCAGCAAGCAGCCAGCTATAAATGGGAGCGGCACGCTTCCCTCCAATGTCAGATGATTCTTTTCCCTGTGATTCCGCTCCTCGGCTTTCTCTTTGACCCCTGGTTCTTGCTTCGTGCTCGACCAGTTTCATTGACTTGATATTCCCGTGATTTACAGTTCCTAGTGCTTAATAAATCGTTTGAACCTTCTTACGGTCTCCTGCATCTCTGGGTCCAACGCATACACTCCAGGTTTAACAACGATGTGTATTATATTATGAAAATAATGTTCAGCTGCAACCTATTTCAGCCGACACTGGGTGAAGGCGTGGCATATCTTCAGTAGCTTTTCAGATCATTGCAGGGCCAACACACACACACACACACACACACACACACACACACACACACACACAAACAACAATTCATGCTTATATCTAGGACAATTTGAAATAGTCAGTTACCCTAATGTGCATATCTTTGGAGTATGGGGGGGATTCTACAAAAACCCAGGGACAATATATAAAGTTCACATAGAAACACCCTTGTCAAGCCTGGGACCCAAACCCGGCACTTTCTTGCTGTGAGGCATAAGTGTTGACTCACTTTTTAGCATGTACATTTTTGGACCCCTTTTTTCTATAGCTATATTTGTTTTTGTATGTATACATTGTTTAAAAGGCTGCATTTATTTTCACCCATAAAGAGAGCAGGAGTGAGAATTCTGCATAAATTTCAATTAAACATAAAGTTAATAAAAGCTCGCATACATTACATATGTCCTCGTACAGTATATTGAAACATAATATTTTTATTACCAAAAGCAAAAAAAAAAAAAAAAATAATTTGCACACAGGTTGATGTATGGGGCCAGTGGCGTAGTGGTTAGGGTGCTGCGCGCATGATCAGGAGGTTGTGTGTTCAAATCCCAGTTAGACCCCCACTGTGCTAAGAACCCTGGGCAAGGTCTGAACCACAAGTGTGCCTCTGTTCTCCCAGCAGTATAAATGGGTACCAGTAAAAATAAACTAGGAAGGTAACCTGCGATTGACAAGCGTCCCATCCAGGAGGAGTTGAACTCCTGGTCGTTTTACACTACAGGGAAAAAAAAATAGGGGATAAGCACTGGCCACTAAAGCTGATGTAAAAAGCCCAACAGACTTGATGTATCATCACGCTGCTTAAAATAGCAAAGATCACATAATTACATATTTTCTTCAGCAGTACAGTGGTACCTCACCTTTACGAAATTAATCTGTTCCAGAAGTGGTTTCGTAACCTGATTTTTACGTAAGTTGAGCCGCATTTTACATGTAAAAGGCCTGATTTGTATCCATAGGTTTGCATATATATATATAATATATATATATATATATATATATATATATATATATATATATATATATATATATATTGAATACTACCCCCTAAACCCTTTAAAAATGATAAAAGTACCTTTTAAGGCCTCCTTCTGCTTCAATATTGTATCGATGGTAGACCGGTTTGGCCATATTCCTTTGCGATATCACTGAATCGCATGCCATGAGCGCGCTTCTTCTTTTCACTCGCACCAGGAATCACTTTCACCGGGAATCGCACCTGTGTGTGTGTGTGCGCGTGTGTTGGCCATGTCTTCTTAGCAAAGTTATAATCTTACAAATGTTTATGCAAGGTTAAAAGCCTGAGCCAAAAAATAAAGTTGCAATGAGCACACTTGAAAAACTCATGAAACAATAGTAACTGTCCTTCACGTGTGTTAGAACTTTGTGACAAACAATGGGTCAAAGGCATGCGAAAGGCATCATGGGTATTATGGAGATACAGCTCCGTAATAGCCAATGGGAGGGAGCTGTGTCATGGGTATTATGGACATGCAGCTCCCTCCTAGCCAATGGGAGGCCAGCAGGGTGGGATGTTGGGAGATAGCCAATGGGAGGCCAGCGGGGTGGGATGTTTGGAGAAAGCCAATTGGAGAGCATCTTGTGCATTGTTTGAATTTTTGAGATGGCACGTTTTGTAACGTGAATTGTTTTCGTATTCAGAGATGGAAATTTTAGTTAAATGCAGTTTGTAACCTGGATTTTTTGTTTGTTGGGTCTTTAGTACGGTGAGGTACCACTGTTTTTAACTAATTTGCATATGAATGAATGCATTGTGAGGCGGGACAGTGAGGTAGTCCTTAGCATGTCTGCCTCACAGCAAGAAGGCCCTAGGTTTGAGTCCCAGCTCGGGCGTTTCTGTGTAGAGTTTACTTGTTCTCCCCGTGCTTGCGTGGATTTCCTCTGGTTTCCTCGCACAGTCCAAAACATGCAAAGTATTCCAAATCATCCCTAGGTGGGAGTAGGAATGGTTGTGTGAGTGCTGGTCTTCGATGATCCACCGAGCTGTCCAGAGTGTACCCCACCATTGCCCGGAGTCAGCTGAGATGGGCGCCAGCCTCCCTGTGAACCTAATTAGGATTAAGCGGTTCAATGAATGAATGCATTGCTGTACTATTCCTTCCTCTATGGCAGTTAAGTATGTTTTCATTACCTTGCCTTATATCAGTGCTTCTCAATTATTTTCTGTGACGCCCTCTCTAGGAAGAAAAAACACTTCACACACCTCCCCCCACTGCTTCACGCATGGCTATAAATAGTATTATTTCTCCATAAAATTGTTATTAGTACACCACTGCATAACATTGTATCTTTAATAACATAAAAAACAAGAAAGAAAGAAATATAATTCAACTTATAATAAAGAAAAATGTCACTGACATTGTTTTTTTTAATCTGTGTTTTTAATCTGCATTTATAGAAAATTTTCCATGTTGTTTCTTGAGGGGATTGTTTACTGAATTTCATATTGTTTGCTTGGTGCAAAAAACCCTGCACAATAGCACGAGAATGAGAGCGCCACTGCCGCCTACTGCAGTGGATGTGCAATTACACGTAATTCTAGTACAGTATTGCATACGTGCTCCCCTTGGCCTCACATCGCCCCCCCCCCCCCCCCCATGGGGATGCGCTCCACTATTTGAGAAGCACTGCCTCATATGAACTGACAAATTCACATCCTATTCTCGCTATATTCTCACAAGAGTAAAATCGCAGCCTTTTCAAAGTGGCTGACACATACTATCACACTGATTTTAGAGGATTACAACTCTGAAGGTCGTTGGTGTAAGAGAAGAAGATGCAAAGGATAGGGTGAGATGGAGACAGATGATTCGCTGTGGCGACCCCTGAAGGGAAAAGCCGAAAGGAAAAGAAGAAAGAAGACAACTCTGAAATATACGGATAAGGAAAAAAACACCTGATAATTAAAATATACACATTTTCATGTCCTCCAGTGCAGCTAACTGGGTTATCAAAGGCCAGCCATGTCTCTCACTGTCTACGGTGTGAGGCATGTAAAAGAACCATTGCTGACTTTCGACAAGAGTAGGCTGCAAAGCCGTCAGCGTGTTTCCGCCCTGCGATGGCCTGGCGAGCTGTCCAGCGTGTACTCTGCCCTCGCCCTGAGTTGGCTGGGATGGGCACCAGCCTCCCCGCGACCCTAATTAGGATGAAGCGGTTACAGAAAATGAACTGAACATTTTCATGTGTATCACGAGAGAAATGAGAGAGAAGCATGTCTCTCATTTCACTTTAAAAACGCTCTGT
>CM045744.1:25136475-25181475 GCA_024760905.1 Plotosus lineatus | reverse complement strand
GCAGAACTACTATAGCTCAAACTGGAAATGTTAATCCTGGCTATGCGAGAAAGAACTCACTGAATGCACAATCCATTCCAGCGAACTCTGTTCAGGGCTGCATAGCTGCAGACCAGGCAGACGTTAAAGGGGAAATGAAGCACATCGCAATGTAACATTGTCTTGCTTCATTTGGTCCTCAATATCACGTTTTTGCAACTGATCACTTGAAAATCGCCCTGATAATAATGTAAATCCAAATTGAAATTCGTAGTGTGAGACCATGTAAGCCGCCATTGGTCCCCGGCCATTTTCTGTGACTGGGTTGGTGGTCCTGAACTTGTGTAAATATCACAATGGCTAGCAACACATCAATGCATAATAATAAAAAGCCCTTAAGTACCGGTCATCATTGTATCGCACCAGGCTCAGCTGTACAAACAGCTATTATAAACGTAAAGGCGTGCACTTTTACCGGCTGCCTTTAAGCAACAGTAAGCTATTGAAAGCCTGGCTCAGTGCATTGAAACATGCCGATCCACTAGTGAATTAAAGCGCACGCATTGGCAGTGCCCATTTCAGGACAGAAGATTATGTACACACATACAAATCCGACAAAACAGGTTCCATGGTGTGGTCCAAAACCACATCGTTGAAACTAGGATCAGTTCCAATCGTATTTGACTTTTTTACATACAATATTACAAGCACTGACAGACCAAGCACACTGAAAAGTAATACAGTATCGGCACATAAGCGAAGGGCGGAAAAACGAGCTCTCCAGGCTGAACACACAGAGGTATGGAATATTAGACAACCATAGACAACAACATGACAACTATAGATAATAACATGACAATTCTGACTTGATCTGTAAACCTACCGACTATTTATGGGACGTTCAAGGGTTTCAGCACGGACATCTCTCATGGTCTCCATGGCCACCTCTAAACTATCCCTTTCAAGGCACCACATAAGAAAGAGTCTGTGGTTTGTTATGCAGGTCAGCTCCCCCTCAGCTTGCAAGAGATGGTCAAGCGCGGTGTCCTGGCAGCGAGGCATTTGTGGTAATGGTGTACAACTGTCACAAGTGCACATAAAATTACTGATCTGGTCATGTTCACCGGCATATCCGCGATCACTGTCAACATCACTATTATCGCTTTCCGTGTCAGATTCAGCCAGGGTTCCGGTGACGCGCTAGACCGGAGCTTTTGAGACAAAATGCGGCCTATCTGGACTTCCGATCTTTCAAGTAAGAAAGTGAATGTTGAGTACTAAACAAGTATTCAAAGCGTACTTACTTACTTGACAGATCGCAAGTCCAGATAAGCCGCATTTTATCTCAAAAGCTCCGGTGTCAGTTGCGACCCTACATTCGGTGGAGTGCGTCACATATGCCTGTGGATTTGCAGGCATTTCCTCTCCCCCCATATCGCCTTCATCTTCTGAAAAATAATCGTCCTCTGCTGAAAAACTGTGCATGTTGTTGGCGTGAGATTCCATGTTGTTTATATCATATAATATGCTGTGATATGCATGGACTATATTTCATGTGGTACGATATGCATGGACTATATTTCATGTGGTACTTTGTACCAACCCAGTGACGTCACGGTAACTTTGTGTAGGCGGGCACTTAGCAATGGTGGCTTTCGGGTCGATAACTTCTACGACAAGCACATAAAACAAAACCGCTGTGTGCAATGGTTTATTTATGATATGAAATTTAAGCCACAATCGCTTCAATAAACTATACTTAATCTACCGCCAGTTTATTTAGTTGCCGTTTCATTTCCCCTTTAAATTTTCGGGCTGATTTGTGTAAAATACAGAAGATATGTGGTCAAATCTGTCCTTGACTACCTTGACAAGTGTTGAGTGACAGCATCTTGGTGCTAGTTAACACTTGAATAAGAAACCAAGTGTAAGCCGGGTCTTTGAGATGTAATAATGGAAATCTTTTCATTAAATTACTGTTAGATTTACCTCATTTAGAAATTAAACCTGATATATAGCTGTATAAGGCATCAGTGTCACAGTTCTCATCTGCCCAGATGTTGCTATCAAGAATAGCATTAAAATGCCTCTGCGAGAGAAAGAGAGAGAACGAGAGAGAGAGAGAGAGGGAGAGGGAAGTGATTTACAGATTGGTTCATGAGGATCAGGGCACGCAGTTCTTGCCTGCTGAGTCTCAAGTCATTATTTCTTGGAAGTGTATTGTCTATATAATTTGTAGATGTTTATGTGCAGTCCTTGTAAGGCATGCCCCTTTGACTCTACTGGTTATTTAATTTAAGTTAATTCATTCATTCATTCATTTTCCAAACAGCTTAAACCTAATTAGAGTTGTGGGCTGGTTGGCACCCACCTCAGCAGACTTTAGCCAAGGGCAGAGTACACCCGGGGCGCATGACGGCTTTGCGGCCTACTCTTGACGAAAGCCAGCAATGGTTCTCTTACATGTCTCTCATCAGACAGTGAGAGACATCACTGGTCTTTGATAACCCAGCTAGCTTCACTGGCGGGACTGCAGTGAGAGGCTGCTGGTAGTTTAAATCAGTAATCCAGCACCCTACCACCAGGCCACTGCTGCCTCTGGAATATAATTTGCTGTCAGTAATATTTACAGTAAAATACTCTCGTGATTTACATGAAAACTTATTTTTATCTTTATCTATTGCAATTTTTAATAATTTATCTTGTAAATGTTGTGCAAAGCAGATTTTTCTGTCAGATACTACAGTCAATACTGTGTAGAGCATGTAAAAGGATTACTGTAGTGAAGCCTGTGCCATGAAAAAAGGAGTTACGGTCATAGACTACTTAGTGCCCAACTAAATAATGTCAAAATAGTTTAGATTCATGTAGCTAGATATCGGTTCCTTGAAGTGTGTTATGCCTGCTTGTGATATGGCAAAAATATGAGGTGTAGCTGATTGGTTGAATTCATGATTAGATGAATGAACGGTAGGTGGATAGATGATTGGATAGATGAATGAATGGTTGACTTTAGGAAGCATGGATCCTTGAACAGTTGGCTTGAGGTGGGTCCTGACAAGGAACTACATTAGGGAAAAAATCTTCCAAATCTTCCTTGGCCAAAAGTATGATGACACCTGACCACTGAACAGCTGATGTGAAATAATATGGCCGTAGCCCCTCTGTGCTGTTATGACTTTTACTTTTCTGTGAAGGCATGCCTAATTGGCATGTGGACGTTAGAATGTGCTCATGCAGCTACAAGAGCACAGTGGATCAGGGACTAATGCCTGGCAAAAAGGTCTGGTGTGAAATTGGAGTTCCCGTTCATCCAATAGGTATTCAGTGGGTTTGCAGGCCGCACAAGTTATTTCACTTTAATCGTGTCTTTATGGATCTGGCTTTGTGTGCAGGGGAACTGTCATTCTGTAACAAGTTTGCATTCTTTACTTCTCGTGAAAGGAGATGTTAATCACAAAGACTTTTGAAGATAGTTCTGTGTTAATATACTAGGAACGAGTACTTTTTGATGAGAAACATCTTTCATACCTCGTGGAATAACTGTTGGACTTAACCTTTTAAACATCTTGTTCAGAATGCTGTCATGCTTAGATTAGTGCTAGATCCAGCACAGAGCTCAAAATGACATGATGTGTCAAAAATGTAGGCTTCACTTTGCACAGCATCAAACGTAAGGTTAAAGTGGGTTCTTACGCCTCCCAGCAGGTTACAAGACTTCAGAAGGAACCTCTATTTAACCGAGACAGCAGGAGGATTTTCACACTTTCTGCCAGTTTGTCTTCTCTCTCTGTCTTTTTAGCATGTGTCTTATTTCGATTCCACTCTGCTTGGCCTACTTTAAAGACTCAGGATTTCTACCAGAACAGACCAATGACAGCTGCCACTTCTTATGGCTTTGACTGGATTCCTCATTCTTTGGGATTGAGGGTAACAAATCATTTGACCCTTCTGACAAGGATATCTGTAATATTTATGGTTGCAAGTTTATTAGATACAGTACATATGCCATAAGAAATTCCGTGATATAAGATACAGCTTTATTAATCTCACAATGGAGAAATTCACTGTTACAGGCTCTTGAGGTACTATCAGTAGGGGGTGCAAAAATAGATACAAGTACAAACATACACACATACATATATTATATAAGTAAATAAATAAATAGATACATAAATAGTATAAATTACTAAACAATAAAAGAAAAGAATGGAGCAACTTTATAGACTGGCCTATATTAAAGTGTAATGTATCTGAGTGCAGAGTAGATGGGTTGATATGGTTCACAGTGGGGTAGATGTGGTTGATTAAAGTGCACGGGGTTTTTATTGCACATAACCGGTATTTTCACAGACAGTTACAAAGTGGCGTTGTACAGTCTGACAGCGGTGGGAATGAACGACCTGCGGTAGCGCTCCTTCCTGCACTGAGGATGCCTCAGTCGTCCACTGAAGGAGCTGCTCAGCTCCTCTACAGTCTGGTGCAGTGGGTGAGAGCTGTTGAACAGGATGGATGTGAGCTTTGCTACCATCCTCCTCTCACTCACCTCCTCCACAGAGTCCAGTGGGCAGCCGAGGACAGAGCTGGCCCTCCTGACCAGCTTGTTCAGTCTCTTCCTGTCCCGCTCTGTGCTGCCCGGGCCCAGCAGATGGCAGCGTAGAGGATTGCAGAGGCTACCACAGAGTCATAAAATGTCCTGAGCAGAGGTCTGCATATGCCGAAGGACCTGAGTCTCCTCAGAAGGTGGAGGTGACTCTGGCCCTTCTTGTACAGGGCGTTGGTGTTGTGGGACCAGTCCAGTTTATTGTTAAGGTGAACACCCAGGTACTTGAAACTGTCCACTGTCTCAATGTCCTGTCCCTGGATGTTCACTAGTAAATGTGTGTGTGTGTGTGTTTGAGTGCTTCTCCTGAAGTCGACCACCATCTCCTTCGCCTTCCTAGTGTTCAAGCACAGGTGGTTGCGCTCACACCAGTCCACGAAGTCAACGATGACCGACCGGTACTCCAGCTCGTTCCCCTCTGACACACGGCCCACAATGGCGGAGTCGTCCGAGAACTTCTGGAGGTGGCAGCTGTTTGTGTTATATATGAAGTCCGAGGTATAGATGTTAAAAAGGAAGGGTGAGAGGACGGTGCCCTGCGGTGCCCCGTGCTACAGACTACCACCTTTGACTTACAGCCGCCAAGAGCCGCACGCATACTGTGGACGGTTAGTAAGGTAGTCAATAATCCAGGCAGCAAGATGCCCGTCCACTCCCACGTCCTCCAGCTTCCCCGCAGGCGCCGCTGGCCTGATGGTGTTGAAGGCGCTGGAGAAGTCAAAGAACATGACCCTCACAGCGCTGCCGGGCGATCTCCAGGTGGGTGAGTGCCCGCTGCAGAAGGTAGATGACGGCGTCTTCTACTCCGATGTTGGGCCTGTAGGCAAACTGCAGCGGGTCTAGGTGGGGCTCACCATAGAGCGGAGGTGTTCAAGGAGGAGCCTTTCCATGGTCTTAATGAGGTGGGAGGTCAGGGCGACAGGTCTGTAGTGGGCTGGTTCCTTCGCTTGTGCTGTTTTGGGAACCGGAACCACACAGGAGGTCTTCCATAGGACTGGAACCTTCTCCAGGCTGAGGCTCAGGTTGTACAGGTAGCATAGTACCACACAGAGCTGGTCTGCGCAGGTCCTCAGCAGCCTGGGACTGATGCCATCAGGTCCTTCAGATTTCCTCTGATTTAGTCGCCTCAGCTGTCTCCTCACCTGGTCTGATGTGAGGGAGAGGGGGCTGGGGTGGGCTGCAGAGGGAGGGGATGTGTCTGTCGGGCTGTAGCAGTCAAGTGAAGTTGGCCTGGGGAGGGGGAGGTGTCAGCTGGTCTGGAGATGTGTGAAGAGGGGAGGGAACGGGAGGGGTGCAGAGGGGGAGGGGGGAGAATCAAACCTGTTGAAGTAGCAGTTTAGTTCATCCGCCCTGCGCTGGTCACCATCAGCTGTCCCTCTGACACTCTGCCCAAATCCAGACATGGTCTTTAGTCCTCTCCAGACTTTGTTCTGAGCCAGCTTCTCCTCCATCTTCTTCCCATAGTCCTTCTTTGCCCTCCTGATCCTCCACTGGAGCTCACGCTGGACCTTCTTCTGCTCCTCTCTGTCCCCCGAGATGAAAGCCCTCTTTTTCTGGTTCAGGAGGACTTTGAGCTCAGGGGTGACCCATGGGTGGTTGTTGGAGAAGCACCGTACCCTCCTTGTTGGCACAGTGCTGTCCACGCAGAAGTTCATGTAGTCGGTGATACAGTGTGTGAGGCCATCGATGTCATCACCAAAGGAGTTACAGAGCATGCTCCAGTCTGTGGTCTGGAAACAGTCCCTAAGCCTCTCGTTGGTCTCCTCGGTCCACACTTTCACAGACCTCTTCTGTGCAGGTTCCTTTCGCACCCTGGGTGTGTATTGGGGGAGCAGGTAGACCAGGTTGTGGTCTGATCGTCCCAGTGGGGAGGGGGAGGAGCTGTAGCGTCATTCACATTTGCATACAGTAAGTCCAGTGTTTTATTGTCTCTTGTGGCGCACTTCACGTATTGCGTGAACGCCGGAAGAGAGGCGGAGAGAGGGGCGTGGTTAAAGTCCCCGCTGATCAGAATCATGGCGCGGGGTGACGAGTCTGTGTCTGATTAACGGCGCTGTGTAGACGCTCACACGCAGCCGCCGCATCAGCCGAGGGCGGAATGTACACGCAAAACACAATCACGTGTGAAAACTCCCTCGGTAGAAAATATGGTCGGGCGCTTACCGCGAGCAGCTCCACGTCCCGCGTGCACAGCTGCTCCTTCACGTGCACGCTTTGCCGGGTGGCACCATCGTTCATTCACATACACCGCCACGCCCGCTCCTATCTTCTTACTCCTCTCCCTCACACTCCGATCTGCACGCGCGAGTGTAAATCCGTTAAGAGAAACCACAGAGTCCGGTGTGAGTTCATTCAGCCACGTCTCCGAGAAACACATGAGGCTGCAGTCCCGGTACTGCCTCTGCTGCCGGGTCAGCGCCGCCAGCTCCTCCATCTTGTTGGCGATCGCGCGGACATTTCCCATGATGACAGAGGGAACACATGTCCTCCGCGTCTTTCGTCCCCCTCTGCAGCCTCTCCTTTTCCTCCGTATTTCCAAAGGAACAACGGGCTTTTCCGCGTGAAGGAGGGTGGGGGCGCGCAGGCCGAGGAGGGTCTCACGTGTGTAAGACCTGCGTTGCTCAGAGCCGTCGGTGAATGAGTTTCCTGACGCCGATCCAAAAAGTGAAAATAAAAGTGCACAGAAGAACAAAAGCATCATGAAAGTATGTTTTCCAGATGCAGGATTGAAGAAAGAAAAAGAAAATTTGAAAAAAGATAAAGAAACACGCCTATATACAATAGAAAAGAGAAAAAAAAGAAAAATAAACTGAAGAGCTCCTGTAACTGGCTGCAGGTCACCCGGTGCCATCTTGGTCAGATTTATGGCCATCTTGGTCAGTGATATAGATTTATACTACATACTGCAGCACACCTTTACAAGAAAACCGCATTACTGAAAATATTGGTATGAAGATGCAGAATAAAATAAAATGCAGTTAGCCATGTTTCTATTCTGGCCCAGTCAGCATGATTTAATTTCTGGCTTACAGTAATAAACTTATTTAGTTCTTTAGTGATTCCATACTAACAGCTTACACATTTTCTTACATGGAGTTGTATTATAAACAATGTACAGTGGATGTGCTACATACATTGATTAGTAAAGTGCATAATTCTTCCTACATTCATTCATTCATTCATTTGTTCAATCGTAGTGGGTGACATGGGGGCTGGCCCTCGTCTCAGCCGAAGGCAGGGCACAATCTGAACAATTCGCCAGTCCACCTCAGGGCCAACATCCAGGACCACTCACATCTAGGGGTGAATTGAAACAGGTAGTTAGCCTACTGTGCATGTTTGTTTTTTGGCTATGGGAGAAGACTGGAGTACCTAGAGGAAACCTTCGTGTAGCACAGGGACAATCGACACAGAACCGCCATTGCCAAGCCTGGGCCTTAAACCCAGAACCTTGTTGTGAGGCTGATGTGCTAACCAACTATGCTATGCTTCTAAGCCACCCTGTATATTTCTTGACATGATGAATTGTTGGAATGAATCCCCAGTGACGGTAACCTGTAGCAGTCATAGCTGAGGTAGAGGTTGGTTTTAAGGTTCATTTTGAAGTGTAATTTCCTGCGTGTTGAACTTGGATTTTTGCATTTTCTCGGCAGCATGACAAGATGCTTGTTGTTTGTCTTATTGAAGACAGAGGCTCGTGAAGGAACAGGCACTTTTTATCTTCTATTGTAGGATCTATGTTACATCTACTGAGTCCTGAATTTTGTATGTTCTCCCGTTGCTTATCTTAGTTTCATCTGGGTATTTAGGTTTTCTCTCACAGTCCGAAGACATGCACATTAATATTATTGGTTACTCTAAATTGCCCCAAGGTGTGAATGTGGGTGTGAATGAATGTTTGTCTTGTTCCTAGGACATTCTGTGAAAACAGAAGGGGCTTAGTGCATCATGGGAAATGAAATGGTATAAACAATTAGTCATGGCCTATTCCCACTCACCATCTTTTCCCTATCACACGACACTGACCAATCAGGAAAGGAGAAGGCTATCACATGCTTCCTGTCCACCCACCTCTTCACAAGACTTTGACAAGTCTATCACAAGTGCACAAGACTTTGAATGAGCAGTGTCTCTGTAGCCAATCATACAAGAGAACATATTTTCCTGAATCCAATGCACAAAGCCCTCCCAGAGGGCATGGCAAATTTTTTTTTGGACTCTGATGTTAACTGTGGCATCACCAAGTTTAAAAATAGTAATCTCCAGATGATGGGGAACTCCTTTTTGTTAGAGCAGGAAATGTCCTTTTGCAGTCACTACACAATTTTACATGTGACTGTAAGTGAGTAAAATAACCTGATTTTTGTCTTCAAAAATGTATTATCTGGCAAATTGCTGTTACATTGTTTACTGTATGCTGCTATAGGAAAATAATTTACGACAGGCTAATAATAGTAACTCCGCTTCTTCTTCTTCTTCTTCTTCTTCTTCTTCTTTTCCTTTCGGTTTTTCCCTTCAGGGGTCACCACAGCGAATCATCTGCCGCCATTTCACCCTATCCTTTGCATCTTCTTCTCTTACAGCAACTACCTTCATGTCTTCCTTCACCACATCCATGAATCGTCTCTTTGGTCTTCCTCTAGGCATCATTGAGGACCATATTACACCAACCTGTCATTGGTTTATTTTCTTACACAGCCACCACATTCTGTTTTATTATGCAATTATTAGTCATTTCTTACAACAATGATTATTTAGTAATAGTATTGAAGCGAATAGGAACGGTGTATCACTGTGACAAGGAGGAATATACCTTTAGGTGGTTTATGAAGTTTAATAGAAGGTCAACATTCAGGGCAACATCTTAATACTGTTTTGGAAAAACTTCAGACTTTATTTATTTATCCATTATTATCCTGTTAGACTTTATCATTTGATTAGCTTTTTGATCAAATAACATAATATTTCACTGCAAAAATAACCTGAAAATGAAAGGTACATAATGTGGCAATAAATGCAGACTTCCACTGAGAGTTGTGTATGGAGTGAAGTTTAATCAAGTTCTGAGAAAGTTGCCCATAAATATTCCTTAATTAACTCAATCTAAATCTATCACCCAATCTAAGTGTAATCTTCCCTTCATCATCCGACAGCTGAGAAAACTTCAATGTGGAAATCTAGGGATAATTATGACCTGAGACTGAGTCATGGGGTCTAGACTGGGTATAATCTGATTTCAGCCAGGCAGCCAAAGTGCCCGGTGCTCTAATTCACCTCTCCATGTTTGGGTGTGTTGAGCTGTGCATATCCATCATTTCCAGTCATGGCGATCAGGCATCGGCAGGCAGATTTGATTACTGTGTACAGTAGTGCTCAGACTGTCTGCAGATGTTTAGAACATTTAGCTAAGTCTTGCACTCAGCACTGCTATTAGAGTAGCCGTCTGGCCCGTTTAACACACCAGCTCATGTAGTACAAAAACATACCCATTGTTTGCATAACACCACAACACTCTGTGTACCATCATGGCTTTTTAGCACCACACACATTTAGCAAGGGGAGATTTGATATGTCCCAAAATACATCTCTCCTTACTTCCATATGCTGGTAAGACACTAAAAGCTCTAAAAGAAGGTAGGAATACTATGTAGGAGAATGAATGACACTTGCAAAACAAAAATGCTTAGTAGCCACTGGGGAGACAACGACACACTTTATTGATAGCTACTGTAATTAACTGTAGGCTTAGAGAACAGGGAAATTGCACATTCATCATATCAAATTAGCCGGTATTGAGCTCAGTGAGGGCGGCCTAATGGCTGTGATTTCACCCCTGCTGTAATCAGCAAGAACAGCTATGGAGACTGTCACCTGCTGAAGGGTGGTCTTTTGTATTCAACTTGCTAACTAAGTACCGTGTATATTTTTTAGAACATAAATGTTAAGCAAGGTTTTTTTTTAATATGAAACATTTGGACCAATCACTCAAGACTAAATAGAGAAACAGGAATCTGTGATATCTGTTAGGCGTCCCCATATAATCGGCCGCACTGCCCTGTGTGTTTCTCCATTTCTTAATTTTTTTTCCTTCCACCTATCCGGTGTCTTGAGAAAGACTTTTCTAATCTTCATTAAGCTTTCTCTGCTTGTGACATTGCGGTACATAACCTCTTGTTTTTAAGAATGCAAGATTAAGATTTTATGGATTTATAATAATTTCAAATTTCCATAAACCTGTGATTGCCTCCTCTATTGAACCGTCTTTCTACGTGTGCAACATAGTGACACCTCACCACAAGGAGGTCCTTGGTTCAAGTTTTGGTCTCAGTGAGCTCATGTTTTTTGTGTGATTGTCAAAATGTCACCATGATTGGTTTTTGCTCTCATGTTCTGGTTTGACAGTGTTTACCTCGTTCCAGGTGCTCACGCTACAATGTTTATGGCTATTCATTCACATCATTCTAATCCTCTTGCTTTTGAGGCATGTTCTTACATAGTGAATTAATTGTGATTAGGCATTGTGCTTGTGGCATTCTGTTGAGGTGGAGGGTCTTAGACTAAAAAGTAAAATGTTAATGATGGGGAAAAAAGAAAGTAAAGCAAAATGAATTCTGTATTCAGGATTGTCCATAGACAGTTCTTGTTATCGATGAGTTCTGTAATCCTTACTCCTGTGCTCTGTTCCTCTCTATTTGTCCAACTCACTGTTGTATTTTTGTGTGTGCACAGTGGTTCTCCTGGACACCACAGCTGCACTGGGAGAGCTTGGCTGGATGACCTACCCAGTAAATGGGGTAAGTGACATTATAGCTAAACTGCCACTACCAATTGCTGTGACTTCTTTTTTTGAAGCAGTTCTCAAAACCCTATTTCTACATGTTGTTGTGAGGCATATGGTAAACTCAAATTCTCCATTAAACATCAGTTTGAGTTCAGCATCAGGTATAATCTGCCTCTGGGTGGGAAACTGGTACTTTGACAGAGTATGTAATTTCAGTAAATTTGATATTTAGACGTTCTGTAAAGTGGAATCCGCTCATTGCATTAACATCTTGTAATTTTTTTTCTGTTATTTCCTGAGAAACTTATTTTCCAGGTAGAGAAACAGATTGTGGTTCTCTTTTGGATTTTACGAATAGGGTACAACATGACAGTAACATTTAAAATTATTCTTTCCTTGTAATCATCTGTTACCTGCAAATCCGAATCTAATCTTGAATCTTCTCACAGTTGAATTTCTCTGTTTTATCTTACATCACTGTTAGTCAGAACAGCCCTCACTCCACTCCCCCACTGGAAGAATTAATAGCCATTTATGCACGTTGTCAAACATTATTTCATGTTCCTGCATTAATGTCTGCAAACTAATCAAATCTCGTCCGGCTGTGGTAACAGACAGCTTACAGATGGTTCAAGATGTGTGCTGAGAGCTTATTAAAGCGATATTAATACCTTAGATGATGTTCGCACAATTTCCGTCTCTACTTTTAGGCTGCCTGTCTTCACATGAAAATTAAGTTTGAGCTCAATGGGCTGTTTCTTACAGTTCCATAATAAGATCGTACCAAAACTCATCTTGTACTTGAGCTCGGATAGTGTAAATGTAAGCATGGCACGGAAAGAAACTGAATAGGTTTACTCTGCAGTTTTATAGTGAGGATAGTGTGTGTTTCATTGTAATCAAGATCAGAATACAAAAAACTTGCTAATAGACTTTGTTTCTTTTGAGTGATACTGTGCAATTAAAGCTGTACTTTCTCCTCTCATGAAAATTTCTCTTCTCATAATAACTGTTACATAGCACCTCATGCAAATAAAAAATCTTTTTTCCCCATAAAGTTTATATTATATATCAATTCAAATGTCAATTGATACGCTTCATCATATATTTGTGTTCACTAATTTCATATTGCGCTTTAATCAGGTCAGTGGGGACATGGCTCATGTGCATTAATTTTACAGTCCATGTAATTCCAGTTGCAAGTTTTGAGTTATTATGAGAAAATTAATTTTTTCTCTCTGCATTACTGAGAGTGGTGCTACAACTATTAAAGCAAAGCAAAAAACAAACAAACAAAAAAAGACAAAACAAAAAACAAAGCAAAGAAAAACCTCAGAGTTCAAACCTCTGCTAAGCCAAAAGAAAATAAAGTAAACAGCACCCTACACCACCTTGGGTCTGCTGGAATACCACACATCCAAATTGTCCTACCCATTGTTAAACGACCTTTTTTAAAAAAAAAAAAAAAAGTCATCTTCTGCTTCAGCATGTCATCTCGCAGGGGCAGCAGCCTAAGCAATAGGGACCAGACATCCCTTTCCCCAGCCACTTCCTCCAGCTGTTATGGGGGGCACCAAGGTGTTCCCAGACCAGCGGAGAGATATAATCCCTCCAGCGTGTTCTAGGTCGACCCCGAGGCCTCTTCCCGGTTGGACATGCCTGAAACACTATAACAAGGAGGTGTTTGGGAGGTAAGGTAGGTAAAAGGTAAAATGTGTTGGGTTTTTTCACCCGAGCCTAGTGGCTCATCAGGCCGGTGCTTATCCCCGGTTTCTGTAGCGTGAAGCGACCAGGAGTTCAACTCCTCCTGGATGGCACGCTAGTCCATCGCAGGTTACCTTCCCAGTATATTTTACTGGTACCCATTTATACTGCTGGGTAAACAGAAGCACACTTGTGGTTGAGACCTTGCCCAGGGATCTTAGCACAGTGAGGGTCTAACTGGGATTTGAACACACAACCTCCCGATCATGAGCGCAGCAACCTAACCACTACACCACCGGCCCCACAGGTGTTTGGGAGGCTCTCGGTTCTACTCCAAGCTCCCCCTGGATGGCTGAGCTTCTCACCCTATCTCTAAGGGAGAGCCCCACCACCCAACGAAGGAAGCTCATTTCAGCCGCTGTATAAGTGATCTTGTTCTTTCGGTCATTACCCAAAGCTTGTGACCATAGATGAAGGGGTTGGAACATAGATCAACTGGTACATTGAGAGCTTTGCCTTGTGGTTCAGCTTCCTCTTCACCACAAAGGATCGGTACAGGATCTGCTTTACAGCAGATCTGCCTGTCAATCTCCCACTCCATCCTTCTCTCACTCATGAACAAGACTTTGCGATACTTGAACTCCTCCACTTGGGGCAGGACCTCACTCATGACCCGGAGGGTGCAGTCCACCCTTTTCCGACTGAGAACCATGGCCTCGGACTTGGAGGTGCTGATTCTCATCCTGGCTGCTTTGCACTCAACTACAAATCACTCCAACTAGAGCAGGAGTTCCCGGCTTGATGAAGCCAAAAGGACAACGTCATCCGCAAATAGCAGACACGAGATCCGATGGCCACCAAACCAGAACCTTTCAATGCCTCGGCTGCACCTATAAATTCTGTCCATAAAAATTATGAATAGACTTGGTGACAAAGGACAGCCATGGTGGACTACAACCCTCACCAGAAATGAATTCAAACTGTTGTTCCCAATATGGGCCAAGCTCTGGTTCCAGTGATACAGTGACTGAATGGCCTGTAGCAACTGGTCCGGAACACCATATTCCCAGAGCACTCTCCACAAGATAACCCAGGAGACATGGTCGAAAGTCTTCTGCAAATCAACAAAACAGGTGTGAACAGCTTGGGCAAACTCCCAGAGTACCGTGGCCAGGATGAAAACCACATTGTTCCTCCTAAATCCAAGGTTTTACTATCGGTCGGATCCTTCTCTCCAATACCCCTGCATAGACATTCCCGGGTAGCCTGAGGAGTGGGATTCCACGATAATTGGAACACACCCTCCAGTCCCCCTTTGTAAAGAGAGGGATCTGCTACCCTGGTTTGCCAATCCAGAGTTATGATCCCGAATGATCGCGCAATGTTGCAGAGACATTTCAACCAAGACAGTCCAACAACATCCAGAACCCTGAGATATTCAGTGTGGATCTCATCGTGACCACCAAGGAGCTTTTTGACTACCTCAGCGATCTCAGCTCCAGTGATGGGCGGACCCCCACCCAAACCCCCAGTGTCTTCCTCCTTCATGGAGGACGTGTTGGTGTGATTGATGAGGTCTTCGAAGTATTCCTTCCACCTCCCGACGACATCCACAGCCGAGGTGAGCAGCTCCCCACATCCATTGTAAACAGTATTTTTGGAGAACTGCTTTCCCCTACTGAGGCGTGGGATGGTGGTCCACAACCTTTTTGAGGCTGACCAATAATTGCTCTTCAGACCCTCACCGAACTACTCCCATGCTCGAGATTTTGCATCGGTAACAGCTCAGGCTGCAGTACGTTTGGCTTGCTGGTACCTGTCTGCTGCCGTGGGAGTCGCACAGACCAATAAGACTCGATAGGCCTCCCTTTTCAGCTGAATGGCGCCCTTCACCACAGATGTCCCAACCGGGTTCAGGGGTTACCGCCACAATAGATATCGATGACCTTCTGGCCACAGCTATGGGCTGGTGTCTCAGCAATGGAGGCACAAAACATGGCCCATTCGGATTTCATGTCACCCGCCTGATTCGGTACGTGGTTGTAGCTCTGCCGGAGGTGGGAGTCAATGGCCCCTCTGACGGGAGACTTTGACAAACGTTCCCAGGAGACCCTAACTACACGCTTGGGCCTGTCAGGTCTGGAGGATGGCCTCCCCCGCCATTAGAGCCAGCTCAACACCAGGTGGTGATAAGTTGACAGCTCAGCTCCCATCTTCACCGGAGTGTCCAGAACATGTGGCCGTAAGTCCGGTGACACAACTACAAAGTCGATCATCAAACTGCGGCCTATGGTGTCCTGGTGCCAAGTGCACTTCTGGAAAACCTTATGTTCGAACATGGTGTTCATGACGACCACAGAAGTCCAACAATGAAACACCTTTTGGGTTCAGACTGGAGAGGCCATACCTACAGATCACACCCTTTCACGTAATCTATCGGTGCCCACATTAGCTTTGAAGTTTCCCAGGACAACGAGTGAGTCTCTCGGGAGAAAGTTCTCCAACACACCCCTTAAAGCAGGATTCTCAAACTCATTCCACAAAGGGCCACTGTGGCTGCTGGGTTTTGTTTCAACCAAGCAGCAGCACATCTGACTTGACTCATTTAATAATCTGACCTGAGTCTTCAGGTAGTTGATTGGTCAATCTGTACTGTGGACAACTGGGTATAGTCAGACGGTATCTCTCCACCTCATGCACCAGCCCAGGCTCCTGAACCGCCAGAGAAGTGATATGCTATGTCCCAAGAGTCAAAGTCAGTAGCTGAGGATCGGTCCGACACATCCATGTCTTCGGCTGCCATCCAACTCACACACCCGGCCCCTACAGCCCCTCCCACAAGTAGTGGGGCCATGGGAGGGCGGACCTATGTCTCCCTTTCAGGCTGGGCCTGGCTGGATTCCATGAGCAGAAGCATGACCACCAGGCGCTCGCCTTCTAGCCCCACCTCTAGGCCTGCCTCTAGGGGGGACCCCATTGACCCGCGTCCAGGCAAGGGAAACTGTCCTTGTTTTTTTATAGTTTTTTCATAGAGGTCTTTTGAACCGTACTTGCTTTGGGTGACTCTACTAGGACACGCAAACCCTCCACCACGATAAGGTGGTGATTCAAGGAGACGTTTAAAAAATTCCTGGTTCCAATATCTGATTAAGATCACCCCCCAAAATATGTTTATAAATTTTGTATAAGAAATGTGTTACAAACAGAGAAACACATAAAAGTATTTTAGCTATAAATGACAGAGCAAGTAATTATGCTTGTAGCTAGATAATGTAACCCGATAATGTAAGGAGTTGATCATTTTAAGTAATGCAAGGTATTGAAATCATAAATCGATTAAAAGACAATAATTTGTTAACTGTTTCAAGGTGTACACGTAATGTTTTGTGTGTGTTTGTGTGTGTGTGTGTGTGTGTGTGTATGTGTGTGTGTGTGTGTGCATGTGTGTGTGTTAATTTTCTTTTGCTTGACATAGTACTGTATTTAACCTGTTTTGAAGGAGTCTTCAGTGTCAGAAAGCCAGTAATGCTGTTGCTGTAACAACACACACTTTCCACCAATAACTCTAAATCTAATTATAAACAGACATGAGCTGTTTTTTAACCAATAGATATTACAATAATTACTAAATTACTGAAGTATAATAGGAATAAAATATTTTAGTGAATGCTATTATTGGAACATGATCAACAGTTGAGTGGTAACAGTAACTTGGCCAGGACTGTATAAATATATGTATAAGAATGAAACCTGTTCTATAAAGAGTGTAATAACCTGGCTGTAGTAAAGCCAGCTAATTGTTCCAGTGTTTTTTCCAAGAACAAGCATAATATGTGCCAATATAATAATAAAAAAAAAATGTCGGGCATCTCGCTTTTCAAACATGACTCAAATGGTGATGTGAGGCTGAGACAGTTTTGTATTAAAGCTTGTGTAAAATGACCTACTATGTACTAGTGGGAGATTTCCCAGTGGTCCTACAGTGCACATCTTCAGATTGGTTCAGCTCTTCCTCTGGAAACCTTGGTGTGAAGGAACGACTGATTTCCTTGGCAACACCACACGGGTTTTCATTTTTGGTGCAACAACAAGCCAACCCACATCTCTGCGATCAAATCAATAATTCATGTTCTAATATCCTGGACCTAATGTTACCTGTTCTCACTAAGTAGGCGCTTTCTCTTTCTCTCTTTCCCTCTTTCCAGGGTTCCAAGTATGGCATGTTAATCAAGGTCTCTCCTGTTTTCTTTTTTTACAAGCCAGCTGGAGCACACACCTTTTTGAGCGTTGGGACGCTTCTCCTGCCATTTAATTTGTTTTCTAGTAAAAGAGGACAAGCATATATTTACACTCTTTTTTTTGTTTACACTGACACAGACATGTCCTTTGGGTATATTTCGTTTTCTTTCTGTTTCTCTCTCTTTGTAAAACACTCATTTTCGCATCCTTTCCTTCTGTATGCGGCAGCAGGTTTGTTTGTGCTGTTTTGTTGACTATTCTCTAGACTCTCCTGTTTGATGTGTCCCTCTCAGCTGCTTTGTAGTTACTAAATGTGTCACAGAGCCACTGTGATTCCTCACACATTGAAACTGGCAACGTGGATTTCCGTCCCTGGGTTCTTGATGCAGAGTCGAACATCCCCATGCTGCACGCCAGCACCGAAGACTGTATGTTGCATTTTTAACAAGATTTCTGAAGAGCTAAAAATGGAGGAAGGCGCTTTAGTGAAGTGTATAGAAAATTCATTCAAGTACAGTGTGGTACAACACAACATCCGTCACAAAAATTATGATCTACAGCCAAAACTGACAGGGACTCAACTCACAGTGTTGTATAATCAGCTTACTTTATAGTCATGGTAATTGTTTCCATAGTAACGGATAATTGACATAGTGTAATATTAAGAAGAAACATAACATTAGAGGGCCATTTACAGTGCAAGGTACCCCTGCAACTAAATATATAAGTCCCGTAGTAGTACTGGTTTTAAGAACACATGTGCTTGTCTTACAATGTACTATGATAGATCAAGTTAGCCAAAATAATAATGATAATACTAATACTACTACTACTACTACTACTAATAATAATAATAACCTCTCAGTAGCAATAAAATTAGCAATAAAGTTCACTTAATGTGAAAGATAATTGTCTCATTTGAAATTCCATGTATGGTTTCCTATTGGTGTTCCGTTTGTAACCGCATATCTTTCAGCACTCGTTGATAAGTGTTTTATCTTCAAAACATTATGACCTTGCATTGAACTTTACTTTAAACTTAACATTCCAAACTGAAGTTATCCCCTTGACTCAGGTCAGCTTTTTTTTTTTATTCATTCAGCACAAGGTGGTGAAATAAATAAAATGCAGTTCATTTATATCCAGCAGGAATTAGGATTAACATTGTTGTGTAACAGCTGACATTTTTGTCAGTTAGTTTTTGTTTTGTCAGAGTGTAATGGCTATACTTTAAATTGAATATCTACATAGATGTACAGAGGCTCGTTTTCAGTAACTATAATACAGTACTTGTATTACTTGTATATAATACAGTACGGCACAATGTGTTAGCTAATCCAAGTTGGCCATGGAAAAAAGCCTATTCAGTAATTAGAAAGCTCTTTAACAATTATGTCTTTCCAGATTAAAGCTGTTGTGCTGCTTAAAAAAAGCAATAAAAATGTCCTTTCTTGAGGTGAGTTGAATATTTGAAGAATCAGCATTTTTGGGTTTAATGGTTGACTCAAAATTGCCAGAAAAATTACTTTCTACTGCTAGTCATATTTTGTTCTCAAAAATGAATGCATGAGGAACAAGAATTCAAGTACATCTTCGTCTCTAGTTTGTGAAACAGATGCCTGACAGGTTCTTAGTTGGCAGCTTCATTAAGGACTACAGTACCATCAAAACACCAGGCATAATTTAAAGAAGACAATCTCTGGAGAAAAAGCCATAGCTGAGATTGGTCATTAGAAGGGAAACAATATGATGGGAACCAGAACACAGACAATGGACACAAAATGCTAGAGTTGAATTTAAGTTTAAAATGTTTGGGTCACAAAGAAAAACTTTTGGAAATCGAAACATGGTATTTGTCAAACATGGTAGAGGAAATGGAATGATGTGGTTATGTGGGAGATTTGTACATAATTAAATACGGATCTTGAATAAAGAAGGCTATCACTTCACTTTGCAAAGCCATGCCATGCCCTGTGGATGGAGCTTGATTGGAGCCGCTTTACTTCTGCAACAGAACACTGACCTAAAACACTCCAAACTAGGCAAGAACTATTCAGAGAAGAATGGCCAGTGCAGTCACCAGATCTCAACCTGATTGAAATGCTGTGGGAGCTGCTTAATCGTATGGATATGAAAGACGTGCCCATTAAGCCAGTCCAGCTTCTGGACCCATTCGGGAAGCATGAGGTAATGTTTCTTCAGCTTATCTCACTGAACTGGCAGCTACAAAGACAAAGGTGTGACAGGTGGTTATAGCAATAAATTAAGGATTTTAAACAAAAGAAACGTTTGAATGACAAAATTTTTATTTTGAGGAAAAAATATTTGTCATTTTGTCAGTGTATTGACTTCATAGCTGTAAGCTTGTGTTTTCATTAAAAATGTGAAAGTTTCTGGTTAATCCCGAACTACCAAAGATGGTGTGTGATTGCGTATATACAGATGCTCCCCATCTTACGAACGAGTTACATTCCGGATAGCTGTTCGTTAGATGAATTTGTTGAAGTCGTTACAGGGCGTTCTTTAAAGGGGAACGTATGTTTAAAGCTTGTATAAGTAATCTATACAAGTTTGTACTGTACAGACGATCCCTGACTTACATTCATTCGTTTTCTGTTTTTCTTTAAAAAAAAAAAGTCAAATTTTGAGTTTAGCGTGCTCTCTGTAGTACGAGACGTACCTACATAGCACGCTGACATAATGACGCAATGACGTAATGACGCTGCTTCCATTGCTTACAAACGACAGACTGAATCCTAATTCTTCCCAGTTCACTGCGTGTTACCCTTGTGTTCAGATGTCGTCTCTGTGATCTTTGTGTTTAGACTGTTTTGCGGACTTTTGTAACCCTAAGCGAATATGGTTGGTCAGAAGCGTAAGCCTACTAGCATGGGTGCAAGTTTTCCAGCATATGCCGGAATTTCCGGTTTTCCCAAGACTGAATTAACTATCTGCTCGGATCGGCGCAATCTACCATGCATACTCAGTTAAGCAAAGAGAGTTGAAAAATGAATAAAAACCCGAATTCAGAAAAAAGAGAACTCTCCGCTCTGCTGGTGATTCACATCGGTGCAGGCTGAGTATTAAACAAGTATTCAATGGCGCCCTTGCTCACTTGAAAGATCGGAAGTCCGGATAACCCGCACTTTGTCTCAAGCACAAGCAAGTGAACTACTTTTAGTGGAGCGCCTCACATATTGTAAGTGTTGGCTGTTTTAAGCTTAATGTAGAGTGACTTGGCTCAGCTTCATGTAAAGTGACTCGGCTCAGTGCAAATTTGCAGCGTGTTGTGTTTAAAATGGTGCGAACTTTAATGAAAGAAGAGCAATCCTGCATGTCAGAAATAGATAAGGATGTTAAGAATAAGTTTAAGTGGGAAAGGCTAGAAAAGAGGGGCAGTGGTGGTCCAGTGGTATAAGGCACTGGATTGCTGATCCAAAGGTTGGGGGTTCGAGTCCCACTCTCCACAAGGTTGTCGCTGTCCCCCCCAGTGCAGCTAACTGGGTTATCAAAGGCCAGCCATGTCTCCCACTGTCTATGGTGCGAGGCATGTAAAAGAACCATTGCTGACTTTCGACAAGAGTAGGCTGCAAAGCCGTCAGCGTGCTTCCGCCCTGCGATGGCCTGGCGAGCTGTCCAGGGTGTACTCTGCCCTCGCCCTGAGTTGGCTGGGATGGGCACCAGCCTCCCCGAGACCCTAATTAGGATGAAGCGGTTACAGAAAATGAACTGAGGCTAGAAAAGATTGTGAAATTTGAGGTGAAAATTGGCAAACAGACTTTAACGTACCGGAACCTTTGGCGAGTTTTGTAAAGAAATCTGACATCGCCAGCAAGGTCTCCCATGTACTAGTGATAGTGGTAATCAGAAAAAGCGGCAAGCCATCTCGTTAGAAACGAAGATGGCTATTATCAAGAAAATTGATGCTGGTGAAAAACATATGAATGTTGCACGTTTCTTCCAAATGGCTCCGTTTACAAGCAGAAAGATCGCATCACAGAGAACGTTAACGTATTTGGTACTGTATTTGATATTTGATGAGTGACTTTGATTAAAATTTATCCATTTGAAATTATTTTGCTTGAACTTAATTTATTTTAAATTAATCTTGATATTATTTGATATATTTGATATTATTTTACAATGTTATGTTTATAATAATTGATTTAGGGGTGTCTTATGAGATACGGTAATGGTATTTATGGCTGTATAGTCCAGATGAGAGTCATATGTCACTGGAACATACAGTAACAGCTCATGTTTTTTTTCACCTTACGTTCGGCTGTGTGGAACCGAACTAAAACGTAAGTCGGGGAGTGTCTGTATACGATCTCTCTCTCTCTCTCTCTCTCTCTCTCTCTCTCTCTCTCTCTCTCTCTCTCTCATACACTGTCTCTCTCTGCATTATCTTCTTATTTCATTCTATTGAATTTATCATTTCGTGATACAAGGTGCAAACGTAAATGCACCACAATTATCAAGCTAACTGTGACATCAGGAACTTTCAACTGGACCCAAAATACACGAGACAGAGTAAGATGAATACGGAAAGACTTTATTGCTACAGTGTAACCACTTGAGCAGGGGAAAATGTTCTCACTGCTAGTGGGCGTGGAGCTGAAACCAGGAGCCAGAGAGATCACAGGAAACCAGGGACGTGAAGAGGGACAATCTCCTCGTACCAGGATGAGCACGCGACTCGTCTTTATAGTACAGTAGATTGGAAACAATGTTATGAAACTTTATTAAAATTCTTTACAAAATATAGTATACATAAATTAAAAAGATATATAAAATATTTTCGAATGAAATTAAACCCACATAATGGGTATAATAAACATTAAAGTGCTAAAATAATAAAAAATATTCAATTATAAAATGAACACTCTGTACATTATCAATATCATTATGTTTAAACTCCTGGTTCCTCTCAAGCACAACACAGTGGATCTGATCAGATTTACAGAGAGTTTCACTCTTAACCAGTTCATTATAATACTGGAGTCAGTTTGTTTCTTCTTTGAAAGTTTTGGCACGAGTTCAGAAATGAATCGTTCAGCTTCTCTTACCAGATCTCCGGTATGGTGTAAAGCATGTGTCAGCCATGCCCCTCTGCCGGAGCCTAGTATTAAGTGTACCTCAGGATAATGTTTAATCATATTTCATATTTATATTTATGCTATATTTTTCTATAGATTTTATTCGATTTCTATTTCTACTAGTTCTTCAATTTCATTTCACTTTCACTTTCGCCCTCGGACAGCCCTGTTCGTATCTCCGGATGTTTGTAAAATGAATGTTCGTAAGCTGGGAGCGTCTGTGTGTGTGTGTGTGTGTATGTGTGTGTGTGTGTGTGTGTGTGTGTGTGTGTGTGTGTGTGTGTGTGTATATATATATATATATATATATATATATATATATATACACATGCATAGACATACACATACACACACACAGTGGAGCTTCAGAATCCGAACAAAAAAAATTTTTTTTTTTTTTTTTTCGTCCCGGAAACAGAACAAAAACCGGAAGTCGAGCTCAAGAAACGCACAAGAAAAAACGGGACCGAGAGAGAGGAAAAGTGCGCAACTTCCGGAAATCCGGAAGTTGTCGATACTATGTATCACCCTCATAAAGCACGCTGTTCTGGGGAAGTCTGGAATTTGTTGATACTATGTATTAGCCTCATAAAGTGTGCTGTTCTTGGAGAGTCCGGAAGTTGTTGATACTATGTATCACCCTCATAAAGCTAAATCTAGCGTTACAGCACTAAAGCGAAGCTAAAGCTCTAGCAGTGCTGGGAACACCTTTAACGGTGAGGTCATGAGCCACTTCCGTAAGGTTTTGAAAAGAAGGCAGAAATAAGCCATGTTAGAAATGTTCTTCAAGAAAAGAAAGGAAAATCCTGAAGAAGAGTCATCCATGCAAAGTGGTAGCAAAAGAAAGAAAAACACCATTGGCTGATTTACCTGAAGCTGTTATGGAAGGGAATTCACTTTCTCTCTCCCTTTCTGTTATGGAAGGGGATCCGCTTCTTCTCTTCCTCACCCGTTTTCATCTCCAAAAATGCAGGAGACAGAGTGTGATCAAAATGGGTGCATGTTATTGTTCACAGGGAAGGCACTAGGAAATTGTAGTCACTGTTAAAGATGCGGAGAAACACGGAAATCAAACTAAAGCAGGAACTGGTGGAGCACAGAGCTGAGAGCCAGAGAGTTCACGGGGAAGAGGGATAATCTTCTAGCACCGGATGAGCACTCTGCTGGTCTTTATAGCTCGTGATTAAGTGGAATCAGGTGTGTGTGTGTGTGTGTGTGTGTGTGTGTGTGTGTGTGTGTGTGTGTGTGTGTGTGTGTGTTTAGCGCTCCACCCGCGTGTGACTTCAATGCACAGAGAGAGAGAGAGAGAGAGAGAGACAGAGAGAGAGAGAGCGCGGCCAAAATCAGAGTCTCTCACAACACAGACCATAACATAGTGTACTGTATTCAATAATTTTTTCACTTTAATATGCAGACATATGGTATGAGTTACGGTAGTGTTAACTTCTGTTCAAAAGACAATGGAACAGATTAAGAACATTTGCATTATTCGTAATGGGAAAAGCGGATTTGGACTTTGCACAAATCGGAATCCGAACAGCCGTCAGATCGTGTGTGTGTGTGTGTTTATATATATATTTATATATAGAGATAGGGTGAGAAGCTCCGCCATCCGGGGAGAGCTCGGAGTAGATCCGCTGCTCCTCCGCATTGAGAGGGGCCAGTTGAGGTGGCTCGGGCATCTGGTTAGAATGCCCCCCGGACGCCTCCCTGGTGTGGTGTTTCGGGCATGTCCAACCGGAAGAGACCCGGGTCGACCTAGAACACGCTGGAGAGACTATGTCTCTCGGCTAGTCAGGACCCGCCTCGGTGAGCCAAAGGGAGAGTTGGTGGAAGTGGCGCGGGAGAGGGACGTCTGGACCTCTTTGGTAAGGTTGCTGCCCCCGCGACTCGACCCCGGACTAAGCGGAAGAAGATGAGATGAGATGAGATATATATATATATATATATATATATATATATATATATATATATATATATATATATATATACACACACACACACACACACATATACCTCGACTTATGTCGTTTTGAGTCAAGTCGTTCTCAATTACACGTCGGTTTTCAAAAAAATATATGGAAAAATAATTTCAGAATGTTTTTCAATTAGCACAGTGCTTCTCAATTACTTTCTGTGACACCCCCCTCTAGGAAGGAAACCCCCCCCCCCAGCACCCTGCGTGCGACTATAAATCGTATTACTTGTCTATAAAATTGTTATGAATACACCTCTGCATAACATTGTATCTTTATTAACATTAAAAAATAAAAAAGCATTAAATATTAACAATCCCACTTAATTTTAGGACAGTATGGCAAAAAAGCATGTTCCCCAGGGTCATACGCGTTCCCCGTGGCATCACACCGCGCCCCCCTTACTTGAGAAGCAGTGAATTATTGGCAGCCCTGGCAAATTATACATATGCATCATCACGACATTACTAGCACATGATTGAAATTTAGCCAGTGTCTGAGAGCTTTTGTTTCTCACTCCTGCTGATTGGTTGCAGATGATGCGTACAACTCTTTTTTTTTCTTCTTCGCACACATGTTGTCAACGTGATTGCTTGAATTGGAATTCAAGTTTTTTTTGCAAATAAAGCTGTACTGAAAAATAAATAAATAAAACATGCCTGTTTGTAATGTACAACTTTATACCAAGTCCATTGTGTTAAGAATAAAGGTAGATAATAAGGTTGCAAGATCAGTTTGCCATTATTTTCATTGCTGTTTTGTTTAGGTATCCTATTTGGTGCTTATTGCCTCACTGAACTGTTAGAGTAAACTGTTCGCAAAAGTAAAGTGCACGGTAGCTCATTTTACAAAAATAATAACTATTTTTCATAGCACAGGTTGCTGAATCCCCTCTGGCTTCAATTATTGGGGAAAAAAGCACCAATAACAATGTTATATGCATTCTGTTTTAAAATGCATACGTAGCATGGTAAGGCACCCCAGTGTTAAACGGATAGTAATGCAAGTTGACTGCTAATGACTTAACACCAGTGTCTTAATGCATTAATTAACAGCCATTCGTTAACTTGGCTCTTTATGATGGTGTAATTATTTCTCTAAATAATGTTCATGATTTTTAAAGCACTAGGACTTCATGCACTGTGAACAATGTTCCTGCTCTGGTCCATAATCCGTTCCAGGTTGTTTTTATATCACTGCAAATCGCACATCCATTTAAACCGGGCTACTCATGCAGTGGCATCCAAGGTTTCCTTTCATACAATTATTTAAAATAAATCCTTTAGAAAACCTTACAAGTTGAATTTGATGATGCATACACATGTCAGAACATCTTTTATCCATGTCTGAGAGAAATGGTTTATAGATTATGAGTTCAGCAATACCGACGCTCCCCGACTTACATTTTTAATTGGTTCCGGACGGCTGAACGTAAGTTGAAAATGAACGTAAGTTGTTGCAGTGACGTATGACTCTCATACTGGACTATACATCCATAAATACCATTACCTATAAAACACCCCTAAATCAATTATTATAAACATAACATTGTAAAATAATATCAAATATATCAAAAATATCAACATTAATTTCAAATAAATTAAATTCAAGCAAAATAATTTCAAATAGATAAACTTTAATCAAATTCACTCATCAAATATCAAATACAGTATCAAATATATCCTTTAACATTCTCTATGATGCGATCTTTCTGCTTGTAAATGGTTCCGATGTTCGACGGATGATCACTTTACATGAAGCTGAGCCGACTCACTTTACATGAAGCTTAAAACAGCCAATCAACGCTTACAATATGTGAGGCGCTCAATACCAAAAGGAGTGCACTTGCTGTGCTTGAAGGCGGGTTATAAGGACTTCCGGTATTTCAAGTGAGCAAGGGGCCGTTGAACTCGTTTAGTACTCAGCCTGCACTGATGTGAATCACCAGCAGAGCAGAGAGTTCTCTTTCATTTTAAAACTCTCTTTGCTTAACTGAGTATACATGGTAGATTGCGCCGATCCGAGCAGATAGTTAATTAATTTCTGTGTATGAGACTTGCACCCATGCTTGTAGGCTTACACTTTTGACCAACCATATTTGCTTAGGGTTACAAAAGTTCGCAAAACAGTGTAAACACAAAGATCATAGAGACGACGTCTCATCACAAGGGTAACACGCTATATAACTGATATATATTGTATATATACTGTGTGCATATATATCTATATCTCTCTCTCTCTCTCTCTCTCTCTCTCTCTCTCTCTCTGTCTCTCTCTCTCTCTCTCTCTATATATATATATATATATATATACACAAAAATAAAAGGACAGGACAAAGACTTTCTATTGAAACTCCATTTATCACTACAGATCTGTTTCGAGGGGTGGTGAAACCATCCTCTCTCTTCAGGTGATTATAGAAGAATAATTCCTCTATAATCACCTGAAGAGAGAGGATGGTTTCACCACCCCTCGAAACAGATCTGTAGTGATAAATGGAGTTTCAATAGAAAGTCTTTGTCCTGTCCTTTTATTTTTGTTTATTTGCTCTACCAAAAAGTATTGAGCACTCCCCTACGGAAGGATCTACTCAGAAAATCACATATATATAAAACTGAACTGGGAAGGAGGGGCACATTCAGTCTGTTGTTTGTAAACAATGGAAGCAGCATCATTACGTCAGCATACTACGTAGGTACGTCTAAACTCAAAATTTGACTCCCCCCCAAATTTTCAGTTCAGACATACCTACGTAGTTTGGAAAAAAAAAAGTAAAATCGAAAAAAGATAAAATGGATGAACGTGACCCCTCCTTGAATCGCCACCTTATTGTGGTGGAGGGGTTTGCGTGACCTAATGATCCTAGGAGCTATGTTGTCGGGGGCAAATGCCCCCGGTAGGGTCACCCAAGGCAAACAGGTCCGGGGTGAAGGTCCAGACAAAGTGCGATTCAAAACAAACCCCTAAGACACGAGACAACATAGGAATCAGTCTCCCTTGCCCGGACGCGGGTCACCGGGGTTCCCTCCTGGAGCCAGGCCCAGGGGAGGGGCTCGAAGGCGAGCGCCTGGTGGTCGGGCTTATGCCCATGGAGCCTGGCCGGGCCCAGCCCGAAAAGGAGACATGGGTCCGCCCTCCCATGGACCCACCACCCGTGGGAGGAGTTTTAGGGGTCGGGTGCAGTGTGAGTTGGGTGGCAGCCAAAGGCATGGGTTCTGTCGGACTGATCCTCGGCTACTTACTCTGATCTTCGGGACATGGAATGTTACCTCTCTGGCGGGAAAGGAGCCTGATTTGGTGCGTGAGGTGGAGAGATACCGACTAGATATAGTCGGGCTGACCTTAACGCACAGCTTGGGCTCTGGAACCATCCATCTCGAAAGAGGCTGGACCTTCTTCTATTCTGGAGTTGCTCATGGGGAGAAGCGGCGAGCAGGTGTGGGTATTCTTGTTGCCCCCTGTCTCGGTGCCCAAATGTTGGGGTTCTCCCCGGTTGACGAAAGGGTAGCTTCCCTCCATCTTCGGGTGGGGGGACGGGTCCTGACTGTTATTTGTGCTTATGCACCAAATGACAGTTCAGAGTACCCACCCTTTTTGGAGTCTTTGGGGGGGTGTTGGAGAACGCTCCCTCGGGAGACTCGCTCGTTGTCTTGGGAGACTTCAACGCCCATGTGGGCAACGATAGTGTGACCTGGAAGGGTGTGATCGGTAGGTACGGCCTCTCCAGTCTGAATCCGAATGGTGTGTCATTGTTGGACTTCTGTGCTCGTCATAGTTTGTCTATCACGAACACCATGTTCGAACATAAGGGTGTCCATAAGTGCACTTGGCAACAGGACACCCTAGGTCGCAGTTCGATGATTGACTTTGTAGTCGTGTCATCGGACTTGCGACCATATGTTCTGGACACTCGGGTGAAGAGAGGAGCTGAGCTGTCTACCGATCACTACCTGGTGGTGAGTTGGCTTCGGTGGTGTGGGAGGTTGCCTTCCAGACCTGGCAGGCCCAAGCGTGTAATCAGGGTCTGCTTGGAACGTTTGGCGGAGCCCCCTGTCCGAGAGGCCTTTAACTCCCACCTCCGACAGAGCTACAACCACGTTCCGGAGGAGGCGGGGGACATGGAATCCGAATGGGCCATGTTTCGTGCCTCCATTGCTGAGGCGGCAGCCCATAGCTGTGGCCGTAAGGTCGTCGGTGCTTGTCGTGGCGGCAATCCCGAACCTGGTGGTGGACACCTGCGGTGAAGGGGGCCGTCCAGCTGAAGAAGGAGGCCTATCGGGTTTTATTAGCCTGTGGGACTCCTGAGGCAGCAAACGGGTACCGGCAAGCCAAACGTGCTGCAGCCGAGGCTGTCGCAGATGCAAAATCTCGGGCGTGGGAGGAGTTCGGTGAGGGCCTGGAGAGTGATTATCGGTTGGCCTCAAAAAGGTTCTGGGCCACCATCCGACGCCTCAGGAGGGGGAAGCAGTTCTTCACAAACACTGTTTACGGTGGAGGTGGGGAGCTGCTTACCTTGACTGGGGATGTTGTTGAGAGGTGGAGGGAATACTTTGAGGACCTTCTCAATTCCACCAACATGCCCTCCGTGGAAGAGGAAGACCCTGGGGGTGAGGGTGAGGGTCCGCCCATCACTGGAGTGGAGGTCACTGAGGTTGTCAAAAAGCTCCTTGGTGGTCGAGCTCCGGGGTTGGACGAGATCCGCCCGGAATATCTCAGGGCTCTGGATGTTGTAGGACTGTCTTGGTTGACACGTCTCTGCAACATCGCGTGGTCATCGGGGGCTGTACCTCTGGATTGGCAAACTGGGGTGGTGGTCCCAATTTTTAAGAAGGGGGACTGGAGGGTGTGTTCCAATTATCGGGGAATTACACTCCTCAGCCTACCTGGGAAAGTCTATGCAGGGGTACTAGAGAGGAGGATCCGACCGATAGTCGAACCTCGGATTCAGGAGGAACAATGTGGTTTTCGTCCTGGCCGCAGCACTCTTGACCAACTCTATATGCTCCACAGGATTCTGGAGGGGGCATGGGAGTTTGCCCAATCTGTCCACATGTGCTTTGTGGATTTGGAGAAGGCTTTCGACCGTGTCCCTCGAAAGATCTTGTGGGGCGTGCTCCGAGAATACGGCGTTCCGGATCCGTTGCTATGAGCTATTTGGTCGCTGTATCACCGGAGCCAGAGTTTGGTCCGTATTGGTAACAGCAGGTCGGATTCGTTTCCAGTGGGAGTTGGAGTCCGCCAAGGCTGTCCTTTGTCACCGATTCTATTCATAATTTTTATGGACAGAATTTCTAGGCGCAGTCGAGGCGATGAGGGGTTCTGGTTTGGTGGCCATCGGCTATCGTCTCTGCTTTTTGCGGATGATGTTGTCCTTTTGGCTTCATCAAGTCGGGCCCTCCAGCTCTCATTGGAGCGATTCGCAGCTGAGTGGGAAGCAGCCGGGATGAAGATCAGTACCTCCAAGTCCGAGGCCATGGTTCTCAGTCGGACAATGGTGGAATGCACCCTCCGGGTCGGGAATGAGGTCCTGCCCCAAGTGGAGGAGTTTAAGTATCTTGGGGTCTTGTTTACGAGTGAGGGAAGGATGGAGCGAGAGATCGACAGACGGATCGCTGCAGCCTCTGCTGTTAAGCGGTGCCTGTACCGGTCCGTTGTGGTGAAAAAGGAGCTGAGCCGCAAGGCGAAGCTCTCAATTTACCAGTCGATCTACGTTCCAACCCTCACCTATGGTCACGAGCTTTGGGTAATGACCGAAAGAACAAGATCACGGATACAAGCGGCTGAAATGAGCTTTCTTCGCCGGGTGGCGGGTTCTCCCTTAGAGATAGGGTGAGAAGCTCCGCCATCCGGGGAGAGCTCGGAGTAGATCCGCTGCTCCTCCGCATTGAGAGGGGCCAGTTGAGGTGGCTCGGGCATCTGGTTAGAATGCCCCCCGGACGCCTCCCTGGTGTGGTGTTTCGGGCATGTCCAACCGGGAAGAGACCCCGGGGTCGACCTAGAACATGCTGGACGGACTATGTCTCTCGGCTTGTCTGGGACCGCCTCGGTGTCCCCCCGGGAGAGTTGGAGGAAGTAGCTCGGGAGAGGGCTGTCTGGACCTCTTTGCTAAGGTTGCTGCCCCCGCGACCCAACGCTGGACTAAGCGGAAGAAGATGATGATGATGATGATGATGGATGAACGTGAGTCGGGGAGCGTCTGTATTCCTCAGTGAGGTCAGGTAATTTCAAAACAGTCGCATTCGCAAATTCCGAAGGGGAACATTTAGTGAACAACCGTGAGCTGTCTCCATCACAGGGTGATTAATGATCACTTGATGATGTTCTCTCGCTTTCTACTGGCTGCTTGAAGGATTCACTTTTTTTGTAAGTCCTGTCCATCTCTCTCTTTCTCTCTCTGTCTCTCTCTGTCTCTCTCAGAGCACTGTGTAAAAAGCTAGATGAGTTATATACATGCTTTTTAAGGAACAGTATAGGTGAGAAACGAGTGCCACTTACATCTGCAGAGATTCTGAATACTTTTAAAAAGTGCTCTGGGGTGAAGTGGTTCAGGACATTGATGAGCATGCAGGTAATGTAACCTTGCTTTAGTGGACTTATAGTTTTTCAAAGAGGCCCTTTTGCTTCATCTTAATGCAGTAAAACACTTCCTCTCTTGCTGGCGCCGTCTCTAGCGAGCTCCTTTTTGTGCCTTCACCAGTTCGTGTTCTAAAGAAGCACTTCACAGTGTGGAGATGTAATTCCCTCATGCTCTCTGTCAGTCTTTTAGAGTTTATAGATTCATGGCTGTAATGAGCTACAGTTATTCAATATAGGTAGGAATGGCAGTCACAAGGTCCAGCACTCCCTTCGGCCTCAGCGACAGTCTCATTCGTGTTAGATGGGAGTTTCTAGTACAGCCTGCTGGGTTTTTGCTCAAGTAATACTGACTGGATTCTTATTGATTTTTATCAGAAAGTGTTCTGGCTAATACACAAGGACAAGCAATCGCCTCATTGGCTCAGAGCAAATTTCTATTTAGGTTTTGAAAGCCAGCACTGAGCTTTCAAGTTTACATGTATAGGAAGAATGCAGTAAAATATAGTTTTAAAATAGACTTCATTAAAAAATGTAGTAAGTTGGTGTTGTATTAGTGTTTTTATCCTCGGCACATATTCAGAGGTTTCTGACATCAAGAAGCAAACAAATAAAAAAAAAGGAAGCCCTAGACTAGAAGAAAATCTAAAAGCGGGATGTTACAGGGTGGTAGGACTGGACAGTATGATACTCTATCGTCTTGCAGGTATAACTTGTCCACTGGTAAAGGTTTTTTAATCATTCTCTCTCTCTCTCTCTCTCTCTCTCGCTCATAGTATATATATATATATATATATATATATATATATATATATATATATATATATACACACACACACACACACACATATATATATATATATATATATATATATGTGTGTGTGTGTGTGTGTGTGTGTGTGTGTGTGTGTGTGTGTGTGTGTGTGTATATATATATATATAATTTTTTTTTTTTTTTTGTCAGTGTGTATGCATTAACCATTGTGCAGCCTGTTTCAGTTACCCCTGCCCTTCTCGTACTTTTAACTTGTTAATTTTTAACTTATTTTAGTGTTTATAAGTAGGGTGGCAGGGGCATTGGTGGTCTAGCGGTATAGGGCGCTGGATCGCTGATCCAAAGGTTGTGGGTTCGAGTCCCACTCTCCACAAGGTTGTCACTGCCCCCCCGTGCAGCTAACTGGGTTATCAAAGGCCAGCCATGTCTCCCACTGTCTATGGTGTGAGGCATGTAAAAGAACCATTGCTGACTTTCGTAAAGAGTAGGCTGCAAAGCTGTCAGCGTGTTTCCGCCCTGCGATGGCCTGGCGAGCTGTCCAGGGTGTACTCTGCCCTCGCCCGAAGTTGGCTGGGATGGGCACCAGCCTCCCCGCGACCCAAACTAGGATTAAGCGGGTACAGAAAATGAAGTAGGGTGGCATGGTGGCGTAGTGGTTAGCACATTTGCAGCAAGAAGTTAAGAAGGTTCTGGGTTTGATTTCCAGCTCAGGATTTTCTGTGTGGAGTTTGCATGTTCTCCCCTTGCTTGCGTGAGTTTCCTCTGGGAACTCTGGTTTCATCCCATTGTCCAATAACATGCACAGTAGGTTAATTGGCTTTTCCAAATCGCTGCTAGGTGTGAATGTGAGTCTGAATGGTTCTGTGTCCAGGGTGTACCCTGCCCTTGCCCCAAGTTGGCTGAGATGGGTGCCAGCTTTCTTGTGACTCTAATTAGGATTAAGAAAATGAATGAATGAATGTTTATAAGTAGCTACCCTCAAAATGTTTTTTTTTTTTTTTTTTTTACTTTTCATCATTGTGGAACTATTAATTTTATGGACCACAGCGCAGCAACTACATGCACACTTTGTTTACTCCAGGGATCATCTAATCGCCCTGATGCTGACCAGATTAGTGGTTAGTCCCACAGACATACCGGCTGAAATCTAAAGAAGAACACACTGTGGATGAAAAGGTGGAGGACAGAAGAGGAGAAGAAAGGAGGCGGTGAGACAGCGGAGGCTGACAGAGAGGAAAAGGTACAAGCTGTGTCTCCCGTCTATTCTAATGGAGAATGTGAGGCCACTGGCAAATAAAATGTATGAGCTGACAGTATTAGCCCGGAGTCAGAGGGAGTATCGGAAGTGTAGTTTCATGTGCTATGTGGAGACATGGCTGTATCAGGATATTCCCAATGACAGTGTATAAATCACTTGCTTTGACCATGAAGAAAGAGACTGCATCATGAGCAGTAAGCAGAAAAGGGTGGTGGGGGAGAGGTGGGGCTTGTCATTCTTGTCAATATCTGGTGGGGTAACCCTGCCTACCTAACCATCAAAGAGCGGAGTTTTGGACTGGACAGTGAACTGTGTACTATTGGACTAAGACCATATTATTTGCCTGAGGAATTTTCCCATTCCATCATTGTGGCTGTGTATTTTTTGCTCTTTCGGCCAACCTTACGGCTGCATGTTAATGCTGCTATCATAGCCCAGTCACCGCACTCAGGTGCTTTCATTGTGCACTAAGGGTGACTACACTTCCTCCCCCTCCCCCCACTGGGGAAATCATACCACTACTGAATTTATCTTTTTTGGTGCTATGTACCTGTTATGAAGAGGAAGCCTGTGACCACAAGGACTCTTAGGAGATGGCCGGAAGAGACCTTGGAGGAACTACAGTTCTGCTTTGAGGTAACAGACTGGCATTCACTCTCTAAGCCCCATGGGGATGACATTGATGGGCTCACTGGGTGTATTTCCTACACAACATAAATTTCTTCATCAATGCCAATTTCCCAGCTCAAATGGTCTTTTGTTACCCAAATAACAAGCTGTGGGTGACTAAAGCTCTCCTTAATGGCAAGAAGAAGGCTTTCTTCTCCCCCACCTCTCAACTTCACAGATGGTCAAGTCGAGAGACAGCTGAAAAACTCCACTCAGATAAGGCAGCAGAATTGGATAGGGTTAACCTCCATGTTCTCAAAACATGTGTCTCCCAGCTCTGTGGAGTTTTAAATTACATCTTCACAATTAGTCTGAGTTTACAGAGAGTCACAGTACAGTGGAAGATATCATGCCTTGTTCCTGTACCAAAGATCCCATATTCCAAAGGTCCACAGGATTACAGACCGTTGGCACTGACATCACATATCATGAATACCCCCTTGAGACTCCCACTCCAACCCATGGTGAAATATAGCCCCCTCTTCAGTTTGCCTACAGGCCTTGTCTTGAAGTTGAGGACGCCATCATATACCTGCTTAACTGTGTCTACACCCACCTGTACCAGCCGACGAGCACCTTGAGGGCCATGTTTTGTTTTGGTTTTTTTACTTTTCCACTGCATTCTTCACTATCAGGTCGACCCTCCTTGGTGAGAAACTGAAAACAATGTAGGTGGGTTACCTCTCGTGTCTTGGAATTTGGACTACCTGACCAGAAGACCACAGTATGTGTGCTTGCAACACTGCGTGTCAGACACGGTGATCAGCAACACTGGATCACCGCATGGAGGGGCACATTCAGTGAAAGACTGAACAATAAACTGATTATGTATAATTATAAAGATTATGTATTATGTACATTATGTATAAGTTATTCTGTTAAGAAAGGCCACCTGATTTATCTGAGAGCCAGATGCAGTCATCAAAAGAGCCACGTCTGGCTCGTGAGCCATAGGTTCCCGACCCCTAAACAGGCTCGCGGGCGACTCATATTGTTCTTGTGGGCGACCTGATGCCCATGGGCACCATGTTGGTGACCCCTGGATTCGACCATTTCTTTCCAGTAAGGCCACTTATATATTTGCTCAATCCCTTGTCATCTCGAGACTAGATTAGTGCAACTCACTCCTGGCATGTCTACCTTTGAGTCCTATTCGACTTCTGCAAATGATCCAGAATACAGCTGCACAGCTTCTTTTCAACCTCCCCAAATTTTCCCACACCACACCACTCTTATGATCTCTCCACTGGCTTCCTGAAGCTGTTCACATTTGATTTAAAACACTAATGCTTGCCTACAAAGCCAAAAATGGACCTACACCTTTCCTATCTCAAAGCACTTATTACACCTTGCACTTCACCACGTTCATTCAGATCCTCTAGCACTGCTAGACTGATCCCTCCCGCTGCCAAGGGACAAGAGAAAAAATCACCTAAACTCTGCTCTGTTCTCCAAGGTGGTGGAATGAACTTCCTCTGGACACACAGACAGCTGAGACACTGGGTATCTTCAGACAACACCTGAAAACTTACCTTTTTCAGAAGTACTTAGATTAGCGCTATGTTGTACGTACACACACACACACACACACACACACACACACACACACACACACACACACACACTCACTTGCAAATAATAATTAAAAAACCTCACAGAGCACCTACTGCCTGCGTTTGACTGATGGTATACTTAATCTGTGTTCTAACAAACCAGTATAAGAATATATTCACTGATAGTGGCTTTAAAGCTCTTCTGTAAGTCACTCTGGATAAGAGAGTCTGCTGTAATGTAAATCTAAATTTCCTCTTGGATCAATAGAGCATTTTGATACACACATACATATAAACTTTAAATATAAATGTTTTCAATGTAGTTTTTATGTTATTGGGTATTTGATGTATCTTTATTTTTTTTACATTTTACATTATTTTGAGATAATTCATATAATGACATTACATTAAATCATTTTCTGTACACTGACTTCATGTGTTTAACCATGATGCCAGGCGTCCTTTTTGGGGTAACTTGCAGTCGGCTCCCTGTATATGCGTCCTAGATACAGGTCACAGTAATATTGTCGACTGCAGCCCTAGTGCACAGTTAATGTATCAGGGGTTTCTAGTCGAATCCAGCCAATTGAACGGAGCAAGGCACTATGAAGCTTTTCTGTAAGAAAGAAAGCAAGGATGGATGAAACCCATTAGGAAGCTCTGCGCTCAAAGGCGTTATTATTTGACTGGTCTCGTATATAGACAGCACTCCATTCTTTATAAACTAAACAATGCTGTGTGAATCAAGTTCATAACCATTATGATTCAAATAAGGGGCTGAAGCCCAAGGTTTCCTATTCCTGTGGGTGTTTCTGGTCTAGAATCTTACAATGTATGCTACCTATGGATTTGAAGCATTGCCACACCCTGGCTTTGAGAAAAAACGATGCGACCACTGCAAATTCTGTTGCGCATTAAAAATTTTTCACAGACAACATGACAACACACAAGTAAAAAGTTTCGTTTATTAAGAGCTGATACATACTTGATACCCATGAGGAAAGTTTGGTAAAATTTAGTCTTAAGTGCAATACCTTTAGGTTTTTAAAGAGAGTGTTGTGTCAGGGCTGATTTGCTTCATCTTGACGCTGGCTATTTCATGTTGCTGGGTAAAAGCAGTTTTTTTCTTTGGCTTTCATACACTTGAGCAGGACATCATGGAATACAGAGAGACAGACAGGCATGGCCAGCTAGCTTATGAATGTATGGTCTGAATATTACTTTGGCCATCCCACTAAAAAACTTTATTAATTTGATATTCTTGATTGATCAATGAATGTGAGTATGAATGGCTATGTGTCTATGTAGGTTGGCCCTGCTATGCAACATTCAGGATATATCTAATAAAGGGAAAATCAGTTCAGAAAGTAAGATGAAAACCTCACGTGAATGTCATTGTTTAATTATTGTTTATTGTAAATTTGCTTGTTTTTTTTAAAGGTGCTATTTAAACCTGATGACTTAATTTTCTGTTGACTTTAATCTTTACTTGGTTTAACTAATTCACAGCTCTTGATCTATGGTTCATATAAAGATAACTAAAAGACCAATAAACCCCTATTGACCTGAATCTTTCTTGGATTCATGGGTACTCCCAATATTTACACGCTCGCAGGACAGTTATAAATGTAACTGGCGTTCTTTGAAAGATGGAACTGGATTGATTTTGTAATGTGGAGCATTTTAGCCTGAATTGTACGGCACTCAGCTTAGAGGGAACGGCCTGTGTCTAAAATCATATCTCTGATTGTCAGATTGCTAAACATCCTTCATTCCTCGGCAGCAAGATGCGCCATCACAGGCAATTTGTGTGAATGTGATTATCTGAAGCCGCTCTGTGTGTGTGTGTGTGTGTGTGTGTGTGTGTGTGTGTGTGTGTGTGTGTGTGTGTGTGTGTGTGTTTGTGTGTGTGTTTGTCTGTTTGTCTGTATATCTGTCTGTGTGTGGCTGTTTCATATAACACGTATTTAAGACACTCGAGGGTTGGCAGAGATGTAATCCGTGCACAGAGTGATGTTGACATTGTGAGCGAATGCACCAGAGCTTCTAAAAGTGCTGAAAACAATTTTCTAGCCTTTTAAGTCGCTCTTTGTTTTACGTGCTGAGGGGAGGCACTAAACAACATCACATTATTACCACCTTCCCTATAGCTTACACACACACACACACACACACACACACACACACACACACACACACACAATATTTCTACCTCTTTTAGGTCTTTCATCACACTCTGTCTTCACACTAATGCTGTGTCTTGTATCCGTTTTCAGTGGGAACAGACCAATATTGTTTTCTAAACTTTTCATACTGGAGCTAAGCACCTAGTCTGTGCTCAATATATCACCATCAGCTCGTGCAGCACAGCAAGTGACAAATCGCTTCTGCTTCTCATTTGCATGCCCAATCGCCCTTGAATCTTTTTGTATATGTCTTTTTTCTTTTAAATTCCACCTTATCACAAAACCCAGAACAGATTTTTTTTTTTTGTTTAGTGCAAGATGCTGAACAAAAAAAAAAATCACTTAGTTTACTTTTGTTCACGGGATTTCAAATATCTTTTTTATTTATTTTTTTTTTATGTAAATCACCCTGATAGTGGCCAGGGTTGGTGAGTAGGTTTGTGGGTTTTTCAGATTAGGTGCCGGAATTGGGTAGAGATAGTTGTTTGGCTTCATTTGATTACAATACCCATAGTCATAATTATTCATTCATTCATTTGTGGAAAAATTAAAATCCACATCTCATGTTAAGCCATTGTGGTAGTATAAACTCTATACACAAATAGTTTTAGTTTTGACAGACATTAGGTTTTTTTATCCTTTCCACTTAATTCCAAAATGATTGTCTGTCTGTGTAGATATCAAGCCAACACAGAAACATTTACCTGCCTGTCTTTACTCATGGGATCAGAATCAGCAGTGGCTTTTCACTCAGTAAAAACACCTCGATAGGATGTGCTACAAGCCTCATTCTATTCCTGAACGATCTGCTCTTTTCAAGGGGTAGAGCTTTCAATGTGTGCCTTTGTCTCATGACAAAAGAGCGGAGAGATATGGTACGAGAATAAGGACCAGCGTTTGAAGAGGGTCGCTGAGTGCTGACAATGACCCCTCTGCCTCTCATTCATTCAGCAGGTTCCCCCCTTCCATTCTTTCCATGGATTTGCACAGAAATATAGAACACACACACACACACACACACACACACACACACACACACACACACGGTGTTCAAAAAATTTTTTTACATCATTTCGCATGACAATAATTTTGGCAATTCTTGTTGAAATAACCTCAGATCTTCATAGAATGTATTAGGAACAGATCAAGATTTTTTATTTAATGTTTTAAATTTGTTCTATTTTCAGGGTGAGCCATGCTGTTCACTTCCACAGAGACGACTTTTATCGTCTTTGGAATATGCCCGCACATAGTCACCCAAGACTGTGGGTGTACCTTCAATGCAAAATTTGGAAGAATTTCACCAACTGGCAAGCAAGTTTGGAATTGGGAGCAAAAATTTAAATTTCAGCAGAGAATCACTTCTGCACTGGATCAAGTTATGCGAGACATGCTAAAGCGTGTTTGGCAAGAGCTTAACAAACGAACAGGCGGTGCACATATTGAACATTTATGAAATCCATCCCATAATAAACCTGTGATGTTAAACACTTAAACTGTTCAATTTCATTGAGTTAGACCAATAGTTTTCAAGATAATTACCTTAAAATTATGTAAAAAAAATTTGGGACAGCCTGTGTGTGTGTGTGTGTGTGTGTGTGTGTGTGTGTGTGTGTGTGTGTGTATATATATATATATATATATATATATATACACACACACAGTGATCATTACAGGCTGCGCCATTGCGCCAATGGCGTATTAATTGTGCCTGTGTCCCCATTGAACTACATGTCCGTGCGTCAGCTGGGAGCATAGAAAATGTCCGGGAAAATCTACTTTATTATATTGTTTAATTTTAAAAGTTAATATCGTTCAAAGAAATGCTAAATAAATCATGCCAGTGAGGACATTTGCACTTAGCGATGGGAATATGAATGATAGCACGTGATTGGCCAGTGGCTCCCGAGCTGACAAATCCCAACTGCTCTTCCTTCGCAAACATGATGCAATACACTTCATTTGTTTTGGGCACACGAGTGTAGAATCCACTTTTACAGCGTTCGCTTTGCTCCAAATTAACACACATGTATATAATGCACATGCCCCGGTGCTTACCCACACTACCCTTGCTCGCGATCCATGAAAACGAACCCAGCCCCCGATGTTCACTATAGAAACATTAAATGGTGTCCAAAGCGAAAAAACATTGCTCAAAACAGAGAAATTTATTAACAATGTGGGGTGCTAGTAACCAAGTGTCAAATTTATCTAATTCCGGCGATATCACTGATAATACTAGTTGCATTGCTACCGCTCGTGACAGTGTGGTGGCCGCTTGTAGTGCTAGTACTGCTACTGCTAGTCATATTGAGACTGCAATCGCTAACGTTAGCACTGAAGCTTTGGAAGGGAAAGAAAGACAGGGATATTTTTTGTAGCAAATAAGGTGAAAATATTGTCAACAGCCTGAAAGCATAGCAGAAACTTTGAATTATAATATTGGAAGTCTGTTACTGTTGGTTAAAAACAGTTTGTGTTGTATTTTGTCAACTTCCAAGTATTTTTAAATGTTTGGTTTTGTTTAATTCTGCTATGTGCCTGATGTAAATTAAAATACAGACAGTGTTAAAATCAGTTTGTTCCACTTTTTAACTTGAAGTGTTGTTACCTTTAATCTGCTAAAATTAAAACTTCAAAGCAATAAACTTGCTTTACCACTAAATTTATAGAGTAGTACGTGATACATCATGTGAAATATTCTACATTACATTGGAGTATTTACTAATTTAGGTCCAGTTTTTACCAGTGAGCTGTCAGAAAATAGCTGAATTAGTTTCTTGTAATAATATAATATATAATAATTTGACCCGTTATTATGATCCCTAGTTTTTGCCAATGTCCCCAGGTTTTTTTTCTCTTGGGGCCAATTTGTCCCCATAAAATTTTGATCTGTAATGAACACAGTGTGTGTGTGTGTGTGTGTGTGTGTGTGTGTGTGTGTGTGTGTGTGTGTGTGTGTGTGTGTATATATATATATATATATATATATATATATATATATATATATATATATATATATATATATATATATATAGAGCACAAAATTTAATTACGTTAGGAAGAGGTCAGTGTTTAGTCAGGCAGTGACACAACATTTTTCGATGTCATCAGTACAAGAGCAGCAAAACATCTTAATGGGCCCATTCAGTGCTAAGGATTGAAGGAAGAGTGGTGCACGTAAATGCTTAAAGGGAGATGGGTGCTGATAGGGTTTCGTCTGGCCACGTATTTCAAGTCAACTTAATACATTGGTCAAGAGACTTGGTTGGTACATAGTTACTGTAGACTATCTCTCAACTTTTCCATTAAATAAAAACAGTAAACATTAAGCCAACATTCTGTAGAATCTGTACTGCACAGATATTATTTAGGTGATGCTTCATTCTCAGTCCAGCAGGAACTGTGTAAAACTCATGGTCATAAACTAGAGTTACACAAAGAAACCAGTCAGAGACTTGAACCAGATAATTTTCAGCCGGTCAGCTTCACATATTTCTGATTCTGAGCCGGTTCCTATGGTTCTGGCAGAGGTAATTATGTCATAGTCGGACGCACACTTAAAGCCACAGGCTAACATCATTTAGCATATAAGTTTTCCACTGTGAATGAAAACATAGTTTTCAATTTATAATATGTACAGAAGCAAGTAATCACATGTCCGTAACAACAAAAGACACTTAAACGATAATCTTCCAAGCTGAACATGCTCAGTTAGCGGAAGTTAACAAGGGGAAACTGCAGAGCTATAACATTCCAGCCATCACTGACTATAAAATGGCTTTTGGAGGGATGAGTTAGCAGTGAGCACTGCTAAAACTTTGATGTTGGAGATGGTTCTGAGAAGGTTCAGATCCCAGAGACTTGTGCAACAAAGAAAGATTATTGTCTTATTATTATTTCCATATTTACATGCACTAACTTGACAGTTAGAGGACATTTTGAGAGAGAGTATGAATCTGTTATTTTACCCTAATGATGCTCTTTATGAAAAAATATATATAAATTTTTATCTGATAGAATTCTTTATCTCTGCCAGCAGTTGTGGCCAGCCTTCTTTAATGATACTCTGTGAAGTAATGTTTGATTTTATTTCATTCCGATACATATCACAGATTAAACATAAAACAGATATTATGCTAATTGACTGGATTAAAATACATGATATTTCACCTAAAATGTAACTATAACTTCACTGAGTACAGTCTACAGACTAGAAATACAAAAAAAATGTCAGAAGTTATATATATATACCGTAATTGACGTGATAAGCGCCCAGGGTGTTTTAAAACTTGGAGTTCGTTGGCGCTTATTAAAATATTACCAGCGGCGTCGGATGGTAAGAGCTTATTACCATCGAGGTGGAAAACATGAATAATAACAGAACAATTAAAGAGTTTTACTGGTATTTGTGTTATTCATTTTGTAGTATCAACCAAACTACTTACATGCAAGCTGAAAATAAACAGAAAACAGCATTAATAAAAAAAAAAGACACCATATTTTTTAAAATTGAGCAAATCAACACCAATGTCAACTTTAGCTCATGGCATGTTGAACCAGTCAACACGTACATGAACAAAGTCACATGGCCAGGAACATCTTTAAATTTATAAAGTTAGTGAGCAGGAGAATCGGTGAAAAATACTCGTCATCACTTTCTGATTGGTCCAAATCTGGCTCATTGCTCCATTCATTCAAAGCATCCCATAGTTTTGCTGTAGCAGTTTCTAATGGTTCAACGGTTGTTGTTACTGATGAACATTATAGACATTCTCCAGTGACTGGGGGTCTTCAAATACCATGCAAACTCACTTTTACAGTCAGTGAACACCTCATTTTACCATTACAGAGACTGATCCAATGAAATTGGAAAGTTTGATCTACGATTTTGCTACCAGGACACATGGGTGGTTATTAGACGTAAGAGCAAAAACACTGGGGAGGCGCTTATTGGAGCAGGGTGCTTATTACGTCGAATATGGTATTATAAATTCATATTCTACACTATTTTTATTTCTTTCTGTGACTAATGGGTTAAAAAACAATACTATGAGTTTAATACAACTCATAGTATCTTACTAAACATTCTACTTCTGAAAAGTACTGAGCTTACGCCATGATTTTAAAAAGTGTTTGCCCTCAGACACGCCCTTTTTACGTGAACAGACTCCGGTGAGTTAACTTACAGACTTCTTAATCACCTTTGTAGCACCAAGTAACACCAATGCAGGAGGTCAGAGTTTATTAACTCCTGGTAAGTTAACCTCGCTTTATGACATATTGCCCCAGGTTAGTTACATAGACTATTGTTACCTTATAATAACAACAATTGAGTGCTATACCCTGCTACGTCCATACATGATGAAAAATTAGGTAGTATCATATTCTGACAGTAGCTGTGTCTCACCATATGCTGAAAGTCACTACAACGTGGACAATTGGAGCATATTTTCAGCAAAAATCCCAAATCATGTGATAAATTTGACTGCATCATATTATGTGTTTTTCTCAAAAATCACAAATTTGTGACTTCGCAGGTTATGGTACTGAGCCCTTCAATTATAATATTAGTAGTAGTAGTAGTAGTAATAGTAGTAGTAGTAGTAGTAGTAGTAGTAGTAATAGTAGTAGTAGTAGTAGTAGTAGTAATAATAATAATAATAATAATAATAACGGAAATAAGTAGCAGTACAAGCAGTAGCATTGACTAATAACATTGGCAATATTTCTAGGACTGCTGCTGCTTCTACTGTTACTACTACTTATTATCACTGTTAATGGTAAAGTGCATTTTTTTTAATTATGAGAATAACATTTTTTAATTTAATAAAAGTTGGATTTTGTTATGCACTCTATTGTAACTCTTCATCACGACAGAACATCGTAATTGGTATGGGCGGGTCACACTCATAGAAAAATTGGAAATCAAAATGGGCCGGAAAAATTGCAGCCTAAGCATATCTATCAGAAACTGATGGCGGCTAAAAGGATGATTGATAATAAATACGAGTAAAAATAGGAATAGTTTAAAATCACCAGTAACACAACTGTGCCTATAAATGTCACTGATGCAATAAAATTCCATCAAATCTGCTTCCCAGTAATGTCTGATTTTGTATTGTTCCTTCTTTTCTTGAGAACTTTCAGTCCTTGTTGAACAAAGACCAGTATCTGAGTTTGGGATGTAAGACAAGCAGAATGAAATTAAAGAAAGGTGCTAAAGTAAAAGATGACCCAAAGGGACGTGTCTGACTTTACCAAGAGCTAATTTAGATATTTTTCATGTTCTGTGGGCTAATCTCCATAGTCTGATTAAAAGGCAATTGAATTTTTTCCCTATACGAGAATCCAAGAATATTATAAACCTAAGATTAAGATGCCATATGATTTTTGAAGAATATAATAGAAGATTGGAGAGAAGAATTATTGTTATTAGAGGAATTGCTATTTTTCAGTTGAGCAGTCTTATTTCTCAAACTTTTATATTAAGGTCAAACTAACAAACAAAACTAAAATCTGTTTGACTAGAAGATTTGCAGAAGGCCACAAATAAATAATACATCAACCTCCAAGGCTGGACACACATGCAAGGGATGCAGAGGTGGGAAAGTGAGGGTTGGAAGTGCATCGGTTTACCTTGCTAATTCAGCGTACCTGTGCTAATGTTTTTGGTTGAATTTATGTATTTGTTAACAGAATTATAAAAAATGTGCAGATTCTCACAACATTTCTACCAGAAGTAGGGAGACAGACAAGGAAGATCCTGCTATACTTTGAAGATAATCCGCAAACATACTATTCTGTCTGCATTGTTATGCTTTATAGTCCCTAGCCTAGGATAGTGGTCTTATCCAGTCAATTTGCACACTGGATACCATAACTGACCATGAATCGGAAAATCATAGGTTTGACTCCTGGCAGATTTGTTATAACAATTCCTTTGCTGTCCTTTTATTTTTCTTTGCTCAGTAATATGTTGCTGTTGATGCATACTATAAATTACTGAGAAAGGATTCTTTAGCATTGTGAGAACAGAGATTGTGGAATTTTGGTTTATGTGGGGGATTGCTTGACTTGGCAGGGGTTCATGCCCTCCAGGTGCTCCTGTTTGAAGACTGCATTGATAAATGTTGCCGTGTTTTAAACAACCAACTAACATACAGTGGAGCCAGGGTCCAAAATGAACACTGTCAACTCAACAAATTGCACTAAAAATCTACAAAAGGAAAACAAATTGCTCCTGCCTGGTTGTTGAAATAGGCTTACTTCGATACAAATGTTCATCTCTTAATGAGATCATTACATCTCGTGGTCCTTCAACCATATAATCTCAATTACAGGGCAGCGTGGAGGCATAGGGGTTTGCACGTCCGCATCACAGCATGAGGGTCCTGAGTTTGAGTCCATGGTTTGGTGAGGATAGTTCAGTGTGGAGTTTGTGTTCTTGCGTGCAAAGGTAAAGTCCGTTGGGCTTTTTACACCCGAGCCATAGTGGCTCATCAGGCCGGTGCTTATTCCTGGTTTCTGTAACGTGAAGCAACTAGGCATACAACTCCTCCTGGATGGGACGCTCGTCCATCGCAGGTTACCCTCCCACTCCCA
>CM045744.1:25056475-25131475 GCA_024760905.1 Plotosus lineatus | reverse complement strand
AATATGTAACGTAATCTAGCTCAACAGATAATAAAACCAACAAGACACAAATGATACAGTTAAATGAGAGAATCAGCCAGTGAAGACTTCTTCTGTTCCAGAGTAAATCACAGGGGAGATTTATTAATTTATTTCCTTCTTAAAAGAGCCATGCAACACTCTTTCAAACACCGATAAATATAGATATCTGTGGGGGGTGCCACCTTTAAGCAGTGTCTAAATCTTTGTATTATTTATCTACATCGCCGCCCTCAATGCAGCCGTGAGGGGGGGGCACAAACCAGTGTCTCTCCCTCACGCCGGTCCCAAGCCCGGATAAATGCAGAGGGTTGCGTCAGGAAGGGCATCCGGCGTAAAACAAATGCCAAATAAACTATGCGAATCACAAGAAAGAATGACATACCGGATCGGTCGAGGCCCGGGTTAACAACGACCGCCATCAGTGCCGTCAACCAACAGGGTGCTGATGGAAATTGGACTACTGTTGGTCGAAGAAGGAGAGGCGGGAGGCGTGTCCGTTGCCAGAGAGAGAAGAGGAAAGGCATGAGTCTAGGACTGAAAGTAGGGACTTTGAATATTGGAACTATGACAGGAAAAGGTAGAGAGTTGGCTGACATGATGCAGAGGAGGAAGGTGGACATACTGTGTGTTCAGGAGACCAGGTGGAAAGGTCGCAAGGCTAGAAGCATAGGAGCAGGGTTTAAGCTGTTTTATCACGGTGTGGATGGGAAGAGAAATGGAGTCGGAGTCATCTTGAAGGAGGAGTTTGCCAGGAATGTTCTAGAAGTGAAAAGAGTGTCAGACAGAGTGATGAGTCTCAAGTTAGAAATTAAAGGTGTGATGGTCAATGTTGTTAGTGCTTATGCCCCACAGACAGGATGTGAGCGAGAAGAGAAGGAGAGATTCTGGAGGGAGTTAGATGAAGTGATGCAGAGTACCCCCAGAGGTGAAAGAGTGGTCATTGGGGCAGACTTCAATGGACATGTTGGGGCAGGAAACAGAGGGGACGAGGAAGTGATGGGTAGGTTTGGTATCCAGGACAGGAACGCAGAAGGACAGATGTTGGTAGATTTTGCGAAAAGGATGGAAATGGCTGTGGTGAATACTTTCTTCCAGAAGAGAGAGGAGCATAAGGTGACTTATAAAAGTGGAGGTAGGAGCACACAGGTAGACTACATCTTGTGCAGGCGATGTAATTTAAAGGAAGTCAGTGACTGCAAAGTAGTAGCGGGTGAGAGTGTTGCCAAACAGCATAGGATGGTGGTGTGCAGGATGATGCTGATGGTGAGGAAGGTGAAGAAGGCAAAGGCAGAGCAGAAGACAAAGTGGTGGAAGTTGAAAAAGGAAGAGTGTCGGGTTGTCTTCAAGGAGGAGTTGAAACAGGCTTTGGGTGGTCAGGAAGTGCTTCCAGATGACTGGACAACTACAGCGAATGTGATCAGGGAGACAGGTAGGAGAATACTTGGTGTGTCATCTGGAAGGAAAGTAGATAAGGAGACTTGGTGGTGGAATGAGGAAGTGCAGGAGTGTGTACAAAGGAAGAGATTAGCTAAGAAGAAGTGGGACATTGACAAAACCGAAGAGAGTAAACAGGAGTACAGGGAGACACAGCGTAAGGCAAAGGTAGCAGTGTCAAAGGCCAAACAGAGCGCGTTCGATGACTTATATGCTCGGTTGGAAAGTAAGGAGGGAGAAAATGATTTATACAGGTTGGCACAGCAGAGAAATAGAGATGGGAAGGACGTGCAGCAAGTTAGATTGATAAAGGACAGAGAGGGAAATGTATTGACTGATGACAGAAGTGTGCTGGGAAGATGGAAAGAGTACTTTGAAGAGCTGATGAATGAGGAAAATGAGAGAGAAAAAGAGTAGAAGAGGTGACTGTTGAGGACCAGGAAGTAGCAAAGATTAGTAAGGGTGAAGTGAGGAGGGCATTGAAGAGGATGAAGAATGGAAAGGCAGTTGGTCCTGATGACATACCGGTGGAGGTATGGAAGTGTCTAGGAGAGGTAGCAGTAGATTTTCTGACAAGAACATTTAACAAGGTCTTAGAGAGTGAGAGGATGCCAGAGGAATGGAGGAGAAGTGTGCTGGTGCCCATTTTTAAGAACAAGGGAGACGTGCAGAGTTGTGGCAACTACAGAGGGATAAAGTTGATGAGCCATACGATGAAGTTATGGGAAAGAATAGTGGAAGCTAGACTAAGGGCAGAAGTCAGCATTTGTGAACAACAGTTTGGTTTCATGCCCAGAAAGAGCACCACAGATGCAGTGTTTGCCTTGAGGATGTTAATGGAGAAGTACAGAGAAGGTCAGACGGAGCTGCATTGTGCCTTTGTGGATCTGGAGAAAGCATATGACAGGGTGCCGAGAGAAGAACTGTGGTATTGTATGAGGAAGTCTGGAGTGGCAGAGAAGTATGTTAGAGTGGTGCAGGACATGTATGAGAGATGTAAGACAGTGGTGAGGTGTGCTGTCGGTGTGACAGAAGAGTTCAAGGTGGAGGTGGGACTGCATCAAGGGTCAGCTCTCAGCCCCTTCTTGTTCGCTATGGTGATGGACAGGCTGACAGACGAGGTTAGACAAGATTCCCATGGACTATGATGTTTGCAGATGACATTGTAATCTGTAGTGAGAGCAGAGAACAAGTGCAGGAAAATCTAGAGAGGTGGAGGTATGCCCTGGAAAGGAGGGAATGAAGATTAGCCTCAGTAAGACAGAATACATGTGCATGAATGCCAAGGACCAAAGAGGAACGGTGAGATTACAGGGAGCAGAGATAAGAAAGATGGAGGATTTTAAGTACTTGGGCTCAACAATCCAGAGCAATGGAGAGTGTGGAAAAGAGGTGAAGAAGCGTGTGCAGGCAGGTTGGAATGGTTGGAGAAAAGTGTCCGTGTGATGTGTGATAGGAGGGTATCGGCAAAAATGAAAGGAAAAGTGTACAAGACGGTGTTGAGGCCAACGATGCTGTATGGGTTAGAAACAGTGGCCCTGGGGAAAAGACAGGAGGCAGAGCTGGAGGTAGCAGAGATGAAAATGTTGAGGTTCTCTTTGGGAGTAACGAGGATGGATAGGATTAGGAATGAGCACGTCAGAGGGACAGCACATGTAAGACGTTTTGGAGACAAAGTCAGAGAGGCTAGATTGAGATGGTTTGGACATGTACAGAGGAGGGATAGTGAGTATATTGGTAATAGGATGCTGAGGCTGGAACTACCAGGCAAAAGGCCTAGAGGAAGACCAAAGAGACGATTCATGGATGTGGTAAAGGAGGACATGAAGGTCGTTGGTGTAAGAGAAGAAGATGCAAAGGATAGGGTGAGATGGAGACAGATGATTCGCTGTGGCGACCCCTGAAGGGAAAAGCCAAAAGGAAAAGAAGATCTACATCGCCGCCCTCAGAATTTAGTATCACTCCTTTTTAGTAGTTTATAGCTTGTAGGTTTTTGCATAACTTTTCACCAGTTTCTGATACTGGGTTGCTAAAATCTTTGATCCCCCCCTTCAGTTACGAGATGTTTAGGGGTTTCATGTATTGCTGTTTGAGCTTTTTTTTCCTTTCATGCCTTCATGCAAGTCATATTCATCCAGTCTATTTCTGTTTGGTGATGTCTGCACTTTCACACCAACAGTAAGATCCATTCATTCATTCATTCATTCATTCATTTTCTGTAACTGTTTAATTCTAATTAGGGTCACGGGGAGGCTGGCACCCACCCCAGCCGACTCCGGGCGAGTACACCTTGGACAACTTGCCGGGCCATCACCAGGCAGAAACATGCTGATAGCTATGCAGCTCCTCTTGTCAAAAATCAGCATTGGCTCTTTTCCATGAACCTCACAACATAGACAGTAGGAGACATGGTGGGCCTTTGATAACCCAGTTAGCTGTACTGGGGGGACAGTGACAATCCGTGGAGAGGGGGCTTGAACCCACAACCTTAGGATCAGTGATCCAGCACCTTTACCACCAGACCACCACTGCCCCCGGTTGTAAGATTAAACTGCAATTCCTGCAGATGACTTGGGCATTAGACAGTCTGCCCTTAGGCTGAATTTGCTGATGTGGCTAGGTTTTGTTAAATTGACATTTGTTTGAAATCTCTGCCACTTGCTGATGGTTTTCCTTGAAGTGGAATTATCTATCTAACATAATTTAGATCTCTTTTAAAATTGCCTGCCAGAATCATAGACATTTTCAGAAATCTCTTCAGACCTCAGCAGGATGACATTACATAGTTACACCGTAGTAAAGAGTCCGGACTCCAGCTCTTAGGATTAAATAAGACCAGTTCCTCCTTCAGGAGATTATAATCAATGTCACCAATCTTGAACACCTGGTTTTAATTAAATGGACTCAAAGGTTTGAAAAATAAATGAATTAACTTCTCTTTTTGACTGATCGCTCTCTCTCTCTCTCTCTCTCTCTCTCTCTCGCTCTCTCTCAGAAATAAATATTGATGAAATGTTCATTTCCATGTGATGTACCTAATATTTCAACTGGCTACATGTTGTGCGGATAAACATTGTTGCTCTGTGGGCCAGACAGCTATACCTTTCACTGTCTAGTCTGTTCAAAGCAGGATAATTATTCCACAGATGTCACCCTGAAGAACAGAGAAGTCAATTAATCAATTATTGAGTCAAAAAGGACAGTGTCAGTATCTCTTCCATAAAGCTCTCTCATTACCCAAGGTTAATATGTGTCTAATAATTACACAATAATTAGTTTCACCCAAGCTTAATTGTGTTTTATTTTCCCTAGATGTGCTATTGATGCAATGTCCTGATAGCGACCCTCGTCTTTCGTCTGATTTGCTTCTGTTAAACTGTTCCTCGGAGATGTGTACACTCTTGGAGAAGCGGGAAAAAAACATAGCTTTGAAGGTTTGTGCCCTTGGCCAAGCCTGGCAAACACAAATCTATAGTGAAATAATAGATGTTGTAAGTGTATTGAGCGATGGTGTTGACACAGTGTTCGGAGGCAGAATTGCCCATTCAGTCTCATTGGTACCCAGAGGGGTTGAAACACCAGTTCAAATAGATGGCTAGTCTATTCACAGGGTTGTAAAGAGTGAATGGAAATCGGTGACGAGATCGTTTGATAAACGGTCATTTATATTTTATGTTCATGCAGGCTTTCATTCATATTAAACCGCTATACATATGGGAGGTGTTTGGATTAAATTTTTATGATTTCACAACCTTCCTGCTGCACAAGCATTACCAAGAGACATGATTATCTCTCTCACCATCTGAGATAACCAGAGAACACTTAAATGTTTAAACGGTTGGAGATATAATGGTATGATTATATTGCGAAAAGATTGCATAACACCATTTATCGCATACATTTTTTTAGCTAGTTATTTGTTTTTTGTTTAATAACAAATCCTTTCAATTATCAATTTTCTGTATCTGAATTCCTGTACCTGGTAATAAAATTAAAGTTTTCACCCACCTAAATTTCATGAACACGTCTCAAATTTGCAAACTTCTAGCAATTAGGATTACTTTTTTTTAATAAAAAGGTATTGATAATAAAAAAGGGTGAGTGGCGCGATTAGTATTGTATTTTTTTTTCACATAAATTCAAGCAATTTCTAACAGAGATTTTCCACATATGAAATGCATTGTTAGGTTTTATTTTTTTATTCATTTTTAAAAATTTCAGTCTAGTTTTAGTATTAGTTTAATTTTAATACATTGACTACCGTATTTTTCGGACTATATGTCGCTCCGGAGTACAAGTCGAATTGTCCAAAAAATGTAGAATAAACAATAAAAAACACATATAAGTCGCACTGGACTAGACGTCACAGTTTTCGGGGAAACTCATGGAAGCTGTCTACCTTGGCTTGGAAATCTGCTGGCAGTTTTTGACATTGTGGTCCTTGCTCGATAGAGAGCTGGTTGTGCTGCATGAAATTGTAACACAAAGAACATCCTCCTGTAAAGTCATTTATACTCATCTCCTTGGCAACTACCTGGGCGTGGAGACACAACTGCTCTGTTGACAAGCCTCTCCCTGCAGCACTTTGCTCAAGCACCCATGTGTGAACTTGTTCCTCTAGCTGTGGCCATCTAGCTTTTAGCCCATGATTAGCTTTTCTTTTTTTCATCAGTAATAGTAATCTCCGCTTATCTCACAAGTTTCTTATTCATTCCAAACTTATTTTCTGCTGCTCGATGACCATTTTCTGCCGTATATTTCACTACTTGCAGATTGTAATCCGCAGAATAGGCTTTTCTTTCTGTAGACATTTTTATTCAGTTCAGTTGTCTTTTTAAGTTGCCGTTTATTTTGAAATTTTGAATTTTCAGTGGTACATGATTAGCAGTTGCCCTCTTACTGCTGAGTGTGAAAATATCAAACATGCAAAAATTATGTTCATTATTATTACGAAGAAACATAATTATATGTAATAATTTCACAATATAAATCGCAGCATCAGCCAAACTGTGAAGAAAAGGGCAACTTATAGTCCAGAAAATACGATAATGTTCATTCATTCATTTTCTGTAACCACTTAACGCTAATTAGGGTCACTGAGAGGCTGGCGCCCATCCCAGCTGACTCCGGGCGAGGGCAGAGTACACCCTGGACAGCTCGCCAGGCCATCGCAGGGCAGAAACATGCTTTGCAGCCTACTCTTGTCAAAAGTCAGCAATGGTTCTTTTACATGAACCTCACACCATAGACAGTGGCAGACATAGCCAGCCTTTGGACAGTGACAACCTGTTGAGATTGGGGCTTGAACCACCAACCTTAAGATCAGTCATCCAGCACCTTTACAACCAGGTCACCACTGCCGTACGGTAATTTTATTATACTGTAGTTTTTTGAGCTCTAGTTCTTTAATGTCTAATCTTCAGTCAAGGTGGGAAACCCAAGCATCCATTTTCATATATATACAGACGCTCTCCGACTTACGTTTATCCATTTTATGTTTTTTCGATTCTACCCCCCCCCCCCCAAAAAAAAAAAAAAAAAAAAAGTCAAATTTTGAGTTTAGACGTACATACGTTGTATGCTGACATAACGATGCAATGACGCTGCGTCCATTGTTTACAAAGGACAGACTGAGTGCCCCTCCTTCCCAGTTCAGTTATAGACATATATATCAGTTATTTAGCGTGTTACCCTAGTGTTAAGACGTCGTCTCTGATCTTTGTGTTTACACTGTTTTGTGGACTTTTGTAACCAAATGTGGTTGGTCAGAAGCATAAGCCTACTAGCATGGGTGCAAGTCTTGTACACAGAGATGAATTAACTATCTGTTCGGATCAGCGCGATCTACCATGCATGCTCAGTTTAAGCAAAGACAGTTGTAAAATGAATGAAAATCCGAATCCAGGAAAGAGCTCTCCGCTCTGCTGGCTCCACATCAGTGCAGGCTGTGTTCTAAACAAGTTCAACAGCACCCTTGCGCTCTTGAAACACTGGAAGTCCATATAACCCACGGCAAGTACACTACTTTCGCAAGTACACTACTTTTGGTATTGAGCGCTTCACATATTGTAAGCGTGATTGGCTGTTTTAAGCTTCATGTAAAGTGATTCGGTATAAATAAGTGACTTATTTGTAATTAATGTTGATATTATTTGATATATTTTATATTATATTACAATGGTATGTTTATAATAATTGATTTAGGGGTGTTTTATGAGATACAGTAATCGTATTTATGGATGTATAGTACAGTATGAGCATCATGTGTCATACATCACTGTAACTACTTACGTTCACTTTTAACTTACGTTCGACTGTCCGGAACCAATTAAAAACATAAGTCGGGGAGCGTCTCTCATATATATATATATATATATATATATATATATATATATATATATATATATATATATATATATATATATATATATATATATATATATATATCTTCTTCTCCTTCTTTTCCTTTCGGCTTTTTCCCTTTCTCAGGAGTCGCCATAGCAAATTTGCACATTTGATTTGGCATAGGTTTTTACATCGGATGCTCTTCCTGTCACAACCCTTAGCAAGGGACAGAAACATGCTGACGGCTTTGCAGCCTACTCTTTACGAAAGTCAGCAATGGTTCTTTTACATGCCTCTCACCTTAGACAATGAGAGACATGGCCCGCCTTTGATAACCCAGTTAGCTGCACTGGGGGGACAGTGACAACCCTGTGGGGACTCGAACCCCCAACCTTAGGATCAGCAATTCTGCACCCTATCCACTAGACCACCACTGCCCCTATATATATATATATATATATATATATATATATATATATATATATATATATATATATATATATATATATATTCAGGGATCCCTCGCTAATTCACGCTTCAATTCATGTGGCTTCAGTGTATCGCGGTTTTTAAAAAGTAAATAAATATTCATCGCATCTGCAAATCTGCGCGCGTATGTATGTGTGTGTATTTATATTTTATTTACATCTTATGTTATTTTTTGAATGTTTTATAAGCATTTACTGCATTGAATACATATACGTAAGTCAGAGAGGGGGTGGGGGGTGAACCTGGAGCTTGATCTTTTAAGTGCGCAAGAGAAGTGCGAAAATGCACTTGCGAACTTGAAAGATATAAGTCCAGATAAGCCGTGCTTCATCTCACAAGCTCCGTTTATCACCTGCAACAAACATCTCACATTCAAAGGGGAAGGACTTAAGCACACTTTAATTGAGGTGAGCATGCGATTTGTGTTTATAGGGAGTAAATGAGATTACAGACGCTCCACTACTTACATTTTAGTTAGGTTCCGGATGACCGAACGTAAGGTGAAAAAAAAAAAAAAGTAAGTTGTTACTGTATGTTCCAGTGATGTATGACGTTCATACTGTACCATACATCCATAAATACCATTGCTGTATCTCATAAAACACCCCTAAATCAATTATTATAAACATAACATTGTAAAATAATATAAAATATACCAAATAATATCAACATTAATTTCAAATAAATTAAATTCAAGCAAAAATAATTTCAAATAGATAAATTTTAATCAGATTCACTCATCAAATATCAAACGCAGTATCAAATATAACCTTTAACATGCTCTGTGATAAATGGTTCTGATGGTCGACGGAGCCATTTCGAAGAAACGTGCAACAGTCGCATGTTTTTCACCAGCATCAATTTTCTTGATAATAGCCATCTTCCTTTCTAACGAGATGGCTTGCCGCTTTTTCTGATTAACACTATCACTACTAGGCTTACGCTTCTGACCAACCATATTTACTGAGGGTTACAAAAGTCCGCAAAACAGTGTAAACACAAAGCTCACAGAGATGACGTCTTAACACAAGAGTAACACGCGGTGAACTGGGAAAGAGCTCGCTGGGAAGAATGAGGTTCAGTCTGTCGTTTGAAAACAATGGATGCAGCGTCATGCGTAAGTTGCGTATTACGTCAGTGTACTACGTAGGTACGCCTCGTACTACAGAGAGCACGCTAAACTCAAAATTTGAAATGTACTTTTTTTTAAAACTTAAAATTGAAAAATACTTCAAAGAAAGAACGTAAAATGGGGAGTGTCTGTACGTCATTAAAGTATGAACTGCATTCAGTCCAAGCAGCTCAGCCACGCCCCTCAGCTGGAACGGGGAAAAAGCAGACACACACACACACAGACACACACACACACACACACACACACACACACACACACACACAAACATTCTAAATATTAACTTAGGCACTAAGTACTCAAATAATAATTGAAAAAAAAATTAATACTACAGCTTTACAACAGTTCAGATGATTATTCCTCTTCAGGCTCTTCAGAGGAAACTGTCGTTTCTTCAAGAGAAAGTCATTTCTACAGAAAAGATGGCACTTCAGTTGGCGTTTGAGTGGCATCATAGAGCTTAACTGGATAATATGTTATACATACAAAATGAGAATACATATATATATATATATATATATATATATATATATATATATATATATATATATATATATATATACAGTCGGCCCCCTCCTTACGAAATGAATCCGTTCCAGAGCCTTTTTCGTCACCTGGAGTTTTCGTAAGTAGAGGCGCATTTTACATGTAAAACGCGTGATTCATTCCAAGGCTCACAAGACTACCCCATAAACCCTTTAAAAATGATAAAAGTACACCAATTTTATATGAAATATGTATGAAATACAGTCGGCCCCCAACTTACGAAATTAATCCGTTCCAGAGTCCTTTTTGTATAGCGGGGATTTTGTAAATAGGGGTCGCATCTTACATGTTAAACGCCTAATTCGTTCCTAGGCTCCAGTCTTTGGACTGGATAAACCCTTTAAAAATGATAAAAGTACACCGATTTTGTATGAAATATGTGTTAAAAGTAAAAGAAAATTATTTATGAAACCATTTAAACATTTTATTAACATATTAAACCATTTTATTAACATATTTATTAATTAAACCATTATTAAACATTTTTATTAATACACACATACACACACACACACACAGACTCATTACAATGCACATTATAAAACCATTATTAAACATTTTTATTAACGCACATACACACACAACACTGTCTCTCTCTAGCTCTCTCTATCTCTCCATCTCTCTCTGTCTCTCACACACACACACACACACACACACACAAACAACACACATTTGTGGCGCACTCCACTGAATGCGGGCTCCACCCACCCGCAGAACGCAGGAGCATTTTAAGATGGGGAATTCAAAGCGCATTCCCTGTTTTACAGATCGGAGGTGCAGACTCAACTTTAACTTGTTTCCTTGAGGGATCGGAGGTCCAGATGAGCCGCGTTTTGCTCACATTTGGCGGAGCGTGCCACATTTATTTAACATTTACTGAATTAAACAACTTAAAAAAACGAAAGATAAGCTGCAATGTGCTCTCTCGAAAGAGAGTTAAGCCTCCTTTGATCTCTGACTGACTCTGTATGCAGTCTCTCTCTCTCTCTCTCTCTCTCTCTCTCTCTCTCTCTCTCTCTCTCTCTCTCACACACACGCACACACAAACACTGTCTCTCTCTCTCTCTCTCTCTCTCTCTCTCTCTCTCTCTCACACACACACACACACACACACACCTGTCTCTCTGGTGTGTTTTGCCGAATGCGGGCTCCGCCCACACGCAACACGCAGCCAATGGACCAATTCTATTTAAATGTTTAAATGGACGGGATGTTGTATTTAAAGCGGAATTACAGTACCTGTTTGAAAGATCAGAGGTCCTGATTCAATATTAACTTGCTTCCTTGCGAGATCGGAGGTCTTGACCCACGGAGCACTCTGATTTCATGCTCCTTCTGCTTCAATATCGTGCCGAAATAATCGCCTCCGTCACTGTATTTCCGCTTCAAGGTCTCCTTCTGCTTCAATATCATCCCGATTGTAGAGGGGTTTCGGCAATAAAGAAATATAACGCTGGAATGATCTCAAAACAAGCCAACAGGCCTGTTCAACTCTCCTTCAAGCGTGTGACAAACAGGAAGTATGGGTACAGGAAGTATGAGTACAGGTCAGCTCCCTCCTGGCCATTGAGAGGCCAGTGGGGCGGGATGTTGGGAAACAGCCAATAAGAGAGCAGCTCGCGCATTGTTTGAATTTCGTTTGAATTTATATATATATCTCGGTTCTATAGCGTGTTACCCTTGTGTTAAGACATCGTCTCTGTGATCTTTGTGTTTACACTGTTTTGCGGACTTTTGTAACCCTAAGCAAATATGGTTGGTCAGCAGAAGTCTGTATAACTCACAGCAAGTACACTACTTTCTGTATTGAGCGCCTCACATATTGTAAGTGTTGATTGGCTGTTTTAAGCTTCATGTAGGGTGACTCGGTATAAATAAGTGACTTATTTGAAATTAATGTTGATATTATTTGCTATTATTTTACAATGTTATGTTTATAATAATTGATTCAGGGGTGTTTTATGAGATACGGTAATGGAATTTATGGATGTATAGTACAGTATGAGCATCATACATCACACGTCATACGTCACTGTAACAACTTGCGTTTGGCCATATATATATGTGTGTGTGTGTGTGTGTGTGTGTGTGTGTGTGTGTGTGTGTGTGTGTGTGTGTGTTTTATCCATGTCTCTTCTATCGGAGCGTCTCAGTTGCATTTGTATCCCAATCTCTGAACTCCAGCCAGCATAATGTGATACGTAGCAAGTGATTTTGGGTTCATCCATCATAGCCATTTTCATCAGTGGGTGTCCTGTCTTAAGCTGTTCTCTGATATCTTATCCCTGCCGCAAAGCCCGGTGATACATCCTCAAGCCCTCCAGGATGAGATTTAGAGTGCACCGCCACTACACACTCTCTCTCTGTGCTCTGTTCTTCTTGAGTAATGTCAGGACATGAGACGGCAAACGAAAAAGGAGAGATGTTGCGGGGAGTCTAGATAGAATCTGGCCTATTCCTTTGAAAAAGGCTCAGGCATAGATGTAAATAACCTCAGACTAAAGCCCCATTCGGGATTAGTTTTACGCAGGGAGGTGGGCTAATGTAATTATTACTGGTGTAGCTCTGGGATTTTTTATATAAGATCCTGCAGCTGAAAGGATTAAGCTGACTTTTTCTAGGACCTGTAGAAATAGCCCCAGGTAATATGTATCCTGTCTGAACTGACACATTGCTAAGCATTCCATTATATCCTGTGTTAAAAAAAAAAAAAAGAGCTTTATTTAATATCAAGTCTTTCCAGGAACCATAGACATCGAATTCAACAAAACTTTAAACCACTGAAAAATAGACAGGGTTTATCTAACATCTGAATTGTAATTAAGATAAAGTCGACCAGAAATGGATTAGTTTTACATAATGAGAAGAGGCAGATAGTTGTAATTACAGTAGGCCCTCGACATTCGCGGGGATTCGGTTCCGAGCCCTCCCGCGAATCGAGATCATCCCCGAGTTCTGTACCCAGAAGAAAAACCCCATGTATGACGTCACATGCGCGAATGAGCAGCCGGAAGTAAAATACTATGTATCTATTACATGCGCTAAAATCTGCTTCTTAAACACATTGTATAGACAGTCTTACCCATTAATACAGTATTAATGTAGTAAAATATAGTAATGATTCAGAAAAACTTTTCAATTTTTTTACTCTTATTTTTATTTATGATAAAATATAAACATTATACAGCATATACTGTTGTAAAGCACTCGTTTTAAAGTCTTTTTCAATTATTTTTCCAGTACAGTACCTAAGTTAATTCTGAGAATGTTTGTGTGTGAGATTTTATGTTCTGTAGCATGTTTAACAAATGATACCAAAAGGATAAACTTTATTACGCTTCATGTCCTTTTACATTGAACTTGGAGTGACGTCTTGGAGTGACGTCTCCAAGATGGCGCTGACTAGAGGGCAACGTCGCGGAGTTCTCAGAGTCAAATTGTTTCTTTGTTCGTTTTAATTTGCTTTATTTGTTTGTTCTTGTTTTGCACTATGCTCGTCTATGATCGGTCGACTCTACTACAGCTATAAGATCGGAGTATCTTCGGGTGTGTATAATTAAGCACATTTTTCAACATTTTCAACATTTTCCCAAGCATACAGAGAGTACGCTTTTTTTGACCCACCCCCCCGAAAGTGTACCAATAAATGTTGATGATCTCTCGCAACATGTTTTAATAAGATATTAAACAAAAACAATGGCGAAACCTCTTTTTTAAAATAAATCAATGTATTTCCTTGATCAATACTTCTTTTATACACCAGTCAAATAATAAATACGTTTACTTTTAAAGAATTATTTTTAATGACACCTGCTTTAATATTAATATTAAGACATTTGGTTTTAATAATAAAAATTCATTGTTTTTAATAATATTATTTTATATTAAATATAATTCAAAATGTCTGCATTTTTTATTGGTATAGCTTTTGAACGACCACACTTCAGTTTGTGATCAGCTGCCTTCTGATGTTTCAGCAGCTGATACCGGTTTGGGTAGTATTCATAAACAAACCATTGCACACACAGCAGTTTTGTTTTATGTCCCGAAAGCCGCCATCGCTAAGTGCCCGCCTACACAAAGTCACCGTGACGTCACTGGGTTGATACAAAGTACCATATGAAATTTAGTGCATGTATGTCACAGCATTTTATATGATATAAACAACATGGAATCTCACGCCAACAACACGCACAGTTTTTCAGCAGAAGATGATTCATCTATTACTCTCAGAAGACGAATCAAATATTATAATTCAAACAAAAACATTCTCAAATATATTTCAAACTGCATCTGCAAATACAAGTGCTTAAATACATTTACAAATTGAGCTAAAGTTATTTATCTATTCAAAGGCACAAATAAATATTAATACATATTTACAGCACTACATTTACATACTATTAATTTTATAAAAGTACTGAGCATTAGGCTGCAGATCCAGGCTGGATGGCTTATGATTATTTTATCCATTCATTCTCTGTGCGTCAATGTTTGTGTTCTAACACATGTGCAGGAGCCGGAGGCGGGACTAACAAACTGTGTTTTATTATCACACTCGCACTTTGTTTGATTGACAGTCTTCAGCCATTATTGCTTACTGATAATATGTGAGGTAGCCAAGGGGCAGTGGTGGTCTAGTGGATTAGGGCGCTGGATCGCTGATCCAAAAGGTTGGGGGTTCGAGTCCCACTCTCCACAGGGTTGTCACTGTCCCCCCAGTGCAGCGAACTGGGTTATCAAAGGCGGGCCATGTCTCTCACTGTCTATGGTGAGAGGCATGTAAAAGAACCATTGCTGACTTTCGGAAAGAGTAGGCTGCAAAGTCGTCAGCGTGTTTCTGTCCCTTGCTAAAGGGTTGTGACAGGAAGGGCATCCGACGTAAAAACCTCTGCCAAATCAAACGTGCAAATCAGATGATTCGCTGTGGCGACTCCCGAGTAAAAGGGAAAAAAGCCAAAAGGAAGACAGACAATATGTGAGGTAGCCGAGAGTAGGTACTGTACGTACTTGTCGTTGATTGTAGATTGGTCAGCTCTGGCGTGCACATGCGCAGTGCCTGTTACACGTTAACTTCCGGTTTACTTCCTGACTCTAGTAATGCGGAACTTATCTACGACTTTCTCTTCAATAACAGTCATTAAGTTTATTTATAAGATTGTGAATACACATAATTTCTTGTCCAGCGGAACTCAACTCCTGCGGTTCGGGGGCGGGGGTGTGTGTGTCCACGTGGTCCTTGCGTAGCCTGAAACGTTAAAAGCTTTAAGTGTTAACACCGGTGTTATGCCAAGCAGTGCGAATCAAACAATGTTGTAGTTTTTGTTGTTGTGCGTGTCCCGCTCTGAGGTGGTTGGCAAATCGCGCATTGAGTTTCAAACGTACACACACAAAAAAATAGATAAAAAATATAAAAATAATCACAAGCGCATGTATTATTGTTGATCGACTTTTTATAATATTAAAAAGCGTACACAGACATCTTCCCCCTTCCCCCCTAGCGTACGTTTTGTAGCTTAGGAAAATGTTGAACGAGCCCTAATCGTATTCAATATATAAGCATTTTTAAAATATGTGTACGCTAGGGACTACAACCAGAGTTTAGCTGACCAGTAAAAAAAAGTATCATTAAAGGTTCCTCATTTGTCAACTAAATTTCTGTCATGCTAACAGCAAGTCTGCAAACACACTGACATGGTCAGTGACCCGAATTAACGTGAGGTTAAACAAAGTCTTTTGTTTGTTTTTTATCCACAGAGGAGCTTAGACATTCTATTTTTTTTTCCCTTTTGTTTTGATTGAGTGGCTATTAGAGGACCTTAACGTATTATCTCAGTAATGGAAGTGAATGAGGAGAAGCCCTTCTGCTAATGAAGTGCATCTCTGGTAATTAATTAGAAGGGGAGAGCTAGAGAGAGAGAGAGAGAGAGAGACAGACAGACAGACAGACGGAGTGAGAGAGACAGATGCAGAGAGTGGGCTAATTGAAATATGACGTGGGCTATATTTTTAGCGGACTAAATCTCATATTTGCGGCAGCTTCAAGAACCAGACGATGGTTTAATTTGTCAGGAGAATTATGTTCAAAATTACGACAGCATGTTTCAGGCGAGGGAAAAGCTGCTCGAGGAAAACGAGACGAACAGACTGGCTGGAATTAAAAGCTACTGAAAGACAGGGGCACAAGATAGAAATATATATTCCCCGACATTTTCCTTTAGTAACATATCATTTGTAATATGTGAAGTTGTTGCTGTGAGGTTTTCACTGACGATACATCTGTTTTGCATATTTTGAAGGCGTTCTCCAGCATCAGTGCAGTTTCCCGTTGCTCAGAAATCATCAAAACAGATGACTTTCTTATTTATTTGAAATATGACAGGCTGCTTTTTATGTTTTATTAAAGTCAAAGAATTAAAAGATAGGTTAGTTATAAAATAACACATTGTAGTTGTACAACATTGTCAGGGACAGCACAGCCTGACCGGTCTACTAATGGGCTTAAAAACATTCAGAGTAGAATCAAAGTGCTCAGATTGTTACGGTCACTTTGAACTTAATAAAAATTGGTAGGTATTTCTTTGCAGGTGCTACAAATGCAGTTATGTTTCTAAACCCCACCAAACTCACAAACTGCAGGTGATATTTATGATAAAAATTCACTTTCTTGACTAAAAATCATTTGATGAAACATTCATTTCATTTTCTGTAACCGCTTAATCCTAATTAGGGTCACGGGGAGGCTGGTGCCCATCGCAGCTGACTCCGGGTGAGGGCAGAGTACACCCTAGACAGCTCGCCAGGCCATCGGAGGGTAGAAACACGCTGACGGCTTCGCAGCTACTCTTGGTGAAAGTCAGCAATGGTTCTTTTACATGAACCTCACACCATAGACAGTGAAAGACATGGCTGGCCTTTGATGACCCAGTTAGCTGCACTAGGGGGGGGGGGGTGGGTGGGGGGGCAGTGACAACCTTGTGGAGAGTGGGACTCGAACCCCCAACCTTAGGAGCAGTGATCCAGCACCTTTACCACCAGGCCACCACTGCCCTTGATGAAACATAATTTTGGCATTTTTTTAATGTATATTCAGGCAGTGGTGGCCTGGTGATAAGGTGCTGGATCACTGATCCTAAGGTTGGGGGTTCGAGTCCCACTCTCCACAGGTTATAACTGCCCCTTCCCCCAGTGCAGCTCACTGGGTTATCAAAGGCCGGCCATGTCTCTCACTCTGTGGTGAGAGGTTCATGTAAGAGAACCATTGCTGACTTTCGACAAGAGTAGCTGCATAGCCTCAGCGTGGTTCTGCCCTGCGATGGCCTGGCGAGCTGTCCAGGGTGTTCTCTCTGCCCTCACCCGGAGTCAGCTGACATGGGTGCCAGCCTTCCTGCGACCCTAATTAGGATTAAGCGGTTACAGAAAATGAATGAATGAATAATGTATATTCTTCAAATTATAACTGCAAATCCTGCTTCTTTAATATACATATCATTCCGATGTCTGGACCGTACCGCTGCTGTACACACATTGTCAGAACAAGTCTGAGCAGGCTGCAGTTAATTCATCACAGGCTACTGCAAATTCTGTGGAAAACACTGAAAGCTTGCAGTCCAACACTGCCTTTTCCCAGTAGCCCTGATGTGACAGCTGGCCGTTCCTCTTGAAGAGTGGTTCTATTTCCCACATGATATTGTTCAGAATATCTATAACAGTGTTTCATGCAGGAACAATACCAAGCACTGCATTGTTCTTGTGATATATTCATATCCTGACTGGTGGTTTTTTATTAGCTTGTCCAGTTGCTGTCACCTATGCAAAAAAAAAAAGTAATAACATGTAGTGCCATATCAACAATCTATCAAGAAGAAAATGTTACATTTTCACACTGGTGCTAATGCACCTACAATACAGCATGACATTTAAAGCATACGGTGCCAAGACCGGGTGCGAAAGATGAGAGAATTAGTTGATTTTATAGTGCTAGCAAAAGAAAAGGTCTGTTGTGACTAGAAGAGCGATTGCACAAGAAGGAGTCAACCGCTGTGATGCTTTAATAATCAATCCGTCCAGTCAGTGACTTGTGAAGAAATCTTACTGTCCACAACTTGATTAAACTGATGTGGAAACACAAATGCATGATGTAAAGCCCGTGAAAGTGATAGTAAGCAGCATAAAGTAGCGTGAGACTCAGAGTGTGAAATGATGTCTGGATATTTCTTGAAAGTGTGATAAGTAGATGCATGCATCATATGGATAGTGTGTGTGTGTGTGTGTGTGTGTGTGTGTGTGCGTGTGCGTGTGTGTGTGTGAACTATCTGCTAATGCTGCAGCTGGCGAGATGAGCCAAGAAATCAAGTAATTTATTTATTGCGAGTGATGGATGTTCCTCAGGTGTTTCTGCGGAGAATGAATAGAGCCGTATGGTTTTACTAACATGTGAGTGATTCATTCACTCGGTTGAAATGTGGTCTTACTACTTCCTTCTTCCATATCTACCTTCCTGGTAAATATCCCTTATTTTTGTCTTGACGTCGCCTTCATTCCTCTTCTCTCCCTTTTACAACAGTGGGACAGCATCACAGAGATGGATGAGCAGAACCAGCCCATCCACACCTTCCAGGTATGCCACGCAATAGAGCCGAATCAAAACAACTGGCTGCGCTCCAGCTGGATTGCGCGTCAGGAGGCACAGAGGATCTATGTTGAGCTGCGCTTCACGCTGCGTGATTGCAACAGCATCCCATGGGTTTCAGGCACATGCAAAGAGACCTTCAACCTGCACTACCTGGAGTCGGACGAGCCCCACAGCCATTTCCGCCCCTCCGAGTATGCTAAGATAGACACGATTGCAGCCGATGAAAGCTTTACGCAGACTGACGTGGGCGAACGAGTCCTGCGGCTGAACACGGAGGTGCGTGAGCTAGGGCCCGTGCACACCAAAGGCTTCTATCTCGCCTTCCAGGATGTTGGCGCGTGCATCGCTCTGCTCTCGGTCCGCGTCTACTACAAAAAGTGTCTGTCCACGCTGAGGAACCTGGCCGCATTTCCCGACACGGTGCCACGTGTCCATTCGTCAGCTCTGGTGGAGGTGAGGGGAGCCTGTGTGTTGAATGCCGAGGAACGAGACACACCAAGACTGTACTGTAGTGCTGATGGAGACTGGCTCGTTCCATTGGGCAGGTGTGTGTGCAGCGTTGGCTATGAAGAGAGTGACGGCCTCTGTCTGGGTGAGTCTCTCTCTCTCTCTCTCTCTCACACACACACACACACACACACACACACACACACACACACACACACACACACACACACACACACAGTGTCTCTCAACCTCTCTACATCATTTTCTTTTCCACTTACTTCAGCAGATATTTGCCAAAGAAACTTAATTTTGGTGAAGCAAGGTATTTTTCTCTGGCTTACCATTTTTTTATTTTATTTTTTTATCTCGCTGTGTCGTGTTTAGAATGAGTAAACATGGTCAATTTTTTTTAATTCACAGGTAGGTACATGAAATGTTTTGTATGTATGTTTTTTCCCCAATAAAGTTCCGAATAAATATTTCTAGTGAAAGAGATAACAGTGTATATATGTATATAAAAAAACATCTTTTTAAAAAATGCAATGTGGGCCACTCTCCGAAAAACAACAACAACAACAAAAAAAAAAACATACACAGTAACCGTAAGAACATGTTCTAAAGAAAAGACAGCCTTTTATGCATGAAGTTGAAAACAGTGACTAAAGATGTCAATAGGAACTTTTTTATCCATTTCCATTACCAAGCGCATATAAGCAATACTCTCCATAGGAAATGTTATCTCCTAAGGTGAAAAATGTCCTCATCTTTACAAATGGTACTAATAACCAAAATGAAGATTTTCCATCTATCTGTGATTTTATGTGAGTTGTGGTCAGTTATATACAGAAAACAAGATAATTTATTAAACTATGTGCATTTGATGTAGGGTTATTGTTTTCAAATTAATGCATAAAAGGCTGTCTTTCTTTAGAACATGTCCTTACTGTTACTGTGCACTCTTTTCTGAAAATTTCCTCTGTTCGCAGACAGACCCTTTTGAAGGAATTGTATCTAATCAGGTTGAAAAGTTTTTTTATTCAAAAGCTCTTCCATATAATTTGGATCTGCAGTGCAATGTAAAAGGAAGGGTGTGACGAGGGAGAGAGGAAGCACTGATCAGTTCGCGAGTGTTCCGAACCACTGATGAAATATTCTGCTTGATTTTCATTTTTTTTTTCCAGCCGATTTTGTTCAGTGGCTTTAAATTAATCTAAATCTGCAGGTCCCCCTTTCCATAAATGCACGAAACAGTACATGCATGTGCTCCCTTCATTCTTTTAACCTATGAACATAAAGTCTTAGCAGTGTTGCTTTCAGAAGGGTCTCCCACTATGAATACAATATTCTCATCTATGTCCCATAGGCACAGACTTCTGGTAATTCACTGTGTGAGAGTTTGAAGGCTGCAGTAGAATCTCATTAATGTGGTCTTCTTTTAAATGCATTTCTGCTTGGACGCCAAATAACATGGGGATGACCAGAAAACTTTTTTTTTTTTTTTTGTGATTTTTCACTGAAATTGACCATATTAGAGTATTAAGATGGAATTCTGCATTGATCCTTTAAGCGTTCACACCTGCACACAAGCGCATTCACACCCACACGTTACCTGTAACACCTGGATCCAGACATGTATACACAGCCCTCCACACCGAGATATGGGGAAGCACATACAGTAGGCCCTTGACATTTGCGGGGGTACGGTTCCGGGCTTTCCCGCGAATCGAGATAATCCGCGAGTTCTGTACGCGGAAGTAAAACCCCATGTATGACGTCACATGCACGAATGAGCAGCCGGCAGTAAAATACTATGTATCTATTACATGCGCTAAAATATGCTTCTTAAACACATTCTACAGACAGTCTTACTCATTAATACAGTATTAATGTAGTAAAATGTAGTCATGATTAAGAAAAACTTTTTAATTTTATACTGTGATATTTAGTAATAAAATATATAAACATTATACAGCAGCATATACTGTTGTAAAGCTCTTGTTTTAAAGTCTTTTTCAATTATTATTCCAGTACAGTACCTAAGTTACTTCTGAGAATGTTTGTGTGCGAGATTGCATGTTCTGTAGCATGTTTAACAAATGATACCAAAAGGATAAACTTTATTACGCTCCATGTCCTTTTACAGTGACGTCTTGGAGTGACGTCTCCAAGATGGCGCTGCCTAGAGGGCAACGTCGCGGAGTTCTCAGAGTCAAATTGTTTCTTTGTTCGTTTTAATTTGTTTTATTTGTTTGTTCATGTTTTGCACTATGCTCGTCTATGATCGGTCGACTCTACTACAGCTATGAGCAGCTTCAGCTTCGGGCAACTAAGCACGCAACAACTTATATCTTGAGCTGCTATGCTATGCTATGCTATGCTATGCTATGCCCAGGCGGAGTTTTCAGATTCTCCGGCACTTGGTTAGCATTTACGGCCATATTGCTTGAATGTTCAGTTATTAGTAATGTTAAATGGTCAGTCCCTGCGAAACAAGATGGACGAGCTTCATGCTCAGATTGCAGCACAGAGGGATCTACAGGACTGTGTTTCTGTGAAACATGGCTCAAGGAGAGTACACCCGATAAGGCGATTATACCAGCTGGCAACACGGCCTTCATCCCCTGCAATCCCAAGCGTCGGAGTCGTCGTTCGGCCCCTTCCCACCTCGGCTTCTTTGTTAGATGGGATGCGGCTCGCTGCCTACCATAGCATGTTAGCTCTGCTAAGTTATACACGCCCGAAGATACTCCGATCTTATACAGTAGCTGTAGTAGAGTCGACCGGTCATAGACGAGCATAGTGCAAAACATGAACAAACAAAACAACAAATAAAACGAATTAAAACGAACCATAGTATGCTAGGTCTGCTAATAGCATGCTAGGTTTGCTAATAGCATGCTCGCTCCGCTTAGTTATACACACCCGAGGATACTCCGATATTATAGCTGTAGTACAGTCGACCGGTCGTAGACGAGCATAGTGCAAAACATGAACAAATAAAACATTTAAAACGAACAAAGAAACAATTTGACTCTGAGAACTCCGCAACGTCGCCCTCTGGGCAGTGCCATCTTTGAGACGTCACTCCAACTTCAATGTAAAAGGACATAAAGAGTACTGTCATAAAGTTTATCCTTTCGGTATCGTTTGTTAAACATGCTACAGAACATAAAATCTCACACATAAACATGAACTTAGGTACTGTACTGGAATAATAATTGAAAAAGTTTTTAATACAACAGTTCAGAGAAAACCGTCGTTTCTCAGGAGAAAGTCTTATTTCTCCAGAAGAGACATCCAGTGTTTTCTATCGCTTAGCCAGAGAAGACGCATAGCGTTTGAGTGGTATCATAGAACTTGACTGGTAATTAAAACACACACAAAAAAGAGGCTCATTGACAACTTGTGCACGCATGAGGAAAAAGGGGCGGGACATCAGCTTGACCAATCAGTAGAAAGGAGGATAGTCATTGGCTGAATTTGAATCACGTGTTGGTTGCTGGGCAGACCATGTGTACTCTAACCGCGAGTGCAAAACTGCGAATAGTCAAGGGCCTACTGTAAATAAAAAAAACAAACAAACAAAGCCTGCACATTTTATCCTATATAGACTTTGCATATGATATTATATACTACAATAATTTCCACATCCAAAAATGCTCAAATGCAGTCTCACTCAGTATGCATTGAGGTGCCCTGGACTGTGACATGTGTATATTGACGAGACTCTACTGTATATAGTTTGATGTCAAACTGGTACGTATTTATTTCTGGGCACTGGTGGCCTAATGGTATAGGTGCTGGATCACTGCTCCTAAGGTTGGGGGTTCAAGCCTCACTCACCACAGGTTATCACCCCCCCCCCCCAGTGCAGCGAACTGAGTTATCAAAGGCCGGCCATGTCTCTCATTGTCTATGGTGAGAGGTTCATGTAAAAGAACCATTGCTGACTTTCAACAAGAGGAGCTGCATAACCGTCAGCATGTTTCCGCCCTGCGATGGTCCGGCGAGCTGTCCAGGGTGTACTCTGCCCTCGCCCGGAGTTGGCTGGGATGGGCACCAGCTTGCCCACTACCCTAATTAGGATTATGCGGTTTCAGAAAATTAACTGGACTTATTTATTTCAAAGCATTGATCTTTATTTGTCTTCTTAAATATACGGTATAGCGTCGAATAGATGGGTTTGGTAGCATCGTGGTTAGCACGTCCGCCTCAAAACAAGTGCTATGTTTGAGTCCCGTACCCTGTGATGCCCTTTCTGCGTGGAGTATGCATGTTCTCTCTGTGCCTGGAGTTGTTTCCTACGGGTGCTCTAGTTTCCTCCCATAGTCCAAAAACATGCATATTAGTGTGTTCCAGATTGAGCGTAGGTGTAAATCTTGGCGTCTGGAAAAGAATGTCCATTAACAGACGCCTTTGCTATTTGCATGTGATATATAGTATGTAATACCACAATGACCTGCTTCAGTGGTTACTCGATAAGTCGGAAGTAGTCTACTAGTTCATAATAGTCCATTATACTGTATTGCCAAACTGTTGACTGGTACTGTGTGCAAAGAAACAATCATTGAATCTTTATTAGCGAGCCTAAAGAATCAAATTGTCAACAGCAGCGCTGTAAAATTCTTACTACTGCCGCTTCAGAGCTTATTACAGTCAGATCAGGTGTAGTATTGGTCAGTGAGGTCGCATTTTCTTGTCAGTGTTCATGGAAGGTGAAGTTACTGTGAAGTCCGGTTTGTTTATTCAGTTTTTATCAAGGCTACCCAAAGGTGACAGAACAGACCACAAGCAATTAAAAAAAATGCATATCAAAGTATTGTCTAGTAAACACAAACAACATAACGGTAATATATTCAGTACCGCTTCCCTACATAGACGAGCATGCTGCAGTGTTTGCTGTAATTATACCCCTTCCTCTTCCTTTACTACTCCGTGTCTGTCTGAGCACATCTTAACATCTGTTTGCCACTGTGCCCTGCATAACTATGGAAGGGCTTCATTAGTGCAGGGAAGCGTAGAGAAGTCCTAGTTTTGGGCAATTTAACAGCAACTGGAGACGCGCATCGCGATCGAACACAGGCAAGTTCCCCTGTTTGGATTAGGACAGCAGTGATTAAGACATCAGGAACTGTGGCCTGTTTTTTTTATGCTGCCTCAGCCCTTGGGGAGTTTATTGCATACATGTGACAGAATATGAAATGGAAGTGGGAATATCCGCCATCATTACAGCTTCTTCATCATCATAACCGCGCAAGTCTGTGATTAGGAAAGTACTTCAGAAGTTCTGCAGTCTGAGTGCTGCTTTGTGTCTCTTCTGTGGTGTCCCTTCCAACTCGCTCCCTCATTTTCTCGGACTCTCTTTGTCTTCTCTTTTCAGCCATGTCGCTGATATCGACCGCTTTTCTCCATTACCCTTTCCCTCTTACAAACACTCTGGTGATGCAGCCTTAGTCAGCCTGTGATGGTAGATCAACTCCGATATGATTCATTCTCACAGACAGTGAGGGTATGCATAATGTAAAAACTGGTGACAAGAGGCAGGACTGTCCTCCCTGTCTGTCTTTCTTCTATTCTCCGCTCGCTCTGCTCGCATAGCACTGCGATCTGTGGGAGCAGATCACGCCTCCGATTAGGACTGCAGTCTTGCCCGCACCTGTCAAAGCCCTCATGAAAAAAGGCCGGCATCAGGGAGGCTCCTTCTGCAAAGTGAATCGTTAAGCAGTTCTCTGGCTTGCTCTTCTGAGACCAGCTCTCATACTCAGACCTTCCTTGATGCACCACTCTTCCCGCTTCCATCTCATTCCTAAACCCCTGGCCTCAAATATGATGTTAAACGCTTAACTCCTCTTCAGTGCTTGAGCCAAACACAGGAAAGGAAACTTCACTTTCTCACCTGGGGAGAAGGAACAGTTACCAGTGCCTCCAACAACACAGCGGCAGCCAACAAACTGCTTCCTTTCAAACTGCTGCATCACACTGCACCTTGAGACACTCTGAGGAGTCCACCGCTCACCCTCTTCCACATGCTTTCATGGTGTGTATGCTACCTGTTTGTACCCAAGGAAATCCTCGTATGCAGCCCTGGCTCTGTGGTTAATAAACAACAAAATAAAGTCGTTTAGAGTGAAGGGCGATAGTAGCCTGGTGGTATAGGGTGCTGGATCACTGATCCTAAGGTTGGGGGTTTGAGTCCCACTCTCCACAAGGTTGTCACTGACCCCCCCCCAAAGTGCAGCTAACTGGGTTATCAAAGGCTGGCCATGTGTCTCACTGTCTATGGTGAGAGGTTCATATAAAAGAACCTTTGAACCTTTGCTGACTTTTGTAAAGAGAAGCTGCAAAGCTGTCAGCGTGTTTCTGTCCCTTGATAAAGCGTTGTGTCAGGAAGAGCATCCCACGTAAAAACCTATGCCAAATCAAACGTGACAATTATTCGCTGTGGCGACTCCTGAAAAAGGGAAAAAGCCGAAAGGAACCGTCTCTGATTGAGCCACACAACACTCCTCCGGCCAATCAGGAACAAGGGGCGCAGCATTAAAACACTCCGCTGCTGATTGGTTTGGAGGTGAAATGAAGTGTCATTAGCTGCAGCCAGATACTCAGTATGTGCAAACATCAGATACGTGCCTATGACCCCTCTGGTCCTGTAGCGCTTTGTATGAGTATGCGAGTGATTTACAAGTAAGCACACAAACAGAGGTACTCTGATGCCAAAAACTGAATGTAGGCACCTTGGACTAGAAGACTAACTTTCTTTGAGAAATTCTTCTTCTTGAGTTATTCAGAGGCTCCAAATGAATTATGGGATACCACAGTATGGTATGTTTGCATAATACTTTTATGTACGTACTGATAGTATTGAGTGGACAGAGCTTCTGAAGGAGCGCTGCACAGAGAAGCGTATTACTCGGCTGCTTTTTACTTTCTTTCTCTCTTTCTTTTGCTCTTTGCCTTCTAGGATTTTCATTTTTAAAAAATTAAGTAAGAATAGAAATGGTAGTCAACTTTCTGTCTTGTTTTAAGAGGAGAATCCAGAGTGTTCCACAGTACAGAGTATAGCGACACTTGAGGAAGCACAGACTTCTAATCTCAGAGACTTGAATCAGAGAAGACACAATCCAGGTACTTCACCTGCATCGGTGTCGGCTTTCTTACGGCTGACAGAATCCAGTAGAACACGAATGTCATGATCTTTCATTGTCTCTATGACACTGACTCACTGTACCAGAAAGTGCCGGAAGGCTGTCTGCTCGTCAATACTAAAGATATTGCAGCAATATTTAGCAGACTTTTTGGCAGATGGCCCTCGGACACACACCCTGATCTCATTAGAAGCAGCACTATGGTGTCCTCGTGCTCACCTTTGGATTTTTATACCCCAGTATATGATGGTACTGTTTGCTTTATCACTTCATTTAGGACATTAAATGTATAGTTGTTTCAGTTTCTTTTCATTTTTCTCTCATTGTCCAAAACTACAATCACAACCCGACATAAGGCAACTGAATTGGTAAATAGAAATGCTGCAGCAACAATTTTGACCTGACAAAAGCTTTTTTATTTTATTTTATTTTATTTTATTTATTTATTTTTGGGTTATCTTGTTTGTTCCAGCATTTTTGAAATAGCACGAGTGTGCAGTTTGGCTAAAAGTATACACACTTTAGGCTTTGTTCAGTAATAATTTCTTTCTTGGAATTTTTGCTTCAGTAGCAAACAAATCAAATAGGAGAGAAATCAGAAATTATTTTCCACAGCTTTTCCCCTGAAAAGCTAATCTGTGGTTCTAAAATGCTAATCAGTCTGAGAGTGGCGGGACAGGGGGTGTAATTTGTATTTACTACATATTGAGGACCAGAATTTATCAACCAACTGTAAGGAGACATATTTGAGAAATAAGGACCTTTTGGCTGATCCTCACTTTTTCAAAGGGCTGTCTGAAGATCCAGACTGTTAGGTTTCAAGTTAGAATTAAGTTTAAGTTTTGGTGAGGGTAAAGGTTGGGCGTTTAATTGTGGTGGTTTAGGTTAAGGTATGGGGCTCGAGACTGCATTATGTTAGTAAAGGTCCCCATGATGATAAAGGTACAGCTTTCTCTCTGTGTGTGTGTGTGTGTGTGTGTGTGTGTGTGTGTGTGTGTGTGTGTGTATGCATCTATATGTGTGTGTGTGTGTGTGTGTGTGTGTGTGTGTGTGTGTATGCATGTGTATGTGTGTGTGTGTGTGTGTGTGTGTGTGTGTGTGTCTGTCTATGTGTGTGTGTGTGTGTGTGTGTGTGTGTGTGTGTGTGTGTGTGTGTGTGTGTTTTACTGACCTGCTGCCAATTTGCAAGAATGCATCATTATATTGTAATGATGCTGCCTGTGCCTACTTATTTTAATAACCTGAACAGCTCGTCAGGCCATTACAGGGCCAACACACACACACACACACACACACACACACACACACACACACACAATTTTTAAAGATTTTACCACCCACCTCTCTCTCTCTCTCTCATTCTCTCTTTTCCCATCTTTCTCTTTCTTCACACCTTTTCTCCCCACCTCTCTCTCACTCTCTCTCTCTCTCTCTGTCTCCCCATCTCCCTCTCTGCCATCCTCTCTCTCACTCTCTCTCTCTCTCTCTCTCTCTGTCTCTCCATCTCCCTCTCTGCCATCCTCTCTCTCTCTCTCACTCTCTCTCTCTGTCTCTCCATCTCCCTCTCTGCCATCCTCTCTCTCTCTCTCTCTCTCTCTCTCTCTCTCTCTCTCTCTCTCTGTGTCTCTCCATCTCCCTCTCTGCCATCCTCTCTCTCTCTCTCTCTCTCTCTCTTTCTCTGACCCTTCTTCTCACTGCTGTACTCCTGATTGATGCCTTCCCCTGCCACTTGGCTTCTTATGGGCACAGACTTTTTTCCACTTCCTCACTCACACTTTAAAGAGCTTTTTTGTTTTGTTTTTGTTCTGAATCTGTTTTCAAGTCGTTCATCTGAAAAGACATGATAGATAAATCTGTCACAATTTTTTATACGTAGAGAGTCTTACAAGCCTGACTGGTCATCTCTCTGTGGCTGTCATTATTACGAGCTTTTACTGAGATTTTTAGAGCCATGTAATTTTATTCAAAGATTTCCATGAGACAAAAAATGTCTTCAGAGGTATTTTTTTAGTCCATGCGTCCATCGGGCTGATGAGCTTCTGTCATGGAGTAATGGTGTCCGCCCATCCGCCCAGTGTCTGCCCACAGTTTTCAAAATACTTCTTTATTTCTTGAGTAATTTCAGTTATGCTTATCACAAAAGTGCTTCTTCTTTATTTCCTGACTGATTTGAATTCTGTTTGCTTGACATGCTGGAGGCAGGTGACCCATTACAGTGATCAGCTCTCTGTGTCCTTCTGTTTACTTCTCTTCCTGCAGGTCTTTACACACATTTTCCATTTAATTTCTTTTACTTACACAATTTAAAATGTTTATATAGCAATTTAACCATTGTGTTTGATTTCACAAATATATTCATCAAATGCACAGATGAGTATCCACAACACACATAAGTAAAATTCTGTGGTACTTTTCCTTTTAAATATTCAGTCTAAAACCTGCACTTCCAGAAAATTGCAGTTTTATCTTGATCAGGAGCCGCATGAGCACAATGTCATTAACTTTCTGGTTTGATTAATGAGAAGCGTTTAGGTTAACAAAAGGCGAATAGCTTCTCCAGTTGTTTAACTGAAAATAAAATGTTCTTAGAAATCTTAGAAAGCTTATGGATGAGGAGCAGTTCCACTGGAACAGCTGTGCCACTTGCAGTTGTGTGGATGCTGCTGGCAATCGTTCAGGTGGTAGAACGGGAAAGTTATACTAGCCCCTGAGATCTCTTTTGTCTGAGCGTAATTTTTAAAAGAAAGTTTAACGAAGTTATAAACATCATTTATGGTCTTACTTCAGCCCGGAACGGGGATAACCATTTTATACAGGGCAGCTGGGAGGTGACTGAATGGTAGCAAAAGAGAAATGTTGGTCCTTGTGAGACTGATTTGTAGGTGTTCACAAGTCCTTCAGCACGTGGAGTAAGAGTGTACTCTGTCTACGTGATCAAATGTATTTAACAGCTTCACAGACCACACAGTCGACTGCGTGAACTCTTTTTAAAAAAAAAAAAAAAAAAAAAAAAAAAAGTACCTTGATACAATCTCCTTCATTATCATGGTGTTTACGCCTAGCTGCCTCTGAACTGCTTGCTAGTAGATAACGTTGATGCCGGTGTAATTGTCATATGCAAGTGCAGTACGTGGACGGTGTGAGCTGAAACTTTTGAAACAGACATATTTATTTACATACTTGAAGTGAGGCTGAATAAACCTTTAGATTTAAAGGATATCAGACAGAGTAGTTTTATAGTTAAGAAAATTAGTTTAGTTGAGCTGAGCTAGCATGTAGCTCGCATGTTAAAAAATGTACTTGCTAACTGCCATCAAGCTCAGTGTCCTTCATATGTTCATCAAAGTGGGTCCGATGGGCGAGTCCCCAGATTTCAATTTAAATGCACAAACATGTCTGTCTTCTGAGGGCAGTAGTGGCCTGGTGGTATAGGGCACTGGATCGCTGATCCTAAGGTTGGGGGTTCGAGTCCCACTCACCACAGGTTGTCACTGTCCCCCCAGTGCAGCCAACTGGGTTATCTCAGGCCGGCCATGTCTCTTACTGTCTATGGTGTGAGGTTCATGTAAAAGAACCATTGCTGACTTTCGACAAGAGTAGCTGCATAGCCATCAGCGTGTTTCCGCCCTGTGATGGCCTGGCGAGCCGTCCAGGGTGTACTCTGCCCTTGTCCTGAGTCAGCTGGGATGGGCGCCAGCCTCCCCGTGACCCTAATTAGAATTAAGCGGTGAGATGAGATGTCTGTCTTCTCTTTTACCTACTTCCCGTTTTCATCTTATAATTCTAGAGGAGGAAGAAGGGCTGATGTTAGTATGACGGGATGAAAAGCTTTTGCCAGACACTGGCAGTGTGCACGACAGAAAGCTGCGCTATTTGCGCAGCATGTAAGGTGCGTGTCTGCTTTATAGAGCACGACGTCGCTTCTTTATTGCAGTATGGAGCTTTTTGTTCTCATCGCTGTTTCACCTCTACCTACAGCCTAATCTTCTATGAGCTCAGACAGGGTAAAGCAAATAATATTCATGTTTTTGTAGTTTCACAGCATGGCTGGAGCTTAAGCATGTCATGCAATGTGTGGAGCATTTACTTTTTACTTTCCTGGGTGGTTTTTTTTAACCTCCACCACAAAATAGTTTCGGCAAAGGTATTGTATTTGCTGGGGCTTGTTTTGACTGTGAAGAAAATCCTCACTTTATCTGTGCATGGATTTTTCCAGACTTGATGGGGATACCCTCTCTGAGTCAACGGGTGTTAGCACTCGGCTAGACAAATGGATTTCCTTCAATTTAGAATTTCTGGCTTTAGCCGGATACTGGTGGACCTCAGCATGGTCACACCGGGATGCTTTCATATACACACTCATTCAAACACATACTGTTCAACATTAAATTATTCATTCATTCATTTTCTGAACTGCTTAATTCTAAATAGGGTCACAGGGAGGCTGGCGCCCATCTCAGCTGACTCGGGGCTAGGGCAGAGTACACCCTGGACAGCTCGCCAGGCCATCGCAGAACATTAAATTACTTGCTTTATATTCTGCTTATATTCTGCTTATGTTTATACGCCCTTTTAAAGCCTCTGTGCTTTTCCTAGCTTGTTTCCTTTCTTACAACAGAGCTTCCTATTGTGCCGCCATGTTGACTTGCCTGAGCCCCAGACATGTTTTGACCTTGGAACGTCAAAGGCAAAGATGAAGGTCAGAGTAAGGTCAAGCGCTATTGAAGATAGAACCCTTATAACTTTCAAACGAGTGCTGATAGGCATGCCGTGACCATGGAACACTAATTGGAACCTCTATATGGATGAAATGAAGCAGATATCACATGGCTAATTATAACCAGTATCCATATACCGTACGGTTGAGTTGCTCCATGATGTGACTGTTTGCCTTATGAGTACTTTAGAAATGAGCTTTATTTACTTATTACTTATCTATGCAGTGTAGCAGAGCTACCTTGCACTCTATGAGTGTCTCTCTGTTAATTAATTATTTCAAATTAAAAAACAGGCTTATATGTATTTTTTAAATAGGAGACATGTGTAAATGCCTGCATGCTCAGGAAAGAGCCTGTGATCTGAGAGCTGGACAGGAAATGTAAATTGCCATCTGGAGCAGAGCGATTATTCAGACTACAGTAACATTGCTGCCCTCTGTATAGTTGTCCCTGCAGCCATTTGGCATCCACAGTGGTCAAAGTTCGAGCCTTCAAAGCCGATTGTACTTCTTATACATACGTGATGAAGAAGTCTCCTTGACGAGTGAGAATGTTGTTTGTTGATTTGATTTTCTTCCATGTGGATGCCCGAATGTGTGTTGTGTTGTGTTGTGCTCCAGTTAAACTTGCAGCTGTATTTGGCCTTGTTTCTGCAGCTCCCAACACAGGCTACCTCTCTAATTACTGTCATTTGTTAGATTTACAGCTAATTTACTTTGGATTGTTTTCCCAATTCTCACTCGTATCCCCTGCTCCCGTTGCCTCGAACGCACATACAAACACACAGTAGTTGGGCTTTTTAATTAAACAGTATGCTAAATGAAGCCGTCTTTATCAGAGACTCCTGACTTTAAGCTTGCATTAAATCACGGCTGGGGCTCCGACTCGCTGAAGCTGTATACTGTCATTTACTAAAGGGCTAGATGTGTCGTAACCACGTGAAATCTTGATAACGTGTCCATAAAAAGTGTCCAGAAATTAACGAACATGACAATTCTGACCTTTAAATCAGCAAAGTGGTTTAGTTTTTTATTCAGTTTCAGGTATTTCTACCAAAAATAGCAAAATCCGAGATTTACATGTTTATTTAAATAAAATAGTTCAGTGTGCATGATTTACAAAAGCCCGTTTCCATTTATTGGGATCTCGACTAAAGTGAAAACAATACTAGAAGCAATGTCTGATTATTAAAGCCAATTTATATTTAGATTAAATATTAGATTGTTGATGCTAGGTGCAGTGGTGGTCTAGTGGTATAGGGTGCTGGATTGCTGATCCTAAGGTTGGGGGTTCGAGTCCCCACAGGGTTGTCCCCGTCCCCCCCATGCAGCTAACTGGGTTATCAAAGGCAGGCCATGTCTCTCACTGTCTCTGGTATGAGGCATGTAAAAGAACCATTGCTGACTTTCGTAAAAAGAGTAGCTGCAAAGCCGTCAGCGTGTTTCTGTCCCTTGCTAAAAAGGTTGTGTCAGGAAGGGCATCCGACTTAAAAACCTCTGCCAAATCAAACGCTCGAATCATTCGCTGTGGTGACCCCTGAAAAGGGAAAAGCCGAAAGGAAATCTCTCTCAATCTCATTACATTGTTGATGCTCACCTCGTAGGCCTTTAATAGTTGACATTAGTGTGGTGAACACCTTGCCCCGGGGGTCTGAACACGGAGGGGGTACAGCAGAGATTCAAACCCTCCACTTCTCATTCATGAGTCCAGCGCCTTAACCACGACACTACTGGCCTCACTTTAGGCCCATTTATTCTCAACACTAAAGATAACATGGACACGGACAGAGCCTGCTACGCGCACTCTGTTCAATTCATTTGTACATTTCCAGAAAGCTTATGAATGCAAACGGAATGTAGATACTGGCTCACAGGAAAGTCTTGAAGAAGAAATTGTAATAATAGCAGAGCGTTCTGAAGAGAAGTTATGAGTCATAAACATCTATTTGGTCACAGGAACAAACGTTTGATATCAAACAGCTGGAAGGCAATTTGACGTCAATTGGACAGTAGCAAAGGGAAAATAACGTTGTTCATGACCAAATCCGTGAGCAAGCAGAGCTAAAGAATTCTCCATCTACATGGTAAAATGTATTTAATATCCTTGAGACCACCAACACCACCTAGCACATTAATTCCAGGTTTTCCACTGTCTTATTAAAATGCATTATTACAATTTCCTCCACTGGCACCAGGTTTATGCCTCGTGGTCTCTGAACTGGGTTGGCACATCCTCCGCTCAGCAGGTCCTGAGTTTGATTCCCAGCTCGGGCGTTTCTGTGGGTAGTTTGCATGCTCTCTCAGTGCTTGCATGGGTTCTCGCCGGGTACTTGTTTTTTTCCCACAGTCCAAAAACATGTACAGTGGGTTAATTAGCTGTTCCAAATCACCCCCAGGTGTTGAGTGTGAGTATGAATGGTTGTGTGAGTGTCGATCCTGCAATGGCCCAGCGAGTTGTCCAGGGTGTATGCCGCCCTCGCCCAGAGTCTGATGAGATTTATTTCTGAACTGCCCCCTAGTGGATGCATTTATACATTAAGTGTCTCAACCTAATGAGAGGGAAGGCAGTGGTGGCCTAGTGGTAAGGGGGGTTGGATCGCTGATTCTAGAGTTTGGGGGTCCGAGTCCCACTCTCCACAAGGTTGTCACTGTCCGAGTGAGGCTAACTGGGTTATCAAAGGCCGGCTATGTCCCTCACTGTCTATGGTGAGAGCTTCATGTAAAAGAACCATTGTTGACTTTCAACAAGAATAGCTGCATAGCCATCAGTGTGTTTCCGCCCTGTGCTGGACTGGTGAGCTGTCCAGGTTGAAGTATGCCATTGGCTGGGATAGGTGCCAGCCTCCCTGCGACCATAATTAGCATTAAATGGTTACAGAACATGAACTGAACATAACAAGAGGATTGCATCAAATAATGACTTTTACTTGCACTAGTATCTTATATTAAATTTATTCATTCATTCATTTTCTGAACCGCTTAATCCTATAAGGGTCATGGAGAGGCTGGTGCCCATCTCAGTCAAGTCAGGTATACCCTGGACAGCTTGCCAGACCATTGCAGGGCCTATATTAAATTAGTTATTTTTTTAAACAGGGCATACTTTTTGAAAGTTTTGCATCTTTTGAATGAATGAGCATGTTTTAAAGTAAACTGATTGATCAAAGCTCGGACATGTCACTCACTGTCCATGGGGAGAGGCTGGAAAAGAACCACTGTTGACTTTCGTCGAGATTCGCTGCACAGCGTCACCGTGTTTCTGTCCTGCGATGGCCTGGCGAGCTGTCCAGGGTGCTCTCTGCCCTTGCCCAGAGTTGACTGAGATGGGTGCCAGCCTACCTGTGACCCTAATTAGGATTAAGTGGTTCATAAAATGAATGACCGTACAAAATGTTTTAAAATAAGTTCAATAAAATATGCAATTTAAAGCATTTCGTTCAAAAAAGCGAAAAATTCAGGATGGTTCTGATGTGCAAAGAATCACCAACTACAGTGCCATTTACTGAGGCTTAAAAGACATCTGGGAATTAATATGTTTAATTATTACACATTCATATACACATTCATACTCGATATGCAATTTATACTCATCAATTCCTACTCAAAAAGGTCAAGTATTAACTTTGGCTTTGCATTAACATGCATGTTATTTTACCTTCCTGATGGTCTCTCACACGATAAGGTTCAATTCAACTCAAACAATGACAGGCAATCAAGTAAAAGTTTTTCTTTTCCTTGTTCTTTAGATTATGGTAGTTTCTAAATATTATGACCTGTTATTGGACTATTTATTTATTTATTTATTGAATCATAGTGGTGTGTGATGTCACTCTTTATAGTTAAATTAATATAGTCTGAAATTCACTCAAGAAACTTGGTAAGACTTTATAATGCAATCTAATAGCAGAGCTTTGGAGCGCCATACTTACGGAAATGTCAACACTATGAACTTGATTTGTTGTTGTCTCCGTGTTGACGTGCCCACACAGGCAACCCAATAAATAAAGAAAATGGCAAAAATATATATTTTACTCCTCCACTCTTGGCTCTGAACTTATTATCTTGCTTTACATAATTTATGCAGGTTTCCATAAACTTACACTTGCAAACATTTTCAGATCTCTGATTTTAGGCAGTTCCCAAATATTTATAATTAGTAATACAGTCATCCCTTGAATATCGCAGACAATGTAGACCAGACCTGGCCGCGATATTAGAAAAACCGCGAAGTAGGAAAGCCCCGCCCCCCGCCTCCCCCATTTCTACCATGTTGTCTCATTTCTATATGTTTTCGCGTCTATACAATATGAAGAAGTGTATATTAAACATTACACAGTTATATGCATATGTAAATATTGTAATGTATTAATATTTAAATAGAATTTATATATAAATACTTTAAGTGCTGTACTCACCTCTGACAATAGCTCTTCTCCACGGTGCAGGATGTTCACAAACACTATACATTAAGATCACAAAATCACAAAAAATCCTGCGGGAATGTGCGAGGCAACAGCGTCACATGTCTAAGCCAATCAGCTTGCGATATTGAGTTGAGTGGGCGGTCCCTGCCTGAACTGGGGAGGAGGGGCACTTCAGTCTGTCGTTTGGAAACAATGGACGCACCCTGCCTTGGGTCCCTGCCTTCTGCTTGCTCACATGTGAGTTTCAGCACGAATTTTGAATTTTTTATGAATATATTTTTTTATTTTAATTTTTTATTAAAATACCGCGATATACCAAGACCACAATGCTCAAATCGCGAAGTGGCAAGGGAAGACTACTATTATACTACTGGAAGTCACGTATTAAATCTGTTGAAAGCTGGTTTTGGCAGGCAGTGTCTCAAAATTGCACACATGTCCTAGTCTCATTGTAATGAAAGATTCTGTGAAAACTGTGACCCTAGAAAAACAGATAGATTAGATTGTAGTTAAATATTCATCAGTTCATTTTCTGTAACCACTTAATCTTAATTAGGGTCGTGGGGAGTTTGGCACCCATCCGGGCGAGGGCAGAGTACACCCTGGACAGCTTGCCAGGCCATTGCAGGGCAGAAACACGCTGACGGCTTTGCAGATACTCTTGTTGAAAGTCAGCGATGTTTCTTTTACATAAACCTCACACCATAGACAGTGAGACACATGGCCGGCCTTTGATAACCCAGTTAGGTGGGAGGGGGGGGTGACAACCTTGTGGAGAGATTTTAGATTAGCGCCGCAAAGCCAGAAATTCACTATAAGTAGTTATGTGCCTTTAGGCCAGTGCTTCTCAATTATTTTATGTGGCGCCCCCTCGAGGAAGAAAAAAATATTTCTTGTCCCCCACCGCCCCCCGAGCGACTATAATTAGTATTATTTGCCTATAAAATTGTTATTAGTACACCTCTGAATAACATTGTGTCTTTATTGACATTAAAAACAACAAAAAAAGAAAAATCGTTCAACTGACAATAAAGAAAAACTTCATTAACTTTGTTTTTAAATCTGTAACAGAAAAGATTTAAAGTGCACCAATGTGCCTGAACTTAAAAAAAACATCCTTATTTAAACTCATTCAACTTATTTATGTCTTAATATCTCCGTCTCTCTCTCCATATTTTTCTTCGTTCCTGTTAGAATTTTTTCCGTGTTGTTTCTTGAGGAGCTGTTTACTGCACTTCATATCGTTTTCTCGTGCGAAAAGCCGCTACACCTCTTCTTCTTCTTTTCCTTTCGGCTGTTCCTTTCAGGGGTCGCCACAGCAAATGATCTGCCTCCATCTCTCCCTATCCTCTGCATCTTCTACTCTTAAAACCGCTACACCATAGCGCGACAATGAGACCGCCAACTACTGGAGTGGAGGTGCAATTACACTTAATTCTCGTACACTATTCCAGAAGAGCATGTTCCCCAGGGTCATATGCGCTCCCCCTGACATCACACCGCACCCCCTCTGGCATCATACCCAAGCACTGCTTTAGGCTCATGTGTATTTTTAAATTGTAGTGTTTCTGAAAGTCACAGAGTACACTGACAGAATCCCACTTGTGTGAAACAAAGTGAAACTTAGTTTTCCAAAACAGTCCATAATGTGTGGTAGCATCTGGACTCAATGAGAAAAGGTTTGGACATGAGGCTGTTGTAAATTTATTACTTTCTCTTTTAATTTGTGTCCTTGGAGTACAGTATACAGAATATTCATCAACAATACCACACTTAGGGTTGTGATGCTGTAGGAAAATGATCAACAACAAATTAATTCATTTAATCTCACAGCATTTTTAATATTTCACTGCTTGTTGTTTGAGACTTTAGAATCGAGCCTGTTGGAATAAATCCAGCCAGAGGAATCAGAGACGTGCGCTGATGGAGAGTTATTGTTTTGCTTTTGTTGGTATTATACGTACACAGTCTCCCCATGTTTTTGTCCTTCATCTGCATCTTTGTCTGTCTTCTGCCCTCTCTCGTTCTCTTTGCCTGCTGCTATTTACTCAAGCAGCTTATTTTCTTTCCTCTCTTTTGCCCTCTATCTCAAAACTTGGCGGAGTTGCGATTCGTTGTTGGGTCCAGCTCAGCAGGAGATGTAGATGTGACACTTTTCCCCCACGCCCCCCCTCCCTCTTTTCTTCAGTTTTCTCTTTGCGCTGAGTCATCACTTGCTTGAGGCTTCAAACTTTCCTAACAGTTTGAAGGTGCTGACGCTTTTTCTTTCTTTTCATTTCCCCCCTTTCTCAATGAGAGCGAAGAGAAAGAAAACAGAGTGGATAGCTCAGAAAGGTGTTTGAACTGAAAATAAGTGGTGTGATTTCATTAGCACCCCATTGCGGCTCTCTCCTCAGAACGCTAGCTAATAGCGTGAGAACCTGGATGCGCTGCGGTTTCCGGGGACGAAAGGCGGCGCAGACCTTTTACTCCTGCGCTCGTGGATAAAAGGAGGGAAGCTAATGTAAGGAATCGATTTTCTATATCCAGGAACAGAGACAACTTCCTGCTAACTACCGTGTAGGGTATGATGAACGCCACTGAGACTACAGCTCGGGTCAGACGTGTAACATAAGACTAGGAATGCAGAATGTACAGCCGATTAAAAAAAAAATGACAGGACAAGGAAGCTGTAGAGAAAAAAGCTGATTGGGTTTAACACATTTTAATGAAGCTGTGAGACTGCGAGTTCCTGGTTAGGTGTTTGGATGCCATGCTGAATTTCTCATTTACAGATCAGCAAATTGTAAAGTCCGGAAAGACATTTCAGAGCATCTGTTTAACACTCTCTCTCACACACACACACATACACACACACACACACACACACACACACACCACACACACTATTAAGCCACAGTCGTTTCTCCTTGGCGCTAGTGTAAAAACCGGGTGATGGTGCAGTCATTGTATATTAATCCATCACTTGTAGACCATATCAACTCTATTACAGAGCTGCTCACCTGATATCGTAATGCTCACGCTGAGAGTGACAGATAACCGGCTACACATCACCCATATCTTTCGCATTTATTATCACCCTGTCCTGTGTGCTAACACCGATCACCCTCAATTGATAGGCAAATGCAGCAGCTGATGGACAGAGAGAGAGAGAGAGAGAGAGAGAGAGAGATGAAGTAGCACTGTTTTATAGAATTCATGGTAGGTATGAAACTCTCATATTGCATGTAATTCACAGTTTGATCACATGATAAGTTGTATACAGTATCTGTTTATCTGGATATAAATCCTGTCACTCAAGACTGAAGGTGTCATATGTTTGGTTCTGTAGAGCAAGAAAAGAAAAAATATTTTCAAAGAAATAATCAACATTACAAACTCTCCCCGACTTACGTTTTAGTTCGGTTACAAACGGCCGAACGTAAAGTGAAAAAAAAAAAACAACGTATGTTATTACTGTATGTTCCAGTGACTTATTTCGTTCATACTGTACTATACATCCGTAAATACCATTACCGTATCTCATAAAACACCCGTATCTCATATAAACATAACATTGTAAAATAATATCAAGTATATCAAATGCTATCAACATTAATTTCAAATAAATTAAATTCAAGCAAAAAAAAATTAAAATAGATAAATTTTAATTAAATTCACTCATCAAATATCAAATACAGTATCAAATATATCCTTTAACCTGCTCTGTGATGCGATCCTTCTGCTTGTGAATGGTTCTGATGGTTGACTGAGTCATTTGGAAGAAATGTGCAACATTCACGTGTTTTTCACCAGCCTCAATTTTCTTGATAATAGCCATCTTTGTTTCTAACGAGATGGCTTTCCGCTTTTTCTGATTACCACCATCACTAGTAGGCTTACGCTTCTGACCAACCTTATTTGCTTAGGACTATAAAAGTCCGCAAAACAGTGTAAACACAAAGATCACAGAGACGACGTCTTAACACAAGGGTAACATGCGGTGAACTGGGAAGAAGGAGGGCACGTTCAGTTTGTCGTTTGTAAACAATGGACGCAGCGTCATGCGTAAGTCACATATTACGTTAGAGTACTACATCGGTACGTCTAGTACTACAGAGAGCACGCTAAACTCAAAATTTGACTTATTATTATTATTTTTTTAAAAACATAAAATCGAAAAATACGTAAAGCTAATAAACGTAAAGCGGGGAGTGTCTGTAGTGTCTCTCAGTATCAAGACAAAGGTGAACAAATGGGTCGAGTTTCCAAGCCGGATAATCTGGAGTTGAGATATCAATAGCTCACACTGAGGAACTCTAACCAAGCGCTTAAATAAGCGAGGCAATTATGATGAGTTCGACTAATACACTGCCAGCTGAAAGTTATCAGAGGGACCTCTGTCATCATCACAGTGCATGCTGGGACCTGTAGGTAGGGAACCTGGAAATTCCGTTCTACCATCAAGCCGAGGTGCACCGCAAGACTTTGCGCTCGAGGTTCATGGCAAAATATATTCCAAAATTCTAACTCACAAACTTTTACATCCTGTTTCTGCTCTCATTTTATTTTGAAAGTTTTTATCACCTCATTCTGGATGTTGGTCCAGTATTGTTTATCCACAACATCCAAACAATCAGGAAGGGTGTCTGTTAGTCATATCTAAACTGTAATGAGTGGAAATTCAAGCAAGTGAGGTTAATAAACTTAAAGCTGTGTGTGATGCAGACACCAAGGTTTCTTCTCTTAACAGAAGATTTTAATTTTTTTTTTTTTTACAAAGCATGTTTGAGATGGATCACGGTTTAGAGTTGGACCCAGCAGTTGTCTGGACTCATGTTTATCATCATATTCATTCGACATTGTAAGTCCACCTGGCAAGTGCAACAGTGCGTGGTGTCTTGCATGTTCCTCCTCCAATGTGCTCTGCTTCAGGTCAGGGGACATGAGCTTGAGTTTCTGAAGATTATTGCTTTTTTTCTGCTCAGGTTTTGCATGGCATTATGGAAATTGGTCAGTTAAGCTGTCGAAGACTGGCTGCTGCGCTGTACATAGGCGATTCATAGGGTTATCAAAGGCCGGCCATGTCTCTCACTCTCTGTGGTGAGAGGCTGTAAAAGAACCATTGCTGACTTTCGTCAAGAGTAGCTGCATCACCATCAGTGTGTTTCAGCCCTGCAATGGCTTGGCAAGCTGTCCAGGGTGTACTCTACCCTTACCCAGAGTCGGCTGAGATGGGCACGAACCTCCCCATGACTATAAGTGGTTCAGAAAATGATTGAATGAATGAGTACAAACTAACTGCAGTCATGATGTGGTCATTTTTGTTGCTTATACAGACTGTTGTATGCCGGAGACTTAATCTAGCTGCACCTTCATAAATACCTCCGCTCTATAAGCTGCTGTCTTTTGTCATCATTTAGTGCCAAAAATGACAAGAGATATTACTGTTACATTTGTTGTAGTGCGGCTCTGAGATTTCATTTTGCCAAACAGTTGCCTCAACTCGTCAGGTTCATAAAGTTTGTAAAAGCAAAGAAACTCACCAAACTGCTGAACTACGGCTCCAGAGTGGCTTTTTCTTATGGAATATAACAGCTGGGATTCAAAAGGTCCTACTACAGCTATGTTTGGTCTGGCACTAAAGCACAACCTTAACTCTGTCCTCTTTCTCACACAAACACACAGCAGTGTAGAGTGCAGGCTCAGCCCGAGCTCCTTCAGTGCCTCTGTTGGAGTCTTCGGTGTAGAGCCATCCATCAATGGCAGAGCTGCACTACACACTCTCTCACCTCCGGTTCTGCTCCCTCCGGCCCCCGCACGCCTTTCAGTAATCTCTCCGTTTACCACACACCTGCTTCCTTCCGGCGGTCGAGAGAGCACACGGGTGCAGGGCAAGCTCCAGAGCTAGCGTGGGCCAGAGGGCTCTCGACTGTAAGAATCATTTGCTCCTTACAGCTGAAGAGTGGACAGAGCGGAAGAAAACTGCAAATGAAGCGAATAAAAGTATACGCTTGATCACCATGTGGAGGTAATGAAGCAGGTGGAGTTTCCCTCCTTTTTAACAATGTAGTATGATGTAACATTTTGAAATGTCGATTGGATTCTTAAGAAATTCATTTTCTTTGCACATGATAATTGAAAAGCTTATCAATAATGACAGAAACCATTTTACTAATGTTACTGTTCTGTACTGTCCACAAAGTGTCACATATTACAATAATAAATGCAAAACTATTGGGTCTGTCTGTTACAATATACATATCAATTGTTTGTTTGTTTTTCGTTCATTTTCTGAACCACTTAATCCTATTTAGGGTCACAGGGAGGCTGGCACCCATCTCATCCGACTCTGGGCGAGGACAGAGTACACCCTGGACAGCTTCCCAGGCTATTGCAGGGCAGAAACACACCGACGGTTTTGCAGCTACTCTTAACGAAAGTCAGCAATGGTTCTTTTACATGAACCTGACACCACAGACAGTGAGAGACATGGCCGGCCTTTGTTAACCCAGTTAACTGCACTTGGTGGACAGGGGAGACAACCCATTGAGAGTGGGACTTCAACCCCCAACCTGGGGATTGGTAATCCAGCACCTGACCACCAGACCAATACTGCCCCGAAATGGGTGTTTTTAATTTACTTAATAGATTTAAAGGGCTTGCAGTGCAATGAAATGCAAGCCTTCCAAACTTTCAAGTTATATATGAGCACAAGTCTATGGCTTTGCGAATGGAACCACAAACTTGGAGACTTAATCTAAAGTTAAATCAATTTAAATAAACAAAATCGACATCATGCCATTAGAAAGTCATAACCATCCCTCAAAATGTTGTAGGTTTCGTCAATTAGTCGACTAAAAAAAATTTATTTGAGAGTTTAATGGTGTCCAAGTGCACAAAGATTTTTGGAAAACACATAATGTTGGACATATGAATAAGTGATGGAGTGAAATTTGTTCAGTCTGCTGGACACGTTCTGTAGCATGAACAAAATCCTGAATCCCACCTCCAACGTGATCGATTTAGAGGGTGTTTTTGTACAGATACCAAAACTCACAAAAACTATTGTTCCATTAGTGAAATCATACTCTTATATATTTTCATTATCAGGTAGTTTTTACCTACAATTTAAATCTGATGAAATCTGTTTGATTGTTTGCATTAGTGGGCTAAAAAAAGACTTTCATTCTCACAGAAATGTGAGAATAGAATATTACTTTATCAATAATAACAGGTTATAAATAATAAACTAATAAATGAGATGTAAACTGTGTGATTCCCTTTACTTTCAACAAACAACATTCAACATCTATATAGTAGAGAATACTATACTGCTCTATTTATCCATATGCAAATTATTTCCATATTGATAATGAAAACGGAATAATCACATGACTATTTGCTGCTCCTCGCAGTGCAACATTGACCCCCCCCCCCCGTGTGAAATTATTATTACTATTATTAATATTTTATAACTTTTTTTATGAAGAACATTGTAATAACAATAGCACATTTTAATGTACCAAGACTTATACAATGTAGGCAAGCTTTTATTAAGTTTGGGTTTAATGTCCCTTCAGATTTTTTTTTAAACATTTTCTATGTAACCTTCACCAGACCACCACAGGGCCACGACTTTGGGCTCACACCTAGGAGCAATGTGGAACAGCCAGTTCGACGAATGTACATGTTTTTGGTCTGTGGGAGGAAACAGTATTATCTCATATTAGCTATTTTTCAGCCCCTTACATAAGGGAGAAGTGTCTTTTTTTGAATGTCAAGAAGTCGCCGTCACCCCGTCCCTCTGGCGTACATGTACATGTAGGAACCCTGTGGCGGTGTTTCTCATGCCGGTATATACCGTCATAATAGGAATGAATATCTGAGTGATAGTAACTTCTTCTTTTCTCTCTTCCCATATAAACTGTTACTTATAATGGGGCAATGAACATAAATAATATAATTCTAAAATACTAATAAAAATCGCCTTCAAGCAGCTGTCCGCCTTTGTAAATCAACAGGTAAAAGAAAGAATTTATGAGCACATCCTTTAGCTGATTGGTTCAGTTCACGGTGCAACTGTATAGTTGTGCATGCTGGTGATATTACACTTGTCTTTTTCCTACCAATATGGCCATCGCACCAGTTGACCCTGATTATGACATCATCGTGATTATTTCTATTCATCAGAATGGCATCTCTCTCCCCTGTGGTGATAACAGCACTGGCAGTGTGAATTCTTTTGATCCTATGGATGGACGGATTCACACTCTGACTTGAATAAATGATTTCTTTGATATTTTGTAGATAATTATTGAATCTGCCAGCAAACCATACCTTTAACAGGCTAAACAATTCACAAATAAACAACTATGATATGCTTGGGTTATCGAAATGTTTTGTAAAGCTACAGTTTCGACTTTACATGTCAAGACTGAGATTGCACGCTTGGTTCCTCATTTTATTCCTTTTTATAAATAAGTTATTAAAATGAATTAATCTTGATATATGTAGGAAACTTGTCAAGTGAGTTACATTATGAGCTCTGCTTTTCAGCACCACCCAAACGTTTATATTATTAAACCCTAAAACAAAATACACTTTTAAAATTAAAAAAAAAAAAAAAAACATAAACAGAATTCTGTGTGTCATATGCAGGAGGGATCTTTGTTTTTATCCGGCAAAATGAACTATTAGTGCCACGCAAGGCATTACTTATTTGAATAGAAATGCTTTTAGTCCGATCACAACGAGGACGCGTATGACTGATGTTTCTGGCGTGTATAACGTGCTTATGGAAGTGAACCAATCGGAGCAAACAGTGTTGTTTATTTATGTTTTTTCTGACACATGCATGTTGACTGGTAGGCAAAACCCCCAGCTTGCTGCATTTCAAATATACAAATATAGATGCAATTCTCATACTTTTCACTTGTATTCATTAGAGTTAATTCAAAATTTTATTTATTTATTTATTTATGTATTTATTTTTTATTTATTTTTAAATATGATTGGAAAATTAAATCTAGTTCATATTATTTGTGAAGCCTGTGTCCTGAAGATAAGGAAAGGAATGAAGAAAAGCTGCAGGTGGGGGGGGGTCTCTTCCTGACCCATACAGTTTGGAGGGTTGGGTGGCTGACCGTAGTGTCTGGCCAGAAACTGATTACGGGTTCATTTATAATTACATAAGTCTCACTCTTAGTCCTTATGAGGGAGAAGCCAAATTAAATGTGAACCTGCTTGATGCATAAACCTCTGGTTTGCGTGTTCAATCTGGCCGTCAGTTCACAATGTTGATTTTTGTCATGGAAGTCATGCTGAAAACTGCTTAACCGATCTACATGATTTTCTGCATATATAATCCTCCTACAGTCTAGTCGTGCATCTGAGTATTTTAAAACTCTTATTCGCATATTCAGTGTTTCCATCAGGAAGCCATATTAATCTTTCGGTTAGCAGATATTACAAGAAAACTACTGAATGGAACTTGATGATATTTTGCGTACAAGCGCTCCATGTGGTCCATTTGTGCACCCGAATATTTTTAATCTCATTTGCATATCTGGAAAAAAACTGGTACCCAGGCTGTGGTGGCCTGGTGGTAAAGGTGCTGGATCACTGATACCAAAATTGGGGGTTCACTTCCCACTCTCAACAGGTTGTCACTGCTCCCTCGGTGCACTAACTGGGTTATCAAAGGCCGGCCATGTCTCTCACTGTCTATGGTGGGAGGTTCATGTAAAAGAACCATTGATGACTTTCGACAAGAGTAGGCTGCAAAGCCGTCAGCGTGACAGTGAAAGCTGTTCTCTGCCCTCACCCAGAGTCGGCTGAGATGGGCACCAGCCTCCCTGCGACACTAAATAGTGGTTCAGAAAATGAATGAAAAAACTGGTCATTGTGGAATAGTTTGCGTAAAAAGCTATATGGTTGCTGGATGGTTTTGATGTCTGGATCTGTTAGTTATTTTAAAATTCAATTACTTTTGTTTGAATTTTATTGATCCTGGAGGTAGACACTGTGATGCACTCAGGGAACAGTTCTAGTTCTAAAGCAATTAAGAAATATTACTTTCTTTTGTGCTGGTATTGTGAAAAGAAAACGCATTTGTACAATGTCCTTGCAAGAAAAAAAATCTTTGAAATTTGAAATCTGTGGCAGGAAAAAAAAATCTGAGATTTTATTTTGAGGTGATGTCCCAGTTCTCGACGCCAGACTCTCCAGGATCTTAATTAAGGATGAAGCAGTTCAGAAAATGAACTGAAAAATAAAATGAATCTTAATAAAGGCAGTAATAATTTCATATGAAATAATTAAATGATAAATAACAAACAAGCCAACAAACTGGTACAAATCCAGTACTGTGTGAAAAGTTTAATTATTTAACTAATACAAGGGGGAAAATAATGTATTGGATATCGTAAGAAACCAAAATTGGTTTTCTACTCTTGCAACAAACTGCAAAGAATTTCATATTGAAAAGTGGACAGTTTACATTTTATAATACTAATCATATGAAGACTTTTGTCAAGAGGAGGCTGCGTAGCCATCAGTGTGCTTCTGCCCTGTGATGGCCTGGTTCAGAAAATGAATGAATGATTTAATGGGTGTATCCAAATCACTGACTGGTGCTGTGTATAAAATTTCAGAAATGTGTGTGTGTGTGTGTGTGTGTGTGTGTGTGTGTGTGTGTGTGTGTGTGTGTTTGCACTTGCTAAATATTCTTTTTCTTCTTTTTTTCCTTTCGGCTTTTCCCCTTTTTCAGGGATTGCGCAGTGAATCATCTGATTCGCATATTCGATTTGGCAGAGGTTTTTACGTCGGATGCCCTTCCTCACACAACCCTTTAGCAAGGGGCAGAAACACGCTGACGGCTTTGCAGCTACTCTTTACGAAAATCAGCAATGGTTCTTCTACATGAACCTCTCACCATAGACAGTGAGAGACATGGCCGGCCTTTGATAACCCAGTTAGCTGCACTGGGGGGACAGTAACAACCTTGTGGAGAGTGGGACTCGAACCCCAACTTTAGGATCAGCGATCCAGCGCCCTTTACCACCAGGCCACCACTGCCACTGCACTTGCTACATATTGAGGACATTTACATTTACAGACGCTTCCCAACTTACGTTTTAGTTCGGTTCCGGACGGCCGAACATAAGGTGGGGAAAAAAAAAGTTGTTACTGTGTGTTCCAGTGAAGTATGAAGTTCATACTGTCCTATACATCCGTAAATACCATTACTGTATCTCATAAAACACCCCTAAATCAATTATTATAAACATAACATTGTAAAATAATATCAAATATATCAAATAATATCAACATTAATTTCAAATAAATTAAATTCAAGCAGAGTAATTTCAAATAGATATATTTTAATCAAATTCACTCATCAAATATCAAATACAGTATCAAGCGGAGCGGAGAGTTCTTTTTCTTTTCTTTTCTGGATTTGGGTTTTCATTCTTTTTACAACTCTCTTTGCTTAACTGAGTATGGATGGTAGATTGCGCCAATCTGAGCAGATAGTTAATTCAGTCTTGGGAAAACCGGAAATTCCAGCATATGCCGGAAAACTTGCACCCCTGCTAGTAGCCTTACGCTTCTGACCAACCATATTCGCTTAGGGTTACAAAAGTCCGCAAAACAGTCTAAACACAAAGATCACAGAGACGGCGTCTTAACACAAGGGTCACACGCGGAGAACTGCAGGGAAAAAGGAGGGGCACGTTCAGTCTCTCATTTGTAAACAATTGGACGCAGCATCATTACGTCATTGCGTCATTACGTTACCGTACTACGTAGGTATGTCTTGTACTACAGAGAGCACAATAAACTCAAAATTTGACTTTTTTTTTTTGGTAAAAAAAAAACAAAACAAAAAACGTAAAATTGAAAAAACGTAAAATGAATGAACGCAAGTTGCGAAGCCTCTGTATACATTTTTAATCAACATAACGACGACATTTTGGCCGGTCCTCACGTCTTCAAATATGTATTTGAGGGTTTAGACTTGGTGGTAGGATTTAGGTTTTTAATAGCTTTAGGTTAGAGTTAATGTAAGGGGTGAAGTTGGGTATTTAGTTGTGATGGATATGTTTAGATTATAGGGTTACAGTAAAGATTGTTAACAAATTCCCCCTCAACGATAGAAATCCAGTATTGATTGTGTGTGTGTGTGTGTGTGTGTGTGTGTGTGTGTGTGTGTGTGTGTGTGAGTGTGTGTGTGGCTGCTTCAGTGAAAAATTTATCTAAGTACTTTTGAAGACAACTGGTGCTTGTGGTTTCAGTATCAAAAAATAAAAAGATGGTTTGGTTGGTCTCTCTCTACAGTCTCAAAGACACTTTTTTTTGAAAATCTTCACACGTTTCCTTTTCTGTTCACAGGAAACTCAAAGCTCGTTTTTCAAACTATGTTCATAACACCTCTAACTCTTTCTTGCAAAATCAAACAATCGCAAAAGCTAAACACAAAATCTGTTTTGTTTGCACTCAAAACAAATAAAAACACTACCAGGCATTCATTCCACACTCGGTGTTGGTGTTCAAAGCTTGAAGCTCCAGAAAAATAATGCAATAAATAAATGCATGGTGTTTTCTTTTTTATTCTGAGTGTTGAATGTTGTAAGTGGTTGAGTATTGAATGTGCACTCAGCACTTTTCTCGAGTAAATATGAAGTACTGCTTAAGGCCGGAGGACTGAGACAAAATGCAAATGAAAAATACCTTACAATGCACGGCAACTATAGCTGCAAAATCAGGCGAGTGATTCATTCAGCCTGAGCATCGGCTCTTTGTGCTGGTTAAGGCCAATTGACTTCATCAACATCACACTCAATGTTCTCTCAACAAGGAACACCCACGCTCTCATTTTGCAAACTGCTTAATCCTCAGTTACGATTGCAGGGAGGCTGAAGAATATATCTGCCGACAATGGGAAAAGGCAGGGTACACCCTGTACAGCACGCCAGACCACCACAGGGCATTTTGTTTTATTTACTATCCACAGCTCACGGCTATAGGTGAGGGTTGGAATACAGATTGATTTAGGAAATTGAAAGATGGAAGCTGGGGTTTTCCTTTCCGAAATAAACCTGGACAATATTTTCAGCAATTTAAACTCTAGATCAGTGGTCCCCAACCACCAGTCCACAGACCGGTACCAGTCTGTGGCTCAATTGGTACCGGTCCACAGAAGAAATATTTCATTATTTCCGTTTTATTTGTTATCTGAGTCTGAACGATCTTTAATTTTGAAAGTCTTTTATTTTGTAAAAAAAAAACGAATTCTCTTGGTGATATGTCGGTTATTTGAGCGCTAAAATTTAACCCACAAGGGGACTGCACATGAACAGAGGCGTGCTGGACATGTTTCAAACAATCGCGGGGATTTTGGGCGAGACTGAGCCCGATCCTTCATTCTCCCAGCTGGTGCACCATCACCTACGTTTTTTTAAGAAAAGTTCAAGCTCGAATACGGAACCAACTTTATTTCAGCTGTTGAAATATAACATTCATGGAGTGCTCATTATTATTATTATTAATATTATTATTATTATTATTATATAATATTTTATATAAATGTTATATCCCCAGTGCAGCTAACTGGGTTATCAAAGGCGGGCCATGTCTCTCACTGTCTACGGTGTGAGGTTTATGTAAAAGAACCATTGCTGACTTTCGACAAGAGTAGCTGCAAAGCCGTCGGCGTGTTTCCGCCCTGCAATGGCCTGGCGAGCTGTCCAGGGTGTACTCTGCCCTCGCCCAGAGTTGGCTGGGATGGGCGCCAGCCTCCCCGCGACCCTAATTAGGATTAAGCGGTTACAGAAAATGAACTGAACTGATGATAAATTTTATATTTACAATACAAACAATCTATGACCCCCCCCCCCCGGGTCCGTGGTAAATTTGCCAAGTGTTGACCGGTCCGTGGTGATAAAAAGGTTGGGGACCAGTGCTCTAGATAACAAGAACTAAATGAGCCAATGGGAAGAACTCCAAAGTTGGAGGACATGTGAAATGCAGAGTTTAGAATATTTCAATCTGTGAGTTTTTTGTAACAGTGATATATTGTAATGTTTGTCAGAAGCTAAACTGTTTTATGCAACAGCTTTATCATCTATACCAGGGGTGGCGAACACGTTAGACACAAAGAGCCAAACTTTTAAACTGTGAGAGTTAAAGAGCCACACCATGTGCTGACCTTTCAAGACAGACACACACACACACACACACACACACACACACACACACACACACACACACACACAAAAGGTAAATAACTCTCTGGGAAAACTCTCTCTCTTTCTCTCTTGCTCTGACACACACAACTACTGAACACATTTCAGATACATAGATCTGGCCTGTATAATATAAATTGATGAATATTGAAATTTACACACAATCATGTTGAGTCAGGTGTTTTTTACCTTTGGAGAATTCCAATATTAGCATGGAGTTGCTAAAATGACGCTGAAGATTTGAATCCTTGAAATGTGATATCGTGGTACTGCATAATAAACAGAGCGATTTGCCATTCCGATCAATAAAAAAGTAAGCATCTTCCCATTCTCCCAGGAATGTCCTGTGTTCATCTTCATATTTTCATTTAGCTTTGCATTTTGCCATTTTCACAAAGAGGGTAAGCCTGCATGCAAAGAAAATGTTTACTGAATTTCCCAGCATTAGACGTCATGCACTCAGATGATTGGCGGTCACTTATGTGTCAGACGCGGCATAAAAAACACCCAACCTGTCAAAATTATTTAAAAATATTATTTATTATTTGTTTTTAATAACCTCTGAAGGATTTAAGTGTGTTTTAAGATTAAAAAAACAAACATGAAAAGAGGGTAAAGAGCCACAGTATATAGAAATATCATAAGAGGCAAAGAGCCTCATTCTTATTGATCAAGAGCCACATGCGGCTCAAGAGCCGCGTGTTCGCCACCCCTGGTCTATACTAATGTAGACTCGTATTACAGGTTTAATATCCACCATTCACTGACACAAAAAAATTTAGAATATAGCTTTCCACACAAAAAAAAAAAAATTATATTCCTTTTTACCAACACTTTTCTTCCTACAGCTTTTATTTGGGTGAGCTGGAAAGTTCATTGAAATTCATTTCACCATCAGGATGACAGCTTCTATGCTGAGGGGATCCAAATGCTGAAACGATGATGGAAGAAGTGTGTAGACCACAGGGAGACTGTGCCGAAATATAAACTGCATTGTGTCAAATTTTGAACATTGCATCACAGTCAGCCTATGAACTTTTCAGCCCATCCTTACAATGTGAGTAGTGATATTTTCATATGTGCTTTTTGGCAGTTTTTTTTTAAAGGTTTCATCCACTGAATGATGAAAAGCATCAATGAATTCCCATGTGATTTTCAGTTCAGTTCATTTTCTGTAACCGCTTCATCCTAATTAGGGTCGCAGGGAGGCTGGTGCCCATCCCAGCCAACTCAGGGCGAGGGCAGAGTACACCCAGGACAGCTCGCCAGGCCATCGCAGGGCGGAAACACGCTGACGGCTTTGCAGCCTACTCTTGTCGAAAGTCAGCAATGGTTCTTTTACATGCCTCACACCATAGACAGTGAGAGACATGGCTGGCCTTTGATAACCCAGTTAGCTGCACCGGGGGGGGGGGGGCAGTGACAACCTTGTGGAGAGTGGGACTCGAACCCCCAACCTTTGGATCAGCGATCCGGCACCTTATACCACTAGACCACCACTGCCCTTCCATGTGATTTTTGTTTATGCAATTCAAGTCACATGATCATGAGGTTGACTTGATCTGTTCCGTGGCCAGTGGCAGTGCTGACCCTCCCTGCTTCTGCGGCTCAGTCTTCCTGGGTGATTTATCTCGAACCGGCATGTAACACTGTGAACTGCTTTATATTGGTTTCATCACATAATTAGCAACATGCTGAAGCTGTTGTTTGTAAGCTCTGACATCTGTTCTGTAATTGTGTTTAACTTCCACCACCTGTGGTTACTATTACACATCACAAGTGCATCACAAATATGTTTTAATGAGCATCAATGTGTTTCTCAGTTTGCAAAAAGAGGAAATGACGTGTGCAGATTGTGTCTAATCGGGAAAACTGTTTATGGCTTTGCTATAATAGTGATGGATTCAATCAACAGGTTCAAGCCACAAAGATTTAGCAGTACAGAACAACTCTAAGAATTCATTTTTAATTGATCAAAAAGTTCAGTATTTGAACGAATAAAAATATGAAGTAGTAACAATAAGCACTCTTGCCTTGTATGACCTCACAGGAAATTACAAACACTAATGCTTTAAATTAATTTGTAGTAACTTTCCCAGAGAGTTATTTACCTTTTTGTGTGTGTGTGTGTGTGTGTGTGTGTGTGTGTGTTTATGCCATTAACACTGATTTCTTCTGAAGTCTTAGTCTCACATAGCTGGATTTACTTCACAGTAGTTGATGGTGGATTATTTTTAGCTATCAGGGGTTCAGCCGACAGGATCCTCTAAGGCAGGGGTGCACACACTTTTTCAGCATGCGAGCTACTTGCAAAATGACCAAGTCAAAATGATCTACCTACTATAAAATTGCAAAACATATATTTATTCATAAATATATTGAGAATTATTTATATGAACCATATATGTCAGTGTACCTTTTATAACTGCGTGAACCCATATTGTTCAATACAACTCTGTACATTTTTTGTCATTACCTTACTCTGATGACTTGCACTGAATGAACTCAGCCAGGGATGCATAATCCGGACAGTAGCTGCTGATAGCCAGACTCAAGCATACTTCCAAATGATCATCAGTCATGGTGGAACGGTACTTGTTAAGTTTAGAAGACTTTCAGTGGAGCCTAACTCACGAGCTTGCTAGCGTGCGCCAATATTTGCACATGCGCAGTGACGCATGCGTCAGAAAAGGTCAGATAGGTCAGACCGACTGTCAATCAAGTGACAAACTGTATAGTGAGGATGATAGGCTGACGTCTAAGTTTTAATGCCATGCGATCTACCCACACTACCTTTGCGATCGACGTATTGGGCACCCCTGCTCTAAGGGTTCTGCCCACTTACGCTGGAAGGAAGCTGGGGAGATACCATGAGAGGCAATTAGGTGTGGTTTTCATTTGTAGGAAGTGTGTTTGTGTTGAAAGTTACTGCGTGTCAGGTGGCAGGTCAATTTATCGGTTGTAATTGTGAAGGAATCCAGAAGGTGTGTTGCTAAGTACAGTATGTATGCCAATATTCTTGGGACGGACCACTTCCATAACCTGCCACAGTGATCACAGAATGGCCACTGCAATCCCAGCCACGGCTTTCATGTAACTGGCTCTATGAGACCTTCACATAAAGCAGGAATCATCTACTGCAAGCGCACTTCAGAGGATAGCACATTTACATTTATTTATACATTTGGGAGACACCCTTATCTCGTACAACTTACATTTGTATCTCGTTTATACAGCTGAGCAGTTGAGGGTGGTTCAAGGCCCCAGCAGTGGTAGCTTGGTCGTGGTGGAGCTTGAACCTCCAACCCTGTAATCAGTAACCCAGAGCCTTAACCATTTTACATGTAAATGTACATGTCCCAAGTCAATTGAAGGTTTTTCTGTGTGGAGTTTGCATGTTCTCACTGTACTTGTGTGGGTTTCCTCCGGGCACACTGGTTTCGTCCCACATTCTAATTCACTGTTACAAATTGCCTAAGTGTAAATAGTTGTGTGTGTGTGTGTGTGTGTGTGTGTGTGTGTGTGTGTGTGTGTGTGTGTGTGTGTGTTGGCCGTGTGATGGATCGGTGAGGTATTTAGGATGTATCTCATATTTGTGCAAAGTTGGTTGAGACAGACCCTAGCCTCCCCGCATCCCTAAAAGAATTAAACAGCTCAGCAAATTAATTAAAGCATGAATGATTATGCTTTGGGAATTGGCCTGAAATTAGCACAAAAATTCAAAGGAAATGTGACCTCAGGCGTCCAGTAGTCTGTTAAACGGGAGGGATTGTTTCTGGTTCCTCACATTCCTGGAGAACACCTGTGGGTTAATGCTTATTATTAAGAAAGGAAGTGAAAGTCTTGCGTTTGGTATTGTTTCAGGGGATATTTAGGGAGGTAAAGGTTTGGTTTTTGATTGTAATAAGCATTGTTTAAAGTGAGAGCCATTGTTAGCTGATGTGTAGCTGCCCACTTTCAAATCACAAAAGGTTGTATAACGTGTTTATTTCCTGCTCAGGAACAGATGTGTGGTGTGGCATTTTTTTTCCTTTTCACATAAACTATGCAAAAATATTCCTCTTATGCAGATTCACAGTTTGCCAGCAGTTGCGTCGCGCCAAGTTGAGGCATGAACTTGCGATGACTTCTGCTTCCTCCTTTTTCTGTTTTTTTTTTTTTTTTTTTCCCGAGCAGTGCTTCAAAGACCAGGGTGATCAAAGCCGTCTAAGAGAGAGACAGAGAGAAAGGGAGAGGCAGAGAGAGAGAGGGAGAAAGGGAGAGAGAACTGAGGCAAACTCCCCTATGGATAGAAAAATCCGCAAACAGCACCTACACCGCCTGTCTAAACAAAAGCGAGATTCAATCACCCATTCTTTCCCTCCTTACTGCCTCATTCTTTTTCCCTCTCTCTATCTATCCATCTCACTTTAGCAATAAAAGGCAACTAAATTCATGTCAGACAGTTTTCTGCATCTCAATCAAGGGGCTTTTTTTTGCTTCTGGATCAGATTTGTTTCTGGTACTGAGCGCAGCTGCATAAAACAGTTATTTTGTGGCCTAAATAAGACATTATGAATATGATAAGACATCATGACTGCTGGTTCAGGATGGAAGCAGTAGGTTTTTTTTTTGTGTGTGTGCAGCTGAGATCCGCTGAAAGAGCTACTGGATGAATGAAAGGTCTAAAGTCAAACAGAATGATGTTGGAGTTTTATGAATCTGTTGGAAGAACTGAATGAACATGGGGCGTTTTTGGAGGTAGTGCTTTGGGTAAGTAATAAAATATAAAAGGGAGGGCTGTTAAAAAAAAAAAAAAAAAAACAATGATAGATAGCTGCGATCAGGATGAGGTACTGGTATTGTTATGAAATTAACTCCATTAGGTTGTCCCGGAGTTTTTTTTACAGAAATAATTCACCATTATTTTTTACCTGCAGTATGTTGCAGCACGGTGGCATAGTGGTTAGCAAGTCAACCTCACAGCAACAAGATCTTGGGTTCAAGTCCTGGGAGTTTCTTGGAGTTTGCATAGTTTGCCTTTCTTCTTGGTCCTCAGTTTTTTTCCCCACAGTCCAAAAACATTCTAATTGAGTTAACTGGCTGTTCCAAATTGCCCATGAGATACGCTTCAGCTTCCCCACAACCCTAATAGGATTAAATGCTTTGGCAAATGAGTGATGCGATAATGTAAAGTGTGGCATATTACACTTTTTATCCAGTTCTAATTGTTTACGAGTTATTTCTTGTTATGCTCTTGTGCTTCAGCAGTTATAATCATTTATTTCCTTACCAATCTTCCTTTAAGTCGTCTCTTAAATCTCTTAAAATGTATAAAAAGCAAGAACACGTGGACTTGCACTTGAAGAACACAATCTTCTGCCAATTAAAAAATAAAATAAAATAACAGAATGCACACATTGCCCCCTGCTGGGCCTGCTCTAATACAGCTTTCCAAAAAACAACCCCCCCAAAAAACAAACAAAAAAAATTCTCCATCTCACAATCTTGAAAACCTCAAGCAGCTAAAAAAATGAAAAAAAAAAAAAATTTAAGTTGTCTTTGAAAAATTAACTGCAGCTACATAAATGTCTCCTCAATTAACAGAAAACGTTCTTCGTTTTCATTTTTTTGTATATCTATGTATGCTGTTACTATAGAAACAGAAGTGTAATAATACAAACCTTGCACTTGGAAATACATATAGAACGACTTTTGTAATAGTCAATCTAATCACCACTTTCTGAAAAACCATCATTTGTTGAAGCATCTGTGTTGTAAATCTGTGTCTAACTCTCCAAAGCATTAGTGTGTGGAACGTTAGCACTTTTCCTCCATCATGCGCTTCTGCACAAAGCAGCATGGTTATTTTCACCCCTGTGAGCATGCAGCCAAATGGTGAGCAGTCACGATGTCTCGGATTTTCAACCTTGAAGAGTGCAATCGAGTAAAACTTCCACCAACTACAAGCACTAATGTGTGAGTGTGGCACTGGCATGATCCGCCAAATTAACGACGTTCTCTCACTCCGCCGCAGCTGCGTTCTCTTTAAAGTCTGCAATCAAGAGAAAATTGCTGCTTCAACTGGAAACCGCATGCTTGCTTTTTATCAAATGCTCTTTTATGACTCACAGGATTGCCGTCTATTTTTATTTGCCGACACATCACGAGACAAGCAGGACATTTTATGTGCTTTGGCAGTGCGAAATGTGAAGCGTCAGTGAAGAGCCGTCTATACAGATCAGAAATGTCTCTATAATCAACTCTACTGTGAAGTATGATGTACTGATTTCTGCATTTACATAAAGCAATTGCAGTTGCCTCATTATAACACTATTATTTGACTAGCTTGTGAAGGCCAGCTGTGTGTGTGTGTGTGTGTGTGTGTGTGTGTGTGTGTGTGTGTGTGTGTGTGTGTGTGTGTGTGTGTGTGTGTGTGATTTCAACCTTTACATCCGATTCCAAAATTATTGGCATCTTTTAAGAAATGAGTGAAATAAACATTGTGCATTCCAGAAAAAATCCAAGAAAGGACAGACCATGCTGTAGAAAGCTAAAGCTTATACTCTTTTCAACTTGTCAGCATGATTTTTTTTTCTCTGACCAGGATAGGCAGACATACTGATAAAGCTAGCATGCTACTCAACAGCTGTGAGTACTAACAAAGGTCTTCCCTTACATGTGAATGGAACATGAGGTTGCTGAATATGACACCGATACAATACATCTGCTTTAAAAGGGAAAAGCTGGCTGTCTGGCATTGTAAGCAGTAATAACCCGTGTCAGTGCATTTTTATTTTAATCAAGCATTCTCAAGAGGAAATCAAAAGGCAAGGAAAAGGCTATTAGAATTTTTTTTTTTCTCTTGTAAGTTTTCTTGAGTTAGTGTGCACATGTTTCAATATTTTCACTGCGTCTTGTCGCACTGGGTGTAAAGAGAAATAACGGCGAATGCTTAAATATTTACATACATCATTTAAGTATTGTATGTGTATAACTCCATGTTAGAATGCAATATCAGATAATTAAAAAAAATTAACAATAAATTTCACAACAGCCTCCCGGCAACTCCAATTAGGATTAGGCGGTTCAGAAAATTAATGAATGAACAATAAAATAGTTGGGTTTTTTTGGTATTTTTTAATATACAGGTGAGTTGCATTTTTGCACAAAACTGAGTTTCTCCATTGGAAATTTCTTCATTATGGAGCAAAAATAATTTCTAAAGCAGGACAAGTGACAGAAAAACCAAAGAGACGATTCATGGATGTGGTGAAGGAGGACATGAAGGTCGTTGGTGTAAGAGAAGAAGATGCAAAGGATAGGGTGAGATGGAGGCAGATGATTCGCTGTGGCGACCCCTGAAGGGAAAAGCCGAAAGGAAAAGAAGAAGATAAGTGACAGAAAAAAATATCTAATGGGAAAATAAATATGAATACAGATGCTCCCCGACTTACGTTTTAGTTAGGTTCCGAACGATCGAACATAAGGTGAAAAAAATGTAAGTTGTTTCTGTATGTTCCAGTGACGTATAACGTTCATACTGTACTATACATCCATAAATACCATTACCGTATCTCATAAAACACCCCTAAATCAATTATTATAAACATAACATTGTAAAATAATATCAAATATATCAAGTAATATCAACATTAAGTTCAAATAAATTAAATTCAAGCAAAATCATTTCAGTTCAGTTCAGTTTCTGTACCCGCTTAATCCTAATTTGGGTCACGGGGAGGCTGGCGCCCATCCCAGCCAACTTCGGGTGAGGGCAGAGTACACCCTGGACAGCTCACCAGGCCATCGCAGGGCGGAAACACGCTGACGGCTTTGCAGCTACTCTTGTCGAAAGTCAGCAATGATTCTTTTACATGCCTCACACCATAGACAGTGAGAGACATGGCCGGCCTTTGATAACCCAGTTAGGTCCACTGGGGGGGACAGTGACAACCTTGTGCAGAGTGGGACTCGAACCCCCAACCTTTGGATCAGTGATCCAGTGCCCTATACCACTAGACCACCACTGCCCCGCAAAATCATTTCAAATGGATAAATTTTAATCAAATTCACTCATCAAATATCAAATACAGTATCAAATATAACCTTTAACCTGCTCTGTGATGCGATCTTTCTGCTTGTAAATAGTTCTGATGGTAGACAGAGCCATTTGGAAGAAACGTGCAACATTCACGTTTTTCACCAGCATCGATTTTCTTGATAATAGGCATCTTCGTTTATAACGAGATGGCTTGCCGCTTTTTCTGACTACCACTATCACTAGTAGGCTTATGTGTCTGACCAACCATATTTGCTTAGGGTTACAAAAGTTCGCAAAACAGTGTAAACACAAAGATCACAGAGACAACGTCTTAACACAAGGCTAACACGCAGTGAACTGGGAAGAAGGAGGGGCACCTTCAGTCTGTCGTTTGTAAACAATGGACACAGCGTCATGCATAAGTAGTGTACTACGTCAGCATACTACGTAGGTATGTCTCGTACCACAGAGAGCACGGTAAACTCAAAATTTGACTTTTTTTTATTTAAAAAAAAAAAAAAACAACAATGTAAAATCGAAAAATATGTAAAACGAATAAACGTAAAGCGGGGAGTGTCTGTATGTACTTGAAATAAATTGTGCATTTAGTGGATTTATCATTGTGTTTGTTTTGCATAACGTGTATTTTAATTCATATAATCAAGTGTCCGTCCAAAATGTCCACTCCAACTTATCTGTTGCTTGCTTTTACTAGAAATGCATTGCTGTAAATCTGATGCAGATCTATGCTAATCACTTCAGAGGAGAACATATTTACTCCAGGTCTGAAACATTGGAATTCCGAAACTCATCAAATGTGATTCTTGATACTGTCATAGAGCGCAACATTTTTTTTTTTTACTAGTTAAAAACTCATCAGGGATACTAGCATGTTCTTCATATACCCATCCTCGGCCGATGTGGTGTCTTAACAGCATCTTATTCATTGCATACTGTTTAAACACACCCCCCCCCCCCCACACACACACACACACACACAAACACACATATACACACACAAAAAGTCCCAGGAAAAGAAAAGCCACGGCTTTGTGACAGTGCTGATATGACGCTTGTGAGAATGCACAAACTGCTGTTATGCCAACAAGACACCAACAATGCAGCTCTGTCATGTGTCGAGGCACATCAGCGAACATGCGCGGACATGTATGTGCACAGCTGAACTATAATATGTACTGTAAATATAAACTAATATATTAGTACTATATAAATATACAGTGGTGGCCTAGTGTTAAAGGTGCTGGATCACTGCTCCCAAGGTTGGAGGTTCGAGACCCACTCTCAACAGGTTGTCACTGCACCCCCACTGCAACTAACTGGTTTATCAAAGGTCAGCCATGTCTCTCACTTTATATGGTGTGAGGCTATCAAAGAACCATTACTGACTTTCGTCAAAAGTAGCTGCATCTGTCGTCATGAAGAAGGAGCTGAACCGGAAGGCAAAGCTCTCAATTTACCAGTCGAGCTACATTACAGTCCTCACCTATGGTCACCTATGGTAGCTTTGCGTAGTGACCCGAAAGAACAAGATCGTGGATGCATGTGGTTGAAATGAGCTTACTTTGCCAGGCAGCGGGGCTCTCCCTTAAAGATAGGGTGAGAAGCTCAGCCATTTGGGGGAAGTTCAGAGTAGAACCACTACTCCTCTGCATTGAGAGGAGCCAGTTGGTTCAGGAATCTGGTTAGAATGCCTCCCAAACCTGGTGTGGTGTTTCGGGCATGTCCGACCGGGAAGAGACCCCGGGTTTGACCTAGAAAACTCTGGAGGGATTATGTGTCTTGGACTGGAAACGCCTCGGTGTCACCCCTGGAAGAGCTGAAGGAAGTGCCTGGGGAGAGGGATGTCTGGATCTCACTGCTTAGGCAGCTGCCCTCGCGACCCAACCCCGGATTAAGCAGAGGAAGATGAAGATAAATAAATAAACTTACCCTAAAATATAAGAGAAGAAGATGCAGAGGGTAGGGTGAGATGGAGGCAGATGATTCGCTGTGGCGACCCCTGAAGGGAAAAGACGAAAGGAAAAGATGATCCTAAAATAAATAACATATACTGTAAACTGTGTGCTTTTTGATGTTTCTGTCTGAAAGGCTACAACTTACTCACTCACTCACTCACTTGCCAAACCCCATAATCCTACTAAGGTCGCAAGGAAGATGCAGCCTATCTCAGCTGACACTAGATAAAGACAGGTACAGTGATACCTCAGCTCACGAACATAATTGGTTCCCAGAAAGTGTGTGTAAGGCGAAAAGTTCGTCTTCCGAACATTTATTTCCCATAAGAAACCATTAAAATGAGAATAATCCGTTCCCAGGTCCCCATAAAACATAATTTTCTACTAAATAAGCCTTAAAACTACACAAAAATATACCTTATTTTATGTATAATAAATGTCTATTGTATTGTAATTAAAGAAATAAACTGTACTGTATAATAAAGTCGTTTTATTTACCTTTGTGATGGTAGTTGATGGCTTGATGGAATGGAGTGGGAGGAGGAGGGAGGGAGGGACTTACTGTTTGGAAGGAGAGTTTGGAAACGCCTACTGTTTGGAAACACCCTTAGCCACACACGCACCCTTAATAGCTTCCTTGTTCTTAAGGATGGTGGTAGACTTAGCGTACTGGTACTGGGACGCTGAGTCACACAAACGCACACCTCGTTCGTGTTTTTCAATGATCTCCGCCTGTGGTGGGGTCTTTTTCGGTCCCATAATAGCAAAAGTACACTCAATAGGGTCCAAAATGTCTATCAAACACAAACCACTTCCGCACTCAAAGAAAGGGGTGTGACGAACTGTGACGCCGTGAACGTGCGTCAGCTTCTCGTGGCCGCCACCGTGGCGCTGTTCGACCGCGTGGTTTGATTCGTCCGCCGAAAACTAGTTCGTCAGCAGAGACTATATGCTCGCAAATTTAATGTTCTTGAGGCGAAAAGTTCGTGAGCTTAAGCGTTCGTCAGCGGAGGTTTTACTGTACATCCAGAACAGCTCCACACAATCAGGTTGAGATTTGGTGACAGTATTCATAGAATACCAGCTGACTGGTTCTTCTCTAAATAGTTATCGCATAGATTAGGTCATTGTGGTATTGTTGGAGGAAAATGACTCCAATTAAGCACCATTCCCAGCATTTATGACATGGTGGTGCAAAATGAAGTGACTGCCGTTCTTATTTAAGATATCTCTTACCCCGTGCAACTCTTCCACCTAACCACCCCCAGACCATCACAATTCCCCCACCATGTTTGACAGATAAGCACTGCACCTCCTTATCTTCCTGTATCCATTGTCTGTGTTCTGTTTCCTGTCATAATGTTTCCCTTTTATTGACTAGTCTCAGTGATGGCTTTTTTCTTTGTAACTCCTCTTGCTGTTGTGCACCAAGACCATAGGCTTCTCTTCCTATCCTGGTTAGATCCAGGTTTGTAATTTGCAATTTTCTGTGAAGGGAACAGTACACACCACTACATGGTATTTTTTCTCTTGTAGTTTCTGATTTTGTCATAAAGAACAGCCTTTATTTCTCAGAACATAGACTGATTAATTTGGTGGAACATCTTATCTTATGTTATCTTATCGTATCTTATTCCACATGGCTCTCTGCGGAGCAAATGGCAGTCACAGCATCATGCCAAGTGTTTCTGTTGTTTGCTTTCTTTGTTGCACTGCCCCATGTTAGACCCATCTCCGCCATCTCAGTCTCTACTGTTATTCGCCAGGTTGTCTTTGGCCTGCCCCTCTTCCTTTTTCCTTGAGGTGTCTACCTCAGTGCTACTCTCTGGATGGTATCTTCTTCTTTTCTGAGCACATGTCCCTGCCATCTGAGTCTCCTCTTCTTTATGTCTGTAACAATATCCTGGGATAGGGTCACTGTGTAGAGATCTTTGTTTGAGATGGTATTTGGCCAAAATACTCTACATATTTTTCTGAGGCACCCATTGTGGAATGTGGCTAGTCTGTTCATATCCTCTTTAACTACCCACCAGCATTCAGATCCATAAAGCAAAACAGACTTAACGTTGCTGTTATATCGCCTAATTTTAGTCTGTAGACTATATACCTTGCTCTTCCAGATGATATTCAATCTCCAAAAGGCATTCCTTGCTTTACTGAGTCTTGTTGTTATATCGTTCTGGCATCCACTGTCTCTACCTATGACACTGCCTAGATAGACAAAATCTTCCACTTCCTCAATTTGACTTCCCTAGCTGGGCTTTGATCACCAGTGGTTATACAGACAGTGCTTTGGCTGGGTCCACCTGGTTGGCCTCTAGGTTTGTTGTTTACTGTTTCTGTTTCTGTAGTGGCTACAGTTTTACGTGGTTAGATTGATAGCCTAGTACACAACACCTCCCCAATTTACCTGGGCTTGGGACCGGCCTTGGCTGGGTTTTGATGGGAATATATATATATATATATATATATATGTGTGTGTGTGTGTGTGTGTGTGTGTGTGTGTGTGTGTGTGTGTGTAAATGTGTATATCATTTTTCTGGTCATTTTAGGTCGATAATTATACAATCAAGCCAGCAAATACTAACTATCCAGGTATTCAACTAGGCTAAAGCAGGTAAAGAAGGGAGATTTTACTACCTCTTTGATCAGTTCAACACTTTTCATCTGTGCTGACATAATTGCAAAGTGCTTTCTAATGATCAGTTAGGCCTTTATCATCATTTGTCATGACAAACTTATTATTATATGTTATTATCTTGCACAATGTGCCATTGGAACACAATGTGTTTCTGAAAATAGGCCTCTGTACACCTATGTAGATATTCTATTAAAATCCAGTCACTTGAAAGTATAATGGCCATGAACAATAGTAACACTGTCTGGACTACCTTTCTGTATGATTTAATTTTTAAAACTTTGGTGCTTAAAACCACTCAAACCTATGGGGAATTTGGAACATCCGATTAGCTTAATGTGCATGTCTTTGGACTGTGGGAGGAAACTAGTGTACCTGCAAACTCCACTCAGAAACACCCATAGCAATGACTCAAGCCCACAACCTCCTTCCTGACCACTGTGCTTCCCAAGCTACTATTACATCTCTAAAAAGGATTATACAGATGTTGTGTTTTTGCATCTCTTTGGCTTTGCACCTGCCATGTGATCTTATCTGCTTTATCAGTTATCGGTTAAAAAGAGATATATCCTATTGATGCACTTATTTATAGGTGAAAGATGGAAGGAGAAGCAGGTCAAATTCTCACTACAACATCCAAAATCATGACACCATGAGTAGAACATTCCAACACTTGTGGTCATGAAACCAAAAAAAAAAAAAAATCACACTGATGTTGTTCAGTAAAAAACTAAAAAACTAAAAAGTGACAAATCTGAACATGTCATGAATTTTTCAGTGATTCATAACATGTTATGATCATTCATTACACTGCCCTAGCACTGTTGCACAACTTCCCTATTTGTGCCTTTTCACGGAATCTTAACATCTCATAGAACATACACGTCTGTGACCTTGAAAGAATTGCTATAATAGAACAAAATCTTTTATGCATTAACAAATTTTGATCTACTGTAACTAAAATCATAACTGTGGAAAGGAAACCTTATAGACCTCTCCACCAAAAGTCTTAATTCAGGTCGTCTAAATAATTCAAACACAGCGGAATAAAGACAAAATAATAAAAAAAAAATAAGTTTTTCAAGTGGCTAGTGTACATAATCTGGAGCTGTCCCGGTCAAATATAAATAGATCTCTAGTTCTTTGGAGAATTCATAAGCTCTTTTTGGGAGGTGCTTGGGTGGTTCAGCTCCTTGAGATTTCAAGATTTCTTAGTCTTCATGACAGGTCTTCCATGAAGTGCCATCAGGCCTCATGAAATGATCCTCAAAGCATCTGAAACACTTTTCTTCTGCCTTCTGAAGTTCTCCTGAAGTTCTCATCACTACGTCATTACGTTTTGTTCATCGGTTTCCTGTGTGAGGTTCAACCACTGATGAATGAATGACTGGTCTCTGAAGACATGCAACATTTAAGGAATGTCTTCAAAAAGCCTTGAGAAGTTCCATGTTTTTGTTCCAAAGTTGTTCCCCAACACTCTAAGCTGCACTGGATAAATGCACGGGTTTGGACCTCAGGGCCAACCAGGGCATTTCTGTTTGGATTTTTCCTGTTATCCATGTGCTCGCATGGGTTTCCTTCAGGAAACCACCTTTTGTGGGTGTGAATGTGATTGGTTCTGCATGTTTTTTGCTTTGCGATTATCACCAGGTGGGAGACCTGCTCAGGCTCTCACGCACAGAGTCAGCTCTGATTGGCTTCAGCTTTGTTGTGATCCTGATGGCTAAGCAGTAAACAAAATTGATACATGTTGATGGTAATTTTCCAGAGTATAAACTCGTCTACCACAGAGATTACCCCTTTATTAGTGTGTTAAGACAGCTTGCCTATTGTTGGGTGTTTGTAGCCCAACATCACCCAAATGTTCTACATTCTTATCTCATTTTATGTGGAGTAGTTATGGGTTTTTACTTTCTCAGATTCTGCTAAGAAACAGCACAGAAAACCACAGCATAAGCATAGGTCACTGCCTCAGATATGGCCGCTCTGCCTTTCTGATTGCCTTGTCATGGACACAGATCCCAGCACCAAACACATCTGTTATAATATCGATCTTTTGCTGTACTGCAGCACGAGTCTCTAATACACTCCATCTCGCTATCTCGATATCTCTTTCCTTCATTCAGTATATCAGAGACTATTTGTTTGCCGCTCTGTCTTTGTCTTTTCACTGCAAACTGTAACAACACTGGGTTCACTACAATGTCAGTCACTTTTTAGAGCTGAAAGTGTTGACCTCATTATATACTGTGATGTAATTATTACATTTATACTATTATGTACTAATTAATAATGACAGCAGACTACACATAAACACATTGATCACAATATAATGTATATTATGTGTATACTGTACATATAAGATAACTGGTTGGTCCAAAGGGGTTTGCTTTAGTGTCTAGGCTTTAGTGTGTACGGGGATCCCTCGCTACTTCACGCTTCAATTCATGAAAAAAAAACAACTTATTTACGAAACTACTTACATTTTTGTGGGGTGCACATGTGTGTGTGTGTGCGTGTGCGCACGTCTGTATGTGTGTCTATTTATATTTTATTTAAATCTTATGCATTATTTTATTTTTGAATGTGTAATTGTTATTATAAGTATTTAAAGCAATGAATATTTATTGATATTATATACACATATACATGTACGTATACGTCAGTCAGGTGTTTGGGGGGTTGAGCCTACTTTGCAAATTCTGTGGTCACGGGGGGATCTTGGTCCCAATTAATCGCGGAAAGTGAGGGATCCCTGTATTTGCATTAAATAAGTAATTAATTAATTAATTAATTTTGTAATTAATTTTTTAATTAAGTAATTAATATTGCACTAAATAAGTAGGATTCAGTTGATTGCAGCCGAATGAATGCTTCTTCATCCCCTTACCTTTCCACAGATGTATTAGAAGGATCAGTGGGTGGCAGGTGTCTGTAGGGCACTTGCGGTTCTTATGCTCATGCTCATTGACTGTTCAAACTCAGTGAATGAATAAATGGATGAATGAATGAATGAATAAAATAAAATGAACAATGGACAAAAGTACAGACTGACACAGACTCTATATTTGTTGAGATTCAACAAAGTTCCAGCCCAAAAATTACAAAGAAATCAAAGCAATATGGCCCTTATTTCAAGGTAAAAAAAAAAAAAAAATCACATTTTAAAAAAACTTGAATTAGTTTTAAAAGATATTGAAGTGGAGTGAGACCATTTAAAATATTAAAATGCACCACATACATTTTCCTGTGTCTGCTATAGTTCAACATTTATTCACTTTAAGCACAGTTGATGTTGATTATTTTGCTGGATTTTATTCTTGGGGACGATGCAGCGATATCCACTTTACCTTCGCTGGATAATCGTGTGTCTGCATGCAATGCACCACATATTCCTATTCACCTCGAATTGGTTCTCCTTGGAATATTTTACTTTTTATTATTCATCTTCCATCGCACTCAATGTGGCTCAAACGGCGAAGTGCACCCACACAATGTTTTTACCAAAATGTGTACTGCGAATTGTGCTGTTACTTTAATTACTATTTCACATTATTATGGCGACGCAATTCACAAAAATAAACCACACCAAAAATCTCATTGCAATTAATAGGGAGGGGTCAATGAACAATCATCAAAATCACCTAAATTTGGCACCATGCCAAGAATATATAGTGGTACCTCACCTTATGAAAGTCTCACCAAAAGAAAAATTCAGGTTACGAAAAACATTTTCCGAAAATGTTTGTCTTAGGATATGAAACAAGTCCACGTTACGAAAGCACCATCTTAAAAAGTAAAATGCGCCATTCAAACATTAAAACAATGCATGAACTGCTCTCCCATCAGTGATGTTCAAACCTCCCGCCCGCTGGCCTCCCATTGGCTAACAACTGAGCTGTCGTTCATGTCACCTTCACTCGAGCGCTGTCTTGGACAGGTCCACCTGATGCCATCTTGGAGAGGGATTCCATTGCATAGGATGAATGACGCAGCTACCTCTCATTGCCTGTTATGGAGCTGAATCCACCATGATGCGTTTCGTGTAAAGGACAGAGTTACTGTTGTTTTATACTTTATTTCTTTACTCAGGCTTTTAACTTTCCATAAACATTTGTAAGATTATAACTCTGCTAAAAAGACATGGTCACCATGCGTGCACACACACACACCCACACACACGCATGCATGCACGCACGCACGCGTGTGATTTCCTGTGTGAGTGAGAAGAAGAAACGGGCTCGAGTGATATCGCAAAGGAATATGGCCAAACCTGTCTACCATCAGTACGATGTTGAAGCAGAAGGAGGTCTTAAAAGATATGTTTTTATAATTTTTAAAGAGTTTAGGGGGTAGAATTCGGGGCCTTGGAACTAATCATGTGTTTTACATGTAAAATGCGGTTCAACTTACGAAAAATGCAGGTTACGAAAAAAGCTCTGGAATGGATTAATTTTGTAAGGTGAGGTACCACTGTACTTTTCACATAGAAAGTTGATTGAACTTTTAAAATGTAGACACTGAAGTCATCATTTCCTCAGACAAAATGTTTCTGATTTTTTTTTTTTTTTTGCTGTCTTTTATGGTTTTCTTTTAATCTCTGTTTAAGTTTGACAAGGTTTTTTTAGTCTGTGTGTTTATAGTGGGTGTGTAATTGTGTGGAATGTCCTGGGCTAGAGTGGCAGATGTGATGCAGAGTGTGAGAAAAGAGAAGATAATTGTGGAAATGCTTTTTTAACTCGCTCCTACTCCCATAATTTTTACTCTACAAGAATACATTTTACATTAAAACGGAGGGAAATTTGCACATATAGAAGTTAAATGGCGAGCCTACGGCAATGAGTGTTCTTTGATTTAGCACCACCTGATTGGCCACAGCTACTTAGGAACGTGTGCGAACTGTGAGGATTTTCCTGTGCTGTACAGTTAACAGTTGCAACAACAACAGTTGCAGCCACATCTCAAAATTTCTTCAGGAATTTTTCGAGTTGTTATTTATTATATCCCCTCCCATTACATTTGGCAATAGCATGCTTTGATTCACTCTCCTACTACTATGTGATCATTTCATGTACCTTCAGTACAGAAAAGCAGAATAATTTTGTGATTTGCTGAAATTGAAGTATTTGATACTAAGAAGATATATTTATTTAATTTCCAGGATTTATTCATTCATTTTCTGAACCGCTTAATCCTAATTAGGGTCACGGGGAGCCTGTTGCCTATCCAGGAGCAAGGGCAGAGTACACATTCAGGACAGCCCATCGTGTCATGAATTTCAATTCAAATTCAGGAATTTCAATTCAATTCAGTTCAGTTCAGTTTTATTTGTATGGTGCTTTTTGAAATTGACTTTTTAAACAGTTGTTCTGTTAGTGCATATCTGAGTCCCTTTAGATCGTCATTAGCAGGAAGGAGGGGCTTTCAAGATAAGAAATCGCACACCTGGATGGATCACAGGACTCAGAAAGCAGAAGGATCAAGATCAACAGCATCACAGAAGGAGAATTTGAGCCAAGACAGAGAGAGAGACATTTACTCATAATAGAAGATTTTATTATTGCTGAGTGGAAGCCGGGACTCCAGCATGACTGGCTATGACAGCATAAATTAAGAGAGAGAACCAGAATGAAGACAGATATGAGGACACCCTGTGACGGTGCGAAATCAGCCACCTCATTGTTACATGGACCTGGGTGCACATGGAGAGTGAGAGAGCGACAGCATCCCAAAGTCACAGTTTACCAGAATTCTCAATACCTGAGAGCCCAGATCTGCCCCTTTACCTGATTAAAGCCCAATAACAAAATGCTCCCCAACTGAGTTTCAGCCTCGTCTTAATAACAGAGACTGTGTCTGAGTCCCGAACATTAACTGGAAGGTTATTCCATAACTGTGGGGTTTTGTAAAAGAAAGCTCCGCCCCTGCAGTCTTCATTATTCGAGCTATCACTAAGCATCCTGCCCCTTTTGATCTTAGGGGGTGTGCCAGATCATAAACGACAAGAAGTTCGCTAAGATAATGTGGCACGGGACCTTTAAGTGAACTTGTTTCATTAAAAAAGTGCTTTATTTCTCAATATTGACTGATTGTGAATATCATAAAACAATAATTCCACTCTCAGTCTCCTCATACATGATAACCGGCGAAGTCCTAAATGCACGATACGATTTCAGGGAATAACTGTTAATTTTCCACTTTTTAAAAACTAAATCATGTTCATCAGCACCAGCAAACACTTGTTTATCACTTCTTATTTATCTCTGATCCAGATTTGAGCTTCCACCTTAAGAGTTCCCGAGGCGATATTTAGAGTTTTGTTTGTTCTGGGTTACTGGAGTGGTGCAGCATGGCATCTCCTTGGAAGAGAACCTGCTCCATATGCACATGTAAAGGGCTCACACTAAGCATAACTAAATTTTTAATCGTACACTTTGTCATTGTAGGCAGTTAAACACGAATGAAAACATACGTAGGAATATCGTATTCCATACTATATTCCATTTCTGGAAATAGCGCCACCCCCATAGTGCCCCTTTAAATCAGTAGTCACATCCGATAGCAGAAACAGGAGGTCCAACAGAAAGCACAATTTACAAAGCATTAGTCTCTCTTCACATGCATTTATTGTTCCATTTCCTGTTTAGTCTGGGGCATAAAACATGGAATAGACTCAACTGGGCAAAGGATTGTTCCTGGTTGTATGGTTGTTGTGGGCTGGGCATGTGTTTTGTTTGGAAGTTGTGGGTTTGTGTCCTGTACTTGTCGGTTCTCATTCGCTGCTATCGCTGAAAACATGGACTCCATACTCAGCTGAGGATTACTCAAAGGGAACGCATGGACTGATGAATAATGGCGGTGTAACGTGGGTTCACAGGAGATAACTACTTCAGGATGAGTGGAGGAGAACGACTGTACATGTAACAGGTCACCACCTCTTCTGAAAGGGGCAGCGGCGTACATTCTCAGGGGTAACGTGAGAGGGTCGGGCTTTCCCTAACAGAGAATTTTCTTTCAGTAATTTCGATCTGTTGGATGTCCAGTTACGCTATCTAGCCCGAGTGCGGTCTAATAAACAGATAATCTGTTAGATTAGGCTACACTCTTTATTTGCACATCTACAATGTGATCTAAATGGAAGGTTTACTTGATTATAGTCCAGTGGCTATAAGTAGGTGAAGGTAATTCATAATTATAAAAACTCTGGACTCAGCGGATATAATTCTGTTTCCGTTGTGTGTCTATCTCGAGCCATCTCCCTCGTTAAGCTTCTTATCTCTGTCCAGCAAAGTGCACAAGAGAGACGTGTAACCCTGAGATTTTTATAATGAGCTCTGTTATTGTGAACAATTTGCAGGAGTATGAAAGAGTGAGAAAGTGGGGCAGCAAGAGACTGTTTCTTGCTCTCTGAAGCTTTTGTTGTTGTTGTTTTATTTTTTTGTATGTTTATGTCTCTGTCAGGGAACGAAGATGCATACTCATATAAAAGATAGAGAGAGGTAGAGTAAGAGAGAGCCCAAAATTCCTTCTACAGTGAAGGTTTATAAAAATGGCCTGGAGTTGCAGGTTCATTATTTAATGTCTTCCTTGATGGATTGGATATTGATAGATTGGCATAATTTACCCTTTCACCCCAGCGCCTATACCGTACACATAGGGACTGCAGTTTTTAAGAAACCCTGTAGAAGAAATATTGGAACGGTCAGAAGTTCAGATCTCTGAGGAAACAGGATTTTTTTTTTTTCATCCCCCTAGTTTTTAAATCCTCTTATGCCACTGGGCTAGAAAAAAAAAAGTCGGAATACTGAATAGTCTTACTGATGGACTGAGCTTCTGTTGCATGTGTGGGAGTTTTACAAAATATCACCCAGTGTAGGCAGGACAATTTTGAGGGCCATCAATATTAACAAAAGCTTTTGTTTGCTGTGACTTCAGCTATTGGACAATGAAAATAGATGAACATGACAAAGGAGAGGAATATGTCAACACAGTGAGGGAGGGAGGGAGGAAGTGAGTGCAGACGTAAATGCCGTTCACTTAAACACAGACCACAGTTCTCTTGCTAATCACCTCATCAGCTACAGCTAGCTCTATGAATACTGTATATCACGTTTTTTGCAGACTTAGCTTTCAGAATTAGACTAATCGATGTGGCAACATGGTAAGTGGTTAAAATGTTGAAGGTCATTTGTTTGAGTCTTGGTGCTATTGAGATTTCGTCCTAATGACTTCTCAGGGAGTTTTCTCTTGCCAGTATCACCTCTGACTAGCTCAAGTGGAACAAATCCATTTAATGTATACTCCATGACAATGGTGTGAGATGATTGGTTCCCGTTGTCAGGATGATGGACATTTGTGTATACTACACAGGAAAGGAGCGATCCCATTGGTCCGTTATCTTGGGTTCAGAAATCATTATTCTGAGAAGATAATTCCTCAATGGTAATGGCAGACAAACACCCAAGATTTGTAGTCACTAATGCTGAAATCCTACAAACTCAACAAAATGCCATCCCATAAAATACAGAGAAGGCTACACGACATAGCCTTCAATCATTAAATGTTAATAAAAACACTTTATTTAAACTATGAATGCGTTACCAGTGTCAATAAACTGCTACTAGTGCTAAGCACATTTTTGTCTAAACTTTAATAATTAATTTGAAGTTTATTTTAGACCGGTTTGCACAGCAGGATAAATTTCAAACAGAAATATAAGATATGAAAAAGTGAAACAACTGTATCAGGAAATTGTATCTGTGTAGGAGCACAAAGAGCTTTCTGACACAAGTGATGCAAAACTCACTGAAGTAACTAAGGTGCTAAACTCATTTTAATATCATTAAGTAAGTCTGGAGAAATTCAGTCAACAGTCCATAGAAATCCTCGAGCTGTGAAGTTGTGTAAAGCTTATACAGGGATCCCTCACTTTTTGTGGTTAATGGGGACCAAGACCCCCTCGCGGCCGCCGATCTCCACGAAGTAGGATTAACGTATACGTACATGTATATGTGTATATAATATCAATACATACATATTCAATGCTATAAATGCTTATAATAACAATTAAACATTTAAAAATAATGCATAATATATAAATAAAATATCAATACTCACACATACAGATGCACACCTCACATAAAAATGTAAATAGTTTTATTGGGATGTTTTTTTGTTTTTGTTTGTTTGAGGGTTTTTTTTCTTTTTTGCATAATTGGCCTTGTTTTGTGGCATTTTGCTTAACTTTTTCCCTATTTTTCCTTAATTTCCTTATTTTCTGTTTTTCAATGAATATTTTTTAAAAACCTGTGATGCACTGAAGCCGCAGAAACTGAAGCACGGAGTAGCGAGGGATCTCTCTATAAAGTGAGCTGGTGAGCTGGTTAGGTAACTTCTTAAGATTCACTTAAAAGTTCAAGGACTGTTTTAAGCCGAGTATGAATCCCAGTGAAGTATTTTCAGCATGACAGAGAAAAACTCAGATCTGTTCTGGCAACACAAAAACAAGCATGAAGGGCTGGAGCAGGTGTGTCCACTGATTCCTTGTCAGAAAAAAGCTCGCCTCAATGCCCTTCAGTTCTGAAAGCGTATACAGGCTGTGATTTATCCAGTTAATTATCTTATGTCTCTAGGTTATGAGTATGACTTCACTAATGGAACAATACTTTTTGCGAGTTTTGATATCTGTGTCAAAAACACACTCTAAATTGATGGCGTTGGAGGTGGGAGTTAGGATTTTGTTCACGCTACAAAACGCTTCCAGCAGACTGAACAAATTTCACACTGTTACACATTCATATGGCCAACATTATGTGCTTTCCAAAAAATCTTCGTGCATTTGGACACCATTAAACTCACAAAAATTTTGAGCAGACTAATTTACGAAGCCTGCCACATTTTAATGCACACAAATTTTGGCTATAAAGCCTGTGGAGCATTTTGAGGGATGGCTTTGAAAACCTGAAAAATTCGATTAAGTCTCCAATTTGTGGTTGCATTAGTAAACCCCTATACTTATTTCTTAGCGCTAAAATTATTTGTTAGTTCGAGCACAGCAGCGAATTCTTCTCACCGCCTTACATCTGATTAACACGCATTGTGCATCAGCATTCTGAAAAAAAATGTAAAGGTACGTAAAGACAAATTAAATAACATATTATCCTTGTTTTTGCTAAGGATGGTGTGTAGCATGTGCTAAAAAAATTATGCACCTTATAATTCACAAAAATTTATATTCAGCAGAATCCCTTTCCTCTATGGTGCATGATTGTTTATTGTTTATTCGAAATGCCTAATTGGTAGAAGGACGCTACCAGGTTGTCACTGCTGCTCCCCAGTTCAGCTGGGTTATCAAAGGCAGGCCGTCTCTCACTGTCTATGGTGAGAGGCTGTAAAAGAACCATTGCTGATGTTCGTCAAGAGTTGGCTGCCTAGCCGTCAGTCTGTTTTTTCCCTGCGATGGCCTGGCGAGCTGTCCGGGTTGTACTCTGTCCTTGCCCAGAGTCCGCTGAGATGGTGCCAGCCTCCCCGCGACCCTAAGTAGGATAACGCGGTGCAGAAAATGAATGAATAATTAATTAGTGGAAAGCAATCAAATCATTTCTGGTATTCTTCAACATGCTGACTTATCCACCATTGACATCAGATAAGTCAAATGGGTTGAAATATTTTGAATGAACAATAAAACATCTATCAAATTTGGCTTCTGTATGATACAGAGAATTATTTAAATCTCGTACGGTGTTATCCATCCCAGCCTTTAGCCTTGGTAGATCAAACTCTCTTTCTCTGAATAGTTCTCCATATCATTCTTCAACTCATTCAATAATTCCTTATTGTCCACCTCGCAAACTTGTAATAATTCTTGAATCAAAATGGTGAACAAAAACTCACAGTGATTTATTCTGTAATCTGAGCAATTCAACAAAATGCCTCATAATATACTCATGCTAAAAAAACAAACAAACAAAAAGAAAAAGTGTAATTGCACCTCCACTCCACTAGTTTGCAGTAGTCTCATTGTCATGCTATGGTGTAGCGGTTTTTCGCACGAGCAAATGATATGTTCAGTTCATTTTCTGTACCCGCTTAATCCTAATTTGGGTCGTGGGGAGGCTGGTGCCCATCTTGGCCAACTTCGGGCGAGGGAAGAGTACACCCTGGACAGCTCGCCAGGCCATCGCAGGGCAGAAACACGCTGACGGCTTTGCAGCTACTCTTGTCGAAAGTCAGCAATGGTTCTTTTACATGAACCTTTCACCATAGACAGTGAGAGACATGGCCCGCCTTTGATAACCCAGTTAGCCGCACTGAGGGGGACAGTGACAACCTTGTGGAGAGTGGGACTCGAACCCGGATCAGCAATCCAGCGCCCTATACCACTAGACCACCACTGCCCCGCAAATGATATGAAGTGCAGTAAACAACCCCTCAAGAAACAACATGGAAAAATTTCTAACAGGAACGAAGAGAAAGGTGGAGAGAGAGACGGAGATATTAAGACGTAAATAAGTTGAACGAGTTTAAATAAGGATGTATTTTTTTTTATTATTATTCTTATTTCAGGCACATCGGTGCACTTTAAATCTTTTCTATTACAGATTAAGAAGCAATGTTAATGAAGTTTTTCTTCATTGTAAGTTGAACTATGAGATTTCCTCTTGACTTTTTTCACCACAGCGAATGATTCGCACGTTTGATTTGGCGTAGGTTTTTACATCGGATGCGCTTCCTGACACAACCCTTTAGCAAGGGACAGAAACACGCTGTCGGCTTTGCAGCTACTCTGTTATGAAAGTCAGCAATGATTCTTTTACATGAACCTCACACCATAGACAGTGAGAGACATGGCCGGCCTTCTAAGTTGAACTACGTATATTTCTTTCTTTTTTGTTTTTAATGTTAATAAAGATACAGTGTTATGCAGAGGTGTACTAATAGCAATTTTCTAGACAAATAATACTATTTATAGTCGCTCACTGGTCGGGGCAGTGGTGGTCTAGTGGTATAGGGCGCTGGATCGCTGATCCAAAGATTGGGGGTTCGAGTCCCACTCTCCACAAGGTTGTCACTGTCCCCCCCAGTGCGGCTAACTGGGTTAGCAAAGGCGCGCCATGTCTCTCACTGTCTATGGTGAGAGGCATGTAAAAGAACCATTGCTGACTTTCGTAAAGAGTAGCTGCAAAGTCGTCAGCGTGTTTCTGTCCCTTGCTAAAAAGGGTTGTGACAGGAAGGGCATCCGACCTAAAAACCTCTGCCAAATCAAACGTGCGAATCAGATGATTCGCTGTGGCGACTCCCGAGTAAAAGGGAAAAAGCCGAAAGGAAGAGAGACAGTCGCTCACTGGTTGAGGGGATGTTCTACTGGGGGGGCACAGAAAATAATTGAGCAGCACGGGTGTAGTACAGTACGAAAGCAATGATCTACTTCAGACTCAGTGAATATTCTACTCAGCATTCTGTCTCAGAGGGTATCCAGAAATATCCATCTCATCTTCAGCGATTAATTATTCCATCTATATCAATATCTGGAAATATTCAAAGTTGTGAAAGTGTCTGTTATTTAACTCGGTGCTAAAATATGTTTTTCTTGTTGTTTTTCTTTTTGTTGTTGCATTTAATGCCCATTTGACTTTTCTTTTTATTGTATTTTCGTAAACAAATTTTACGGTCCAGTTCAATTCAGTTCAATTTAAAATTTAATTTGTTGCAAAGCATCTTCAGAATATTGATGTTCGTGTTATAGTTAAACAGAACATTAAACAGAACCATTTTTAAGGTGATGTTCTGACGAGACTTCT
>CM045744.1:25033975-25053975 GCA_024760905.1 Plotosus lineatus | reverse complement strand
GAATAGGTGGAAAAGTTATGGAAAATGTCACAAAAACAAGGCCAATTATGCAAAAATAAACAAAAACAAAAACAAAACAAAAAAAAACAACCCAAAATCTTACATCAAAACTGGATACATTGTTGCATCTGTGTGTGCGTGCATGCGCACACGTATATATGTATGTCTTCTTCTCGCCTACGAAGGCGTTAGGTTCAGGACGGCCATTCTTAGATGAATTTGTTTGTAAGTCGTTACAGGGCATTCTTTAGAGGGGAATGTATGTTTAAACCTTGTATAAGTAATCTATACGAGTTTATACTGTACACAATCTCTCTCTCTCTCTCTCTCTCTCTCTCTCTCTCTCTCTCTCTCTCTCTCTCTCTCTGCCCATAATCATCTGTACATTATCAATATGTCCTGTGTTTAAACTCCTGGTTCCTCTCAAGCACAGTACAGCGGATCTGATCAGATTTAGAGAGTTTCACTCTTATCCAGTTCATTATAATACTGGAGTCAATTTGTTTCTTCTTTGAAACTTTTGGCAGAAGTTCAGAAATTTGTCGGTTCTGCTTCTCTTCCCGTAAAGCACTTGTCAGCCACGCCTCTCTGTCGGAGCCTAGTATTAAATGTACCTCAGGATAATGTTTAATCATATCCCATACTTATATTTATGATATACCGCACTATAAATTTTATTCCATTTCTATTTCCACTTGTTCCTCAATTTCATTTCACTCTAACTTTCGACCTCGGTCTCCGGATGTTTGTGAAACGAATGTTGGTAAGTTGGGGAGTGTCTGTATTTATATTTCATTTACATCTTATGTTTTTTTTTAATGTTTAATTGATATTATAAGCATTTCTAGCATTGAATGTGTATTTATTGAATTGTATACACATATACTAGTCATTTACATATATGGCAGTCGGAGGGGTGGGGTGGGGGGTGATCCTACTTCGTGATTTCGATGGTCGCGTGGGGATCTTGGTCCCAATTAACCACGGAAAGTGAGGGATCCCTGTGCTTCTTAAATCAAAACGGTTGACAAACACGCATATGTTTCTCACGGTCGTCGCGGTCACACTTGTGAACCCAAAAAAACCTGGTTTTAGTTTTCTTTTCTTGTGTTTCCGCATAACATGTGCAGTAAAACCTTGAATAAGTTTAAACACACACGGTTATGTTCTGAAGTAGTGTATGCTAAAACAATTATGTGCCTCAGGTTGGGTGGAGGCCTCTGAATTGAACCAAATAATAGTTAAATTAAACGCTATTTTGTAGCAAATTGTTCAAACAAATCCGATGAAACAGTTGAGAATAAAGTGGAATTGAAGACCGGTACTGTAATGTAGTGGTTAACACTCCTGAATCATCGCAAGAAAGTACGCATCCTGGGCTCGGATGTTTCTGTGTAGAGATGCATGTTTTCAGTGTGCTTGTGTGGGTTTCCTCTGGGTCCTCCAGTTTCCTTCCACAGTCCAATGTACATCAGGCTAATTAGCTGTTTCAAATCGCTCTAGGTGTGAATCACTCTCGCGAGCTCTTTACAATGCACCAATATTCTTCTTGCTTAGGAAATACACAGCGGCTAACATGTTGATAGAGATCCCTCGTCCTCTCCTCTCATCAGGAGATGCTTGGCTCCGTGTAGTGATGCAGACCAAAGTGCTCTCAGAGCAGCTCAGAACATGAGAAACAATCAGCTTCGAATAGCTAGCAGCTCTCTCTCTCACTCTCTCTCTCTCTCTCACACCCTCTCTGTCTCTCTCTCACTCTCTCTCTCTCTCTCTCTCTCTCTCTCTCTCTCTCTCTCTCTCTCTCATGCACTCTCTGTCTCTCTTTCTCTCTCTCACTCTCTCTCTCTCTCTCTCACACACTCTCTTTCTGTCTCTCTCGCTATTTCTCTCTCTCGCTGTCTCTCTCTCACGCACTCTCTCTTTCTCTCTCTCTCTCTCTCTCTCTCTCTCTCTCTCTCTCTCTCTCTCTCTCTCTCTCTCTCTAACACTCTGTCTTTATTCCTCTTTCTCTATTTGTCTCTCTCTCCCTTTTCCATCTTCCCCTCTGTTTTCTTTCTCTCTGTCTCCCCTTTTCCCTCCCCTTCTTATTCTCTGTCTTTTCTCCCTCTCCTTATCGTCTTCTCTTTGCGATAAAGCACAGAACCCAGGGAGAACACTGAGACTGTGCTAGCATGCTTTATTGAGTCGATGCTTACAGTATATCTGCCCCTGTGGCAAAGTCATGTTGCTTTTTTGAATCCGACACAGAGGCTTGACATAAGCACTGTAATGCTGTTATGCATGGATTGTACTTGTCCTTCCGAGACGGGATTTTGTAATTTAGTAGCACTGTTTTACTCAATGCTGCAAACTTAATGACTGTATGATAATACAAGTGAAACCATCTTTCCTTTTTATTATCATATCTCGGTGGTGCAACGGGGGTTGGGTCTGTTCACGAAATGAAAGACTTAAAGAAATTAAATGAAAGTGACAACAGAGATGTAGAAAACTGCACTCGGGTGTGCTTCAGTCCACGCCAAGATGAAAGACTTCTCTTCTCTTTCCTCGGTCCTTTTAAACAGTTTTTTTTTTTTTTCTGTTTCCCAGTACAAATAAAAATTACAGATCTATGGATCCAACGTAATTATTTAAACATGTTTATTTTCCTCGGTGAAGAACTGGGAGTGAAGAAGTTGTGCTTTCAGATGTAAATATACCCTTTAAATCGTGATTTACAATAAAAAAAAATAAACAAACTAGAGGGGCACTCATAGAGAGCAAGGCAGCTGCACTGTGCAGCATGAATAATGTAGGAAATAGACCAGCATGGGTACTGCGTTTAATTACACATATGTTTATCGCTTACCTTACAATATGGCTATAACCACATTAACAACAACAATAAATAAATAAATAAACAAACCTCTTGTTTTTAAGGATTTACAAGGTAAATCCTTGAAAGGTCAATCTAAGGTCAAAGGTAGCTCAAATCCGTATTTGAAAGCCCATATGATTTCCTATTGTGTCCAGTTGTAACGATATGGGCTGTGCGATGGCATGGCGAACTGTCCAGGTTATACATCGCCCTCACCCAGTGTCAGCTTCTGTGTGAGGATTAATAAATGAATTAATGAGTAAACGGCATGTCTGGCAGCACTCGTATCGAACAACCACATTCATACCTTAGAGTAGCCGGCTGTCCAACTGTGCATGTTTTTGGAATTGTTGGATGAAACCGGGGAAGCCAGAAGAAACCCACACAAGTACGCGGAGAGCACACAAATCCCGCACCTGATTTTCATTTCCCATTAATGTGCTATAGTAATGTGCTATAGTATCCGAACGTGTTTATCGGCACTTTCTTTGATAAGCGAAGTTATAAGTGCTCTTTCTCCAAAATGTGGTAACGTTCACCTTTGATCTGAACATTCCAAGATGTAATCATCTCTGGGACTCAGGTAGGATTAGTGTCCCCAACAGGTTTGATGAGAATTCATGGGTGTGATCAGGATTTCGTTCACAGACAAACAAACAAATGCCAATAACAACAATTCATCTTCTTCATCTTCAGCTGAATCTGGGGTCGGGTTGCCGGGGCACCAGCCTAAAGCAGTGAAGTCCGGACGTCTTTCTCCCAGACCAACCAAGAGACATAGTCCCGTGTTCTAAGTTGACCCTGGGGGCTCTTCCTGGTTGGACATGGCCGAAACTCCACACCAGGGAGTCGTTCGGGAGGCATTCTAATCAGATGCCCGAGCCACCTAAACTGGCTCCTCTCAACGCGGAGGAGCAGCGGTTCTACTCTGAGCTCCTCCCAGATGACACCCTATCTCTAACGGAGAGATCTGCCACTCTGCAAAGAAAGCTCATTCCTCCGCTTGTATTTGTGATCTTGTTCTTTCGGTTACTACCCAGTGCTCGTGGCCATAGATGAGGGTTGGAACATAAATCAACTGGTAAATTGAGAGCTTTGCCTTTCGGATCAGCTCCCTCTTATCCACAACGGACCAGTACATGCTGCTTTACAGCAGAGACTGCACCAATCTGCCTGTCAATTTATTCTATCCTAGACTAGATGATCATGAACAAGACACATAAACTCCTCCACTTGGGGCAGGACCACATTGCAGACCTGGATGCATTCCAGCCTTTTCCAGCTGAGAACCATGGCTTTGGACTTGGAGGTGTAGATTCTGATCCGGGCCACTTCACACTCAGCTGTGACTCACTCCAGTGAGAACTGGAGCTTCCAGCATAATGAAGAGGAGACAAGATCCTATGGCCATCAAACCAGAACCCCTCAAAACCTTGACCTAGAAATTATATCCATAAATATTATGAACAGAACCACTGACCAAGGACGGCCTTGGCAGAGTCCAACTCCCAGAGGAAACAAATTTGACATGTTGTTACCAAAGCGCTCCAAGCTCTGGCTCCGGCGATACAGAGACAGAATGCAACACAGCAACAGGCCCGGTACACCATACTCCTGCAGCTCACCACACAAGATCTGGATCATGATGATGAACTTGGTGATACGCGATGTACCAGGTTGGCTGGATAAGAATTGACACATATGCTAGTTTGTTGGGGCATTAAAAAACAAAAGTATTCGGAGAGTCCAAACCTTCACCTAAATGAAAAAAGCAAAATGCACTGCACTTCCTGCTGGGGCTGCTCTAAGACCACACTTCACCAAAGACTTCCCATCTCAGATTGTTAAAGAAGCCTTTAAAAAAAATTCTGGATATAGAATTTGATCCAGTTCATGTCCAGAACCTAACAGAGTCTTTCTTGTTTAAAGGACCATCTCTGTTATCCCACACATGACTTTTTGCATACCGCTGTTACCAAACACACAAAGAAAAAAAAATCAACAAGAGGTAAATCATAAAAAATAATTTTACAAAAGAGTCATGAAAACAGAACTCAGAGAGAGCAAACATCGACAATCTGCAAACTTAAAGTACGCAGCACTCCCTGCTCGGCCTGCTGTAAACTCATCTCTGAAGTCAAACGCTGTCTTAATTGTCCAAAACCTGACCTGATAGAAGCTTCATGAAAAGCTACACATAGCTTTTGCATATTCCTAACAAACAAACAAAGAGAAACTAATGGATAGAAAATCCCAAAACACAAATTGCGTGTTCGCCTCACAGAAAGAAGTTCTGGATTTGATTCCTGAGTTGGGACTTTTCGGTGTGGAGTTTGCATGTTCTCCCCGTGCTTGTGTGGATCTCTTCCATGTCCTCCAGTTTCCTTCCACAGTCCAATGATATGCACAGAAACTGATTCCAAATCATCTCTCAGCCTGTGTGTGTGTGCTTGTGTGTGTGTGTGTGTGTGTGTTTTTCCGATGGCCTGTTCTTCTGTTCAGGGTGTACCCTGCTCTCGGCTGAGATTTGTTCCAGCCTTACCATGACCCTAATTAGGATTTAGCATCTTAAAAAGAGAATGAAATATTATTATTATTATTATTATTATTATTATTATTATTATTATTATTATTATTAATATTATTATAATACACTTACTTGACTAGTCAAATAAAGAATGACAAGCTAAATAAACAAATAAAAAAATCACTTCAAATTCTGTTTGTGTTCTATTGATCTCAGTACGAACCAATTTAATGACTTTTAGTTGAAAGTTGCGTTGATGCTCTCGTGTATTTGACTTGAACTGACCACCTTTTTTTCGGCAAGATTGAGATCAAACTCCAGCCTCGGCCAGTTGACAGATAGTCAACAAAATGCATCTGGATTTCTTGATAAATGACTCCCACTCCTCTGCCATCCCATATGCTCGCTTTGTTTTTCGGAGTGAAACTTTTGGCGTCACTTCAACCTTCGCCGTCTGGCGCAGAAACATCAAAGCTGACTGCAAAGTTGCTGATGTGAAAAAGCCAAACTTTAATTGCTTTTTAATACCTTTAAAATGAAACCAGGAGCTGTCATTACTTACTGTCTTTACACCATACACTCCCAAAAGTAGTTGGATTATAAAGTGCCCAGATTTATAAAAGGGGTGAGTGGTAAGGGGGTGAGGTTAAGGTTTAAAACTCAGAATTGTGTCCACTCGGTGTCAAATAGCCGCCAGGTAAACACGATTTCCAATATGAATATGGGAAATCTATTATTTATGATTTATTTTTCCCTCTTGGGCCTAATTTACATCCCGTAAAAGAATGTAATATGTATCCAGACACCTTCTCTGAATAATGATCTAAATAATCAGCTCTTGCCTTGTGTGTACACCTGGTTTGTATTTACATATACATTTTTGTAAATTGTGTCCAATTAAATGGGGATTCAACCGTATATCCTGGCAATGTAATGAATAAATTAAAGAATGAAAGATGAAATATTGATGCATTATATTATTAATGCCCTGGTTAGCAATTCTATTGCTAATTTTCTGGAGGTTTTTCCTGTGAGAACTCTGTACTTGTTTGAGTGGCATTGACAAAAAATATATATTTTCAGAAAAGTGTGCTTAATTGGGGGTGAATTTCTCCATACTATAACTATAACTGACACCCTGTAAAAACCAGGCCAGTCTTCTGTCTTTCTATTTGCACTGAAACCTCGAAAGATTTATTATAGAAATCATGTTTTTACTTTTTCAACACATCTTAACCTTTCTTTTAAGTCTTTAACTTTCTTTAACTTTCTTTAACTTTTAAGTCACACATGAATTCATGGAAACAGGTGAAGATCTTAACTAAACCAATCCTCGCATATATATATATATATTTATATATATATATATATATATATATATATATATATATATATATATATATATATTTAGTCCTTCTAAATAAATTAGCATATTGTGATAAAGTTCATTATTTTCTGTAATGTACTGATAAAAATTAAACTTTCATATATTTTTCATTATATGCACCCCAACTGAAATATTTCAGGTCTTATATTGTTTTAATACTGATGATTTTGGCATACAGCTCATGAAAACCCAAAATTCCTATCTCAAAAAATTAGCATATTTCATCCGACCAATAAAAAAAGTGTTTTTAATACAAAACAGTCAACCTTCAGATAATTATGTTCAGTTATGCACTCATTACTTGGTCGGGAATCCTTTTGCAGAAATGACTGCTTCAATGGAGGCAATCAGCCTGTGACACTGCTGAGGTGTTATGGCAGCCCAGGATGCTTCGATGGCGGCCTTAAGCTCATCCACAGTGTTGGGTCTGGTGTCTCTCAACTTTCTCTTCACAATATCCCACAGATTCTCTATGGGGTTCAGGTCAGGAGAGTTGGCAGGCCAATTGAGCACAGTAATACCATGGTCAGTAAACCATTTAGCAGTAGTTTTGGCACTGTGAGCAGGTGCCAGGTCGTGCTGAAAAATGAAATCTTCATCTCCATAAAGCTTTTCAGCAGATGGAAGCATGAAGTGCTCCAAAATCTCCTGATAGCTAGCTGCATTGACCCCGCCCTTGATAAAACACAGTGGACCAACACCAGCAGCTGACATGGCACCCCAGACCATCACTGACTGTGGGGACTTGACACTGGACTTCAGGCATTTCCTTCTCCCCAGTCTTCCTCCAGACTCTGGCACCTTGATTCAGATCCAGATGATTAGGTTAATAGCTCGTTTAGACTACCTTTTCATGATATGCTAATTTTTTGAGATAGGAATTTTGGGTTTTCATGAGCTGTATGCCAAAATCAACAGTATTAAAACAATAAAAGACAATAAAAGACCTGAAATATTTCAGTTGAGGTGCAATGAATCTAAAATATATGAAAGTTTAATTTTTATCAGTACATTACAGAAAATAATGAACTTTATCACAACATGCATTTTTTTGTGAAGGACTATATATATATATATATATATATATATATATATATATATATATATATATATATATATATATATATATATATATATATATATATATATATATATATATATATATATATATATATATATATATATATATATATATGTCGAGCCGGTGGTGTAGTGGTTAGAGTGTTGGGCTCATGATCGGGAGGTTGTGAGTTCAAATCCCACTGAGACCCTCACTGTGCTAAGACCCCTGGGCAAGGTCTCAACCACAAGTGTGCCTCTGTTCACCCAGCAGTAAATGGGTACAAGTAAAAATATACTGGGAAGGTAACCTGCGATGGACTAGCGTCCCATCCAGGAGGAGTTGCACTCCTGATTGCTTCACGCTACGGAAACCGGGGATAAGCACTGACCTGATGAGACGCTAGGCTCGGGTGTAAAAACCGAAACAGTTAATCAATCAAATATATATATATATATATATATATATATATATATATATATATACACACACACACACACACACAAACCTTCAACAATTAAAAAAGTACTAATTTATAAATCAAGAAATATGCAGCAGTTTAATTCCATTCCATTTTCCAGTCCAATCATTTTATGAAGCACTTAATCCTATTTAGGGTCATGGGGCGGCTGGTGCCCATCTCGGCCAACTCTGAGTGAGGGCAGACTACACCCTGGACAGCTTGCCAGGCCATCGCAGGGCAGAAACACACTGATGGTTATGCAGCTACTCTTGTCAAAAGTCCGCAACGGTTATTTCACATGAACCTCACACCATAGACAGTGAGAGACATGGCCGACTTTTGATAACCCAGTTAGCTGCACTGGGGGGATAGTTACAACCTGTTGAGAGTGGGGCTTGAACCCCCAACCTTGGGATCAGCGATCCAGCACCTTTTATCACCAGACCATCACTGCCCTGATGTAGAAATTTGTATATTAAAATAAGTTAAGACACCCCTTCCCACACATAATCACATTCACTACTTGGTACTTGCATTGACAAGGGGTGTGTTCGTTTAATCACTGCATTTCCTTCAAGGTTTAATCCCACAGCTGTTCACAAGTCCTCCCATAACTAAGAGGGGTGTATTATTAAACCCTATAGCACTGATGATGTAAACGTGCTCAGACATCGCCTTGGCCCAATTTTCATCACTGCGCTTCTAATGTTTATGTGTCATGTAGAAAACCAGTTGTTATCTCTGCTTAATGGTTTCAGAAGGTGCTGGAAACTATATGAACACCTCTTCCCTACAGCTTACCATCAATAAAATCTTTGATTACAGAACAGAACAGACATCAAACTTAATCAACATCACAACATTCATTACTATCCAGAGATGCAGAGTTGGGTTCATTTTTCAAATTGTTTCTGCGAAAAATTAACCACTCCATACAGTCCGGAAACATCCTGAAAATTTCCAATAGGGTAAAGATCAGGATTCCTAGGTGCCAATACATATGTGAAAATGATTTGTCATGCTGCCTGAACCACTCTTTCATTATCTGACAGCCAATTTTATAGCTGTGCCTACTCTGGGAAGGAGTCCATATATGGTATAACCCAGTGGCGGGTAATCAGGGCCAGTAAAACCTTCTCTGCTGGCCTAAACATTAACGGGAGCATTGATGTACATTTTTCACTTAAATTATACTATGTGATCCCATCAGTCTATTCTCTTCATGCTGTAGCGTGTCTCTTGGCTACACTGCTTCCAGTGTGTCTGTAGATTTTTTTTTTGTTTCATCCAATCAAATTTCAGTTTGTTTGTGCTGCCATATCAATCAAATCTAGTCTAAGCCCAGGGCCTTCGTAATCAGCAGTGCTGGCTGATGTCCCTTAAATTATATTCACAATGGGGTTGTTTCTTTAACCAATCAGATTTCAGATTCGCCTCACAGGGCCAGCTAGCGGGCCTACGATGATGTCAGCATTTTTCTATCTTTTGATTGGTTGGTCACAACAAAATAGTCTGTATCGACCTGCATAAGATACATTTGAGTTAAAATTTTTTCACACCCGCAGTGTCTGACAAATGTCATACCTGTGGTTCAGGCAAAAAAACAGACAGGATGGGCAAACAAACTGAAAATTATTTACTGACACAGGGAAGGCAGAGTGGTACCTGGTGGTAAGGTGCTGGATTACTGATCCCATGGTTGGGGGTTTACCAACCAAACTGTCAACGGTTGTCACTGCAGTCCCCATCAGTGCAGCTAGTTGGGTTATCAAAGGCCAGCCATATCTCTCACCGTCTGTGGTGAGAGGCTGTAAAAGAACCATTGCTGGCTTTGGTATAGAGTAGCTGCATAAACTGACAAGCTGTTCAGGGTGTGCCGTCGGTTGAGATGGGCTCCAGCCTCCACGCCACCCTAATTAGGATTAAGAGGTTCAGAAAATGAATAGATCTTGATGCATGGAAATATAAAATTAGGAGACCCTTTAAGCATTATAAATAGGACAGCAGACCAATAACACTAATATCCCACCATCCTGCACAGACACAATCAAGTCAAGGATGCAACACAGTTCAGGAGCGTCAACATACTGTCCGGTGGATCGGTTTTTAAATGGAGATGAAGCAGGGATTAAATCCCCACTGGAGAAGCTTTCAGTGAACCTTCAAAAAGCACTGTGGAGAACCATTTATCCAAGTTGTCAATGAAGTTTCAACTGAACGTGTCATCTGTTTCTGGGGTGATGTAGCAGAGTCTGAGTAGCTGTTAGATCCACAATCCATCCATCTGTTTAATGGGAGTTTCTATTCAATTAAATATTTATAATAATTTAGTACAATAATTCCATGTTCTGCTTTAGAACTTGTGTATATATAGCTTTAAATTCAGATCCACAATGTGGGCCCAGTGGCACAGTGGTAAGCATGTCTGCCTCACAACAAGCTGGTCCTGGGTTAGAGTCCCAGGCTCCGGTGTTTTTGTGTGGAGTTTACATGCTCTTCTTGTGTTGTGTGGGTTTCATCTGGGTCCTGTGGTTTCCTTTCACAGGAAAAAGACATGCGCATTAGGCTGATTGGCTGTTCCGAATTGAGTGCGAGTGGTTTTATATGGGTTGGGTTCCAATGGTCTGACGAGCTGTTCAGGGTGTACTCTGCTATTGCTCGGTGCTCTCTCTCTCTCTCTCTCTCTCTCTATATATATATATATATATATATATATATATATATATATACTATGTATTTAAATATATGAATATGTTGATTAACTGCCTATCACAGAATTAACAAATAACTAGATATACACTCAGTTACTCACATATAGACTGATAATTTGAAAACAAATTGCCTATTTTTGAATATAGTAATGGAAATTTAAGAAATTTTGCACTCTTTCTGAATGATCGATTAATCGAAGAAATAATCGACCAATTCATCGATTATTAAAATAATCGTTAGTTGCAGCCCTACATGCAAACTCCACACAGAAACTCCCACTGTGAGCCTGAGACTCAAACCCAGGACCTTGTTGCTGTGAGACAGATGTGGTAATCACTGCACCACTGTACCGCCATATATTATACAGTTTCTTGAATTTGTTTTTTTTACCTGGACTGTACACAACACATGGCCAGCTTTGTCCTGGACAACAAAGTTATGAAAATGTCTGTCATGCTGTCTCTGGGGATGCGAGTCACTCGCTTTAGGCATTGCTTCTTTGGAATAATTTGATCCTGCGCTACGATACAGTCTTTGAAATTCGACCACACCACACTGACTGCAGTTCTACCTCACTGAGCATCAGATCTGCATATCGCAGCAAATGCACCTTTACACCTCAGATTAACATCCATATTCATACCATACACACCTACAGACCTGGGAGTTTTTAACACAGACAGGTTTCAATATGCAGATGGCAGCACTAGACGTGGTCGGGAAGAGTGATGAATGCTCTTGCATATGGAGAGGAAGGGGACAGCCGCCAAAAAGATTCTGACACTGATAAAAATCCGCACTGTGAAAATGAACACCTGCTGTTTTGAAGCTACTCTTGTGCAAGACGCAGTTTCAGCCTTGTGTTAGTTTCGCAAGTTAACTTCTATTTTATTCTTTTATTTACGTAAAAATACCTCAGCTTGGGGGTTGGACTACTGAAATAAATACCAAATGACATCTATCCATCTATCCATCCATCCATCCATCCATCCATCCATCCATCCATCCATCCATCCATCCATCCATCCATCTACCAGCTTCCATCTCTGCACACCCTTCTTCCATTCATCCATCAAGATACAATTCAGTCACTGCACTGATCCATATATTAAAGAGGTTCATCAATAATCCATACATTCTTCTTCATCACTGCATCTTCAATAGCTTCATCTACTCATCCATTCATCACTGTACATAATCCATCTTCATTTGCCCATCCTTCCAGGGATTTTTCCATCTAACATTCTCTCAATCCATTCTTCCATCCATCCGGCCATCCATCCATCTCTTCACAAAATATAATTTCATCCATCCTTCCATCCATCCATTTCACTGATGCATCTATTAATTAGCTCTGACCACTTTTTCCTTAATTCACTCATTTTCATCAGTTATGTTTTATTGATCTTCCTCCATCTGCCCATCCATGTGTCCGTCCATCTTATCCATTCATCTTACCATCCCAAGCATTCATCAGTCCCTTTTTATCTGTGTTCTATGTTCATTTGTCCATCCTTACAGTAAGTGTAACATAATTTTGTCCATCCATCCATCATCATCCAGAAACTGAGATTCTCTTCCATCAACCCATCATTTAGATATTAATAAATTAATTGTTCAGATGAATTTAAAGCATGGTTTATCCTAATCTATTCAGGAAGTTCTCCTCCTATCCATGTATTCATCCATCCAGCCAACCAACCAACTAGATACCTAGTTGCATAGACCATCCTTTCATCTGTCTTTGTTAACATGTCTAAAAACAGACGTTCATCCGTCCATCCGTCAGTCAGTATATCCACATTCAGCTCGAAATCCACTCATATTCCATCTCACATTTATTCAGTTAGATAACCACTTCAACATCCACTTTAACCGCATTTCCACTTTTCTGTTATACACTCAGTGGCTACATGCTATGCTGAGACCCTCAGTTCCCTCCACAGTCTTTAATTAATAGTGTGCTGCTGCTGCTGCTTATCCTGAAGTGAGCACCAGTTATGATTAAAGCTATTCGAGTAAGTCTAAGAGCCTGGCTGGTTACCGAAGTCTGGCGGTGTGAAGAGCGCAAGAGGGAATATGTTATTATTTTGCTCACTGAACTGTAGCATGGCCGAGGGCTCTTCTAGTGCACTTTAGTGAGCATGAAACACAGGGGTACACGTATGCACTTATGCATGGTGAACACACACACACACACACACACACACACACACACACACACACACACACACACACACACACACACATACGACTAGACTAGACTACACAGATGATTTAATGGGTAACATCTGTGCATGAGAAGAGAGAAATTAATGAGAAAATCTGTATCTATCTGAAACCACACATTTATATTCACTTAATTGCTTGCAAATGAAATCCCTCTTCTCTTCTCTCCTCACTTCTCTCTGAATCTCTCTCCATCTCTCACTTTATGTGCCATTTCATCATTTTGCATGATTACACCTAGAGGAGTCTTTATTCGGTACGCTGTACTTAACACTCCACCATCTCCATCTTTTTATTCAAACAAGTTTTCAACACAACAAGCTTCCCATAATACTTCTTTACATATAGACAGTGTGTACAGTGTATATCATATATAATTACTGTAGATATACATAAATATGTGTGTGTAATTTATATCTCTAAACCAATTGCTTGAGGGCTATGCTATATAGTAGTATATATGAGCTGTATGCCAAAATCATCAGTATTAAAACAATAAAAGACCTGAAATATTTCAGTTGGTGTGCAATGAATCTAAAACATTAGCATATTGTGATACAGTTCATTATTTTCTGTAATGTACTGATAAAAATTAAAATTTCATATATTTTAGATTCATTGCACACAACTGAAATATTTCAGGTCTTTTATTGTTTTAATTCTGATGATTTTGGCATACAGCTCATGAAAACCCAAAATTCCTATCTCAAAAAATTAGCATATCATGAAAAGGCACTCTAAACGAGCTATTAACCTAATCATCTGAATCAACCAATTAACTCTAAACACCTGCAAAAGATTCCTGAGGCTTTTAAAAACTCCCAGCCTGGTTCATTACTCAAAACCGCAATCATGGGTAGGACTGCGACCTGACTGCTGTCCAGAAGGCCATCATTGACACCCTCTAGCAAGAGGGTAAGACACAGAAAGAAATCTCTGAGCGAATAGGCTGTTCCCAGAGTGCTGTATCAAGGCACCTCAGTGGGACGTCTGTGGGAAGGAAAAAGTGTGGCAGAAAACGCTGCACAACCAGAAGAGGTGACCGGACCCTGAGGAAGATTGTGGAGAAGGGCCGATTCCAGACCTTGGGGGACCCGTGGAAGCAGTGGACTGAGTCTGGAGTAGAAACATCCAGAGCCACCATGCACAAGCCACTTTTGAACCAGAAACAGTGGCAGAAGCGGCTGACCTGGGCTACAGAGAAGCAGCACTGGACTGTTGCTCAGTGGTCCAAAGTACTTTTTTCGGATGAAAGCAAATTTTGCATGTCATTCGGAAATCAAGGTGCCAGAGTCTGGAGGAAGACTGGGGAGAAGGAAATGCCAAAATGCCTGAAGTCCAGTGTCAAGTAGCCACAGTCAGTGATGGTCTGGGGTGCCATGTCAGCTGCTGGTATTGGTCCACTGTGTTTTATCAAGGGCGGGGTCAATGCAGCTAGCTATCAGGAGATTTTGGAGCACTTCATGCTTCCATCTGCTGAAAAGCTTTATGGAGATAAAGATTTCATTTTTCAGCACGACCTGGCACCTGCTCACAGTGCCAAAACCACTGCTAAATGGGTTACTGACCATGGTATTACTGTGCTCAATTGGCCTGCCAACTCTCCTGAGCTGAAGCCCATAGAGAATCTGTGGGATATTGTGAAGAGAAAGTTGAGACACCAGACCCAACACTGTGGATGAGCTTAAGGCCGCTATCGAAGCATCCTGGGCCTCCGTAACACCTCAGCAGTGCCACAGGCTGATTGCCTCCATGCCACACCGCATTGAAGCAGTCATTTCTGCAAAAGGATTCCCGACCAAGTATTGAGTGCAGAACTGAACATTATTATTTGAAGGTTGACTTTTTTGTATTAAAAATACTTTTTTTATTGGTCGGATGAAATATGCTAATTTTTTGAGATAGGAATTTTGGGTTTTCATGAGCTGTATGCCAAAATCATCAGTATTAAAACAATAAAAGACCTGAAATATTTCAGTTGGTGTGCAATGAATCTAAAATATATGAAAGTTTAATTTTTATCAGTACATTACAGAAAATAATGAACTTTATCACAATATGCTAATTTTTTGAGAAGGGCCTGTATATTCAATGCTTCATTTTCTAAGTCACTCAATTCTACTTAGGGACACGGGGAGGCTGCCGCCCATCTCAGCCAATTTTGGACAAGGGCAAGGTATGGTACACCCTGGACAGCTTGCCAGACCATTGGGGGTGTGGGGGGGGTGGTTCACACTCACACAACCATTCACTCTCACTCCTAGGGGTGATTTGGAACAGCAAATTGATAATTATGGCACTGTGCATGTGTGGACTGAGGCAAGAAACTGGACTACGCCGAGGAAACTCGTGCAAGCATGAGGAGCACATGCAAACTCCACACAGAAACGCCCAAGCTGTCAATCGAACCCAGGCCTTCTTGCTGTGAGGCAGACGTTCTAACCACTGTGCCATCATTCCGGCCTATATGTATATACAGGGATCCACCGCTACTTCGTGTTTCAATTCATGCGGCTTCAGTGAATTACGTTTTTTTTTTTTTTTTTAAATATTCATTGAGATTATGCAAAAAAAAAAAAAAAAAAAAACCCTAAACAAAAACAAAAAACTAACCTAAAACATGCCATCAAAACTACTTAGAATTTTATTTTTATATGAGGTGCGCATCTGTGTGTGCGCACGCACATGTCTGTATATGTGTGTATTTATATTTAATTTCCACCTTATGCATTATTTTTGAATGTTTAATTGTTATTATATTTATTTCATTGAATATGTATTTACAGGGATCCCACACTTTCCGTGGTTAATTGGGACTGAGATCCCCAGGTGATCATCGAAATCCGCCAAATCGGATCACACCTCCCACCCCCACAGCCCGACTGACGAATAAGTACATGTATATGTGTATATAATATTGATAAATACATAGTCAATGTTATCAATGCTTATAATAACAATTAAACATTGAAAAAATAACATAAGATGTAAATAAAATATAAATACAGCCGTTCCCCAACTTCCTAACATTCATTTTGCAAACATCCGGAGATACCAACATGTCCAAGGTTGAAAGTGAAAGTGAAATGAAACTGAAGAACAAGTAGAAATAGAAATGGAATAAAATCTACAGAATGATAGATCATAAATATAAGAATGAAATATGATTAAACATTATCCTGAGGTATACTTAATACTAGGCTCTGGCAGAGGGGGGCGTGGCGGGAAGAGAAGCAAAATGATACTTTTCTGCACTCATGCCGAAAGTTTCAAAGAAGAAACAAATTGACTCCAGTATTATAATGAACTGGATTATAATGATGGGTCATAATGATATTGATAATGTATGATTATGTAGAGAGAGAGAGGGGCAGTGGTGGTCTCGTGGTATAGGGCGCTGGATCGCTGATCCAAAGGTTGGGGGTTCAAGTCCCACTCTCCACAAGGTGGCCACTGTCCCACCCAGTGCAGCTAATTGGGTTATCAAAGGCGGGCCATGTCTCTCACAGGAAGACAGACAGACAAATATGTAGAGCGAGAGAGAGAGAGAGAGATTGTATACGGTACAAACTCGTATAGATTACTTATACAAGGTTTAAACACAAGTTCCCCTCGAAAGAATGCCCTGTAATGGCTTACAAACAAATTAATCTAAGAACGGCCGTCCTGAACCTAACTCGTTCGTAATCTGGGGAGCACCTGTACACACACATACAGATGATATGCATGAAAAGAAGACGCACACATACATATGCGCGTAAATGCGGGCAGATGTGCTTGCACACACAGATGCAACAATGTATCCAGTTTTGATGTGAGATTTTGGGTTGTTTTTTGTTTGTTTAGGGTTTTTTTTTCCGCATAATTGGCCTTATTTTTTAATTCGATGAATATTTATTTATTTTTATTTTTTTTTAAATGTGATGCACTGAAACGTGTTAATTGAAGTGTAAAGTAGCGAGGGATTCCTGTATACATGTACGTATACGTCAGTCAGAGGGGGTCGATCCTACTTCACGGAATTCGGCGGTCGCGGGGGGATCTCGGTCCCAATTATCCGCGGAAAGTGAGGGATCCCCGTATATATATTACATATGACGAAGTTATTGTGTGAATATAACAACTCTTGTTTATAGATATATTAGAAAGGATTTTGTAAAAAAAAAAAAATATTTATTCGTTTATTTTCTTTTCTCCCAAGCCATCATTTTGTGAAGATGTTTGAAATTACCACCTGTCCACACAACTTGACTGACGATGTTCACATACAAGACGTTTCTACAATCTCGATTTACATTTTTACGTTATATTTTTTTCCACAACACGTCACTCTGTTAAAATCTCCATGCACATGAATATGGAAACTTCCTGAATCGGCATATGAACAAAAGCAAATTTATGCTCATGCATGTCAATATGTCAGTGTGTTACAAGTGTCTACTGTTGGTTTGCAAAGTATTTAAATTATTTTAGTCTCAACAAAACGGGCGGCACGGTGGCGCAGCGGTTTGCATGTCGTTTCACAGAAAAAGCAGTTCCAAATTGCCCCAAGGTGTGAGTGTGGGTGTAAGTAGTTGTATGTGTCATGGCTTTGCGATGGACTTTTGACTGTGTTTTCAGGGTGTTCCCAGCTTTTGCCCAGAGTTGGTTGACATGGGCGCCAGCTTTCCCGCAACTGTAATTCGGATTAAGTGGCCTAGAAAACGAATAAGTCCCAGAAAAACTATTTAAAATCCCTTTTATTGACCATAGTAGAAGGCTTAGGGGGAGGTATGGGTGTGCGTTTGCCATTCTGTTGTTGACCTTCAGAATATCGGTTGGGTACCCATTCCTCACTATACTGAACATCATGCCTCAGATACTCTTTAAATCACTTAAAATTATCCAGCATAAGCTTCCTTTCATCAGAATAATGGTTGTTTTTTTAAATAGATTTTTAAACAAAGACTGAAACTGACAATTTCCCATATGCTGCTAATCCTCAGTTAATTGTTACACAGACACGATTATTCACACTCACACCAAGAACGAATCTGGAGCAGCCAGTTAGCTTAATGTGCACTTGAATTGAGCAACATAACTGGATTACCTGGAGGAAACCCATCCAAGCATATGGAAACATCATCAGAAACACTCGCGAGGCTCGAACCCAGAACCTTCTTGCTTTGAGGCAGACTATCACATATAAAATTAGTTCATGTAGAATAATACTAATGCAATGTTTAATAGGAACGTATCAGTCTATCCTTTTCTCATCTTCCCATTGTTGTTGGCAAACTGGGGTGGTGGCCCGATTTTTAAGAAGGGGGACCGGAGGGTGTGTTCCAATTATCGGGGAATTACACTCCTCAGCCTTCCTGGGACAGTCTATGCAGGGGTACTAGAGAGGAGGATCCGACCAATAGTCGAACCTCGGATTCAGGAGGAACAATGTGGTTTTCGTCCTGGCCGTAGCACTCTTGACCAACTCTATACGCTCCACAGGATTCTGGAGGGGGCATGGGAGTTTGCCCAATCTGTCCACATGTGCTTTGTGGATTTGGAGAAGGCTTTCGACCGTGTCCCTCGAACGATCTTGTAGGGCGTGCTCCAAGAGTACGGTGTTCCGGACCTGTTGCTACGAGCCATTCGGTCGCTGTATCACCGGAGCCAGAGTTTGGTCCTTATTGGCAATAACAGGTCAAATTCGTTTCCGGTGGGAGTTGGAGTCCACCAAGGCTGTCCTTTGTCACTGATTCTGTTCATAATTTTTATGGACAGAATTTCTAGGCGCAGTCAAGGTGTTGAGGGGTTCTGGTTTGGTGGCCATTGGATCTCGTCTCTGCTTTTTGCGGATGATGTTGTCCTTTTGGCTTCATCAAGTCGGGACCTCCATCTCTCATTGGAGCGATTCGCAGCCGAGTGCGAAGCAGCCGAGATGAGGATCAGTACCTCCAAGTCTGAGGCCATGGTTCTCAGTCGGACAAGGGTGGAATGCACCCTCCGGGTCGGGAATGAGGTCCTGCCCCAAGTGGAGGAGTTTAAGTATCTTGGGGTCTTGCTCACGAGTGAGGGAAGGATGGAGTGAGAGATCGACAGACTCTGCACTGCAGCCTCTGCTGTTAAGCGGTTCCTGTACCGGTCCGTCATGGTGAAGAAGGAGCTGAGGTGATGATGATGATGATGATGTATCAGTCTATCCTTTTCTCAACTCATCCATCCATCCATTCTTCAGTCCATCCTTCTGTCCATCCAGCCATCCAAATTCAGTTTTATCCGTCCCTCTTTCATCTGTTCCCTTCTGTTCTGACTTTAATCCATCCATCCACATATCCAACCATCAATTTCTCCAACCACTGTTTGCTTAATAGTAAGAATCCATCCATTTGTCCATCAGTACCTCTGTCCATCAACCATCTGTCTCTCCATCCATTTATTCACCCAACCATCCATCCTTTTATCCATCTCTCACTATATTGGTCTGTCTTCATCCAGTTCCATAAGACTTTTCTCATCTGCCCTCATTAATTCATCCAAAGTTTAACTATAATCCACTTATCCATTCTTCCATGCGTCCCCTCACCAAATATTCTCCATCTACCCATCCATCCATTCAGATTCATCTCAGTCATTGCATTGATTCTGTTCTTAAGTAGTTTTCAACAAGCCATCCATCCATCCATCCATCTAGACTCTTCCATCTGATTTCTTTAATATACTGTATATAACTCATCCATTTTCTGCAAATGCTTACTCCTAATTAGGGTCACGGGGAGGCTGGGAGGC
>CM045744.1:24951475-25026475 GCA_024760905.1 Plotosus lineatus | reverse complement strand
TCCTGACCTGAAGCCCATAAAGAATCTGTGGGATATTGTGAAGAGAAAGTTGAGAGACACCAGACCCAACACTGTGGATGAGCTTAAGGCCACTATCGAAGCATCCTGGGCCTCCATAACACCTCAGCAGTGCCACAGGCTGATTGCCTCCATGCCACGCTGCATTGAAGCAGTCATTTCTGCAAAAGGATTCCCGACCAAGTATTGAGTGCATAACTGAACATAATTATTTGATGGTCGACTTTTTTTGTCTTAAAAACATTTTTTTTATTGGTCGGATGAAATATGCTAATTTTTTTAGATAGGGATTTTTGGTTTTTCTTTACTTTTTTGCCAAAATGATCAATATTAAAACAATAAAAGGCTTGAACTACTTCAGTTGTGTGTAATGAATCTAAAATATATGAAAGTCTAATGCTTATCAGTACATTACAGAAAATAATGAACTTTTTCACAATATGCTAATTTTTTGAGAAGGACCAGTATATTCAATCTTTATTTTCTAAGTCATTAGCGACACAGGGAGGCTGCCGCCCATCTCTGCCAACTTTGGACAAGGACAGGGTTTTTTTTTTTGTTTTTTTTGTTTTTTTTTTCTGGTTCAAGCCCCACTATCACTGGGTTGTCACTGTCCCCCCCAGGGCAGTTACCTGGGTTATCAAAGGCCAGCCATGTCTGTCACTGTCTATGGTGTGAGGCTGTAAAAGAACTGTTGAAGACTTTTGTTAAGAGTAGCTGCATAGCTGTCAGCATGTTTCTGCCCTGCGATGGAAGAAGGGGAGGTCAGAGGCATGTCCGTAGGCAGATCGAGAAGAGGAAAAGCACGAGTCTAGGACTGAGAGTCGGGACTTTGAATGTTGGAACTATAGAAGGAAAAGCTAGAGAGCTGGCTGACATGATGCAGAGGAAGAAGGTGGACATACCGTGTGTTCAGGAGACCAGGTGGAAAGGTAGCAAAGCTAAAAGCTTAGGGGCAGGGTTTAAGCTGTTTTATCATGGTGTGGATGGGAAGAGAAACGGAGTAGGAGTCATCTTGAAGGAGGGGTTTGTCAGGAATGTTCTAGAAGTGAAAAGAGTGTCAGACAGAGTGATGAGTCTCAAGTTAGAAATTGAAGGTGTGATGTTCAATGTTGTTAGTGCTTATGCCCCACAGACAGGATGTGAGCTAAAAGAGAAGGAAAGATTCTGGAGTGACTTAGATGAAGTGATGCAGAGTATCCTCAGAGGTGAAAGAGTGGTCATTGGTGCAGACTTCAATTGGACATGTTGGTGCAGGCAACAGAGGGGACGAGGAAGTGATGGGCAGGTTTGGTGTCCAGGACAGGAACGCAGAAGGACAGATGTTAGTAGATTTTGCAAAAAGGATGGAAATGGCTGTGGTAAATACTTTCTTCAAGAAGAAACAGGAGCATAGGGTGACTTATAAAAGCGGAGGTAGGAGCACACAGGTAGACTACATCTTGTGTAGGCAATGTAATTTGAAGGAAATCAGTGACTGCAAAGTAGTAGTGGGTGAGAGTGTTGCCAAACAGCACAGGATGGTGGTATGCAGGATAATGCTGATGGTGAGGAAGGTGAAGAAGGCAAAAGCAGAGCAGAAAACAAAGTGGTGGAAGTTGAAAAAGGAAGAGGGTCGTGTTGTCTTCAAGGAGGAGTTGAAACAGGCTTTGGGTGGTCAGGAAATGCTTCCAGATGATTGGACAACCACAGCTAATGTGATCAGGGAGACAGGTAGGAGAGTACTTGGTGTGTCCTCTGGAAGGAAAGTAGATAAGGAAACTTGGTGGTGGAATGAGGAAGTGCAGGAGTGTGTACAAAGGAAGAGGTTAGCTAAGAAGTGGGGCATTGAGAGGACCAAAGAGAGTAAACAGGAATACAGGGAGACACAGTGTAAGGCGAAAGTAGCAGTAACTAAGGCCAAACAGAGGACGTATGATGACTTGTATGCTAGGTTGGACAGTAAGGAGGGAGAAAATGATCTATACAGGTTGGCACAGCAGAGAGCTAGAGATGGGAAGGACGTGCAGCAAGTTAGATTGATAAAGGACAGAGAGGGAAATGTATTGACTGATGACAAAAGTGTGCTGGGAAGATAGAAACAGTACTTTGAAGAGCTGATGAATGAGGAAAATGAGAGATAAAAAAGAGTAGAAGAGGTGACCATTGAGGAGCAGGAAGTAGCAAAGATTAATAAGGATGAAGTGAGGAGGGCACTGAAGAGGGTGAAAAATGGAAAGGCAGTTGGTCCTGATGATATACCTGTGGAGGTATGGAAGTGTCTAGGACAGGTAGCAGTAGATTTTCTGACAAGAACATTCAACAAGGTCTTTGAGAGTGAGCAGATGCTGGAGGAATGGAGGAGAAGTGTGCTGGTGCCCATTTTTAAGAACATGGGAGACGTGCAGAGTTGCGGCACCTACAGAGGGATAAAGTTGATGATCCATATGATGAAGTTATGGGAAAGAATAGTGGAAGCTAGACTAAGGGCAGAGGTCAGCATTTGTGAGCAACAGTTTGGTTTCATGCCAAGAAAGAGCACCACAGATGCAGTGTTTGCTTTGAGGATGTTAATAGAGAAGTACAGAGAAGGTCAGAGGGAACTGCACTGTGCCTTTGTGGATCTGGAAAAAGCATATGACAGGGTGCCAAGAGAGAACTGTGGTATTGCATGAGGAAGTCTGGAGTGGCAGAGAAGTATGTCAGAGTGGTGCAGGACATGTATGAAAGATGTAAGACAGTGGTGAGGTGTGTTGTCGGCGTGACCGACAAATTCAAGGTGGAGGTGGGACTGCATCAAGGATCAGCTCTGAGCCCCTTCTTCTTTGCAATGGTGATGGACAGGCTGACAGACGAGGTGAGACAAGAATCTCCATGGACTATGATGTTTGCAGATGACATTGTGATCTGTAGTGAGAGCAGAGAACAAGTGGAGGAAAATCTAGAGAGGTGGAGGTATGCCCTGGAAAGGAGAGGAATGAAGGTTAGCCTCAGAAAATCAGAATACATGTGTGTGAATGAGAAGGACCCAGGAGGAACGGTGATGTTACAGGGAGCAGAGATAAGGAAGGTGGAGGATTTTAAGTACTTAGGCTCAACAATCCAGAGCAATGGAGAGTGTGGAAAAGAGGTGAAGAAGCGTGTACAGGCAGGCTGGAATGGTTGGAGAAAAGTGTGATGTGCGATAGGAGAGTGTCAGCAAGAATGAAAGGAAAAGAGGTGAGACCAGCGATGTTGTATGGCCTAGAAACAGTGGCGCTGAGGAAAAGGCAGGAGGCAGAGCTGGAGGTAGCAGAGATGAAAATGCTGAGGTTCTCTCTGGGAGTAACGAGGATGGATAGGATCAGAAATGAGCACATCAGAGGGACAGCCCATGTAAGATGTTTTGGAGACAAAGTCAGAGAGGCTAGATTGAGATGGTTTGGACATGTACAGAGGAGGGATAGTGAGTATATTGGCAGTAGGACGCTGAGGTTGGAACTACCAGGCAGAAGGCTTCGAGGAAGACCAAAGAAGAGATTTATGGATGTGGTGAAGGAAGACATGAAGGTCATTGGAGTAAGAGAAGAAGATGCAGAGGACAGGGCGAGATGGAGGTGGAGGGTTTGCTGTGGTGACCCCTGAAGGCCAAAAGGAAAAGAAGAAGCCAAAAGGAAAAGAAGAAGAAGACGAAGAAGAAGATCATTTCATTTTAAATGGTGTTAATGATAACGCTGCATGCTGTAAGTGAAGTTATGTGAACTATCCAAAGATAGTGAACCAATCTCACCATACCATTTCCAGGTACAAATTACTAAACCTATTCATGTTCTGCCCACTTGCCTCTCAAGTCTCTCTGACCTATTATGGCCATTTCTTTTTACCTGCCAGTACATATTCCAGTCCTATAACACCAAGCAGTCTGAGCAGTTAAAGCTCTGAGACCTGTATAGCCAGCATATCTTTTCATTCTTTTTCTTTAGCCTTTCTCTCTTTTTCAGCCATGACTATTTTCTGTCTTTTCTTCATGCAGCATCACTGAGCTTCTGGGCACAGATTGCTTTGGCATCGTGTTCTTCTGGTTTAAAAGCTGTTTCTATGGAGTGTGCGGTTGGCAAGTCTTCAACACACACCGATAATGCACAAAATATTCTCAGAGAAGCTGATCACGAAACGTTTTCTTTGCGTCTAGTGTATGAAAGAAAAGACTTTCACAGTTGTGTGAGTGTGTGTGTGTGTGTGTGTGTGTGTGTGTGTGTGTGTGTGTGTGTGTGTGTGTGTGTGTGTGTGTGTGTGTATGTGTGTGTGTGTGTGTGTGTGTGTGTGTGTGTGTGTGTGTGTGTGTATGTGTGTGTGTGTGAGTGAAAAACCTCTGAAAACTTTGAAAACTGTCTCTGTGAGTTTGGCTTTTATGTTGCTGTCTCCTAAACCGATATGCATTGCGTATAAATGTTTTAACACTGTAGACACATTCTGAATAAAATAATGAAATGTAAACAGGCTTTTTATGCCTTTACTGAACATATTAATCATTTATAATCCAGGCTGGAAAAATGGTTTCCTGGTTGTGATATAGTAAAGCAGTTGAAAAACTAAAAAAAAAACATACATTAACATTATGATGCCTACACCACCATGCTTCACAATTATTTTTGAAATATTCTGCCCTCAATAATTATTGGCACCTCAGATTAAGATGTGTTATTTAGCTTCTAATAAATTCTGTTTTTTTTTTTTTTAAATAATATCAGACCACTATGAAAAAAAGAGAAAAATCAATCCTTTAATTCGAGTGCATTTATTCAGTGGGAAAGAAAATCCCACATTAAGAAAATTATTTTACATAAAATCATGTGTGCCACAATTATTATCACCCCGATGTTAATAGTTTGTACAATCCACTTTTGCCAACAAAACAGCACCTAATCTTCTCCTATAATGTTTCACAAGATGGGGGAATACAGAAAGCAGAATTTTGGACCGTTTCTCACTGCACAATACAGTGTCTCTAAATCATCCAGCGACCTGGTCTTCTCCTCTGCACTCTCCTCTTCAGCTCACTCCACAGGTTTTCAATGAGGTTGAGATCTGGCGAGTGGGATGGCGAAGGGAGGAGCTTGATTCTGTGTCTGGTGAACCATTGCAGTGTAGATGTTTGTCCGCATGTTTAAGGGTCACTGTCTGTCTGTATCTTGCTGAAAAACCCAGTGATGACCCATCTTCAGCTTTAGGGCAGAGGCCACCAGATTTTCATTTTAAGTCTACTGGTATTTCAAAGTGTTCATGACACCATGCACCATAACAAGGATCCAAGGGCCTCTGGAAGAGAAACAGGTCTCACTGATTTGCCCTCATACTTCACAGTGGGCAAGTATTCTGCGTACTCATCTTTTGTGTTCCGCCAGACCCACTTAGAGTGTTTGTTGCCAAAAAAGCTCTATCTTAGTCTCATCTGACCAAAGCACATGGGCCCAGTTGAAGTCCCAGTACTGCTTTGCGAATTCGAGACATTTGTGTTTATGATTGTGAGTGAGAAAAGGTTTTTTTCTGGACATGCCTCCCAAACTTGCTTGTTGGCATGTCGATAACTCCTGATGGTTGTTTTGGAGACTTTGTGATCCCAAGATGCTCTCATTTATTGCAATTCTTTAACTGTGATCTTTGGAGAACTTTTTATTTCTCTTACCATCTTCCTCACTGTGCGTGGTGTCAAAATAACATTACATCCTCATCCAGGCTTGTTTACCACTGTTCCGGTTGTTTAAACCTTCCTAATGATTTCTCTGACAGTCGATGTGGGCAGGTGCAGGTGAGGGGCAATTTTCTTGCAGCCATTGTCTGAATTGTAAGGTCGACACACATCTGCCTTAATTAAAGGTTCTGTTCCTTTGTCTTCCCAAATTCAAGAGAGGATAAGAGAAATGGCCTCTGTATCACTTCATATTTATATCCACATGGAAACAAGTGATGAATTACTAAATGAATGTCCCTAGATACTCTGATCAAGTTTGTAAACTACTGTAGAAATTACAGAAATACTTCAACTACATTTATTTCATAGGAATTGTTAAGGGTACCAATAATTGTGGAACAGGTGATTTTATCAAAAATATATATTTTTAGTCAGTAAATTCACTTCTGTTTAAGGTTACATTTTTCTACAAGTTTCAGTGTATTGCTTTTGCAATAAAAATTGAATTAAGGCCTTTAATTAACACATCTTAACCAGAGGTGCTAATAATTATGGAGGGCGGTGTAAATTTATTCAATTTGAGTTAAAAGTAGGAATTTACAAAGTACAAAATAGTTTTTTTTTCTCCATTGCTCCTGTATTTTAATTGTGTTTAATTCCCACCAATCAAGTGTTGGCTTCCTTATCACACGACCACTACCAACCAAGAAGGGGCAAAAGCATGCATACAACATGCAATTCCAGCCAGCTACCTCTTCTTGAACTATGTCGACTGCCTATTTGGGGGTAGTCGGAGGGAAAGTGCTATACGCTCCCTCATATGAGTGAGCTTACACGCACTCGTGATTGGCTGTCGATTTATGTGAGTGACAGAGAAGTGAGCATATACCATCCCTCCCATGAGAGTTTGGCCGATTGGCTTCCATGGACTCCCAGATACGGACGGCTGTGGAATTAACCTGGATTCGAACTTGTGATCTCTGGGTTAATAGTTATATGCCTTGTCGATGCACCACTCGGGAACAATACAAAGGAGTGTAAACATTTTTCACAAACCCTACACATCCATAATAAGCAAGCGGTGGCAAGAAAATACTCCATTAGTTGATGCGAGAAAAGAACCTTGAGAGAAACCAGTCCCAAAGGGGAAACCCATCCTCATTTTGGTTCATTCAGTTCAGTTCATTTTCTGTAACCGCTTCATCCTAATTAGGGTCGCGGGGAGGCTGGTTCTCTTGGTAAATGTCCAATAACCGTTGAACCATTAGAAACTGCTCCAGCAAAACTATGGGATACTCTGAATGAATGGAGTGATGAGCCAGATATGGACCAATCAGAAAGTGATGACAAGTATTTTTCACCCAATTTTCCAGCTCACTAATTTCATAAATTGACGTTCTTGGCCATGTGTTTTTGTTTATGTTTCTGTTGATTGGTTCAACGTGCCATGTGCGAAAGTTGATATTTGTGTTGATTGGCTCGATTTTACTTCCAGGAAATGTTTAAGGAACAGCACCAGGAGGGAAAAGTAAGGGGTCCTTTTTTTAATTTATGTTGTTTTCTGTTTATTTTCAGTTTTCATGTAAGTAGTTAGGTTGATACCACAAAATTAATAACAAAAATACCAGTAAAACTCTTTTATTGTTCTGTTATTATTCATGTTTTCCACCCGGATGGTATTCAGCACTTACTCTTCCACTCCGCTGGTAATAATTTTAATAAGCACCCACCCACTCCAATTTATAAAGCGCCCTGGTCGCTTATCACATTGAATACAGTATGCGAAATTATTATGTATAATTCTGTTCATCATAATAACAAAGATAATTTCACGTTTGTTATTTTTATACTCACAACCACAAGAGGGCACTCTAGGCTTGGTTACCAGTACCTGCTCATCCTGTACCACTGAAGAAATGTCCCCAAAAAGAAAATCCTATTCTGTGGATTAAAAGCTGCAAGTAGTCAAATATGCAGCAGAAAATGGTAATTGAGCAGCAGAAAGAAAGTTTGGAGTGAATGAGAAACTTGTGAGGGACTGGAGAAATGTGGAGATTATTATTACTGCAATGAAGAAAACAAAAAGCGGGCAAAAAGCTTGATGGCCAGAGCTAGAAGAACGAGCACATGGGGCTTCAACAACATGCCTCAGGGAAATGCTTGTCAACAGTGAAGTTGTGTCTCCACACCCAGGTGGTTGTTAAGAAGATGAATGTAAATGACTTTGTGTGAGGACTTTCTTGGTGCTACCGCTTCATGAAACTCAACCGCCTCGCTAACAGAGCGAAGACCACAACGGCACAAAAACTGCCAGCAGATTTAGAAGCCAAGATAGACAGTTTCCATGAGTTTGCGACTTATAGTCCAGTGCGTCTGATCCTGTATATGTTTTTTTCTTCTTCTTTATTATGCATTTTTTTTGGCAAATCCGACTTGTACTCCAGAGCGACCTATAGTCCAGAAATATGGTCATTGTTGGAAAAGAGGTTATATCACCAACAGTGAAAAGACATCTTCACAGTCTGTGAGCGCACATCCAAGTTCACTTGGACCTTCATCATCAGGAAGGAGGGGCTTCCAAAATGAGAACTCCAGCCAACATCAGCACAACAGGACTGATTACAGGACTTAGAAAGCAGAAGGATCAGAATCACCAACATTCCAGAAGCAGCATGTGTACTTCAGCAAAAACACAGTGTGTGTGTGTGTGTGTGTGTGTGTGTGTGTGTGTTTGTGTGTGTGTGTTTGTGTATACAGTCGGCCCTCTACTTATGAAATTAATCCGTTCCAGAGCCTTTTTCATAGCCTGGAGTTTTCGTAACTAGAGGCGCATTTTACATGTAAAATGTTTAATTCGTTCCTAGGCTCCCAAGACTACCCCATAAACCCTTTAAAAATGATAAAAGTACACCAATTTTGTATATGTGTTAAAATTAAAAGAAAATGATTTATTAAACCATTTAAACATTTTCTTAACATATTACACCATTTTATTAACATATTTATTAATTAAACCATTATTAAACATTTTTATTAACGCACATACACACACACACACACACACACACACACACACACACACACACACACACCACTCTCTCTCTCTCTCTCTCTCTCTCTCTCGCTCTCTCTCTCTCTCTTTCTCTCTCTCTCTCTCTCTCTCTCTCTCTCTGTCTCTGTCTCGCTCTCACACACACACATACACACACAATACACATAGCACGCTTTGCTGAATGCGGGCTCCGCTCACACGCAGGACACTGGAGCATTTTAAGTTGGGGAATTCTAAGTGCATTCCTTGCTTGACAGATCGGAGATCCAAACTCAACTTTAACTTGATTCCTTGAGGTATCGTAGGTCCACATAAGCCGTGTTTTGCTCACATTCAGCAGAGTTTGCTACATTTATTAAACATTTACTGAATTAAACAACTTAAAAAATGAAAAATAATCTGCAATGTGATCTCTGTAGTGGAGTTTGATGAGTGCGGGCTCCGCCCACACGCAATGCGCAGCTGACAGAACAATTCTATTTAAATGTTTAAATGGATGGGATGTTGTATTTAAAGCGGAATTAGAGTACCTGTTTGAAAGATCAGAGGTCCTGATTCAATATTAACTTGCTTCCTTACGAGATCAGAGGTCTTGTCCCACGGAGCACTCTGCTCATGCTCCTTCTGCTTCAATATCGTGCCGAAATAATCGCTTCTGTCACTGTATTTCCGCTGTAAGGTCTCCTTTTGCTTCAATATCGTCCCAATTGTAGAGGGGTTTCGGCGACAACGAAATATAATGCTACAATGATCTCAAAACAAGCCAACAGTCCTGTTCAACTCTCCTTCACGCGTGTGACAAACAGGAAGTGGGTACAGTTCAGCTGCCTCCTGGCCAATGGAAGGCCAGCAAGGCGGGATGTTGGGTGACAGCCAATGAGAGAGCAACTCGCACATAGTTTGAATTTTGACTGGTGCGTTTGAACTTTTGAATGGCGTGTTTGGCGCTTTTTGTAAAAAGAGGGTGTTTTGATAAAAAGAGGACGGAAATGTTTTTCGTAACCTGCGTTTTTCGTACCCAGAGGGTTTCATAAGTAGAGGGCACATATATATATATATATATATATATATATATATATATATATATATATATATATATATACGGTGGTAGGGGGCAGTGTTCGTCTAATGGTATAGGGCGCTGGATCGCTGATGCTAAGGTTGGGGGTTCGAGTCCCACTCTCCACAAGCTTGTCACTGAACCCCTCGGTGCAACTAACTGGGTTATCAAAGGCTGGCCATGTCTCTCACTGTCTACGGTGAGAGGCAAGTAAAAGAACCATTGCTGACCTTCGTAAAGAGTAGGCTGCAAAGCCATCAGTGTGTTTCTGTCCCTTGCTAAAAGGGTTGTGTCAGGAAGGGTATCCGAAGTAAAAACTTATGCCAAATACAACAGGTGAACCATTCGCTGTTGTAACCCCTGATAAAGGGAAAAACCGAAAGGAAAATCAATCAATCAATCTATATATATATATATATATATATATATAAAAACTGGTACCTCACCTTACGATAGTCCCAGCAAACGAAAAATCCCGGTTACGAAAAAACAATTTCTAAAATTTTTTGTCTCTGTGTACGAAACAAGTTCTCCTTACAGAACGTACCAAATGCCCAATTCAAATGTTCAAATGCTATTTAAACATTAAACGCGCTATTCAAACAATGCATGAGTTGCTCTCCCATTGACTATCTCCCAACATCCCGCCCCGCTGGCCTCCCATTGGCTAGGAGGGATGACACAGCTTCCTTGAGCAGCAGCAGCTTGTTTCATGAGTTTTTGGAGTGTGCTCACTACACCTTTATTTTTTTGGCTCAGGCTTTTAACCTTGCATAAATATTTATAAGATTATAACTCTGCTAAGAAGACATGATCAACACAAAGTTCCTTAACAAAGTTCCTTAAAAGGTCTGCTTTTATAATTTTTAAAGGGTAGTATTGGGGCCTTGGAACAGAGCACACATTTCATTTGCGATTCAACTTAAGAAAAAAGGCCAGGTTACGAAACCAGTTCTGGAACGGATTCATTTCGTAAATTGAGGTACCACTGTATGTGTGCGTGTATGTGTGTGTGTGTGTGTGTGTGTGTGTGTGTGTGTGTGTGTGTGTGTGTGTGTGTGTGTGTGTATATATATATATATATATATATATATATATATATATATATATATATATATATATATATAGAGAGAGAGAGAGAGAGAGAGAGAGAGAGAGAGAGAGACAGACAGAGACAGAGAGTATAGTTATAATAGCGTAATGGTAATAGAATAATTTTTACTGTTGAGTGCAATCAGGGACTCTGGCATGGCTCACTGTGGCAGCATAAAAAGAAGGCAGACATGAGGGATACCTGTGACATTGGGGCAATCAGCCACTCCACTGTCAACAGGTCTGGATGGGCAATTACTTAATTTATTTCTTCATTTTCTAAGCTGGTTGATTCAAATTGGGGTGCGAAGAGGCTGATGCTCATCTCAACTGACTCTGGACAAAGGGTACAACCTGAACAGCTCTCCAGACCACTGCAGGGCCTTATTAACAGTAAAGTTTATTTTGTCTTTATATATTTACAAAAACGTTAATCCAATAATTGTTATAAGAGATGTACAATCAAAAATTGAAACAGAAAACACCACAAGACTGTAATTATATATATATATATATAGTATGATTAATGATGATTTATATATATATATATATATATATATATATATATATATATATATATATATATATAAACCAGTTATAATATGCCTAATGAAATAAAATTCAATTACTTTATTTGATTAGTAATAATTAATCATCATCATCATCATCAACTTTCGCTTGAGCCAGGGTTGGGTCACAGGAGCAGCAGCCTAAGCAGTGATATGTCTCCTTCCAGCCACCAAGGCATTCCCAGACCAGCCAGAAGTTAGAGATTCAAGCCCCAGTACCACCATCCTGCCACTGTTGGGCCGTTGAGCATTCCGTTGGCCCTCAATTGCTGTTGATGTTTTTCACATTATTATTGTTAAAGAAGATAACTGTAAGTTGCTCTTGAGTAGAGCATCTGCCACGTGCCATAAAAATGTAAATTTATAAGGGTGCCATGTCACTGAGTAGATGCTGATTGGCTGTTATATATCACTCACTTGCCTCAGAACAGCCAGCAGTAAGACTCAAACAGATTAAACATGAACCGTAACATGGAACATAAACTTGTTAAACAGATAATTATACTAACAAGACAAGTGATATAAATGAATGCAAAAATCAGTGCGTGAAAGGATGTGATAAGGAAACGCAGGGTTAATTGTTCCTTCTTTCGTTCCAGTTTGTAGTCAGGATATACAGGGGATATTTATTTATTTAATTCCTGTTGGGCTAAATGTCGATTTACTGCTTAAAAGAGAAACGCTGTGCTTATAATAGCAGCTTTGGACGCCTATCTCGGGCGCTACTTATAGTCAGTATTTAAATCTGTATGTTAATTGAAATAGTTGATGAATCTTCTTGCATGATGTTGATGTTGTAAAAACTATATGATGCCATGTATATTGTTATGTGCATTAGTACAGTTAGTAAACGGAGTGAGTTTCATCTTATGTTATGCTAATAAGTGCTGTCGTAACAGTCCATTTAAAGTGGTGAGCAGCTCACAAACATCTAAAAGCAGCCCAGAGCACAGCACCATCATTCACAATTATCTGTTTTACTCCATAAAGTGAACCTTGATAAAATTAAGCTCCAAATACTAATTAAATCTAAATAACTTAAATCCTGTGTGTGTGTTGGGGTGGGGGGTGGCGGTGTGGGGTGGGGGTTCATTAAGGTCGATAGATGTTGATTAAGGGCGTCAGTGCCGTCAGCTGTGCGTCGTAGTGCACATCTCTGTGGGCTAGCGCTGTTAGAACTAGGCCAGAGTTTCCTTCTGCCAGAAATTGTTTAATTGGAGGTGAATGTTAAGGTCCTGGCTGAGATTAGCTTCCTGGCACAACTCTTGTGAGTGGCAACGCAAGGCAGTGTGTAGAGAAGCACGGGACACCTGCCTGGGAGTTTAACACTTCAGTGCATCACAGTTCGATGGCAATGCGTTAGCATGCTAAGATATTTGCCACTTTTTACTAATCAATCAGACGGCAATCCAAATCGCCTTTCGTGTATGTTTTAATAAAATACTTATAAAAGTTATTCTGTAAGTGAATTAAATAATGTTTTCAGTTACTGTTTGGTAAATCTTTTTTGAAACAAATCATTTTTAAGTAAAATATTCTACAAAGTTTTGTTGCCGTTTTGCTCGCAGTTGGGCGAAATATATTTTAAAGCCACATTTGCACATTGCGAATTATGATGTTGTCATGACACAAGTCCCTCCCACCTACAAGTGATATCTGTTCTGTTGAAGGCATTACATGAGACAAGTGTTTAAAGTGTATTGTAGAAAGCCCACAGGTCTGGATTATTTGAAAACAGAGACGATCATCAATCAAGTGGAAGGCAGTTTTGCTGCCCCCTCCCCTCCTCACTCCTTCTCTTCCTCACTTCATCGCTCATTAAGAATTCATTAACTTTGTTTTGCCTTTCTATAATTCTGTCGAGCGAGGAGGAACAGCGAGCATCCAGGGGAGCGCTGACAGCGACGGCTTTAAGTTTAATGGCTGGGTGGAGGGATGAAGGGAAAGAGAAAGAGATGAAATTGGAGTGAGAAAGAGAACTGATGAATGTTAAATGGTCATTGCGGGATAAACACGACCCACTGCCAAGTTTACATTTAAAGAACAACACGGCCAACATGGTCGAAAGCTCAAGTAAATAACAGAAAAGGAAAAAGGCCTGGATATGTCTGCGTTGTGCTAATTTAGGTTTGGCTGTGCGTTTAAAAGTATAAAAGCACCCTTGATTAAATCAATAATATTTATCGATTTCTCCAACATAACTTTTAAAGAGTTCATTCAAGAGCAGCTTAGAAGCTGTTCATTTGGGTGATATGCTTAAGCTTGTTTGTTTTTGGTTGGCGTTCATAAATAAAACTGAAAAGACGATCTTTTAACGTTCTCTCCTGGGTTTCCATTTGTTTCTCAAGTTTCCTTCTCAAAATTCTTTCCACTTTCTTGTTGGCGCCAGGTGAGTCCGAGATGAGGTGTGAGTATTTTAGGAACTGCTGACCTCCTGGGATTTTCGCACACAGCAGTACACAGAATGGTCCGGAAAGCATCCAGTGAGCAGCAGTTCTTCAGGCAGGGAGTCGTTGTTGATGAAAAGGTCAGAGACGACTTGCTCAGGAGGATATGAAGGCACCAAATGACAATGCTTTACAACCACATTGAGCAGAAAAGCAGCTCAGGTGCGCAGAGTACTAAACTGCTACCACAGCAAAAACACAGGTTCCAGTCATGGCACCCAGAATCACAAACCTGAAACGTACAGGGGGGACTCCGAGTATGAGGTAGCGCCACCATACAAGATGGATTATGTAGCAATGTAGGTTTACTGGTCTGGTTTAGTTACCAATACAATATGTTCTATACTATGTGAGCATGACCAAATTTCTGGGGGGGGGGGGATCAGTGGCCGAAGTTGCTCAAGGTCACTCAAAATCAAAGGTAAACGTCTTATTTAGAAGTCCACGTATATTTGTCAGAACTCACTTCGAAGACAGAAGGCTGTTGTGACCTCTCTCTGACTTACATCTTTAGCCACGACATTCCAAAGCCAAATCACGTCCGAGACTCAAGGCAAGTTTGTTGAAAATCCATGCATGTGTGTGGTTCGCATTTTATTCACAGACAGACAAACTAAAAGTGTAAACAGTGTTATGTTGTTGCCATAGCGACAAGGTTTTTTTGGATATTTTTCAAATAAAGGTTATCATACTATGAAAAATTTAAACCATAAAAGACAGCGTACTGTAGTCGTAGTTATAATAAAATCGTAATTATGTGTGTTATAAATGACTGAACCAGAGTCCAGACTTCTAGCAATGAAGGTTAAGGAACACTCTTATTACGAACGAGTTTACCAGGTGATATTTTTACGCTCATCAGCGGCCAACAATCCTGCATCACTGCAGACGTCTCTCAAACGCACCTCGGAGTAAAGTGGACTTCAGTTGTTTCTGCTGTTCCTCTTGCGGTTCGACATGTCCGTATACTTTCACTATGCAATACAGACTTGCCTTCAAATTCAATCATGTCACCTCACACATTTTAGTTCCCTGGTCTGAATTTCTTTCTTTCTTTCTTTCTTTTACGTAAAAGCCAATTGCTAGATAAATTGGCGCTGGAGGTTGGAAAAAAGGAGCCTATTTATTTTAGGAAATACACACAGCAGGTCGTGCAATTCCCCTGCAATATGTAACTGTCTTCATTCAGTGTGTCTTCCGGTTGGATGCCAGCTGACAGCTGTGATTAACATTCAGGCTAGTGCTAAGAGATCTGGAAAGCGAAACCGTGGATAAGAAAAGGAAACGCTCCGGATCAGCAAGACCGAAAAAAAATTAATAAATATAATATAATAACTTAATGCCCTGCCCAGGGTGTACTCTACCCCTCCACCCTCGCCCGGAGTCGGCTGAGACAGGCACAAGCCTTCCGCATGAGCCAATAGGATTAAATGGTTCAGAAGATGAACTCGTGAATGAATAGTAATAGGAATCTCAAGGCATTTTTTGTTTTATATAATAATCTTTTGGATAACAATTAATCAGAAAGAACAGGAAAAATTACAATGAAAATGATCTTCATTTATTAAGATACCATTCATTCATTCATTTATTTTCTGAACCACTTGATCCTATTGAGGTTTGCAGGGTGGCTGGTGCCCATCTCAGACAACTCTGGGTGAGGGCAGAGTATACCAAAATTGAATAATTGATTAATTGGTTGATTTTAAATATATATATATTTTTAATTGGAATGGATTTATTTATCTATGTTTTTAAGCTCGTCCACTCGCTCAAAATACGAAATACATTGTATTCACCTTTTAATACTTTAATATATGGCATTATCATCAGTTCTATCTCCGTGCTCCTGCGGGTGTGCAGCGTCCTCCAACAGGCAATCTGGAATGATTATTTATGTGTTTATATGGACTGGAGATGGGTTGAGCGAAAGTGGGAAAAGAACTGGGAACACAGCGAAGAGATAGATGTATAGAGTGAGAGAGCACGATGAGGACGAATAAGGCAGTGAAAGAAATGGAGGACTGATGAGAGACAGGGAGAGAGAATGATGATGATGATGATGATGACGATGACGATGCCAGGGCTGCATTAGCTTCGTTGGGTCAGTGGCTCTGAGATGCTCCATTAAATGCGATTGAGAATTTAAACTGCATGCCTGATCATAATTACTTTTTTAAAAGCCAGCAGACCAGTGTGTTCATGATAAAAGTATTTACCTTGAAGACTGCATGTTTCCCCTTCATCCATTCTCTCTCTCTCTCTCGCTCTCTTTCTCTCCCCCTCCCCTCTCTCTTTCTCCTTCCCTTCCTCTCTCCCCCTCTCCACCCCCTCTCTGTCTCTCTCTCCTCCCTTGATCTCTCTCTCTCTCTCTCTCTCTCTCTCTCTCTCTCTCTCGCTCTCTCTTAACTGCTTAAAAACCTCTGCAAGGATCATTTCAGGAAGAAAATGTGTATGGAAATGAATATGTGTATGTGTATATATATATATATATATATATATATATATATATATATATATATATATATATATATATATATATATATATATATATATATATATATATGTGTGTGTGTGTGTGTGTGTGTGTGAGTGTGTGTGTGTGTGTGTTTACATTTGTATTTGACCTTGTAAAAGAGATGGTAAGTAAAACACAAAGCTGTTGTAGTAAAATAATCCAACCCCTCAGGAATTATTTTATTTTTACATTTTTTAATTTATTCATTTATTCTCCCGAGTTTGCAGGCATTATGATGTATATTTAGAGATTGCCAATCAGATTCCTGTGTATTAATAAGCGATTACTGTTTAAGGTAAAGTATGAAATGGAAAATGATTAGGTTCAGAGGGTTTTAAAACAAAAACTGAATTATCATTTTTATTATTAATTTAAAATATTTTCAATATAGAGAGTGTGGGTTATGTGATAATTATCCTTGCTCTTAGGTGAAGGTACATGCTTTGAAAAGGTAGGGTTAGCTTTCTGAGCTGTACAGAACAAATTGGAAGCTGATGCTGATGTTCGCCGTATGTACTCACAGTCGGTGAATAAAGGGAAATAAAGTACCTGAATGTGTACATTCCCTCTCAGTTCACCAGAGTCGTGTTACTTTGTTGATAGCTAGACACAATAAAATAAGGATGAAAAGAGTTTGACATAAGATCCTACTTTTATTTTTACGAATTAGCCCTTTTTTCACTAAATCCAAGTTTATTGGCTATTCTGAACACGACATCGTGAGAGCAGCCAGCTGTTCTATCAGGTCGAAGGAGAGGAAACACATAGATATCATAAAATAGATAGGCCACCCCCTGGGCAGAGGGCTCCACAACTCTTCATTGACTTTGAATAAGTTGAATGATTACTGCATGACTGGCATGCGCCGACATTCTTCCTCAGATATAACAGAGCATATGAATCAGCTGTGCCACACGGCAAAGCCCCAGAGCGGACTTGAGCTGTAAACTTTATTTTATTTTCTGAATATTTATGCTGTTTTAAGCATACAGATAGAGGATGACAAACGCATAAATAATGAGAAAATAAAATACGATTTACAGCTTTACAGTGCTCTGGGGGTCTGCGTGTGGCATAGCTTATATGGTATGCAGTAGGAGGAACATTGGCACGTGCCAATAATCATTCAACTTATTCGATGTCAATGAAGAGTAACTCAAAACCACAGAGGATTAGCTTGTGGCTTTTCCAACAATCAGAAATGAGAAAATAATGTGCACGAACTCTCATGATTTTAGTATTAGACATGAAACGCATCACATGTTCTGTATAGTTTGATTCAAAATGGTTGACAAAAACTCATCATTTACCAAAGTGACTTATTCTTGAATTTTAGAAATTCAGCAGGGTGGCTCCCGAGTGGAACATTAACAAGGTGTGCGACTATTAACCCAGCGATCGTAAGTCCGAATCCAGGTTAATACATACCTGCCAACTAGTCCAGTTTTGCCTTAATGATTACGGTTTTCATTATCCCACTCCAGGTTATGGTTGTGTTAATAAAAATATGTTTTTTTAACATAAAAATCAGTCTAAAATTCAAAATAGTAATGAAAAAAAGCAAAACAAATTAATGAGAAATTTAGAAGAAAAGCAGCAGCACATGCTGCTAATGTAACTTCCTGTAGGTGTATTGCGCATGTGCGAGAGGTCGTCCTTTGTTTTACATTGGAATCGAGAAGGAATTAGATGGGTCGGCTTTGTGTCGGTACGTTTGATGAGCCAATAACATTGCTGTTGGATATAACAATTCAAGTTATGACTTCCATACATTCTTTTCAGCAGTAGAAGTAGTTAATGTTTCTTTATCAATTGAGTGTATGGTACATGAAACTTAGAAATTGTTTAATAGAATGTGAAACGTCTTCACAATATTGAACAATGTGATCTGGATGCCTTTCATATTTTTTGAGTTTTGTGCCTGTGCATTTGACTCTTAGATTTAAATTTCTTTACAATGTTTTCAGGGCATGGTGATATTGTCGTCTTTCAATTTCTGTATTTGTTTCAATTGTTTATTGACAAACAATAGATTTAAAATGAAAAGTTGATTGTGGAATTTTTCCCTTTTATAGTTCTTGAAAATTATTATGCATGTCATATTTGCTGAGGAAAAAGGTCAAGAGAAACGTGGACCATTTTGCACGGGTTTAGCCCAAAAGTCAACATTTGTCAAATGCACGATTATGCCCCAAAAAATTCTGAAAGGATATGGACCAGAAAGTTTGCCCTTGATCTTTTCCATCAGCATTTCTGCTTTGACAGTTTGAGGAAAATGGAAACATGATTGTTCAAGAAATATGAGGTTCTTCGTCACATTTGAACTTGATTTAATGCAAATAATCATTTAGCGTTGGGGGGCTTGCCCCCCCCCCAACCATCCACCAGTACTTTGTATTGGATCTACTGGGGCTTGTGGTCCCTGGACCCCAGCTAGCTACTAGGCTTTTCAGGTTTCAAAAGTTGGCAGGTATGTTAATACCACAGCTGTCCGTGGCTGGGAGTCCATGGGAGCTAACTGGTCGAGCTGTAATAGGAGGAGGGACGCCATACACTCACCTCCCTGTCACTCACAGCAATTGCCAGCCAATCAAGGCTTTTAGTGTATTAGACCACTCCTAAATATGCATGTGCTATAGTTCAAAATGAGGCGGGTTCAGGAGTAACGTCTCATGTAACGCGGGGGGCGTGTGCATGTTTTCGCCCCTCCCTGGTCTGTGGTGGCTGTGTGATTGGGAAAGCAATACCTGATGGGTGGAAATTGGATACAACAATTAGAGAGAAAATGAGGTAAAAAATAAAAACAAAGACTGAAATGAATGAAAAGAATGAAACAGACTGTCATTCCTAAAAATACGAAGAAAAGCTTCACAAAACGAGTTTTTTTAATTGTTAAATAATTGTTTGAATAAATATTTTGTAATGGTGCTAATAGGACAGTTGTTGTGATTTAAATATATTAGATTACCAAGAAGATTACCAATATTAGATTACCAATATATATATACAGTAAAACCTCCGCTGACGAACGCTTAAGCTCACGAACTTTTCGCCTCAAGAACATTAAATTTGCGAGCATATAGTCTCTGCTGACGAACTAGTTTTCGGCGGACGAATCAAACTACGCGGTCGAACAGCGCCACGGTGGCGGCCACGAGAAGCTGACGCACGCTCATGGCGTCACAGTTCGTCACACCCCTTTCTTTGAGTGCGGAAGTGGTTTGTGTTTGCTAGACATTTTGGACCATATTGAGTGTACTTTTGCTATTATGGGACCGAAAAAGACCCCACCACAGGCGGAGATCATTGAAAAACACGAACGAGGTGTGCGTTTGTGTGACTCAGCGTCCCAGTACCAGTACGCTAAGTCTACCATTGCTCCCATCCTTAAGAACAAGGAAGCTATTAAGGGTGCGTGTGTGGCTCAGGGTGTTTCCAAACAGTAGGCGTTTCCAAACACTCCTTCCAAACAGTAAGTCCCTCCCTCCCTCCTCCTCCCACTCCATTCCATCAAGCCATCAACTACCATCACAAAGGTAAATAAAACCACTTTATTATACAGTACAGTTTATTTCTTTAATTACAATACAATAGCACATTTATTATACATAAAATAAGGTATATTTTTGTGTAGTTTTAAGGCTTATTTAGTAGAAAATTATGTTTTATGTGGACCTGGGAACGGATTCTTCTCATTTTAATGGTTTCTTATAGGAAATAAATGTTCGGAAGACGAACTTTACGCCTCACACACACTTTCTGGGAACCAATTATGTTCGTGAGCAGAGGTATCACTGTATTTTTTTTGGTTTTCATATGTTGCTGTATATTATTAAAACAGTTGTTTACCTCAGGTTCAGTGGATCTCACTGAAGATCTACACAGCAGTATGGACCTCACCTTCAGCCAATAATTGTTCTGCTCAGTGTAAATGAACTGTGCAGTGTGTGTTAGTGGAGAAATGGATTTTGGTGTTTTGATTTGCTAATGGCAAAAAAAAATGTGCCTAGATTGGGTCTATCCGTCTGTCTGTCCATTCTTTCATTCATTTATGTATTTGTTTATTTTAGTTATCTCTGTCTATATAAGGAAATAATGCAATACAGGAATCCCTCGCTACTTCGCGCTTCAATTCATGCTTCAGTGCATCACGTTTTTTTTTTTGTTTGTTTGTTTTTAAATATTCATCGAATTAAAAAATAAAGAAATTAAGGAATAAAAGGGGAAAAGTTCAGGAAAATGTTGTAAAACAAGGCCAATTATGCAAATAAACCCAAACAAACAAAAACAAAAAACAACCCCCCCCCCAACAACACTACTTATATTTTTATGTGAGGTGCGCATCTGTATGTGTGTAATGTATTTATATTTTATTTACATCTTGTGCATTATTTTTTTTGAATGTTTAATTGTTGTTAGAAGCACTTACAGTGTTGAATATGTATTTATTGATATTATATACACATATACATGTAGGTATACGGCAGTCGGGGGGGGGGGATCCTACTTTGCAGAATTCGGTGGTTGCGGGGGGGATCGCTGTCCCAATTAACCGCAGAAATGAGGGATCCTGTATTAGTTTGTGTTTGGTGTGTGGATCTGGCTTGTTTGGTCTACACCTAACAAAATGATGCAATGAATTGAAGTTTTTATTTATGAAAGTTGTAGCATTATCATCATGATGAAAAATATTATTCCTCAATTATTCACTCTTGATATGAAGGTGCTTTTTTCAATTAGTTTGAAATCAATTGGGAAATCGAAAAGCCTATCAGCTGTATTAACTTTACGTCAGCACACGATCTCAAGCAGGGCACGCTCACTGGGCAAGCTCCATCATACACTGATGCTAATGGTAGCGTATCTCCTATAGGCTTTTATGCTCCCGTCTCCCGCTCACCCTGAAGAGTTGCGGTCGGCCGCCCTAAAACTGTCACATGCAGAGATGGAGGATGAGAGACCGATAACTACGGGCTGTACAAGGAGAAAGGGGGCGGAGACTTTCCTGACTTGGCCTACTGTCAGAGGTTAAGGCGAAACAGGTTGATGATTGCGGACAGCGGAGAAAAAAATGGTGCTCGAAATCTGTAGTTTTTCACAAAAGAAATGAATTTCAAGCCTTCAGCCGTGAGGGCTGTTTTTGTGCCAAATTTAAACCCGACATTTCCCTTAAACCTCGCAAGACGCCTCTGACCAGAAATTTATCTTCTTCTGCAGTAAATGCTATACTTTGTATTTTGTAAAGATTTGAAAGACTTGCTGCATTACATCACACAAACAGCAACAATAATGAGGTTTGAAATCCATATTTTCATTTCCGGCCCAGGAGAGCCGTCTCTTCGGTACATTAAAGGCGTTATGCTATAAAGAAGCTCTCTCCTATCACATACATCTTTTTCCTACTGGGTCTGTGGATATGTTTTTAATGTAGTTAATGCACAGAAAGAAAGCGGATACACATCTCCTTCCTTATATGTTAGGAGACGTTACCTTATGACTTCTATCTTTGATCGTGTGCGTATCAAGAAGAAACTTAGTTGTTACGTATATTGAGTTAGCTCTCTCTCTCTCTCTCTCTCTCTCTCTCTCTCTCTCTCTCTCTCTCTCTTTTATACAGATCCCATTAAACCTGATTCTTTGATTGGCTTTTAAGAACGCCAAGCACTCAGCACTCACACAAAAAAATAAAAAAAAAGTTCTCCAGAAGAATTTTGATTAAGTGCTGTTGTGCTGGAATTAAACTCGATGCTCAGTTGGCTTCATTCCATTAGACATCAGAGTCCAGAGTCAGAAGTGAGACTATTCAGTTAGCATAAGTGGAAAGAAACTACTCATTAGCACATGGTAACTGAAAATTATAACTTGAAAGTGTTTGGGGTTTTTTTTTCTTCCCTTCCATCTATTTTAAATGAAACATGAGCTGATTCCTCAGGTGTGAATCACTTCTGCACTGCGTCAGCGGACTCCTCCCGTGCTTTCCAGCGGCTGCTTTGGTGTTGAGAACGGGACCATTCTGCAGTGTGTTTGCCTGTAGGACTGCTGGGCAAATGCTGCAGAATCGTACCGCTCTCGCAACCACCGCTCTTCATCTAGTGACATATAACACCTCTGACACGCTGACTGATCATCTCTACGTCTCATAAATATGATATGCACCTCTTAACTCTGATGGGACTCCTGCTGTTAATACTGCTAGCACTGATGGAAATAATTGCCCAGTAAATATTCCACTAGCAGCTAAAGGTAATTGTACTCCACCTAATATTAAATGTTGCGTTCAGCGTAAAACTGTCGCCTAACAGTGAGGCCATCCTTCATCATGGTGTAACCGCATTAGTGGCCTCTTTTTACAGCTGCACTTAACTTCCTTACCGCATCGTCGAACTGTATAAACTAAAGTTTACAAGACAAGAGAAAACACAACGTCAGGTTTTGTCAAGTGGGCGGAGATACGTGGATTCGGGACTGCAGCCAAAGGCCCAGACCGATCAAAACAGATGCCGGAGAAGCTTAGGGTGTAGCAATAAATCTGCAAATAGAGAGGACCGGATGCTAACATGTCTCCCACAGTGCAGATGGTACTGTAGTGTCTGTGGAGTGCAAACATATTTTGTGTTAATACAGAAGAATAAATATGAAGAATGCCAAAATAAAAATAGATGCTCTGCGTGTGAACCAAAAGACTGAACTCAGACTAAAATATCCAGCCATTTACTTCTAAGTGACATTTGTGTGGCCTTATTGTGGTTATTTTATTTATTGAGGTTATTTTATTAACCTGTCTTGTGAAACAGTTTTGGTGGTGATGTTTGACTCAGCTGTGTTTGTTTTTCAGTTTGTCTGCGAATAAAATCTTAACACAGCCATGCAAGGAATTTCAGTAGGCTTGGTGTGGACACTACCCTGCCAGAGTCATACATGAATACATACAAATGAATATAGAAATCAGTCAGGAACAGGCAGCACAAAGAAAACTCTCTGATAACCTTTCCTGCTTTCGCTTCAGAACATAGTCAGGAAATACAAGGGAGAATCTTTAATTTATTTCCACCAGAGCCGAAGTTAATTTAGCCCTTAAAGGAGCCATGTTAGTGTAACAACACCAGCCTCAGACAACAATCGGTGGAGATAGCTATCAGGAGTGCAGCTTTTTGGCAGTTTTTAGATCTCTCTCTCTCTCTCTCTCTCTCTCTCTCTCTCTCTCTCTCTCTCTCTCTCTCTCTCTCAGCATATACAGGAAGATATGCAAGAAGTGTCCAACTTATGACCACATTTGATTCTGACCAACAGATTGTAAGATGGTTTGGACGTTAGTTGGGTTTGTACAGGAATTACCACTAGTATGTACGTTTCTGTACCTGTACCTGTACCTTTCTACAAGTTTGTGTCAAAAACCCTATATTCCCTATATTCCGATATTACCGCCAAGCAGCAGAGTCGTCTGTCCTTAAACGCTTTATAATAATAATAATAATAATAATACTAATAATAATAATAATAATAATAATAATAATAATGATGATGATTTTTGTTGGAATTCTCTCTCTCTTTCTCTCTCTCTCACTCTCTCTCTCTCTCTCTCTCACATGTTTGTCTTATTAAATGCATGTACATGGTTTATCTCATTTGAGCCTCACAAATAGGCTGGAATCCGCTCGGCTAGGCTGATAATATTCACATACATTATACCTAAATAGGGCAGTGGTGGCCTGGTGGTAAAGGGTGCTGGATCACTGATCCTAAGTTTGGGGGTTTGAGCCCCACTCTCCACAGGTTGTCACTGTCCCTCTCAGTGCAGCTAACTGGGTTATCAAAGGCTGGCCATGTCTCTCACTGTATATGGTGAGAGGATGTAAAACAACCATTGCTGACTTTCAACAAGAAAAGGCTGCATAGCTGTCAACGTGTTTCCACCCTGCGATGGCCTGGTGAGCTGTCCAGGGTGTACTCTACTGTCGGCTGGGATGGGCACCAGCCTCCCCGCGACCATAATTAGGATTATGTTGTAACAGAAAATGAGTGACTTATATCAAAGTATATAAATTATTTATTCTTTTGTTTTTTTAGTCATGAGTGGCCGTAAAGCTGAACAGTCGTAAGTCGACAACTTCCTGTATTCTTATACTGGTATGTAAGGACACAGAATGAGTATATTGCTAAGTATGTCACACTAAGTGAGTAGGTGGCATGTGTGCGCTTTTTTTTCTTTGTGTGTGTGTGTGTGTGTGTGTGTGTGTGTGTGTGTGTGTGTGTGTGTGTGTGTGTGTGTACCATAGTGCTAATCTAAGTACTGCCAGAAAGGGAGGTTTTTAGCAGTCATTTGAAGACGCTCAGTGACTCTGCTGTCTGGACACCCAGGAAGTTCATTCGCCCACCATGGAGCCAGAACTGAAAAAAAGTTTAGATGTATTTTTCCTTGTATATTGGTAGAAGGAGGAACCGGTCTCGTAGTGCTAGAGGATCTGAGAGAATGTGGTGCAGTTCTGGGTGTGATAAGTAACTTTGAGGTTGGAGGGTGTAGGTCCATTTTTGGCTTTGGAGGCAAGCAATTAGTGTTTTATAACAAATGAGAGCAGTTACAGAAGATGAATAGTACTTAGAAGTAGACCTGCCAGGGCTGAGTTACAGTAGTCTAGTCTTGAAATGACAAGAGACTGAACAAGTATCTGAGTTGCCTTAGTGGAAGGAAATAGATCATTCAACATCCTTCAAATTTCAAAGAGGAAAAATCAAGAAAGATTAGCAACATGAACAGAGGAAAAATAGGCAATTGTCCATGGTGTGTGTGTGTGTGTATGTATGTATGTATGTGTATATATATATATACATATCATATTGACGTGATAAGCGCCCAGGGCACCTAAAAAATTGGAGTGGGTTGGCGCTTATTAAAATGATTACTAGCGGAGTGGAACGGTAAGTGCTTATTAGCATCAAGGTGGAAAACATAAATAATAAAAGAACAATAAAAGAGTTTTACTTGTATATATATTATTCATTGTGTGCTATGAACCAAATTACTTACATCGCTCGCTTCCTTTCAGCTTTTTCCCTTTTACTTGGGAGTCGCCACAGCGAATCATATGATTCGCACGTTTGATTTGGCAGAGGTTTTTACGACGGATGCCCTTCCTGTCACAACCCTTTTTAGCAAGGGACAGAAACACGCTGATGACGTTTCAGCCTACTCTTTACGAAAGTCAGCAATGGTTCTTTTACATGAACCTCTCACCATATACAGTGAGAGACATGGCCTGCCTTTGATAACCCAGTTAGCCGCACTGGGGGGGGCAGTGACAACCTTGTGGAGAGTGGGACTCGAACCCCCAACCTTTGGATCAGCGATCCAGTGCCCTATACCTCTAGACCACCACTGCCTCTAACCAAATTACTTACATGAAAGCTGTAAAAAAACAGAAAACATACCTTTTAATTTTCCCTCCTGGTGCTATTCCTTTAAATATTTCCCCCGATGTAAAATCGAGCCAATCAACATGAATGTCAACTTTAGCACATGGCACATTAAACTAATCAACTCAAAGGTCAACTTTAGCATGTGGCACAAACAAGCAGATGGCTAGGAACGTCTTTAAATGTACAGTAGGCCCTTGAGTATTCGCGGTTTTACACTCACAGTTTGAGTATTCGTGGACTGCCGAGCAACTGACACGTCACTCAAATTCAGCCAATGGCTGTCCTCTTTCCTGCTGATTGATTGAGATGTTGTAACGCCCCTTTTTTTCTCATTCGCGCACAAGTTGTCAATGAGCCTTTATTTAGTGTGTTTTAATTACCAGTTAAGTTCTATGATGTCACTCAAACGCCTGCTAAGCACCACAAAAAGATAATGACGTTGGATGTCTCTTCTGAACAAATAAGACTTTCTCTGGAAAAAAACAAGTTTCCTCTGAAGTGCCTGAAGAGGAATAATAGTCTGAACTGTTGTAAAACACTCCACTATTAAAGTCTTTTTCAATTATTATTCCAGTACATAACCTAAGGTAATGTTTCGAATGTTTGTGTGCTAGATTTTATTTACTGTGGTATAGCAACATTTTGTTTTGTTTATCCAATTTATGACATTTCTTGTTCTTTTATGTCCTTTTTGTTATGGTCTATGTTTTGGGTGACTTTGATTTTGGCGCTGTGCCTCTAACTCACTGTTTACTCCGCTTCGGCTGAGGGGAGTGGCTGAGCTGCTTGGTGGCTCACACCTGAATTCACTATTCTCATTCACTCCCAATAAGCAAAAGACTCTGAGGCAGAGGATTAACTCACATCACATCACCTCTTCTTTGGTTTGTAACGCCCTCTAACTCTCTCACTCTAAAACTCTGTTTTCTACTCGTTCCGGCTGAGGGGCGTGTCTGAGCTGCTCGGACTTAATGCAGTTAATACCTGAATTCGGTCATCTCATGCCTAATGCAGTACCTTCCTCTAGAGGGCATTTTTGAAAACTCCAGTGCTGTATGTCTCAAAGAGAATGCATTTAAAGGTGTTTTTTATATGTATGCTGTATAATGTTTATATTTTATTATCAGTAAATATCACAGTAAAAAAATAAGTTTTTCTTAATCATTACTACATTTTACTATATTAAACTGTATTAATGAGTAAGACTGTCTATAGAATGTGTTTAAGAAGCATATTTTAGCACATGTAGTAAATACATAGTATCTTACTTCCAGCTGCTGATTCGCGTCTGTAATGTGATATATGGGGTCTTACTTCCAGGTATAGAACTCGCGGATTATCTTCATTCGTTGGAGGGGCCGGAACCGGACCCCCCTCGAATATCGAGGGCCTACTGTATGAAGTTAGTGAGCATGAGAATCGGGTGAAAAATTCTCATCACTTTCTGATAGGTTTATATCTGGCTCATTGCTCCATTCTTTCAGAGCATCCCATAGTTTTGCTGTCGGAATTTCTAATGGCTCATCTTGTTGGACATTTACCAAGAGAACACAGCAAAAATATTTTCCTGTTTTTAAAAGCACGGCGGAACAATCAAATCTGTTGTTACTGATGAACATCATAGACGTTCCCCAGTGGCAGGGGGTCTTGAAATACCATGTAAACTCACTTTCACAGCCGGTGAACGCCTCATTTTACCATTACAGAGACTGATCAAATAAAATTGGTACGTTTGATCTTCGATTTTGCTCCTAGTACACATGGGCGGTTATTAGACGTAAGATCAAAAACATGGGGGGGCGGGCTATTACGTCGAATATATATACGTGTGTGTTTGTGTGTTTGTGTGTGTGTGTGTGTGTGTGTGTGTGTGTGTGTGTGTGTGCGTGCGCGCGCGTGCTTGTGTGTTGACCATGTCTTCTTTTCAGAGTTATAATCTTACAAATGTTTATGGAAGGTTAAAAGCCTGAGCCAAGAAATAAAGCATAAAACAACAGTAACTCTGTCCTTTACACGAAAAGCATCATGGTAGATTCAGCTCTATAACAGACAATGGGAGGTAGCTGCGTCATCCCTCCTAGCCAATGGGATCCCTGTCCAAGATGGCGTCAGGTGGATCTGTCCAAGATGGCGCTCGAGTGAAGGCGGGATGTTTGAACATCATTGATAGGAGAGCAGCTCGTGCATTGTTTGAATATTTTCATGGCACGTTTTAATGTTTGAATGGCACATTTGAATTTTTAAGATGGTGCTTTCATAAACTTGTTTCGTATCCAGAGACAATAATTTTAGGAAAATGCGTTTTGTAACCTGCATTTTTCGTTTGGTGAGACTTTCGTAAAATGAGGTACCGCTGTATATATTTTTTAAAAAATACTGTTCATTTTTTAATGCAGCTATTGATAATTTCAGAGTTTGATTATATCTTCAGAATTTAAATGTCAATGTGTTGGAAATTTGTATTTGGAAGTGCGGAGAACAAATTTAAATAATTCCAGGCTTATCCATATCCTTATCAGATGCTCTGCCAGACAAGTTTGGATAGGTGGCTGATTTGCGACTGAGCAAATAAAGAATGTCGAATGCTTCTTTCCGCCATTGACCAATAAAATCCACTTCTCAAGGAATTCATGATAAGTTTGTACTTCATAGAGAGAAAGAATTAGGAAATTAATGGTTTTAGAGTTGACACAAATCAAGATGGCCAATGAAAGTTGGTAAGGTTACTACTGGCACAGAGGTTGGTGTGCACATTTTATTTGTGTATATGTTTTGAGACAGAATGTCACTTCCAAGTGTTTTTTCCAACAGATTGGGACGTACGTACCACCTGCCACCCAGTACTCATAATGCAGCCGTGTCAAAAAAAACTGAAGCACAATTTGTCAGAAGGCCTGCTGAAACGCAAAGATAAATTAATGAGGCTTAATGATATACATCTGCTGCTGCTCGTGGAACATACTGTGATGATTGAAAACAGAGAAAGGAATAAAAGTTGAAGTAGCTTTCGAAGTCTGTGGAGCCAGTGCATGTTTAAATTAGAAAAAACTTACTCATGCAGTCGTAAGCACAGAGTCAGCAGATCTTTTTCTGTTATCATAGGTTTCATTGTTCTTAGTGTCATTGTTGTGCTTTTATTGGTACTTGTTGTTGTTGATTTAGTTGTCGGGACTGAAGATTGTTCATGTAGTAGTAATACTGAAAGTAGTTCTTCCTTTTTGCAATTGTAATTAGGTTTTATAAAAAAATATATTTGTGCAGGTAGATGTTGTCATAGTGAAAAATCCAGTTCACGAAGCAAGAGAAGCATCAAGATGCATCCAGGTGTTTATTTGGCCTTCAGGAAAATAATAACATATAGCCAATCACACAGAGAGAAAAGTTGCCGACATCATCTACACTTCTGGAGTGACTTATCTGAGGGAGTTTTTCCTTGCCACCTTCGTCTTGGGCGACACTCATTCGGGCTGTGTAGGGGTTGTAGAAAATGTTTAAACTTTTTTATACTTTGTAAACTCCTAATTTTAATGTGTAAAGCTGCTTTATGACAATGTCAGTTCTAGAAAGCGCTACACAAATAATACTGATTTGAATTATCCAGTGCCATTTAACTGTGATTGGTCCCTCATGACATCATCTCTCAATTTAACCAGACGTGCTTCAGCATGCCTTGAATCGGCCTTGAAGTATAACACCCCCCCCCCCCCCAAAAAAAAAAAAAGCCATTGCTAAAATAACCGTACAACTACGCATAAAATCGTCACATAAATTATCCAATAATTAAATGGTGCAGTAAATTATACAACTGTTCTTCTACAGGTATAATCTGTAACAATTTAAATATTGTAGATTTAATTAGAGATTGGACAGTTTTCAATTTCAGGATTACAGGTGTCTTTAAATTAAGAAATCATTCATTCATTTTTTGAACCGATTAACTCTAATTAGCTTCATGGGTAGGCTGGTGCTTATCTCAGCTGACTGGGCGAGGGCAGAGTACACCCTGGACAGCTTGCCAGTTAATACGGGCCATCCGGTCGCTGAATCAATAGAGCCAGAGTTTGGTCTGCATTGGTCACAACAGGTTCGAATTCATTTCTGGCGACAGTTGGAGTCCATCAAGGCTGTCCTCTGTCACCCATTCTGTTCATAATTTTTCTGAACAGAATCTATAGGTGCAGCCGAGGTGTTGAGGGGTTCTGGTTTGGTGGCCATCGGATATCGTCTGCTTGTTGTGGATGATGTTGGACCGCCAGCTCTCATTGGAGTCGCAACTGAGTGTGAAGCAGCCGGGATGAGAATCAGCACCTCCAAGTGCGAGGCCATGGTTCTCAGCCTGAAAAGAGTGGAATGCACCTTTCGGGTCTGGAATGAGGTCCTGCCTCAAGTGGAGGAGTTCAAGTATCTCGGGGTCCTGTTCATGAGTGAGGGAAGCACGGAACGGGAAATTGACAGGCGGATCGCTGCAGCCACTGTTGTAAAGTGAAACCTGTACCGGTCCGTCGGGGTGAAGAAGGAGCTGAGCCGCAAGGTAAAGCTCTCAATTTACCAGTTAATCTATGTTCCAACCCTCACCAATGGTCACAAGCTTTGGGTAGTGACCGAAAGAACAAGAGCGTGGATACAATCGATAAATCCTTCAATGGGTGGTGGGGCTCTCCCTTACAGATAGGGTGAGAAGCCCAATCATCTGGGGGGAGCTTGGAGTAGAACCACTGCTGTTCCGCATTGAAAGGAGCCAGTTCAGGTGGCTTGGTTACCCGGTTAGAATGTCTCAAGAATGCCTCCCTGATGTGGTGTTTCTGGCATGTCCAACCAGGAAGACACCCCGGGCTAGACCTAGAACTCGCTGGAGGGATTATGTCTCTTGGCTGGTCTGGGAATGCCTCAGTTTCCCCCCGTAAGAGCTGGAGGAAGTAGATGGGGAGAGGGACTCCTGGACCACATTGCTTAGGTTGCAGCCCTTGCACCCCGACCCTGGATTAAGTTGATGAAGATAAAGATTTTACACTCATGAGTAAACAAATAGTAATGTTTTTATTAAGCGAATGATTATATGATTATTCTAATACCTTGTTTGGCAATAAATAATCATGTGATATTGAAGAAACACTCCAAAGGAAAACGGTAGACTTAGGTCAGGGACTCGTACTTGGATGATACATCAATGAAGCCAAATTACCAGATTTTTTTTTTTCTTTTGGAGAAAAATGTTTATTTTGGGTCATACCTGCTTAGGTCACTGGGGTTATTTATAATCTTGTTCTATTTCTTGTGTTGGCGTTGGTATAATTTCAGAATTCCCTGCCATCCCCTCTCATGCAGCCAGTTAATGCACCTCATGGCCTGATCCTTGGTCCTCAAAGCCCGCAGCGCTGGGTTATTGCATCTTTTTTATGGCTGCTATCACTTCAGTGTAGGCAGGTTTGGTTTCACCCAACTGATGTGCAGAACAGTCTCTCACCTTTATCATGTGTTCAGCTGAAGATCAGCACTCAGATCCTGTTGTAGATCCAAACCCACGATATTCCTGTGGGACGTAATCTAAGATTTATAACATTTAATCACATGGTAATTCCTAATTTCCTGCTTCCTTTCTGTTCAATGAGTTACAAAATTACAATCCAATTTTGCTGATTTGTTTTTTCTTGAACAAAATTGGAAAAGAACAGAAAATACATCTTTCATATTACATATTGTCATGCCCAGTGAAGTCAATTGCAGGAAAATTCCTGTACACTCTAGTGGTACTCTCTTTGTTCTCCTGTCCTCTTATTGCTGTATAGAATTTTAAAGATGAGGGAAAAGGTGGAAACTGATCATTATAGAAAAGGAAACTTAATTATACTTAAAACTTGGTGAAATTTAAGATACTCATTTTATTTGTATAGTAAGCATTGTAGAGCTAATAGAATGAATAGATAGAGCGACTAGTGATATAGAAATCACAAATCTAGAGACTGTAAGGAACCCTATCATCAAAATCTACCTTCTGTATTCACTGTTTTTTAACCTTAAGGGCCCGGGGCCATGCTTATCGTCTCACAACAATGAGTGAATCTGCTATTCTGCCAAATTTATACCTATGCATTTTGCTATGACTCATTTTTATCTGCAAATGCCGTCTCTCTTCCAATCCAGAACTATTTATTTATGTATTTATGACCAGAACTAAAAGTCATTTTCTATGACTATCAACACCAAACATTTTTTCTTTTCTTTTTCTTCAGTTTCCTGTCTTAGTTCTTGTGCACAAATTTACCAAAGTCTATAGAGTAGAATCTCATAGCGCTGTGGGCCTGACCCCTTTGTTTTATATATTTATATATATATATATATATATATATATATATATATATATATATATATATATATATATATATATATATGCATGCTCTCTTCTTACCCTTGCCCATCTTTCAAGGACAGATATTCTTTTTACAGATACTGCCGAAACACAACACACACTCCCAGGAGATTTTCAGAGTTGCATGAATGCTAAAAAAATCACTCAAAGAGTGAGTGACTGAGAGAGAAATTCACTTTCAGACTAACACATGAAGCTGAAAAGAAAATGGCTGAACAAGCTGCCCAACAATTTTCATCTTTTTTTTTTTTTTTTTTTTTTTTTTTTTTTTTTTTTTGCTCATCACATAAACATTTAAACATTTGATACTCAAATTGCTTGATCTTTTCAGTGGACCTTACTTACCTCCCCTCTCCGGACACACACAATTCAGCAAAGTCAAGCCCTATGTTTCGATAAACAAATCCACTCACCTTTTGACCACTTTTAGGTTCAAGATCACTGATCCAAAGTTCCCAACAAGAAGAAAGAAGCTGTCCTTTTCTTTCCCCATATGGCCACCAAATATGCTGTGGCGAAAAGTCCAGTTCACGGCACATGAGATTTAAACTCATTTTTCAGGTGTATATTTAGCCTTTAGGAAAAAAAAGCAAACTATCAATCACACAAAAGAAATTGTTTTGAGAGAAAAATCTCGGACCCGGACTGCTGTTCTGGAGTGGCTTATTTAGTGCCCATTCCACTCTGATTAGTCTATCATGACATCACGGTCAGCTTGGCCTTGTTTTGATTAGGCCCTCATGATATCATATCTCAACTTAATCCAACTTGCCTCGACATGACCTTGAGTGAATAAACTCCTCATCTGATACCCACATTAATCATCTAATAATGGTGCAGGAAATCATACAATATAGCTCTATATAGCTATAACTCTTCGGTAGGTATAATCAGTAGCAATTTATATATATATATATATATATATCTTCTTTTCCTTTCGGCTGTTCCCTTCAGGGGTCGCCACAGCAAATGATCTGCCTCCATCTCTCCCTATCCTCTGCATCTTCTACTCTTACTCCAACGACTTTCATGTCCGCCTTCACTGCATCCATAAATCTTCTCTTTGGTCTTCCTCTGGGCCTTTTGCCTGGTAGTTCCAACCTCAGCATCCTACGACCAATATACTCACTATCCCTCCTCTGTACATGTCCAAACCATCTCAATCTAGCCTCTCTGACTTTGTCTCCAAAACATCTAACATGTGCTGTCCCTCTGATGTACTCATTTCTGATCCTATCCATCCTCGTTACTCCCAAAGAGAACCTCAACATTTTCATCTCTGCTACCTCCAACTCTGACTCCTGTCTTTTCCCCAGGGCCACTGTCTCTAAACCATACAACATTGCTGGCCTCATCACCGTCTTGTACACTTTTCCCTTCATTCTTGCCGATACTCTCCTATCACACATCACAATCGGACACTTTTCTCCATCCATTCCAACCTGCCTGCACGCTTCTTCACCTCTTTTCCACACTCTCCATTGCTCTGGATTGTTGAGCCTAAGTACTTAAAATCCTCCACCTTCTTTATCTCTGCCCCTGTAACCTCAAAGTTCCTCTTGGGTCCTTGTCGTTCACACACATGTATTCTGTCTTACTAAGACTAACCTTCAATCCCCTCCTTTCCAGGGCATACCTCCACCTCTCTAGATTTTCCTCCACTTGGTCTCTGCTCTCACTACAGATCACAATGTCATCTGCAAACATCATAGTCCATGGAGATTCTTGTCTAACCTCATCTGTTAGCCTGTCCATCACCATAGCAAACAAGAAGGGGCTGAGAGCTGACCCTTGATGTAGTCCCACCTCCACCTTGAACTCTTCTGTCACACCGACAGCACACCTCACCACTGTCTTACATCTATCATACATGTCCTGCACCACTCTAACATACTTCTCCGTCACTCCAGACTTCCTCATACAATACCACAGTTCTTCTCTCGGCACCCTGTCATATGCTTTCTCCAGATCCACAAAGGCACAATGCAGCTCCTTCTGACCTTCTCTGTACTTCTCTATTAACATCCTCAAAGCAAACACTGCATCTGTGGTGCTCTTTCTTGGCATGAAACCAAACTGTTGTTCACAAATGCTGACCTCTGCCCTTAGTCTTGCTTCCACTATTCTTTCCCATAGCTTCATTGTATGGCTCATCAACATTATCCCTCTGTAGTTGCCACAACTCTGTACATCGCCCTTGTTCTTAAAAATGGGCACAAGCACACTTCTCCTCCATTCCTCTGGCATCTGCTCACTTTCTAAGACCTTGTTGAATATTCTTGTCAGAAAATCTACTGCTTCCTCCCCTAGACACTTCCATACCTCAACTGGTATGTCATCAGGGCCAACTGCCTTTCCACTCTTCATCCTCTTCAATGCCCTCCTCACTTCTCCCTTACTAATCTTTGCTACTTCCTGCTCCTCAACGGTCACCCCTTCTACTCTTTTTTCTCTCTCATTTTCCTCATTCATCAGCTCTTCAAAGTACTCTTTCCATCTTCCCAGCACACTTCTGTCATCAGTCAATACATTTCCCTCTCTGTCCTTTATCACTCTAACTTGCTGCACGTCTTTCCCATCTCTATTTCTCTGCTGTGCTAACCTGTATAGATCATTTTCTCCCTCCTTACTGTTCAACCTATCATACAAGTCATCATACGCCCTCTGTTTGGCCTTTGACACTGCTACCTTCGCCTTACGCTGTGTCTCCCTGTACTCCTGTTTACTCTCTTCGGTCCTCTCAATGTCCCACTTCTTCTTGGCTAACCTCTTCTTTTGTACACACTCCTGCACTTCCTCATTCCACCACCAAGTTTCCTTATCTACTTTCCTTCCAGAGGACACACCAAATACTCTCCTACCGGTCTCCCTGATCACATTGGCTGTGGTTGTCCAGTCCTCTGGAAGCACTTCCTGACTACCCAAAGCCTGTTTCAACTCCTCCTTGAAGACAACACGACACTCTTCCTTTTTCAGCTTCCACCACTTTGTCTTCTGCTCTACCTTTGCCTTTTTCACCTTTCTCACCATCAGTGTCATCCTGCACACCACCATCCTATGCTGTTTGGCAACACTCTCACCCACTACTACTTTGCAGTCACTGACTTCCTTCAAATTACATCGCCTACACAAGATGTAGTCTACCTGTGTGCTCTTACCTCCGCTTTCATAAGTCACCCTATGCTTCTGTTTCTTCTGGAAGAAAGTATTCACCACAGCCATTTCCATCCTTTTGCAAAATCGATCAACATCTGTCCTTCTGTGTTCCTGTCCTGGATACCAAACCTGCCCATCACTTCCTCGTCCCCTCTGTTGCCTGCACCAACATGTCCATTGAAGTCTGCTCCAATGACCACTCTTTCACCTCTGGGGGTACTCTGCATCACTTCATCTAACTCACTCCAGAATCTCTCCTTCTCTTCTAGCTTACATCCTGCCTGTGGGGCATAAGCACTAACAACATTGACTATCACGCCTTCAATTTCTAACTTGAGACTCATCACTCTGTCTGACACTCTTTTCACTTCTAGAACATTCCTGACAAACCCCTCCTTCAAGATGACTCCTACTCCATTTCTCTTCCCATCCACACCATTATAAAACAGTTTAAACCCTGCTCCTAAGCTTCTAGCCTTTCTACCTTTCCACCTTGTCTCCTGAACACACAGTATGTCCACCTTCCTCCTCTGCATCATGTCAGCCAGCTCCCTATCTTTTCCTTGCATAGTTCCAACATTCAAAGTCCCTACTCTCAGTCCGAGGCTCACGCATTTCCTCTTCTCTCTCTGCCTACGGACACGCCTCCCGCCTCTCCTTCTTCGACCAACAGTAGTCCAATTTCCATCAGCACCCTGTTGGTTGACAGCACTGATGGCGGTCGTTGTTAACCCGGGCCTCGACCGATCCGGTATGAATTTTGTTTTGATCATTTGCATTTTTAAATGTGGCAGAAGTTTTACGCCGGATGCCCTTCCTGTCGCAACCCTCTGCATTTATCCGGGCTTGGGACCGGCATAAGGGGGAGAGACACTGGTTAGTGCCCCCCCCGCCTCATGGCTGCATTATATATATATATATATATTACAGTCTGCCCTCTACTTCCGAAATTAATCTGTTCCAGAGCCTTTTTCGAAACCTGGAGTTTCCGTAAGTAGAGGCGCATTTTACATGTAAAACGCCTGATTCGTTCTAAGGCTCCCAGGACTACCCCATAAACTCTTTAAAAATAATAAAAGTACACCAATTTTGTATGAAATATGTGTTAAAAGTAAAAGAAAATTATTACTTACTAAACAATTTAAATATTTTATTAATATATTAAACCATTTTATGAACATATTTATTAATTAAACCATAATTAAACATTTTTTTATTAATGCACATACACACACAGCACTCTCTCTCTCTCTCTCTCTCTCTCTCTCTCTCTCTCTCTCTCACTCATACACACACAAAACTCTCTCTCTCTGGTGTGCTTTGTGGAGTGGCGTGTTTTGCTGAATGCGGGCTCCACCCACACGCAGCGCGTAGTCAACGGAGTACATTTGCCAACATTTGAGTAATGTATTTAAAGTGTACATTTAGGGTAATGTATTTAAAGCGGAATTACAGTACCTGTTTGACAGATCAGAGGTCCCGAGTCAATATTAACTTGCTTCCTTGCGAGATCGGAGGTCTTGTCCCATCGGAGCACTTGCATGCCTCCATCTGCTTCAATATCGTGCCGAAATTACCTCCGTCAATGTATTTCCACTTTAAGGTCTCCTTCTGCTTCAATATTGTCCCGATTGTAGAAGGGTTTCGGCCATACTCCTGTGCGATTTCCCTGAACTGCATCCCACTTTCATATTTTTTATTGTCTCCTGCTTCACTTCGATTGATAACGGAGCCCGCTTCTTCTTTTCTTTCACTGGGAATCACTTTCTTGGGGTCTATGATAGATAACGAAATATAATGCTGCAATGATCAATCTCAAAACAAGCCAACAATCCTGTTCAACTCTCCTTCATGCATGTGACAAACAGGAAGTATGGGTACAGGAAGTATGGGTACAGGTCAGCTCCCTCCTGGCCAGCGGGGCGAGATGTTTGGAGACAACCAATGAGAGAGCAACTCGCGCATTGTTTGAATTTTTGAATGGTGTGTTTGAACTTTTGAATGGCATGTTTGGCGCTTTTCGTAAAAAGAGGTTGTTTTCGTAAAAATAGGACGAAAATTTATGAAAATGTTTTTCGTAACCTGGATTTTTCATACTCAGTGGTTTTCATAAGTAGAGGGCTGACTGTATATAAATAGGGATCTCTCGCTATTTCACGCTTAAATTAATGCAGCTTCAGTGCATCGCGTTTTTTTGTTTTGTTTTGTTTTGTTTTTTTTATGTTCATCATATTAAAAAATAAGGAAATTAAGGAAGAATAGAGGAAAAAGTTAAGGAAAATACCACAAAAACAAGGCCAACTATGGAAAAAAAAAAACCCTAAACAAACAAAAAGCAGCCCAAAACCTCCAATCAAAACTAGTTACATTGTTGTGAGGTACCCATCTGCGTGCGTGCATGCGCATCTGCAGGTGTGCGCGTGCATCTGTATGTGTGTGGTGTATTTATATTCTATTTAAATCTTATTAATTATTTTTAATGTTTAATTGTTATTATAAGCATTTAATATGTATTTATTGATATTATATACACATATACATGCACGTATACATCAGTCGGGGGGGGGGGGGTAATGCTACTTCGCGGAATTCAGTGGTTGGGTGGGGATCTCGGTCCCAATTAACCTCGGAAAGTGAGGGATCCTTGTGTGTGTGTGTGTGTGTGTGTGTGTGTGTGTATATATATATATATATATATATATATATATATATATATATATATATATATATATATATATATGCTGATGCTGTCAATGATCAATAATTACTTTGAGTATGTGATTGGGAAGTCCATCAATTTGCATAAAATTTATGAAGGACCAAATACATGACATTATGACATTTCAGACCATCAGGCCATAAGCCTTTCTCAGTTCATCGGTCTAAAACACAGAGGACCCCCAGTGGTACCTGATACGCCAATCTTCCTCCACATCGGTATTCTTATTGTTGCAGGAATAGTGTTAGTAGTAGCTTTTGTAGAATGTTTACTCTGGTTGCCCTTATTTTTAAAGTTGTTAATTTGTGACCTCTCACCCCGGCATTTTGTTCCATTTAATAAGAAGCCAGTTTGTGCAAAAAAATCATGAAAATGTAATCACTTTTAGGCTATGCTAAAAAACAATGACATTTTGAAGTATAATACTATTCAAACAAAAAAACAAGTGTCAAGTTTGAAATGTGAGATTCTTTTAGGTTTGTAGCTCATGAACAATTGTCTCTTTTCTGGCATCAGGGAATCTTTTCCTGTGGTCCTGAATGATCTGAAGGAGGAACTGGTGTTGTTCTTCATCCTTAGATAGAAGGCCACTGTACTCCTGTACAAGGGCAACACCGTGTTCTGCTGTGTCATTCGCAACACGCAGTTCAGACACAACTTTCAAACCTTTGTTGAAATCCGAATCTTCTTCCCAGGTTTGTGAGTCCTACTGCAAGAAACTATCAGGAAGACCTAGTATTGTATTTTGAAGAAATTGAGTATCCTTTGGGATAGAAAGTCACGTAGTCTCATCCCAGATATAGCTGAAGTCTTCAAGGAGATCCTGCTTGGTGAATTGGGCAATCATTCCTGATCAAGTGCCCCAGCCATTGCCTGCTTCTCAGTAGAATTAATATCTGAATCGAAGAATGCCAATGCAACCAATTTTTCACTGAGGGACCAAAGCTGACCTAATAGTTTTTTTTAAGGCACCATGTGCAGCTGGCATGTTGCTTTCTCTGAAAGATTTGAGTAAAGCCAAATTTCCAGCAGGAGCTTTCACAGCAAAGCGAGAAAACCAGGACTTCACATAAAATTGATCATGTTTTCTTGAATGTCCTTTCACGAGGTACACGTAATGCTGCAGGGCATCTCGAATTGTAGGTAGTTTACAACCTCATGTGTATGCTTTTGCTGTTTGCAATAAATGGATCTGGTTCTTTGATCTTAAATTGCTTGCCATTTCACCTGTATAAAAAGTTATGAGAGGTGAACAACATTTCACATATTTTAAAACATATACGATGATGCTTTAACATTGAGCTTATTGGCAATGAAAGAGGTGGCTTGAGCACAGGGTAAACTTTGTTTTATATCCAGAATATTTTGTATGACACATTTTTAGACGAAAATGATCAAATTTAGGGGGTGAGACAGTTTAATTTTTCAGAAAGAAATGTTTGCTACATATAAGGGCTACCCTAATGTTTACTGTCGGTGAAGTTGATGCATATAGGGATCACTGTCTTATGTCTTGTCATCTGGTGTAGTGGTTGTCCATTGGCATAACACATTTCTTCTATTTGTTCATCTGAATTCGATCAAATTTGATCAGTAGTTTTGATATTAATCCTTGGATGTTTACCACATGTTTATTTATTTACTTTCCCCCATTATCGAGTTCTTGTTAACATTTTTATCTGCAACTCCTCTTGAAGTGTTATAAGTTCTATACAACCTTTTTAGTTGTGTAACTAATAAGTAGTATTCGTGTTTGCTCATGGAACCATAAAAATAGGGCACATAGTCTAAATTTATAAGTTAAATAAAACAAGACCTGCATCATGCCAGAAGAAGAACCAAAGTTTTGACTGGTAGTTTATTACTCCATTATTGTGGATCCCCCATGTGTTGCGGCGGTGTAAACAAAGTTCATCATCATTAGTTTCTGTGACCCCTTAATCCTGATTAGGGTCGCGGGGAGGCTGGCGCCCATCCCAGCTGACTCTGGGCAAGGGCAGAGTACACCCTGGACAGCTCGGCAGGCCATCATATTTTTGAAAATATTATATTAGGGTCAGTTATTAGTTATGTTTAATTATGTTTTAATGTAAAATATAAGTTATGTTTACTTTCTGAATGATATAACAGAATCTCTCCCAGGGAACAATTTAGACTGTCAAGACAGTTTATACTGTGATTCCACCCAGCTATACTTACGGCTGTGACCTGGAAATGCACTGGAGCGTTGTGTGTGTGTTTTCATGGAAGGAAGTCAGTATTATTCTGTAGTTTAATAATCTAATAGGTTCGAAATAAAACACAGTAAGCACTTAGAGATACTAAACATAGAGCTTTTCTCATCATGTGAAAAGCTTCATGCCAGGATTACACAGAGATAATAAGTCTGAGAGGAAGCATTTAGAGTTCACTTCAAAGCGGTTTGAAGCAAACAGGCTTCAGTATGCATGCATTTGAGTGAGCATCCTTTTTTGAGTCTGTGTAATGTGGTGACTCTGTTGTAGCTGTATTAATTGGTCAGTGTCTGCTCAACATCATTTTTGCAGTTTGATGCTTTGAAGCTGATTGAAACCCTTTACCTGTTTTTTTTTTTTTTTTTGCTTTTTGTTTTTTTGTTTTTAAACCGATTACTGTACTCAAAAATCGCTGATGACTCAGAAGTAAAAACAACAAAAAAATTCAACAAATATTGCTTGTTTACATTTCTGGTGATACCTAATAAAGGGATGCAGTGTATCCAAATGACTGACATTTTTACTGTTGTGCTACAGTTCAGAAAGTTTGAACAAGTCGGAGAATAAACTGTTACAGGACAACTACAGCTATTGCCCTAAAAAAATCAATAAGTAAAAAATATTCATTTGGTAATAACACTCAGTACAATACTTATGAGAAAAGTGTAATGTCCAGGATTTGATACCGTTTTCCTGTTTCTTACTAAAGTTTCTAATTTCTAGAACAGTGATCCCTTGCTACTCCGTGCTTCAGTTTCTGTGGCTTCAGTGCATCATGGGATTTTCAAAAATATTCACCGAAAAATAAAAAAATATTCAAAATAGGCAAGAGTGAAGGAAAATGCCGCAAAACAAGGCCAATTATTCAAAAAGAAAAGAAAAAACCCCAAAACAAACAAAAACAAAAAAAAAACCAACCCAAAAACTTAACAACTTACATTTTTATGTGAGGCGTGCATCTGTGTGCGCGCGTGTCTGTATGTGTGTGTATTTATATTTTATTTACATCTTATTCATTATTTTTGAATGTTTAATTGTTATTATAAGCATTTATAGTGTTGAATATGTATTTATTGATACTATGTACGCATTAATATGTATTGTACATGTACGCATACGTCAGTCGGGGGGGTGGTCGATCCTACTTCGAGGAAAGCGGGGGGGGGGGGGGTCGATCCCCATTAACCGTGGAAAGTGAGGGATCCCTGTATTCTGAATAAATAAAATGAACTCATTTAAATGATAAATTTGTCTAATGTTAGCTACGTTTATCACATTTTAAAGCTCAAAACATTAAGGATTTAGCTTAACGGAAAGCAAGGCTCAACGAGGGCAGCAATGGGGAAAGTGGTTGTAGGGTAACGTTAGCAAATTGTTAGATTGATGTGTTTATTGATTCATCTGCTTGTATGTCATTTTTTAACACTGTAGCCATCATAGCTCATGTAAAAGTATTTAATATTTAATGAAGTACATCCTCTCCCTGTTTCCCTTCCCTCCCGCTCTTGTTGTGTGTTTGCAGCTTGTAAAGCTGGTTTCTACAAGGCCTTCGCAGGAAACATCAAGTGCACTAAATGCCCTCCTCACAGCTCCAGCCATTCAGAGGCATCGGCGCAGTGTCACTGTGAGGAGGGATACTACAGAACGGGCAAAGACCCGCCGAGCATCGCCTGTACACGTCAGTCCACCTCTATTTATCTAATTTTCTCTCTAGCCTGTATTGTTCCTCTCAGGGCAAAGGCTGATCCAACACAGACTTATATTTCAGATCCTTTATGTTACAACTGGTGTTGCTTTACTGCTTTCTCCCTCTTATATTATAATATAACACACACATAATGTGTGTGTGTGTGTGTGTGAAAATACATATTATAACAAGCGGATGGATGATAATAATAATAATAATAAGAAAAATAATATTTTTTAGTTTATAAAAATTTATGGCAAAATGCAGTATTGCTCACAGTGCAAACCAACACCCCCCCCCCCCCCCCCCCACAAAAAAAAAAGAAAGAAAGGTGCCAGTACTTTTGGACTCTCCCCACTGACACAGCCATTTATTAAATCTTACAAAGGCAAGTGATAAATATTTAAATTTTTAGTTCAGATTCTTACCCTGCACCTTTTTATTCCTCAGGACCACCCTCACTTCCACGCAACGTGGTGTACATCATGAATGAGACAGCATTGTTCCTGCAGTGGGCTCCACCCAGTGACACGGGGGGTCGAAAGGACATAACATACAACGTCTTGTGCAAGCGCTGTAATGGTGAAGGCCAGGCCTGCCAACCATGTGACAGTGACGTTCGCTTTGTGCCACCACCTGTGGGCTTGACACGCACCTCCGTGGCCGTGCAGGACTTTGTGGTCAATGCTAACTACACGTTCCAGATTGAAGCGGTGAATGGCGTGTCGGGAATAGGACGAGCGACGAGACAGACTGCCAACATCACTATTAACACTGCGCAGGCTGGTGAGTGTGCTTCAGCATCAGTGGTAACATTTAACGATTCGGCAATGTGGATCCTGTTCTGGTAGGAATCTGTTGTTTACAATCATTTCTGCTCATCCTCGGTGGGTTAATCTGCCTTTTTCACTCTTCAGTTCTTAAATGTAAAGGTGCTCATTACCTCTTTTTATACCAGCAGCTCTGCTGATAGCTCTGGGTGTGAAAGGTGTAAAGTGAAAGGTTTTAAGTCATGTGTTGATTCCAAAATGTTTATTTATATATATATATATATATATATATATATATATATATATATATATATATATATATATATATCCACATGAAATTGTAAAGTGGAAAGTTACGTGATCTATATCTGCAAATCATCAATGGAATGTTGTTTATTCACACAAAGAAACAGAATAATAGTTATGATGTTTATATATGATGTTTATTTAACATTTAAAGGAGTCTCCTACTCATGAGCTTTATAAAGTTCATTAGGAGTCTGAAAGACAGAGGAACACACTATTAAAACGTGACATTGGTGAAGGTGCACCTGATTTATAGCTGCTATAAAGTAAGTGAGAACAGGAGCTGATTGGTTTTGTTGATGTCCCACTACCACGTAAACATAACTGACTCAAATTAAGACGTTTTCTACATTAATAATGGTTATTTATTGTAAATGACTATGGTAGAGCCGTGGTTAGAGCAGTGCTTCTCAATTATTTTCTGTTGCGGCCCCTCTAGTAAGAAATAAAACATTTCAGGCAACCTCCCCACGAGCGACTATAAATAGTATTATTTGTATATTAAATTGTTATTAGTACTCCACTGCATAACATTGTATCTTTATTAACATTAAAAACAAAAAAGAAAGAAATATAGTTCAACTTACAATAAAGAAAAACTTCATTAACGTTGTTTTTTAATCTTTAACAGAAAAGATTTAAAGTGCACCAATGTGCCTGAAATAATAAAAAAGATACATCCTTATTTAAACTCATTCAACTTACCTATGTCTTAATACCTCCATCTCTCTCCACCTTTCTCTTCATTTTTGTTAGAAATTTTTCTGTTTTTCTTGAAGGGTTGTTTACTGCACTTTATATCGTTTGCTCGTATGAAAAAACGCTACATCATAGCGCGACAATGAGAGCGTCAATGACCACTACTGGAATGGCGGTGCAATTAGACTTAATTCTTGTACACTATTCCAGAAAGCATGTTTCCCAGGGTCATACGCACCCCCACCCCACCCCGGAATCATACCGCGCCCCAATATTTGAGAAACACTGGGTTAGAGGAAAATAAGGAACTTGGATGGTGCAAAAACTCTAGCCTTTGCAATTGAAAGGCAGTAGAATAATAATAATAATAATAATAAGAATAATAATAATAATAATATAAGATAATATAAGATAATAAAAAAATAAAAGCAGAGTAGTGGTGGCCTGGTGGTAAGGTGCTGGATCACTGACCCCAAGGTCTTGTACTAAGGTTGTAATTGTTTTGTAGAATTCAACACCATGGATAGTTCATATAAAACTAAAGTGCATGTGGTTTGGCATAACGTAATTGGATTGAGAGTTTTTGACTAATTCTCTAAACCCCTACTTTTCACCAGGTCTTGACAAATAAATAATATAATCGTATGTTATATCATTGTGTCTCTATAATTTATTTGTCAGAGGAAGTGCTTCTGGCAAAAGACTCCGACAAACTCTTTTATATCCGCGATGATTATTTCACCTTGTCACTGCAGGATCATGTGATCCTTCACATATCGTCTGTGCCTTTTTTTTTTTCTTCTTTTTTTTGCATAATACTGCCTAGAGTGTTTCATTTGAAGGTAAGTAAAAAAAAATTGTTTGTGCCTTTACCTCCAGCTATGAACGTCAAACAGAAAGCTTATAATATATAGCGGTATATTTTCTGCCTGGTGGGAAAGGGGTATGAAATCTTCTTGTCTGCCACTTTTTCTCCGAGCTCTCACATGGAGATTATATAAAGCACTGCTTCCTGCCTGAGAGAATAAGGTTCACTGTTTTGTGGAAGTTCGCAGTATAATTTGAAGAGCTACTGAAAACCTGGTAGCGTTAGGCTACGCAGTGTTGGCAAAGTGGTTAAAATTACTGTTTACTTATCAGAAGGTCAAGGGTTCAAGACCTAGTACCAGCAAGTTGCTACTGTTGGGCCCTTAAGCAAGGCCCTTAACTTTTAACTGCTCAATTGTGAGTCACACTGGTTAAGAGTATCTGCCGAAATGCCTTTAAGGATGCATTAACCTCACATGAGCGATGAATGCATCCAACCATGCTTTAGTCGACCGCAGTACATACCCTATGATCCCCAGAAATCATGGATTGCTCATGGATTCAGGCCTCAGGCCTCCTCTCAGAAAAGGTTCTGGTGTGCAGCTTTTTTTACTGGAATGGATTTCTTATAGGGACACAATCATCTAATTAAGTAAGAATCAACGAGCACGTTAAGGCACGTCAGTCTGTAAATTTACTTCTGTCAATCTATTAATTAAATCAACAGAATTTTGCAAACAATTCCCTTTAAATGAAAATGGTAGTGCTAGATCACATGACTAAAGTGTTTTTCAGTTAAAATTTTTGAAGTTCTCTGGTCATAAAATTTCCTTCATTTCTTTTCTTTTTTTTTTTTTTTTTTTTTTTTTTTTTTTTTTTTTTGAAAATACTGGAGAGACATCAATTCATCTGGAGACATCTTGGAACTCCTCTTCCCCTAAAGTCACTCTCTGGCCTGATGAACAGAATTCATGTTGTGCTACAGTATTTTTTCTGCATGGTCTGCATCTGAACCAATGTTTGCCAACTGGTGAAGTAATTGGCTGTCAGGCATGCACTGTCATTGCACCTGGTCGTATTGTGTTTATACTTGCATGGTCTTGCAGGTCATTTTGATGGTAAATGCTGCCATGCCAGGTATAAACCACACGCCAGCAGTGCCACTAATCATCAGTGACACGAACATGTTTTACTTTGAAGCGCTAAGGCCTGTGAGACCATCACCTCTCCCGTAAGCACAGGAACATTACAGGGTTAGGGGAAGAAAGCAAACTCCTCCAAACTTCATGAGATCAGTGGAGAATTTTAAAATTGAAAATCCTAAGAGTATTTAGTTTGCTAAAACACATCCATCGATCTTTATATGATTTATACTGATCATTCTCCAGGGACAAGCTGGTGCAAATCACAGTTGACGTTGGGGGAGAGGTGGCGTACACCTTGAACAAGTTGCTAGTCTATTGCTGGCCTAACATGGACACAATGATGCAGACTCACAGTCACACCTATAGGCAGTGTGGAGTACCCACTTGACCTAATGTGTGTGCCTTTGAATTGTTGGAGGAAACTGGAGAACCTGGAGGAACATGTGAACCTCATAAATTAGTCCCCAAAACCTTCCTAGTTCCCTATAAGTTCTAGTCATTTCAGTAGTTTGTTATGGTCTTTTTTGGTCCTGCAGTGGTCTGGCGAGCAGTCTAGCTGGACCTTGTCTTTACCCAGCGGCAGGTGAGATAGGCTGACCATGAAAAGGAATAAAATTGCTTGGATAATGTGGTCTGTTTTAAACTCCAGAACACAAACAGAGACTAGGATTTCTAAGTCGAGCACCGGGCCCCCAAAGCACTGTTGATGTGCTTGCAGTACTCAAGCCATCAGTTGTTGATGGTGATGGTTTGCTGGGTCGATACACCCATTCAGTTGGATTCGTTTTTTTTTTATTTCTTTGTTTGTTTTTTTTATTCCACACATTATAACATAGTAAATATTCTGCGAGAAATAACAATTCTATTCCCACAGAAAGATGCAGGCAGTTTGCTTCCACAGGCATCTTGAATCCCAAGCTTCAACAAGTACACCAAGTTCTCCTACACAGAACTCTGACTGCATCAGCAAATGTTTCCCCCACTTGCCTCCAGGCCCTTGAGTTTAGGAGACAGTATTATACATCGGTACACAGTTGTTCTGGAGAGAGATCTCTCTGTTTCTCTGTGGACCCTGGCTCTGCCGTCCATGGGGAAATGAGTGCACCACAGTCCACTCCGATGCTATTCTCAGTGTGCTGAGCAAACCCATTTCAGAGACAAGGGTCTTTCATTCAGAGTGTCATCCAAGAAGCTACTGCTTCTTCTCGCCATGCTCAGTTTTACACTAATAAAGACATAGTACTGTAGCACAGGACGGTGTGTTCTGTTGTTTTTTTTTTTTTTTTTTTTTTTCTTTTTCACATTTGCCCCTGGCAGTGTCAGCAGATATAGCAAAGACCAATACAAGGCTCCAGCTAAGCCGAATTAGTCTGCCCTGTAGGCTCCACTGGCCAGTTCTTGACCCTGACCTTTTCACTGATTTATCTTTCATTGTCGCAATTCTACTCTGCTCTCATTCACTGGCCTTGTGCAGATGAATTACTCCATAAAGTGCCCATTGGCTGATTTTGATTTGCTCTTCAAACCTCAGTGGCTATTGTTCGGACAGAACCATTTTAAGTTGCTGTCTGTGTTAATGGAACAGATTAAGGGAGTAGTAGACCTTGTTAAATGGCTGTTAAAAGAAAGCTAAGCACAAACCAGACTTGGGGATGATGCTTTACATACATGAATACGATGATAACACAGACTCAGTAGTCTAGTTTGCTGTGGTTTTTGTTGGATTTGTGCTATGTTTTAAACTCGTTAAATGTGTGCCTGTTATGGGCTGTTGTCATCATGGTCATCTTCTCCCATCCTCATGGGTCACATCTGCATACACTAGAGCGCTTGAAGTCAGTAGGTCCCAAATTCTCCACCTGCCTGTACATGCAAGGTGTCAAATTGTAATTAGCATGTGCATATCTTTGTACTGTGGGATGAAATCTAAGGAAATCCACACAAAAACAGGGAACACATGCACATTTCAGTGCCACAAAATAGGAAGAAGACCCGCTATCTATGCAAATATAAATGGCTTAATCTAAATATCTGGAAAAACACTGTAATCTATAGTTGTAGGACTCATTTGTTGAATTGCTTAATACAACTGTAGTCAACTGTAGTGTGCTGAGGCTGGAGCCTATTTCATCCGACACTGAGTGAAGGCAGAGTACACCCCGAACAACTCACCAGACCACCACAGGACAACACACACACACACACACACAATCATTCACACTCACACTGAGAGTCAAATTGCAACCGCCAGTTAGCCCATTGTGCAAGTCTTTGTGGAGGAAACTAGACTACTCAGAGGAAACTCATGCAAGCACAGGGAGAACATCCATACTCCTCATTAAAACGCCTGAGCACGGGAAAGGAACCCAGGATCTTCGTGCTGTGAGGCGGACATGCTAACCGCTGCACTGCTGTGCCACTTACAGGTAATTATACGCAAATAAAAACATACATAAATACATACCAATAAGAGTTCATGGGTTCATGGGCTTATTTTCCCAATTTCCTCCCCAATGTGGTTAGCCAAAAAGCTCTAATTGTCATCCAGCTCCTTCTTATCATGATGACACCTCCATGGATAACACTCACCGTCTTCTGCATGCATGATTGCTGGGATTGGCCCTGATTGACAAGACAGAGTGAACACACCAGAACTCCCACCCACATATCATTTCACAATGGCAAGTTTACTGGCTACAGATGGCTGTCACATCTTTCTGATTTCCAACTCACAGTTTCTCACCAGTGGAAAGCACAACATGATTTTCTGATCTACTTGCTGATGATGCTATTATACTGTCAGGTGGTGGACTGAATGGGGGTTTATAGGGTTAGATGGCTGTTGATGAACCTGGCTGCCTCAGGGAGAAAACAGCTCTGGCAATAATAATCCACATGCTCCAGTGCCTTCTACCCATATGGCATGAGGTTAAAGGGTACTAAGGGTGGATGGGAGGAGTCACAAGCAACACAGGTAGGTGTATGACTGCAGGTTTCTCTCATTCATCTGTAATTCCCAGTGAGACATATGAGATGTCAGACGTGGCAGGCTGCTTTCTACTTTTTTCTGTCCTTCTTGGTGTCTCAGTGACAAAGCGGCTCATCAGTATTGATGGTGTTCGTGACGGTGGTGTGATTGGTTGTGGCCTATGTGCTGAGATAGATCCAAACGCAGCTGAGAGGAATACAGGCGCACAAGACCCCAACTATCCCTGCAATCTGCCACCCGCTGACACCAACAGCATCATTACAGAGATGGACTGAGATGGGAGGAGGGAATTCCAGGTGTAAATAGTTGAGAAAGGTTTGACCCGTATCTATATTTAACACTCAACTGATGGATCAACTTCTACTGTGCATATTAATCACATTCTCGCAGCTCTGAAAGGCTAAACACTGACCCAAAATGAAAAACTACACTTATCATTTTGTCAGTTGGCTTAACCCTGGGGTCTCATGAATCCAGGAAAATAAATGAAATGATAATAGAAATTCATGATATTGTAATAGAGTTTTATGATATTAAAACCGAGCCCATTTTCCACCAGTAGTCATTAAACATATTGCTGGAGACGTCATAACTGTAATAAGTATATATACCCATCATTACTCATTGTTATTAGGAGTCAGGTCAAATGTTGATTACAGTAGTTCTGTGACCTTTGTTGTTTGATGTAGAAAATAAACTTGGAGTATTCATTCCTTCGTTTTCTGATCCGCTTAATCCTAATTAAGGTCACAGGGAGGCTGGCGCCCATCCCAACTGACTCAGGGCAAGGGCAGAGCACATACTGGACAATTCGCCAGGCCATCGCAGGGCAGAAACATACTGACAGCTTTACAGCTACTCTTGACGAAAGTCAACAATGGTTCTCTTGCATGTCTCTCACCGTAGACAGTCAGAGACATGGTCGGCCTTTGTTAGGTGCACAGCAGTGGCAACCATTGACAGTGGGGCTTAAACCCCCAGCCTTAGGATCGGTAATCCAGCACCATACCACCAGCCCACCACTGCCCTAAACTTAGAGTTAATGGACATAATTATCTTAACCAAGGAGGTTATATCTGTCCCCCTATTTTTAACTCCCTAATTCAGTCGTATCTGGTTCCCATCCATCAAGTGTTGCCTTCCCTATCACATGATCACCACTAACCTGGGAGGGGTGAAGGCATGTATATGCCCCCTCCATGGCATGCAGTGCTAGCGACCCACTTCTTTTTTAACCACTGCACATGCGTATTTGGGGGCACACCCTGAGGCCAAGTGCTCTCAGTTCCCTCGTACGTATGAGTTCACAGATGCTTATGATTGGCTGGTGATCACTGTGAGTAACAGGGAAACGAGCATATACCATCCCTTTTGTGAGTGCTCAGCCAATTAGCTCCCATGGACTCCTAGCTGTGGCATCAATCTGGATTCGAACATGCGATCTTGGGAGCCCAAGTCATGGGAGGGTTTTGGGGTTTTTTGTGTGTTTGTTTGTTTGTTTTCAGAAGGATTATGGAAACAATTCCGTGTTCATTAAAGTTCTACCAGATGTGGGGCTTTGGAGAAGGGAGACTTCTTCAGAATTGGGATAATGTGGACAAATTTTGTATCCACATTTTTTAAATGATTTTTTAACAATTTGAGATAATGTTTTTTTTTTGTTGTTTTTTTTTTTTTTTTTTGGAAATGCCATATCACAGCAAGCCCAGCAGGGGAGCTTGGTACTTTCTGTTATTTGCAAAATGTTATGAAATTTCTCCCACCAAGGGATTTTTGAGTCCAATATATTTTTATGGATTATCCAGATCTAATTTTGGATCCAGGATTTTTTTTTTTTTTTAACATTAAGAGATATTTTGGCTCATGAGGCAGATTGCTGGACTTGACAGATCTTTGCACTTTCTAACATTAGTGTACCTCAAATACTTAGAGAGTGATGAAAATGGCATTACATATTCATGGTGGTGTTTTTTTTTTTTTTTCTAGATGTAAACAGTCAATCAAACAACATCAACGGCATAGAATTGCTGTATATTTTTGCATATACAGTATTTATTAGTATACCGGTACAATGTTCCATTGTTTTGTCCCAGTCATCTGTTAAAGAGACGACCTTTCTTTGACCAACTAAGTATGGTTGCATTCTTTACATTTTATTTCTGTTTATTTTTTTTTATTTTATTTTTTTTATGCTGTATTAATTCGACAAGGGAAATTTTGACTCCTGCATTTAACCCATCCAGTTAAAGGTGAGCACGCATTCATAAAGAATGAGCACGCACACACTAGGAGCAGTGGGCTGCCACACATTGCAGCACCCTGAGAGCAGTTGGGGGTTAGGTGCCTTGCTCAAGGGCACTTCAGCCATGAAGGTGGAATAAGGCAGACAATAAGACTTGAATTAGTTTGGGTCCAAGGTCACTGTTATATTCTGTTGTAGCAATGTAGTTCTCTCTCTCTCTCTCTCTCTCTCTCTCTCTCTCTCTCTCTCTCTCTCTCTCTCTATCTCTCTCACACAGGGGTCATCACAGCGCATCATCTGATTAGCATATTTGATTTGGCATAGGTTTTTATGTCGGATGATATATATATATATATATATAGTATGTATACTGTACAGTATATACTGTATTTCTCTTTCACGCTCTCTCTCTCTCTCTCTCTCTCTCTCTCTCTCTCTCTCTCTCTCTCTCTCTCTCTCTCTCCCCCCACTACGTTAGTCAGACTAGTTTAGGCATTGATCCAGAGCTTACACAGACAGCAGGGTCCACACGGCTTTCCTCTGCACTCCAGCTGCATGTAATGAGAAGGCAACAGAAAGAGAGAGAGAGAGAGAGAGAGAGAGAGACGCAAAGGTTTTGCATCTGAGCCACAGCTGATAGTTATTTTTTAAAAATCAAGTTCATGTCTACTTTACTGTTGTAAAATGAAAGATCTAAATATACATATTAATGATCTGTAATAATTAGAACAAACACCATAGGGTCCAGATGGTTCTATTTTTTATAAAGAAACATGTTTTCCTATATATTGTTCTTGTCTTTTTTAACGAGATTGGAAATATGCACAGGTACTGTAATAACAGCGCTTTAGGAGAGGACAAAGTGTATTACATCAGACGAATTGATTCTAATCATAGGTATTGAACATATGGAATCAGGTCTCTATAAGCTCAAAGCAGATTAAATGTGTGTGTGTGTGTGTGTGTGTGTGTGTGTGTGTGTGTGTGTGTGTGTGTGTGTGTGTGTGTGTGTGTGTGTTGGGGGGGTTGTCCTGGAAATGGACGGGCTTTTACCAGATTCATGAGTGCATTATGCTGCCAGCCCAGGTTCAAGTCCCAGGCTCAGTGAAGTTATTTCTATGTGCAGATTGTATGTTCTTGCCGTTGCTTGCGTGGGTTTCCTTGGGGGACTCCAGTTTTCCGTGTGGGTTAAAGGGAAAATTTCAAAATCAAGTTCTCAGGTGCTCATATCATAGTGTTCTAAAAGAAGTCATTAAAATGAAAGTTTCTAAAAAGCACTGACAAAGGTAGCTCGGAAACCTGTGTCTTGTCTCTGAAGGCGTGAAATCAGATGGTAGTCGCGTCTGCAGTAACCACTTTGTTAAAGGTTTCGAAACTCGAACTTGAAACGAAATTCAAATGCCCTGTGATTACAGCTCACGAATATTCTATGGTTATGTTTCAGAAACCCACATCTGCCGTGTTCTATGAATTAAACTGCGTTATTTTAAAATACTTAATTATCTCCAATGTCATTCCCATATGCATGTAAGGTTAAAAAATACAGCTACTCAGTTGATGGAAATTCTGCTCTTGACTTTTTGTGTACAAGCTTCAGGTGGAAACATCGAAAGGTCTGAGCATTAATTCAGTTTTATTTCTACGGCGCTTTTTACAATTGACTTTGTCACAAAGCAGCTTTGCACAGTAAAAGTAGGCGTTTACATATATATATTATATAGAAGAATTGAAGCATTTCCTACAACCCCTACACATCCATAATGAACGTCGTCACCGCAGTGACGGCAGCAAGGAAAAACTCCCACAGTAGATGCGAGGAAGAAACCTTGAGAGGAACCAGGTCCAGAACGGAAACCCATCCTCACTTGGGTAAAACCATAAAAATAACGACTGTATATATGAGAAATTCATTACAGTCCAAAATGTCGTCCGATTGGTTATACAACTGTAAGTCCGAAATAATTTTTGGGAAAAGAGTTTATATCTCCGCAGTGAAAGTCATGTTTATAGTCTGTTAGTGCACATCTGGGTCCACTCAGATCTCCATCAGCAGGAGGGAGGGGCTTCCAAGATATCTCCAGCCAGCATCAGCACCCAGGGTGGCCCACAGGACTCAGAAAGCAGACGGCATTCAACCCCATTTATTTGTATTTTGCCCTTAAAATAGTACCGCAGGAGCGTCAAACTCACGCCACAAAGGGCCGCGTGGCTGCAGGATTTTGTGTCAACCAGGCGGCAGCACACCTGACTCGCTCATTTAAATAAACGATTTGAGTCTTCAGGCAGTTGATTGGTCAATCTGTTTGCTCTTACAGAGTCCAAAAAGAGTTTCAATCGATATGGAAAGCAGATGATCTTGCTAGCAGGGGTCAGGGGTCGCCACAGCGAATCATCTGTCGCCATAGAAACACATGAACAGTCACTTGTGGAAATGTCCTGCATCTCAATGCTGAGAAAGAAACAATACAGGATTTTTCAGAAATGCATTCCTTTAGTCGGGCAGTGGTGGCCCGGTGGTACAGGTGCTGGATCACTGATCGTAAGGTTGGGGGTTCAAGTCCCTCTCTCCACGGGTTGCCACTGTTCCACAGTGCAGCAAACTGGGTTATCAAAGGCCGGCACCACTGTTTATGGTGTGAGGCGGTGAAAGAACCATTGCTGACTTTCGACAAGAGTAGCTACATAGCCGTCAGCGTGTTCCCACCCTGTGATGGCCTGGCGAGCTGTCCGAGGTGTACTCTGCCCTCGCCCGGAGTTGGCTGGAATGGGTGCCAGCCTCCCTGTGACCCTAATTAGGATTAATTGGGTACAAAAAATGAATAAGAATGTCTGGGTTGGGATCTCCTGGCCTGGCGAGGGCTTTCCTCTATGAAGTTTATCATGTTCTCCCTTTGATTGGTTGGGTTTTTTTCTAGGTACCCCGGTTTAATCATGCGGTCCAAGAGGCATGTACCTCAGGCTAATTGTCTGTTCCAAATTGCCCCTTTGTATTGAGCATGTGTTGGCCCTGCAGTTTACTGGTGAGCTGTTCAGGGTGTACACCACCTTCACCTTGAGTTGGCTTAGATAGGCTCCATACTCATCGTAACCATACACGGATTAAGTGGCTGTAATGTAGGTCGAGGTGGTTTGCTGAATGAATGAATGATTGAATAGAATAGGACATACATATCAGGTAAGGGAAGCCAAAACAAGACCAGGAGCTGTGACGTACCATCCCGTCAGACACTTCTCATCAACTTAGACCAGAGAGATGACTCTTGCTGGGTGATATTTTGTTTTTTATTTTTGTTCTTAACATCAAACCGTCGGGCAGTGGTGGCCCAGTGGGAAGGTGCTGGATTACCAATCCCAAAGTTGGAGGTTCAAGCCACACTGTCAACAGTTGTCACTGCTGTCCCCCCCAGTGCAGCTAACTGGCTTATCAAAGGCCGGTCATGTCGCTCACTGTCTATGGTGTGAGGTGTGTAACCGAACCAGACGCATGCAGACTTTCATCAAGAGAAGCTGCATAGCCGTCAGCGTGTTTCTGTCCTCCGATGGCCTGGTGAGCTGTCCAGGGTGTACTCTGCCCTTGCCCAGAGTTGGTGAGAAGGGCACCAGCCTCCCCGCGGCCCCAAATAGGATTAAGCAGTTCAGAAAATGAATGAATAAATGGCATCAAACTGTAGAGACTTTTGCAGGTGAGAACTTTCAGAGATTTCTGAAATCCTCAGAGCAGCCCAACCAACAGTCATGTCACTGTCAATCACTTAAAACAGTGCTGTCGTTTTCTCCTTCTGCTGTTTGCTGTGAAAATGAACCGAAATACTTCACTTGTAGCTGCATGATGGTGTGTTGCCCTGCTGCCACGTGATTGGCTGATGCCAAAATTGCCATCATTAATTACACAAAGGCTGAAACTAGCAACTTTACTGATATCTGACAAGAAAATGTTTTTTTTTTTTTACTTGGAATGCATACTATAGAAAAATCAGTGAAAGTGCAGTCGTGTTTATTTGAGTGACGTGACCGAGTTTTAACCTCGTGATGAAGGGAGGAAAAAAATCGTTGCATGTCTCAAAACTTAGACACTATGAGGACATGAGATTTTCAACACGGATCTTTCACTTTGGCTTTTCACTGAGACATGTGAAAGGATGTGTGTGTGTGTGTGTGTGTGTGTGTGTGTGTGTGTGTGTGTGTGTGTCTCTCTGAGGGACATTTCAAATGTTAATACATTCCCTCTGTAGGCAGCTTGCAGCTCACTGTGCCGTTCCCACCATCACCTTATTTATTTCTTTATTTCCTATTTTTAGCTTTCAGATAGACTCGTCAACCTGACCTGTCAAATTCACCCTGTGTGTCTGTGTGAGCGCATAATGTCAGAAGAGCTCTCATTACTGAACACACACACACGCACACACACATACTTGCCGTCAGGCAGTCACACACATGCATTCACACACATGAATAGATACATATACACTCTCTCTCACACACACACACACACACACACACACACATGAAGTCAGATAAGTCGCAGATGTGGAAGCATGGGCTGGCAGGCTGGTTGGAGAGAAAAACCTCACAGAGACACAGACATGTGTATGACTCATACGTTACATTTGTGGACTATAGAGTTTGTTATAACAGGAAACAACACAACAGGAAGTTCTGGTGTAGGAAAAAGTAATCAGGGTTTTGTGTAGACAGTTTTTACGAACATAGAAACATGCAGTCTCATTTCTGTAACCGCTTAATCCTAATTCGGGTTGCGGGGAATCTGGCGCTCATCCCAGCCGACTCCGGGTGAGGGACTGAGTACACCCTGGACAGCTCGCCAGGCCATCGCAGGGCAGAAACATGATGACAGCTATGCAGCTCCTCTTGTCGAAAGTCAGCAATGGTTCCTTTACAGCCTGTCAGCATAGACAGGAAAGAGACATGGCCGGCCTTTGATTACCTGATTATCTGCAATGGGCGGACAGTGACAACCCGTTGAGAATGGGACTTGAACCCCCAGCCTTAGGATCAGTGATCCAGCACAATTATCACCACGCCACCACTACCCAACATGCAGTCTGTTAGATTCATCCATTCAGTCTAAGCAGCGTAATCCTAACTACCATCAAAGGGAGGCTGGCGCCCAGCTTAGCCGACTCTGGTGAAGGCAGGGTACACGCAGACTCCACACAGGAACACCCTGAACCTGGGAGTCGAACCCTTCCAGCTGTGAGGCGAGCAAGCTAGACACTGCACCGCCGTCCCACCTGTCTGTAAGATATTGGGTGTGAGTAATATGATTCATGCTGCACTGGTTTTCAATATATGATGATCCCACTGAATCAGATACCATACTGTTCTGAATCATGGGGCAGCGATGCAATGTTTGCTAAATCAGATACCGTCTGATTCGAATTCATTTAACAAGAGATAAAATATTTGAAGGTAGCATTGAATCTGCAGTGATGGAACACAATGTTATTTTGAATGGTGTGGAAATGAACGGCTATCCCTTTAAAGTACAACAGGATGGTACGCTGCAACATTTACAATCCGTCTGAAAAGTGAGAGTGTTAACGCTTATCAGATATTTAGATATATTTGTGGCTTTGATTTTGAGGGAATGTCACTAAGTCCCAATTCTGAGTGGAAAGAATGTCGCTCGGTGACACTAGCCAATCAAAGATCTCTGACATTTTGTGACATAAACAGCCATTTATTAAGAGGTGAGTATTTCCTATGGTCTCACTGTGAGAGACTCACATGATCAATGCTCTAAGTATCAGTTGATACACAATTCTAATCCACAACTCTAATCCTCATAGTGAGCGAATAACCGTTTTACACACTGTAGTGATTCGCCTGGAGAATATCGCAGCTTAGCCACTTAGCCGCTCGCAGTCATCGACATGCTGCGATACGTTATCCCTCTCCTGTCTCAGGCAGTATAGTCTGACTCTGTAATTACCTTACTCTGCAGCCTTTTTGTCTCGTTCTTTGAACATCCTCAGAAGCACTATTACCTCGCATTTCTACGCCGCCCATCCCTTCCGCTTTAGCCCCGAATCAATTCCAACCAGCGTCTGTAATTTTAATGAAAGTGCTTTTCTTGCTTCCAGCTTCGCCAGCGTAAAACATCTCGGCCGTGCTGAAATATGGAAGGAATTCAATAATAAAAAGGAAAGAAAAACCTCACTCATAAGAGTGAATGTGCAAAATTCCTAAATTATTCAAGCCGTGTGCCTTGGCAATGAGCGAGCCGCACTAATAAAATGCCAATCCCTGACATTAAGCAAAGCAGCCCGAATCTCATTTTAACAAAATTGAACAATTGGTTGGGATTGGCATGCATGTGACACGCATTATGAATATGAATGGCTGTAAAATTAGCAATAATATTTTCTCACCTTCTCTGGTGAGATGCTATAGTTAATGTTGGAAGAAAGAAGAAAAACCTCGGCTGATATTCGCAGCATTCATCCCTGCAGTGTTATCAGACAAACATGGCCTCCGAGTGTGCTGCTGTGACCTCCATCATATCGACCTGCTCCCTTTTCTTAAGCGGTTTGTCATTTATTCAACATTCGAGTCCCACTGTGGCTGAGAAACTCTGAGCCAAAATGGCCCCTGTGGAGCCAGACACTCCTCCTCTTCACTTCAAGTTCCAGACAGCACCGCAAGGCTGGGACATGCTGCCAACAGAGATGACTGGGACAGATAAGCGGCAGGGGACCTCTGTGTGTGTATCTGTGTGTGAGTGTGTCAGAGTAACTAGTAGCGCCATGGTAACCCAGAGTACCTTTCCATTAACCCGCTTAATGTGCGGTTTTAACTGTGAACTGAGAAATAAAATAAAAAAAAAAACTCAGAAAACCAAGGTCTTGAAGAAGCCAGCAATCCTTGGCAGAAAGTTCACAATTTCACAGAGTAGAAATTCATAGCATGGTTGTGTCCATGAATTATAAAACGGACGAAAGTCTACTTTGTGGTACGAAGGAGTAATATTTTTCTGTCTCAGGTCTTCAGGCCGCCTGAGTGACTTTAATAACAGGTTATGTGTTGCTTATTGATGTTGGTGGAAGATATAAGAGACTTTCGGGGTTAAACAGAGTAGTCCAATTTTGGATTCCCATCTATCCATGCCCGGGGGCTCAAGAGGGCAATCTTAGCCATGCTTTCTGGGTGGGAGAGGAGGGCGAAATATTATCTCACACCTGGCACTTACAGTGATGCCAGCCAATCATGGGCATCTATGAATTCATTCATTTCACCGTAGGTAGATAGCGCTTTCCTTTGAGCAAGGTGTAACCTCACAGATTGAAAGGATGCAGTTGACTTGGATCAGGTTCTTTGGAGAAAGCGCATGATTGACCTTCATGATTGATAGCTGCTGCGCTATTGGAGAGCTGTCTGTGAGTGGGAATTAACCATGACTAAATTAGCTTTAAATTAGATTAAATTAAGGGCTAAAAAGAAGAGAATATTCCACCGAGACATGAGAATAATCAGGATGGTGGAAGACACAGTGCGGGGGAGGGGCTTTGGAACGTATTTTGTTAATTTGAGAACACTTTTGTTTTTTCTTGTCAACTATACGACTACATGAACGGATTTTCGTGGACCATTTGAAAGGATGGCATGGCGGAAGTGGACAGAAAGGACGTGACGGGTTTGGGCATGAGGCGTTCTGTGTGGAGTTTGCATGCTCTCCCTGTGCGTGCGTGGGCTTTCTCTGGGTTCTCTTGTTTCCTCACACAGTCCAAGGATATTCACATAAGGTCTGTTTCACATTGCCTCACGCGTGATTTGGGTGTGTTGCCCTGTTATGCCCTAGCAAGCTGGGTGTACCCTGCCTTTGCCCAGATTCGGCTGAGATAGGCTTCACTCTCTATGCAACCCTAGTAGGAGTATGTGGGTCGGCAAATGAGTAAGAGTAAGTGGATTATTTGATGTCAGCATGTATGAAATACAGGGATCCCTCGCTACTTCGCGCTTTAATTCATGCGGCTTCAGTGCATCGCGTTTTTGTTGTTGTTTGTTTGTTTCTTTCTTTAATATTCATCAATTTAAAAATAAGGAAATTAAGAAAGGGGGCAGTGGTGGTCTAGTGGTATAGGGCGCTGGATCGCTGATCCAAACAGTGTTCACGTTTGCGTGCGTCCTTGCGTCCCTGACGCATGAAAATCCGTAGGGACGCATGGTGTCAAACCAATGTGCGTCCGCCGGACTCATTAATATTTTTCATCAATTTATGTAACATTGTCCCAAAACAGAAATATTTGCCAAAATATCTTGCGAAATCGGTCGATGCTTTGACAATACCGCCATATTTGTTTACCTTTCCGAGTGCGAGTTTTGCCTTCTGCGCTTTCGAGATATCGAATCGGGATCCTCTCGCGAGATTTCGTCTGCTCACGTGATTTCGTCTGCTCGCCAGTGTTCATTCATTTCCGCTAGTTCTCGAGTGTTTAACGTGCAACATGCCTCCGAAAAAAGTATTCAAAGTCGACGAAAATCAGCGTAGATTAAGCAATTTTTTCTCAATGAACAAAGATTCAAACAGGGATAAAGAGAATGTCTTTGATGAAGAGGAAAATTGCGAAGACAAGCCACGAAAAAAGCGATCGTTTCAGCAACACTGGCTCAAACTTTACACGTGGTTGCGATATGTAGAGAACGACAATGACGAGGATTTTATGTACTGTAGTGTATGCACGGAACACAACAAAGTTAATGGCATGAACAAAGTGACTAAAAATCGCAATTTTCAGAACACAACCTTATCGAGACATGCGGATCTCAGTGCTCACAAATTAGCAATGGATATACCGAAGTTACAGCAGGATCGGAAAAATTACGTAAGTAAGTGTGGAGGAAAGCAAGATCGCGCAATTCTGGCACTATTAAAAATTGTTCAATGGATGACAAACGAGGATATACCCATGCGAAAATTCAAATCTGTTATTGATCTCATGCATGATCTTGATGTGGCTGATCTACAATTGTTTAAAAAGCACTTCAGCTACGATTCTTACTTCACTGCATCTGAACTCTTGGATAGTTTGGCTGTTGTAGTTGATAACGAAATAGAGGAGAAAATTAGTAAATCACCAGCAGCGATGCGAGCGGGGATTTTCAATCCAAAACAAAATCCTTACCAAGAAGAGGAACAGACTCAATGTGAACATGCAGGACAAACTGATGAAGATTCAGCTTGCAGGAAAGCTGGATCTGCACAAAGCTCTTCATGTGTGGAAAAATACTAAACACAGGAGGATATATGACAACATATAAATACTTGATGAATTATTCAGTCACTGTCAGCATTTTCTATCATTTTTAATGAATGAGTGAAAGTTAAAACAGTATTATTTTTTCTGTGATGACTTCAAAGTATTTAAATTTTGTTTTAATGTTTTTTTTATATCATAGTCAGTGATAACTTCTAAGTTTTTAATTTTTGTTTTTATCTGTGAACCTAATAAACTTTTCATAAAATGATTGAATGAACTTTGTGTTGGCAATGATCTATTTGAAGTTCTATACATTTTCGGGCGAATCTTTTCCGTTATTTGACAGGACTCATTACTATTGCATTTGGACTCATACTTTCCCAACCTGCGAGTCCCTGGGACTCATAACTTTCTTGAGCAAAAATGAACACTGATCCAAAGGTTGGGAGTTCGAGTCCCACTCTCCACAAGGTTGTCACTGCCCCCCAGTGCAGCTAACTGGGTTATCAAAGGCCGGCCATGTCTCTCACTGTCTATGGTGTGAGGTGTAAAAGAACCATTGCTGACTTTCGTAAAGAGTAGCTGCAAAGTCGTCAGCGTGTTTCCGCCCTGCGATGGCCTGGCGTGCTGTCCAGGATGTACTCTGCCCTCGTCCGAAGTTGGCTGGGATGGGCACCAGTCTCCCCGCAACCCAAATTAGGATTAAGAATTACAGAAAATGATGATGATGATGAAATTAATAAAAGAATGGGGGGGGGGGGGTTAAGGAAAATGCCGCAAAAAACAAGGCCAATTATGCAGCAACAAAAAAAAAAACCTAAACCAATACAAAACAAAAAACAACACAAAATCTCCTATCAAAAGGAGTAAGGTGTGCATCTGGGTGTATGCGTGCGCAAACGCGCGTCTGTATGGGTGTGTATTTATATTTAATTCACATCTTATGCATTATTTTTTAATGTCTAATTGTTATTATGAGCATTTATAACATTGAATATGTATTTATTGATATTATATACACATATACATGTACGTATACATCAGTCGGGGGGGAGAGATCCTACTTCGTGGATTCTCATTGCTGCATGCCGATCTCGGTCCCAGTTAACTGCAGAAAGTGAGGGATCCCTGTATATATAAAACTAACTCAGTTACATGGGCAGTGGTGGTCCGGTGGGAAGGTGCTGGATCACTGATCCCAACCAAAGGCCGGCCGTGTCTCTCACTGTCTATGGTGTGAGGTTCATGTAAAAGAATCATTACTGACTTTCAACAAGAGAAGCTGCATAGCTATCAGTGTGTTTCTGCCCTGCGATGGTCTGGCAAGCAGTCCAGGGTGGACTCTGCCCTCACCCGAAGTTGGCTGGGATGGGCGCCAGCCTCCCTATGACCCTAATTAGGATTAAGCGGTTACATAAAATGAATGAATGAATGAAAGAACTCAATTACAGTAACACAGAAAATGCTATCATGAATCACTGCCAAATTCAAACTATAATGTATAAGGGCAGTTTTGAAGGGTCTCACTCAAAACACACCACAGGAGTAAGATTGTTCTTGCATCATTTTTCAACATGGTCTCCTTTAACTTCAGTGCACTTTGGTTCAGTGATGTTCAAGCTTTCATTATCTATTCACAGAGGAATGGCATATTCTGAGCCTCCAGGTACTCCACAGCATCTATTACTTCGTAATCAGTGTGAAGCTGGCGACCGTGCAAGTTGTATTTCAATTTGGGAAACAAGTCTCACGGTGCAGGTCAATAAAGTGCACAGGGCAACAGGTCAAAGCCACATTTGACTGCCTCTGTCACTGCCACCTGTGATGTGTGTGTGATGGCATTACCCTGAACAACAGTCCTCCAGCTTAAAGTTAAAGTTATAGTATGCGTTTCAGTTCAGCCTGTTTTGTGTCCTGTATGAATTTCCTATCTGAATAGTTTTTGATTATTAAGTTCACTGATTTTTTTTAATTTGCATCATGGACTATCATTCATTTATTTTCTGTAACCGCTTATCCTAATTCGGGTCACGGGAAGGCTGGTGCCCATACCAGCCGACTCTGGGCGAGAGCAGAGTACGCCCTGAACAGCTTGCCAGGCCATTGCAGGGCAGAAACACGCTAACGGCTATGCAGCTACTCTTATCGAAAGTCAGTAATAGTTCTTTTACATGAACCTCACACCATAGACAGTGAGAGACATGGCCGGCCTATGGTAACCCAGTTAGCTGCACTGGGTGCATCATAGACTAAAAAAACCTAAAATCCACTAAATCTACATTTTGTTACTATTGCAGTTTGACAGAATCTGCAAAATAAATGTATTTTTTAAAATATTATTTTTGCTGAGGTACACATGCTACTTCTGTGATACCATTGATCCTGATCCTTCTGCTTTTTGAATCCTGTGATCCATTCAGATATGTTATGACTGGTTGAAGTTCTGTTCTTTGAAGCCTCTTACTCCTGCTGCTGATGTTTTATGTGGACCTAAATATACACTCTGAAAATGTGAAGAAGACTTTTCACTGCTGGTGGTATCAACTTTTTTTTTTTTTTTTTTTTTTTTTTTTTGTGAAATGACTCAGGACTACAATTACCATTACAGTTATAAATATATTCTTATACCAACTAGACTGCATGTTAAACTGTAGTAAAGTTTCTGCTACATGTTTTTTTATTTTTATTTGGATTCACCCAAGTGAGGATGGGTTTCTGTTTTGAGTCTGGTTCCTCTCAAGGTTTTCTCCTCATGTCAACTGAGGGAGTTTTTCTTGCCCGCCGCACTATAGTCTTACTCATGGGGGATGTAGGTGTTATAACGATGTGTTTAAATTCATGAGTTTAAATTGTTTACCAAATTTATTTTTAATATGTAAAGCTGATTTATGATGATGTCGATGGAGAAAAAGTACAAACCAAACTGAACTGAAGCTGACTTTTTTCTTTTTCATGTAGTAGGGAGCAAGCTTGTTCCATGTAGATATGCTGAAAAGATTTTGGTGACCTTCCATTAAATTTATTTAAATTAACAAACAATTAAATTTAATTGAATTGCAAAAAATAAAAAATAAAATCACTGAAATCACTGTTTGGATTATTGATCAGCAACCGCAGCTTGGAATTGGCTTGTGTCAGCATGTTTTATTTCCTGGACATATACATGTGCATGTGACGGGGTATACATGTCTGAGAGCTCACGCATGCATTAGTTTTAGTTTTTGTTTTTATTAAATGTAATAAACATGATTCAATAATGGAAAACATGAAAATCCCATGTAGTAATGTATTAATTTACCAGAGTGAGGTCCAGTCGTGTGTTTTACAAGAACAGAAATATAATTCTCAATCATCCAAAGATAGCAATCCCTTGTAATGTGCATGGCCTGCTCATGCTGATATTAAAATAACTAACCTTAATAAAATAACTAACCTGCTTAGTAAGTACCGTGTAACCAAATTTAGATCCATTATTTGGATTAAACAGATAATGTAATGTAAACAGGGTGAACGTAGACATGGACTACAGTGTATTTCTATTCATTCTGATTCATTTAAACCTCTTTTGTTTTGAAAGTAAAGAGATTCCCTGTTTAGAAATTCTTGCGTGTGTGTGTGTGTGTGTGTGTGTGTGTGTGTGTGTGTGTGTGTGTGTGTGTGTGTGTGTGTGTGTGTGCCTGTCAAGAGCTTTTAGTCAATTTGAGCAGAGACGTGTCGGGTGAAAAGCAGAGACTCAGACTGACACCTTGCTGTCCACCCAGGAGACATTGAACCTCGTGGAGGAAGGGGAGAGAGAGAGGGGGTGGAAGGGAAGGAGGGGTAGAGAGGGTGAGCGACAAGAGGGACCAGTGGAGGACAGTAGTTGAGTCTCCATCTGCCAGCCTGGGCGTTGAGAGACATGGACAGACCACTGCGTACACACTGCTCTAGAGATCTCCCTCAGCTTTCTAGAGGCAATATTGTGTATGTGTGTGTGTGTGTGTGTGTGTGTGTGTGTGTGTGTGTGTGTGTGTGTGTGTGTGTGTGAGAGAGAGAGAGAGAGAGAGAGAGAGAGAGAGAGAGAGTTTGCTGCTCCTCCAGTGAGTGGCAGCTTGCAGGTTGCCACTGATTGTGCACATATTGTGAATGTTATGGAATGCTAATGCTCAGCTGGCCTTTCACACAGAACGAAGAAAAGACAGACAGAAAATATCAACTCTCATCCCATCTGCTGTCTCACTCTCTGTCTCTCTCTCTCTCTCTCACTCTCTTTTTCTCGCTCTCTCTCCCCGTCATGTTCACTCTCATTCTTGCTCACTTCCTCTATATCTCTCTGGCTCTTAGTCTAATTCACTTTCTTTCTCCCTCTCACTCTGTTTATTGCTCTCTCTCTCTCTCTCTCTCTCTCTCTCTCTCTCTCTCTCTCTCTCTCTCTCTCTCCATCAGTCTTTGTCTGCCTCGCTCTTTCTTTGACTCTTTAATCACCATCCTGTTCTGGTTTTCTGTCTTTCTTTCTCTAGCTCACTCACTTTAATCCAACGCTTTCTCTCTCACTCTCTATTGCATTCTTTCTTTCTTTTTGTCTCTCTGGCCCCCATCGACCCATCTCAGTGCAAAACTTGCTGTGCTTTACTGGCATGGCAGATATTATCAGTTTTATTGCAAAAGCTTCGGTTAAAAAAAAGCAAAATGAATACAGAAATAAAGAAACATTAGCACATATTTAATGAATACAAGAGGTGGCACTGTGGCGTAGTGGTTCACACTTCCGCATCACAGCATGAAGGTCCTGGGTTCGAATCCCTGCCTGGGAATTTCTGTGTGGAGTTTGCATGTTCTCCCCATACTTGTGTGTCTTTCCTCCCACAGTCCATGAGCATGCACAGTAGGTTAATTTGCTGTTCCAAATCTCCCATAGGTGTGAATGGTTGTGTGATTGTTGGTCTAGGGTGTACCCTGCCCTCACCTGGAGTCGGCTGAGATGGGTGCCAGCCTCCCCATAACCCTAATTAGGATTAAGTGGTCCAGAAAATGAATGAAGAGCATAAGAATACTTTTGAATAAATAAATGATCTCTCTTGCTCTCATTCTCGTTTTTGCTCACTCTCCTGACTTATTTCTTCACTGTAGATGTACTATGTTTATGCGCCGCCCCTTCTGGAGGACTCACTGTACAGGAACAGCCCTCCTTACTGTTTCATTAGGACGCAGGAGTCCATGCGAATGAGACGGGGGATTCACCCATTCAAGCCTCTAATGAAGATTTGTTTGCAAGTGCGCTAATATTGTTCGCAAAATGACACATTAATCTGTAATTATAGAGGTAATGAGGCCTGATCAGCGCTTGTCAGGATTCCTAATGAATTTCGGCTTTGTGATTTCACTCAGACCAAATTCTCTGAGTCAAGTGTTATTGCGTTTGCTTTGCAGCATTAATCGCTGGGCTGTTCTCGATTCGACTTCAGTCATTATTTTAGTCACGATGTCAAGATTCTCAGACACACACGGAGGAGACAGAGTAAGACTGGCACGACTGTGATGTTATGATAGCAGCTTCATTGCCTATTACCGCTGTAAGGGTGGGTCAGACTGGATCCTAAAACTTGGTTCGGAGGTCTCCTTTCATTATATAGTCAATTGCAGTCTTCCACTAGATTAACAGTATAGATACCCATAAACCAGTGCTTCTCAAATAGTGGGGTGCACCCCTTTTGGGGGTGCAGTATGATGCCAGGGGGGGGGGGGGTGATGCCGGGGGGGGGGTGCGTATGACCCTGGGGAACATGCTTTTCTGGAATTGTGTACGAGAATTAAGTGTAATTGCACCTCCACTCCACTAGTTGGCAGTGGTGCTCTCATTGTTGCATTATGATGTAGGAGTTTTTCGCACGAGCAAATGATATGAAGTGCTGTAAACAACCCAAGAAACAACACGGAAACATCTCTAATAGGAACGAAGAGAAAGGTGGAAAGAGACTGAGATATTAAGACATAAATAAGTCAAACGAGTTTAAATAAGGATGTATTTTTTTTTAATTTCAGGCACATTGGTGTACTTCAAATCTTTTCAATTGCAGATTAAAAAAATGTTCATGAAGTTTTTCTTTATTGTAAGATGAACTACTTTTCTTTCTTTTTTTTTGTTTTTACTCTTAATAAAGATACAATGATATACAGAGGTGTACTAATGACAATTTTATAGACAAATAATACTAGTTATAGTCGCTCGCAGGGCCGTGGGGGGGGGGGTGTTAATTGTTTTTTTTTCTTCCGGGGGGCGCCACAGAAAATAATTGAGAAGCACTGCCATAAACACACATACCATATTTTCTGGGCCATACGGTGCACCGGATTATAAGGCGCAATACCAGTGAACAATAATTGACCGGCCTCTGTCCACGCATAAGACGCACCAGATTATAAGGCGCATTAAGCGAAACATTAGTCAGATGAGTCAAACTTGATTCAACTCATTTACAAAAACTCTCATCATTGCTCAGTTGTAACAATATAAAACAATAAACTCACTTTTTCAGTTCATTCCTCTGCCTCAAGCCCATCAAATTCTTCGGCTTCAGTGTCAGAGTTTAACAGTTGCACGAGTTGGACATAAAGCCCAGATCCCTCTATTATTTTTTATTATTATATTGTAGTATAATATGTTATTATGCATTATTCCCTCGTGCAGATCAATAGAGACGGAGATTAGAAACTTCTGGGTCGTGACCTAAACTTAAAACGACGGTGCATTCACAGTAACAAATATGGCAGTGCCCATTCGCAGCGTGAGTATTGTGTTCATTGCAGAATGGAGGTCATTACTCTTAAGGAGCTTTATCAGTGTAACTTTAAATTCAAGAAGGTTATTCCGAGGTTTTAGGATGAGACCTGTAGCAGTGCTTTATCCTGGTGATGAATATGAGACTCTCATTAAGCCAGCTGAGCGTCCAGAGACGCAGAAGCATCCTTGTAGCAAGACAGATCATCCATAGAGACTGAGATTAGGTGGAAAATCCACTCACGTATTACTCAGCTAGTCACCTGACTATGATACCAGTAATACCAGTATTTGGACATAAAGCTTGGATCCTTCTAACTTATGACCTGTTGACACCAATATCTAGCGGCTGGAGTTGTTTAATCCACCGGAATGATGGTAAGCTCTGAATTAGTTTGGTTCACTTGGGTTTTGACAGTATCAGTCAGATGGAGTCGCGCAGCAGCACCCACACATAAGACACACCAGATTATAAGGCACACCATCGATATATCTTATTTATTTATTTTATTTATTTTTTTAGGATTGCAGGCTTTTGGTTGTGCCATATGGTCCAAAAAAATGTGGTATATCACTGTAGGCAGCGTTACCCGTTGTTTACAAAAGACGCTCATAAGGCCTGAGAAATCTCCCGGATTCGTGGATTTCCGAGTTTTTTCAACCAAAAATATCATTCTCGAGATTCGTTTAAATTCATTGAGAAAATTTTAGGTGGTGGGGCTAGGGATAGGGTAAGCCCGGTAAGGTGTTTGTCTTGTGAGGCCAGGCTGTGTGCACCTCATTTCCCTGCTATCCACAGTCGGTCGGTGTACTGCTTGACTTGCTTGATGGTGCGTTAACACACTATGTAGAACAGCTGGCTCTGCACAGATCATGGAACTCGGGTTACACCATTCTCAATCATGACTCATACATGTAGTAATGTTGACTGGGATGCTCTACCACCAATAAATCTCATCATAGTAATTTCCATGGCTAAAATACACTTAAAATTCAGTCATTCATTTTACAAACTGTCCAGAGCCTATGGCAGCTGACACAGTAATGGCGGGGTGCACCCTGAACAGCTTACCAAACCATCGCAGGGCCAACATGCACAACCATTAACACACCCCTAGGAACAATTTGGAACAACCAGTTGGCCTAATCTGCAAATCTTCAGAATGTGTGAGGAAACCTGAGTGCCCAGAGGAAACCCACACTAGCACAAAAGACATGAAGACGCCACACAAAAATACTCGGAACAAAATGCGCTTTTGACGGATGTATTGTTTTTAATTTTCATTTGTTTTGTTGGTTTATCTCTGAACGTAGGCGTGACCACACTTATGTCCAGTCACTTGGTGGGGACACTACCCCAACTAAGTCCCACAGATGATTTGATTTTGAACTGTCAAGGTCAAAGGTGAAGGACAAAACAGGGTCAACAAATGTTGCTGATCGCAAATAGTCATGATAGGAATGCCAGCAGACATGTTGTTAGTATGGAACACATATAGGAAAACGTGTACTCACTTTCAAATCAGAAAACTTAACTTTGACCTTGAATGACCTTCAAAGCTGTAACCCCAGCCATCTTGTAAATCAAAACATGAGTCCTTTAGTTAACGTGGTCATGGCCATGTGCTATGGAACATATCATAATACACACATGGGGACCCTAACCCAATACCCATATAGGAACCGTTTGCTACATTCTACATGCTGCATGGAGGAGGCACCTCACCCTCTACGAATGGTTGTCTAGTTTCTTTTAATAATTAAAATAGTTTGCCTGAAACAGTCACAGAAATGGATGTGCCTTTAAGCCCTCCGGCACCCTGGATGGCACGGCCATCAGTTACGCAGCTTGGGTTCGGTGACCTGCAGTTGAACACCACCGCAGGGTTAGCTTTGATGGAAGAATGTAGCACCTACTCCATATGACCCGTACGATATAGCCCTGACTTTTTCGCCTCTTGCCTCGGAGCCGTATCTCGATCGCACCTCAGATATTTGGGATTGTATTACAGTAATCTGTTCATAGCTCAGGGCCTTTTCACAAGCACGAGCTTTCATAATATTGTTTGTTTACGTCTTTTTCACGTGACCATCACTGTCCTTTCCCTGGTTTAAACCACATTATAATAATTTGGTGAGACTCTGCTTGGTTCACCACGGTGGGGGTGCTGAATTTCCTGTGGGATTTGCGTGGATCTAAACAAGACCACTTAATTTTTTCATCTCTACCTCAAACCTTGAGAGACAGCAAGACAAAGAAAAAAAAAAAAATAGTGTATTAGAGCTATTTTAATTTCTTTTTACCCGTCTTCCTCATTACTTCTCTTTCTCTTTTTCCACTATTGTTCATTCTGGCAGCCGAGGCAGCGCTCAACGAGAAAAAATTATGCATTATACAAATAGATCCCATGAGGCTGTGCGTTGGAACATAATGGCCCATATAGATATAGTAATTAAGATGTGGTACGGCGGCCCGAGGAAGGATGGGTCCACTTTTTTACACGATAAGACAAATTTATCGTATCAAGGAACACAATTAGTGCCTGAAAATAGCTTATTTCCTTTTATTTCCCACTCTGGTTGTCGGTCTCGCTCTCGTTTCCAGCTCATCCTCTTTCTTTGCTCTATTGTTTTTTTTTTGTTGTTGTTTTTTTTTGTTATTGTGAGTGTCTATTGTTTAGTGGAATGAATTTCTAATTCTCTTGTTTGTACACATTGTCCCACAATATTATTTCTGTCCTCGTCTGCATGCTGGTTCATACATAATGAACAGAATTGGTCAGTCTGGACTCTGGCTACGGCAAACACTGTCTGGCTTTGACTCGTTAATTCTCAGTGGCTTGTTAATTACCCCCCGCCCATTAAAGGGTGAATTAATATCGATTGTTGTGGCCTTGCAGTCGGCCCTATCGTGTTATAGTGTCCCAGTGTGTTTTTCAAAATGCTACTGAAGTAAAAGCAAGGCCACACACACACACACACACACACACACACACACACACACACACACACACACACACACACACACACACACACACACACACACACACACACACACACACAGGCTTGTCTTAATATCCTTATGAGGAACATGCAACGAAATAACTATTATTGAAGATAATGGATGCTTCTGTGTACGATACTTCAATCCAACTCATGATCAGTAACGAAATGGGAAATCTCTTTAATTATTTATTTGTTTATTATTATTATTATTATTATTATTATTATTGTTATTCATTCATTCATTCATTATCTAAACCGCTTAATCCTAATTAGGGTCGTGGGGAGGCTGGCCCCCATCTCAGTTGACTCTGGGTGAGGGCAGGGTACACCCTGGACAGCTCATCAGGCCATCGCAATTTCATCATTTATTTATTTATTTTTCTAATTGATAAATTAATTGATTATATTTTAATGTATACTGACGTCAGACCTGTAGAGATGCGTGGTCAGCACCACCGTATGCTCTTCAACTCACAGGTTTTTGAGCAAAGTTCATACTAGTTTTTGGTTATTATCATCATCATCATCATCATCTTTCACTTCCAGGGTCGGGATGCAGAGACACCAGCATAAGCAGTGAGGTTCAGCTGTCCGTCTCTCCAGCCACTTCCTTTAGCTCTTCTGGGGCAGGGGCTGTGGGGACACGACACACCGAGGCATTCCCAGACCAACTGAGAGACATTGTAAAACCGCTGACCCTCCACGTTGAGAGGAGCCAGTTGAGGTGGAATCTGGTTAGAATGCCTCCCAAATGCCTCCCTGGTGGAGTGTTTCGGGCATGTCCAACTGGGACGAGACCTTTGGGTAGACCCAGAATCTTTGGTTTTTGAACAATCGCCATTTCAAACAAATCGGTTCACAAATAAAATTTCAAAGCCATGATGGCACCCGGTTGCAGTGCAAATGCTCATTTGTGAAACAATCTATTCGACAACTCTTGGCAAATTTCTCAGATATTTTCAGTAATCCAGTACTCTACCACTGGGCCTCCATTGCACCTAGAACAACATGTTAAGAACAAATTAAGCTGTGAACATTCCCGAGTGGCACAGCGACAAAGTACGAAACTATTAAGCCGGGGAAGGTTTGAGTTCGAATCACACACAGCCATTCATGACCGGGAGTCTATGACAGATAATTGGCTGAGCTCTCATGAAAATGAAGGATGACATATGCTCACTTTCCTGTCACTCACAGTGATCACCAGCCAATCATGGGGGCCTGTGAGCTCATTCGTACGAGGGGACAGATAACGCTTTTCCTCCAAGCGTGTTAGAGTTCCCTGTAAATACACATGCGCTACAGTTCAAAAAGAGGCAGGTGGCTAGCATTGCATCTCATGGAGGGGGCGTGTTGATGCTTTCCCACGTCCTGGTTGGTGGTAGTTGGGTGATAGGGAAGGCAAAACCTGATGGGTGGGACTTGGATACGACTAAATTAGGGAGACTAGGGGTCTAAAATCTGAGGTTCAACTGTACACTGAAAGAATAATATGAACAGTTATTTTTTATTAGTTTTGCAACTTATTATTATCACTTTTCCCCTAGATGCAGAACATTGTGAAATTCATTGGCATGTTTAAAATAGAATAGTGGGCGTGGTCAGGATTGATAAAGGCAACAATGGCCACTCAAACTGAACATGGCAACATGTCCCTGCGGTAAAACCGAGCCGGTTTCTTTATTTTCTTTGAAGGATTATTTCCGATAACTGTTCCTTTGCTTTACTGCAGCCTTTTTCTTTCTCGCAGTTCAAAATTGGCCGGTGCAGCTTAATACACTATTGTGATGGGTCATGTATTTTTCATATCTGTGCTCAGTAGCGTATATAATCGTACTGTGACTCAGTGGGTAATTATTTTTGAGCTGTAGCGCTGTACATCCGCGCTTTTGTGCTACACTTACCCGCGCTCATTAGAAAGCAGTGTCTCACTGGGGTTACAGCTAAATCCCTCAGGACTGGAGTAATCCGAGAGGCCAAACCCCCTGCGCGATATTCCCGAACCCAAACCATCCCTATTGTTTTTGCACTCAAATTAATTTGCTGATGAAAGCAGTGTGTCATTAAAATGAACCTCCAGAACCAATAGAACACTTTTTTTTTTTTACTTTTTCTTGCAAACCACAATGTACATGGTGCTCAACGCTGACATAAATTAACCTCACACTGTTTCGTTTCATCGTAACAACCGGGAGTTTATTCCATGCACACTCGGAGAAGCGATCGATAAGCATAATGCATTCCCTTTCAGTCCTACACATGTGCTGGCCTGTAATCTTTCACCGCTATTGACTGTGCATTAGTGCGATCGCTGCGTTCATCAATTAATTGCTTGTTTTTGTTCACGTGAAATCGTAGCATGCGCTGTATTATTGTGCTGCCTTTACCACTTTTAGTTCATTTCAATTAGGAGACTTTTATTTTCTATTTAGAGCTTTCTGTGCTCATAGTTGAACAAAAACACATATTGTGGCCAGGAATTAATAAAAGCTAATAAGCATTACATCTGTTTTAATTTTTATATATTTTTGTTTGTTTGAAGGGAGATTATTCATTAAAAAGTGTTTCATACAAAACAGAAAGGCTTTTACGATGAATCCTAAAATACTACAATGCTTAACGGTCCATAAAAAGCTGCTGGACGCCAGATGTAAGACTTCTAGTGCGTATTGATTGTTAGCAGTTTGGTGTGTACGGATATATATGCTCACTTCCCTGTCACTCACAGGAATCACCCGCCAATCATAGGCGTCTATGAGCTCATTCGTACAAAGGGTGGGTCTCGCATTGTCTCCGAGTGTGTTAGACCACCCCGAATACACATGTGCAGCAGTTCGAAAAGAGGCGGGTGGTAGCTTCTGATTTCACGGAGGGGGCATGTGCATGCTTGCAACCTGAAAGGGGTGATATTTGAAGGGAGGGAATTGGATGACCAAATTAAGGGATAAAATTGTGGGGGGGTGTTAAAAAGTAAAAATTAAATAAAAAAAATAATAATAAAGATGTCTGGGCGGGCAGTGGTGGCCTGGTGGTAAGGTGCTGGATCGTGGATCCCAAGGTTGGGGGTTTAAGCCCCACTCTCAACGGGTTGTCACTGTCCCCCCCAGTGCACCTAACTGGGTTATCAAAAGCTGGCCATATCTCTCACTGTCTATGGTGTGAGGTTCATGTAAAAGAACCATTGCTGACTTTCAGCAAGAGAAGCTGCATAGCCATCAGCTTGTTTCTGTCCTGTGGTGGCCTGGCGAGTTGCCCAGGGTGTTCTCTCTTTTCTGCCTTCACCCAGAGTCATCTGAGAAGGGCAGCAGCCTCCCTGCGACCCTAATTAGGATTAAGCTGTTCAGAAAATGAATGAACGAATGAAAATGTCTGGGCAAGTTCTCAATCTGTCCACTCAGCTGTATAAATTGGAGCCAATAATACACACGAGAAGGTAACCTGTGGTGGACTAGCACAACATCCAGAAAGCTTCGCGGTCCTTGTTGCTTCACGCGACAGGAACCGAGGACAAGCTCCACTCTGTTAAGCCAGTAGGCTCAGGTGTAAAAGCCCAACAGACTTGTTTTGTGGGAGTCAAGCAATCTGAATCACAAACAACCAACAGGGATCATTTTTAAAGAGGATTTTCTCAAGAAAAAAAAAAAAACATCTGTAGCCTTACCTCGAAGACGTATCATATTTCCTGCTATTATTGCGTTGACTACATGAAATTACTGAATCTTTAACAGTCTCAGCATTTATTGCAAAACATTAACCGCTGAAAGATTAGCATTTTTTACGATGGAAACTACTTTCATTCATCATCTGCAGCAGCAGCAGCTTACGCTTGTTTTTGTTCTTAATAATATCAGACTGTTGTGTTTACAGTGACAAAGATCTAGGACCAAACACTATCCACCCTTTTACCTTACAGTAGGTTCGCTCCACGTTCAATTGCATGTTTTTTTTTGTTTGTTTGTTTGTTTGTTTGTTTTTTGTGCATTAAGCGGCATCATACTGCCTTAGTGTTTATTATTTTTCATTAAGTTAACAGCCTGGAATGTGTTGCTCCTCACATATAAGCCAGAGCAGCAGTAATAACCACAGAATCCTGTTCAGTTGTGAGGTACGAAGTGAAGTTGGCGGGAGGGCGGTGAGAACATTGAATTGCACCTTTTTGTTTTTGAAGATATCCGGTTATACGACCTTTATATTATAAACGCTTGGCTGAGTACAGGCATCAAGAATCCTTTCTATCACTGTTCTCATCTCACTCTGATTCAGCTCTTAGACATGCATAGTCCATGCCATTTTAAAACGGGAGCTCTGCTGATGAGTCGGGCAAGGTGAGAACGCAAGGTGCATTTACCTGAGATGTTTGAGCAAACAAAGCGGGGCGGGAGGTGATTGTAGAGTGGAGGGAGTGAACAGGGAGACGGCTTGTTGTGAAAGAGCTTTGAAAGCCTGGTATAAAGAGTTCTGGATGTCCTCTCCATAACAGTAGAGGTGAAACCAAGGCATGTCTGTGTGTGTGTGTGTGTGTGTGTGTGTGTGTGTGTGTGTGTGTGTGTGCGTGTGTATGTGAACAAAGATTCCATCTCTTTTGACAGCCATTTTACAAGCGTCTCTGTTTTAAAAGTGCAACGTAAAGGCACTCTTCCAAAAAAAAAAAAAAAAAAAAAAACACGCCAGGAACATCTAATTATCCCCTCACTAGCTTTGCTGATTGCTTCGCTTAGTGTGGTGTGATTGCGGATGATGGGCCAAACCTTGTCGTAGCATCTGTAAAAGATTCAGAATTGATTTCTTTGAAGGAGTCAATGCGAGAGCGCTTTAGGGGAGTGGGCTAGCTAATTAAAATTCAAATGCGGGTCAGATCCGACGTAATGACTTTCCATTAGCTCCTCGTTCCTCCTTGTTTCGCCTTGATGAAGGTGCACAAGTGCTTGTGTGTGTGTGTGTGTGTGTGTGTGTGTGTGTGTGTGTGTGTGTGTGTGTGTAATAGCGGGGAGCATGTGATGGCAGCCTTGCCCAGATTACCTGCCGATAGCACCGTGCTGGGCCAACACCTGTTTACTTGATGTGATTGTCGCACCAGC
>CM045744.1:24826475-24946475 GCA_024760905.1 Plotosus lineatus | reverse complement strand
TCCAATATGACAACGCCCCGTCCATCGGGATCGTATTACAGAGGAGTACAAAATTCAAAACAAAATTCATGGAATGCTATGGCCAGCCCAGTCTCCCGATCTCTACATCATAGAAAATATTTGGCTGAAAATAAAGCATTCACTGAAAAACAAAGCCGCGAACATAAAAGCACGAGATTAACTGTTGCATGAAATTCACGCCATCTGGACAAATACCACATTGGATTACGTGAGGAATCTATATTCATCCCTTCTGAGATGAATGCTGGCCTGTGTTAGAAGTAAAGGACAGCTGACCAAGTATTGAGGAAGGAATTATAATGTTTTCTGTTATAATTACTCAATTGAAAATGCGAATCTGCCATCTTGGAAAATCACGATTACATTTGATCCGATGCTGTAGCCGTGAAATATTTATAGAATAGAATTTGATGTACAGTTTTAATCACTCACTCATTTGCTGTACAGATTAGGGTCGCAAGGATGCTAGAAACTACCTCAGCCAACACTCAGCGAAGGCGAGTTACACCCACAATGGGTCACCAGACCAAGGCATGGCCAACACACACTGTCATTCATATCCACATCTAGGGGCAATTTTAAACATCCAGCTACCCTAATGTCCATATCTGGGGACTGTGGGAGGAAATTGGAACATGCAGACTAAGTTCACGTAAGCATGGGGGGGGGGGGTGTGCAGACCTTGCGAACGCCACCCAGAAATAATCGTCGCGCACAGGACTCTCACCCGGGACCTTCTTGCAGTGAGGCTGACGTGCTAAAGACTGCATCCCTCATATAAAGTATCTACAAGATGTCTGAGGTTTAACTTTTCAAAGTCACTCAAGGACAAAGGTAAGTGAAAGTCCATATGCGGTTCAGGATTCGTGTTCCATAGTAATGGCTCGCCTGTCAGCGCTCATTCCAACCACCGTTCGCACTCACATTCACAGCGAGCGAGAATTCAGAGTGGCCATGATGTGCACATTTTTGGAGTGACAGAGAAAGTGCCTGGAGTAAACCCATACTATCACTTAACTTTAAGAACAAAGTGTATGGTGTGTGTGTGTGTGTGTGTGTGTGTGTGTGTGTGTGTGTGTGTGTGTGTGTGTGTGCCTGCCTGACAGAGAGAAGAGTCAGAGCAAGCACTGGACAGTTTGACAGGAGGTGACCTCTGTATTCAGTAAAAAGATATAGATCCCTGCTTGTTGTTGTGTGTGTGTGTGTGTGTGTGTGTGTGTGTGTGTGTGTGTGTGTGTGTGTGTGTGTGTGTGTGTGTGTATGTGAAGCGCAACACTTCTTTTTGTATTTTATGGTGTCTTGCTTTCTCACAGCTCCATTCAATTACATTCTCCAAATCAATTCCATTGATGCTGCAGGGAGCAGAGATGGCAGGACAGACCTCTGTCTCCCTCTCTCTCTCTCTCTCTCTCTCTCTCTCTCTCTCTCTCTCTCTCTCTCCCTTTCGCTCTCTCGCTCTCACTCTCTCTCTCTCTCTCTCTCTCTCTCTCTTTCGCTCTCTCTCTCCCTCTCTCCCTCTCTCTCTCTCTCTCTCTCTCTCACTCTCTCTCTCTCTCTTCCATTCTCTCTCTCTCTCTCTCTCTCTCTCTCTCTCTCTCTCTCTCTCTCTCTCTCTCTCTCTCTCTCTCTCTCTCTCTCTCTCTCTCTCTCTCGCTTGATCTTTCTCTCTCTCTCTCTCTCTCTCTCTCTCTCTCTCTCTCTCTCTCTCTCTCTCTCTCTCTCTCTCTCTGTTTGACTCTGTCTTACTTACTTACTCACTCCGCTCACCTCTGATTTATTATCCTATTCTTTATTATTTTCTTTTTATTCCTTCCACATTTCTACATCACCTCTTTCCTGCATCTTACCCTCTTCCATGCTTCCTTCTCTGTTTGGCTCACACTCCCTTTCTCTCTCTTTCTATCAGTTGCTTGCTCTCATTTTCTGTCTGGTTATGTCCACTCTCTCTCTCTCTCTCTCTCTCTCTCTCTCTCTCTCTCTCTCTCTCTCTCTCTCTCTCTCTCTCTCGCTTTCTTTCTCTCACGAAATCTTTCCGTTTCTTTTTCTTTCTCTTTTCCTCACTTTTGTCTGGCCTGCTGTTTGCCCCTCTCTCGCTCTCTCTCTCTCTCTCTCTCTCTCTCTCTCTCTCTCTCTCTCTCTCTCTCTCGCTCTCTCTCTCTCTCTCTCTCTCTCTCTCTCCCCCTGTCCATTCAGTGATATTGTAACAGTATGAGATTGATGAGGATGACAGAGGCAGTGATTAGACGATGAGGTGATGAGGTGATTAGCGAGGTAGGCGGTCGCCGCTGGTCTCTAGTGAGAATATTTACCTGAGAGAAATGTGATCAGGCTGTGCTAATGCCATTCGGCAACTAGTTTAATCTGCTGCATGATTCAGTTAGAGATTCGCTTGGCCTCAGCCTGGGGGCGGCAAGCAACATTTCCACAAGTCTCATGCTGGAGCTGATGTCGATCAACACGCTTATAAATCAAACCGGTCTTAAATTTCAACAATGCTCTGTGTGTGTGTGTGTGTGTGTGTGTGTGTGTGTGTGTGTGTGAATATAAAAATTTAAAGAACATCAACAAGAAGAAAAATGATTTTTATGTTTATCTTAACACAATTTCATGTTTAAATCATTTTTGTTGTGGCTGAGAGAAGTGTATCACTCAAAGGCTCTACAAAATGCAATAATAATTATATTTTTATTAATATTACTACTACTACTACTACTAATAATAATAATAATAATAATAATAATAATAATAATAATAATAATAATAATAATAATAATATAATAATAATAATAATAATAATAATAATAATAATAATAATAATAACATACAGAGAGATGCATGGATGTATTGTTGAATGCATGGATGTATTATTTGTGGTCCAGTTGTAAAAAGCACTTAAGTGTTGAGTCCATTCCCCAAGTTTTGTAGAACTTTAAAGGATATCAGATGTTTTCAAATCAAACAATGCAGGCAAGAAAAAGAAGAAAGGAAGTGGGCCACACACAAAGTTATTCCATATACTGTAGCCAGGTATGACAACCTGCTGACATTTTCTAACTTTGGTGGTCCGGGCTTTTAATATCTAGTTGCTCTAAGACCTCGGGCAATAATCTGAAGCCAGAGAAAGAAAAGCACGAAGTGAAAACCCAGAAAGTGGGATTAAATGAGGGATGAAATGATGCAGGGTGATTCACCTTTATTCAGCCAGAAAATATTCACAATTTTAAAATGGTGTCTCTTCATATCCGATAAGATTGGTGTCTACATTATGAGATTACTTTGGTTGAACTATTTTATCAAAAGCACGAACACTGAACATACAAATGATTCCAGTTAGGTTTGAAAGATTCGTGTAAAACAGGGGTCCCCAACCACCGGGCCACGGACCGGTACCGGTACCGGTACAGCTCAAGCTGAGTTGACCAGAAACTCATTAAAGACTTGAGTAAATGGAGTCATCGCTCAGGCAGGCCAACACATTGCAAAGACTTCAGAATCCATTCATGAGGGACAGAGTCGGATGCTTTTTTGTAGTCAATGCAGCACATTGAGAGGTTGCGGTGGTAAGTTTTAGCCTCTTCAAGTATCATTTTCTGGACCAATAACTGATCCTTGCATCCCCAACATCCCTTTCTGGCTCCCTTTTGCTTCGGGGAAATAATTTCATTGGAGGAGCAATAGGATGACATGAGATTTGTCAAACACCCTGTAAAGATTTTGTACATAGTATTCAGGCAGGTCATAGGGCGGTAATTTTTAGGATCTGTCAAGTCTCCTTTCTTTGGGAGGAGTATTGTGTGACCTTTACAGAACCAAGGAGGGACAACTCATGTGTCCATCAGGGAATTAAAACAAGTGAGCAGATATGGTTGGACACAGAGGAACAGTTTCCAAAACCGATTTTGAATGCCGTCGGGTCCTGGAGCTGTGTTAGGTTTGGACATTTTTATTGTTTTCTTCAGGCAGTCCGAAGTAATGAGACACAGCAATGGTCAATTCACGTTTTCTGACGTGGCTTTGCTGTATTCTTCCAGCCATGGTTCCTCAAGGTTACAGTTGCTGGGTATAGACCACAACTGTGACCAAAACCTCTCACTGGATTCCATGGGTGGTCTCTGGTTGTCATTACTTGTAGGTGTATTTAGTTGCCTGTAAAATTGTTTTTCGTTGGTTTTACATATTTTGTTTTGTCTAATGAATTTATTCTTTTTTCCCCATTTTCTTTTTCTCGCTGTACAGATCTTAACCTTTGCCTAAAGGGAATCAAGTATTTGAAGGAGAATTTTTTCCCTTAGTTGTTTTGTATTTTGCCTTTAAATTTCTCCAAATTGGCTTTGGTCTTCTTGACATTGACTTGCCATTAGATCTTAATTTAAGGCAAAGCTCCAGCCACGACATGTCTTTCCTTGTTTCTTTTCATTTACGTTGAAACCGGTTTTGTTTACTTTTCTTGCTTTTACCATTGCTGGAAGGTTTGGAAACTGTATGTGATTCCTCTAAAGTTCGAATAGCAGCAAACATGCAACAATTAATCTCATGCAGGGAACACTCCGCGTCAAGAGTTACAGAAATGATTTCATTTAACTTATCAATTTCATTCTGTGGAAAAGATTTTATTGCAATTTTAACTGGCTTCCTTTTGTCAATCGGTAAATCTAAAATTTCTCTATAGTAACGGTTAAACAAAACAGAAATATGAACATCATGAACTGAAGATGTGGAAAAATCATTGGTCAAATCAGAAAGTGGAAAGCCAGGGGAATTTTCATTGTTGCCGTCAGGTGGGCGAACTTCATTGGGAAGAGGGGAGAGAAGGACGCGGGCATTCACCTGCAATTTAGGGTCTGCCTCTATCCGAACTTTGGGTTCTTGAGAAGGTACCTGACCACTTGCAGGGAAATTATCATCTGCATCACAGCACATGTAGATCTTTAATCGCCGGAGTTGATCTCGCAAAGTTTGTTGGGTCAGGTAATCATACAAAGGGTTGGCATTGTCCCAATGTTGCTTTAGTGACTTGCCATTGATACGTGGATTTTCAGGCCAACCAGTCGCCTTTGCACGCTCAAATAGTGTGGATTTTAGATGTTTCGTCCAGGATATTCATCGACGGGTTCTTTGCCTCCCCCTGGGGCAAGTCCCATTTCCAGTTTGGCAGGTTTGATTACCGGAGGGAGGCTGACTGGGCTGCGGAAGTGAAAGATTAAAAATTTTTCCCGTTCAGTAACCCAGTAGTAAACCAGCTTCAAGGGTCAGCCCTAACTGGGTGATGTACGTTTAGTTCAGGGAAAATCCCACCACGCAGAGGCGTACATCATCAGTTATTATTAATATATATTTAATATTTATATTTAATATTTATAATATTTATATTTATATATACTTATACTATATTTACTATACTATATTTAATAATAATAATAATAATAATAATCATAATAAATAATTATATTTCCAATATAAACTATTTATGAAACATTCTCCCACCCCCACCCCCGTCCACGGTAAAATTGTCAAGTGTTGACCGGTTTGCAGGGATAAAACGGTTGGGGACCCCTGATGTAAAAGACGCGCATGTTCTTCCTCTAATATAGGAACTAAAAAGGTTCCTCATGGTTTCTGTGGGTTTTCTTTCTTTGTTAGAAATATACTTGCTGTGTTTATTATCTGTTATCTTGTAACTGCTGAATTCCATCATAATCTTTCTCCATTACATTGATATTCTACTGCACATTGTCAGTATCATATTATTCTCAGACTATGATTATCCAACTCGAAATGAAGGAGGAAGTGTATCCTGGTTGCTGTCGGATTAGTCGAACCACCTCAGGACGTGTGTGATGCACATTCTTATCGTTTATATAAATAAGACAGATATTAATCCATCTGGTGATCACTATAGATCTACAGTAATGAGAGGACAAATAAACTCTCCACTGATGTTTTTTAATGGATCACTTCCTAAATAACAAGGTGATAACATTATTTTCTCCTCAAGTCCTTCACAATATGTTGTGTATTGAGTCATAGACAGATTTAGTTTTGTGAAAAAGAGAAGCTAATACGTTTGGGTAAACGCTGATGAAAATGAGCCCGGATGTAACGCCTTGCCCTCTTCCTCACAGGTCCATCTTTGGTGGCAGCAGTGAAGAAGGACTGGGCCACTCAGAGCACCATTGCCCTCTCCTGGCAGGAGGCCGAGCTGCCTCATGCTGCCATCCTGGACTACGAGATTAAGTACTACGAGAAGGTACACGAGACAACTGGACCTCTAAACCCTCAACTATTTTTAGCCCTATAGATTTTTGATTTTCCAGTACACTAAATCTTAAGAGATATAAACATGGTGCATGCAGATTTACACGAGGGTTATTTAAGGGTTTCGTCTTACCCCCATTGGACATCAATTTTTTCTGTAGTATGTATATCCAATAAAGGTACATAAACAGTATAAAGTATATCCCCCATTCTCGGTTTTAGACTTCCCTCCCTCACTACCTCCATTCAGAGATGACCTTTTAATCCAGGATCCTGAGAGACAAACATAAACACTGCACCCACACACAGGCCGTTCAACACCTCTCTACTTTATTTTACAACGTTCCAGCGTTTTATACACAGACAGTGTGTTACGGAAATATTGGATTGTTCAGTTCAAAGAACGTGCTGCAGACAGTTCATACAGAATACGGTAGGCCAGTCAGGGTGTGGTCATATGTATGTATGTATGTATGTATGTATGTATGTATGTATGTATGTATGTATGTATGTATGCCAAGGCCAGCTCTGCCTTTGGAAGACTCCATGAGAATGTGTGGGAGCGGAGAAGACTCAGCCTTACCACCAAGCTGAAGGTCTACCATGCAGTGGTGCTCACCACCCTCTTCTACGCCTGTGAGACCTGGACTGTCTACAGCAGACACGCCAAACAGCTCAACCGCTTTCACTTGAGTTGCCTCCGCAGTCTCCTCCGCATCAAGTGGCAGGATAAAATCCCTGATATGGAAGTCCTGGAACAAGTTGGCATTCCCAGCATTCACACCTTCCTACAGAAAGCACAGGTCAGATGAGCAGGCCATGTTATTAGAATGATGGAGCTCCTGTATGGAGAGCTTTGCGAAGGCAAGCGTTCAGTTGGGGGACAGAAGAAACGCTTAAAAGACGGCCTTAAAACGTCCCTCAAGGACATTAACATCAACGTCAGCACTTGGGAGCAGCTTGCCACCAACCGCTCAGCCTGGCAAAGCAAAGTCTTCACAGGCGTCACCGTCAACTCTTCATTCTGAGATGTTCAGATAACAATGTCCAATCTGTTTTTTATTTATTTCTGGGAAAGAAAGGGATTTAATTGTACTTAAACAGCATAAATTAACATATTTTATGTTTCATTTATATTTAGGACACCCCTGCATATTTTCCCACTTAAAATGGCTACATTCGGACACAGCTGTATCAGATCAGGTTCACATGATCAGAGTATTGTTACCCAGCATTTTGAAGGACGTTTACCCTATTTAACGCTCAGATATTTAGGTTGGTGCTTCTGTATGTTGATATGAGAGTGATCACCAGAGTTAGATCCAAAGAGCTGTCTGAGGCCCTCAGAAAGAAGATTGTGGCTGCTTATGAGCCTGGTAAGGGATTTCAAATAACATCAAAAGAATTTGATATCAGCCATTACACCTTCCGGAAACGTGGAGGACATTCAAAGTAACTGCCACAATGATGAGGTCCGGCCGTACAAACAGGTCCTCCCCCAGAGCAGACCGCAAGATGCGAAAAGAAATCAGTCATGGAAAGTCTTCAAATATCATCATGGGAGCTACAGCAGGCTGTTGCTTCTGTCAACGTGAAAGCATATGACTCTCTTATCAGAAAGAGACCACACAAGTTTGACCTTCATGGTGGGTGTGCAAGGAGAAAACCGTTGCTCTCTAAAAAGAACATTAAGGCCAAACGTAAGTTTTACAGAGAGAACAGGGACAAAGACCAGGTTTTCTGGAATAAAGTTCCTTAGACAGATGAGTCTAAAGTTGAATTATTTAGACAACAGAACAGAAGGCATATTTGGAACGAATCCAGCATTCCAGGGAAAGAACCTCATACCACCTGTGAAGCACAGAGGTGAAAGTGACATGGTTTGGGGATGCTTTGCAATAGCAGGACCTGGCCAGCTCACCATCAGAGAATTCACCATGAACTGTGCTGTGTATCAGAGGAGGCTTGAAGAACATGTGCAGCCATCTGCAAAAAAAAAATTAAAGCTGAAGCGGAACCGGACACTACAACATGAAAATGACCCAAAACATACCAGTAAATCCACCAAGTACTGGGGTCCTGGAAACGACTAAGAAGTCCTGGAATGGTCCAGTCAAAGTCCAGATCTTACTCTCATTGACATGCTGTGGGATGGCTTGAAACAGGCTGTGCATATAAGAAACCACTCAAACATCTCACAGCTGAAAGAATTCTGCATTGAGGACTGGGGCAACCTTTCCTCAGATTGATGTCAGAGACTAATAGATGGCTACAAGAAGTGTCTCGCTGAAGTTATTTCTGCAAAAGGGGGTAACGCTAGTTATGGGGGGGGGGGGTCCTAATTTTTTCCTCCATGAAATACGCAATGCTGTTCATATCTTTTGTTTGAGGAGTAAACATGTTGTTTAATTACGATTAATCACTTTCTCTCCCAGAAATAAAAACAAGATTGGACATTTCTTAATAAAGAGTTTGCTATTTTATGGGGTGTCATAATTTTTTTGAGAGTGTATGTATATATTTTTTAATAATATAACTAAGGTCAGCTTTCCCCTTTTAATAAATAATACACAGTACTTCAGTAAATCCATGCAAAGTTCGTATGTGCAAAAATAGGTGACACAAAGTGAAATTTTCTCACGTGACGCAAAGTGCGCGGGCGCCGAGGTCAACTGCGCTGACCTATCACCCGAAATGAGTAAAGCGATTACCAATCAGAGCTTAAGGATACTGTTGATTGACAGATGCTTCCGTACACAGAATTTCCCATATTTTTCTCATATGGAAACTGTAAATACATTAACATAGAGAAGCAGCATAAGTGCAGTGACTCAGTATACTGTGATTTCTAAGTGCACACAGAAATGTTATCAGGATAATAACCTGATGTGTGAACCCTGGGTTCATATGTCTGAAATGGTCTGCATTTCCTGCAGTTTATATTTTTTTATGTTAATTAGAGCTAAATGAAATGTACATTATGTGGGCTGGGTACATGATTTTCCGAACATCTTTTCCAACTTAATTATGTTAACACATAAATCTGAGGGTTGAGAGGTGAAGCAATTCACTCCTTTTACCAGGTGATGCCATATGTCTGTCAGCAGCGAGCGTGCCGCAGGTCGATTCCTGTGGGAAAGTGACTTAAGTTAGTTAATAGTAGTAAAACTAATACTAATGTCTTTTCAGTGCTTAAAACAACAATAAATTAATACCTCATAATAGTCTTCTTCTTTCCTTTCTGCTTTTTCCCTTTCTCGGGAGTCGCCACAGCGAATCATCTGATTCGCACATTTGATTTGGCATAGGTTTTTACGTCGGATGCCCTTCCTGTCACAAGTAATAATATTAATAATAATAACTTAATAAATGAATGTTTTGGTTATCTTTCATCCTTTTCTTAAAACAAAAATATAATTAATAAAGAAATAGACAGACTGCTGTATAAAAACCATGTCTTTCACTTTTGATGTTCCAATTTACACACACACACACACACACACACACACACACATATATATATATATATATATATATATATATATATATATATATATATATATATATATATATATATATATGTGTGTGTGTGTATATATATATATATATATATATATATATATATATATATATATATATATATATATATATATATATATATATATATATGCAAAACAAGGCTAATTATACAAATAAACCCAAACAACCAAAAACATAAAACAACCCAAAACCCCCTAACAAAGCTACTTATATTTTTTTATGTGAGGTGCGCATCTGTATGTGTGTGTATTTATATTTTATTTACATCTTACGCATTATTTTTGAATGTTTAATTGTTATTACAAGCATTTATTGTGTTGAATATGTATTTATTGATATTATACACACATATACATGTACGTCTACGTCAGTCAGGGAGGGTCGATACTACTTCGCGGAATTCAGTGGGCGCGGGGGATCTCGGTCCCAATTAACCACGGAAAGTGAGGGATCCCTGTATATCCAGCCCTCCATAATTATTTGCACCCCTAACGTAACATTCAACTCAAGTGAATTTTTATGGGGGAAAATCCCTGACGAAGAAATTATTATTATTCGTAAAATCATCTGTTCTACGATTATTGACACCTCTAACAATTCCGATTGAATAAATATAATTGAAGTATTTCTGTCATTTCTACAGTAGCTTACAAAGTTGATCAGAATATCTAGGAACATTTAGTTAGAAATTCTTAACTTCCTGTTTCCCTGGGGTATTAATATGACGTGACACAGGGGCCATTTCTCTTATCCACTCTTCAACATAGGAAAGACAAAGGAACACATAATTCAAGTAAGGCAGATATGTGTCCACCTTCACAAGTCAGGCAGTGGCTGCAAGAAAGTAGCCCCTCGCCTGTACCTGCCCCCATATCTAACTGTCAGAGGAGTCATTAAGAAGTTTAAAACAACTGGAAAAGTCGTAAACAAGCCCGTATGAGATCACAAGGTTATCTTGGCACCACGCAGAGTGAGGAGAATGGTAACAGAAATAAAAATTTCTCCCACGCTCACTGTTAAAGAATCACAACAAATGGTAACATCTTGGGGTCACAAAGTCTCCAAAACAGCCATCAGACGCTATGTACATACCAACAAGCTGTTTGGGAGGAATGTGGCCTCTGGTGGCCTCTGCCTGAAAGCAAAAGATGGAACGCCATTGGGTCCTGCTGCAAAATAATGACCCTAAACATGTGCCCTAATCTACATAGAAATAGTTCACCAGACAGAGAATCAAGCTCCTCCCATGGCCATCTCATTCCCCAGACCTCAAACCCATTGAAAACCCGTGGAGTGAGTTGAGAGTGCACAGGAGAGGAACAGGTCACTGAGAGAGATTGAGCAGAGAGGAACGGTCCAAGATCCTCTCTCTGTATTCTCAAATTTTGAGAAACATAATAGAAGATTAGGTGATGTATTGTTGGCAAAAGGTTTTTTTATTTATTTATTTTTTTTATTTTTTTTTTACAAAGTATTCGTATCAGGGATGATAATTGTGGCGTGTGATTTGGTGTAAAATAATTTTCTAAATGTGGGATTTTCTTTCCCAATGAATAAATGCACAAGGGGCAGTTGTGGACCAGTAGAAAGGTGCTGGATTCATTGATCCCAAGGTGAGGGGTTCAAGCCCCACTGTCACCCATTGTGACTGCTGTTCCCCATTGCAGCTAACTGGGTTATGAAAGGCTGGCCATGTTTCTCATTGTCTGTGTTGAGAGCCTGTAACAGAAGCATTGCTGACTTTCGTCAAGAGTAGCGACATAACCGTTAGCATGTTTCCGCCCTGCGATGGCCTAGTGAGCTGTCCAGGGTGTACACTGCTCTCACCCCGAGTCAGCTGAGATGGGCATCAGCCTCCCCATGACTCTAATTAGAATTAAGTAGTTTAAGAAAATGAATGAATGGATAAATGGTGCTAAAGATAAGTATTAAAGTCGATTTAATTTCCCCTCACTCACACATTTGCGAAACTAGGAGGCTGGAGCTTATCTCAGCCGACACTTGGTGAAGCCAGGGTACACCACTCACCAGACCATGGCATGGCCAACATGCACAGAACTACTCACACGCACATCCTCACCCAGGGTCATTTTGGAACAGCTAGTTAGTCTAATGTGCATGTCTTGGACTGTGGGGGGGAAACTAGAGCTCTCGGAGGTAATTTACAGAAGCATGTGGAGAACATGCAATCTCCACACAGAAACACTCTCGCTAAGCTCAGTACTCGAACTCAGCACCTTCTTGCTGTGAAATGGACATGCTAACCACGACACCACCATGCAGCAATGTTTGCTTTTCCATAATATAATCACTGGATTCAAAAAAAGTTGGCACACTATACTATGAATAGACACACTATGTGTGAATAAAAACTGAATGCAATGATGTGGAAGTGTCAAATTTCAATATTTTATTCCAAAAAAAACAGATGACAGGGTCAAAAGTTTAAACTGAGGAAATGTATCATTTTAAGGGAAAAATATGTTGACCATAAATCTCAAAAAGTTGAGACAAGGCCATTTTCACCACTATGAGGCATCCCCTCTTCATACAACAGTCTGCAAATGTCTGGTTATCGAAGAGACGAGTTTCTCAAGTTTAGAAATAAGCATTCTGTCCCATTCCTGTCGAATACAGGCCTCGAACTGTTCAACTGTCTTGGGCCTTCTTTGTTGCACCTTCCTCTTTATGATGCGCCAAATGCTCTCTATAGGTGAAAGATCTGAACTGCAGGCTGGCCATTTCAATAACCGGATTCTTTTCCTACGCAGCCATTAATGTTGTAATTGCATGTGGTCTGGCATTATCATGTTGAGAAATGCAAGGTCTTCTCTGAAAGAGACGACGTCTGGCTGGGAGCATATGTTGTTCTAGAATCTGAATATACTTTTCTGCATTGACGGTGCCTTTCCAGATGTGCAAGTTGCCCATGCCACACCCACTCATGCAACCCTATACAAGCACAGATGTAGGCTTCTGAACTGAGCGCTGATAACAACTTGGGTTGTCCTTGTTCTCTTAAGTCCAGATGACATAGCGTCCATTTTCCATAAAGAATTTTGAATTGTGATTCGTCTGACCACAGAACAGTTTTCCATTTTATGACACTCCATTTTAAATGAACCCTGGCCAAGAGAAAACGCCTCTGCTGGCAACGGCAGATAGCACAGTGGATTGTGTTCACCGACAATGGTTTCAGGAAGTATATTGCTGAGCCCATTCTGTGATTTCCATGTAGCATTCCTGTTTGTGGTGCAGTGCCGTTTAAGGGCCCGAAGATCACGGGCATCCAGTATGGTTTTTCGCCCTTGACCCTTACGCACAGAGATTGTTCCAGATTCTCTGAATCTTTGGATGATGTTATGCACTGTAGAGGATGATACTTCACCTCTTTGCAATTTTTCACTGGGAAACACATTTCTGATATTGCTCCACTATCTTTCTGTGCAACATTGGGAATTGGTGATCTTCTACTCATCTTCACTTGTGAGAGACACTGCCACTCTGAGAAGCTCTTTTATACTCAGTCATGTCGCCAATGGACCTCATTTGTGACAATTGGTCTTCCAGCTGTTTGTTATAAGTGCAATTGACTTTTCCAGCCTCTTATTGCTACCTGTGCCAACTTTTTTGAGATTTGTTGACACCATAAAATTTAAAATCAACATTTTTTTCCCTTAAAATGATACATTTTCTCAGTTTAAACTTTTGACTAGTCATCTATGTTCTATTTAGAATAAAATGTTGAAATTTGGCACTTCCACATCATTGCATTCAATTTTTATTCACATGTATGTTCGTATGGTGTCCCAACTTTTTTGGAATCTGGTGTGTATAATTTTACGAATTCTGAAGCATTATTAAAATTATACTTTTATTTAAACTGAAGCTTCTATTTAGGAAATAAAACATTTTTTTACGTCTCTCTGCTGTTGGGAAAAAACATATTTAACTTAAACATAACCTTTTTCCTTAAAAATTGCTAAAATATAATAATGCATAAGGCTGCTTGGTGCCGCAGTGGTTAGTACATTCGCCTCACAACAAGAAGATACTGGGTTTGAGGCGCCTGTGCTTGTGTGGGTTTATTCTGAGCACTCCGATTTCAAAGAAGTGCAGATTAGGAAACTTGCTCTTTCAAATAACCTCTAGATGTGTGAGAGAGTGTGTGTGTGTGTGTGTGTGTGTGTGTGTGTGTGTGTGTGTGTGTGTGTGTGTGTGTGTGTGTGTTGGCCCTGTGATGGCCTGGCGAGATGTTCAGGGTGTACTTTGCTCTCGCCAGAGTCGGCTGAGATGAGCACCAGCTTTCTCGCGACCCAAATTAAATAAAGTGGTTTAGAAAGTGAACGGATGATGATGAATCACAATGTACAGTCCCTTTTTGATTACAAAGTGCAATGCGTTATTTTAATTGCTTGTCCTTTATTTTCAAATAATAACATAAAAGGTCAATAAATAAATGAATTTCATACTGAGCTAAGTGCTCAGTTTTGTGATGTATTAATGCAAATATTACTTTTTTATTTATTTTGCTCTGTGAATGAAGCTTGGTGTTGGTGGAATGTGGGATTTCTGTACTCTGTGTATTAGGAGCAGGAGCAGTTGAGCTACTCTTCCACTCGCACTAAAGTTCCCAGCGCGATTGTGACGGGCCTCAAGCCATCCACTGTGTACGTCTTCCACATCCGCGCTCGCACTGCGAACAGCTTCAGCAGCTACAGCTCCAAGTTTGAGTTCACCACAGGGGGCGACGGTACGAGGATTTCAGTTCTCATTACTGTCAAAGGGACTTTTGTGCTCGCAGTGCTTTCTTGCTCATTCTCGTTCTTTCTTTTTTTTTTTTTCAGATTCAGAGCAAGCTTCTGATCAGGGCCAGGTGCTGGTGATCGTTACCGCGGCAGTCGGAGGATTCTCTCTGCTCGTCATCCTCACGCTTTTTCTGCTTATTACTGGCAGGTACTGACATCAAGATACCTTCCTGCCATCCTTTATTTCTATTCTTATCCATACGTCTCTCTCCATCTGTCTCATCACCTTTACACTTGCTTCCTCTGGAGCCTTCTAGCTCGTAATAGGGTCACTGAGCTGCATGTGTGTTTTCTGACTGCCTAACTCATGTGGATGCTGCATAATTATTCGGAATATGCTTAAACAGGATGGGGCGTGCTGTCAGACCACTGGCGTGTCATCAGAGTGACATGCGTGTAGCTCAGGGGCTGCGCAGGAGCTGTGCACCACTGTGATGCCTGCAAGTTGAGACACGGCCTTAACGCCCTCACGGTCTCGCACAGTCCCCAAGGCTAATGGCTCTCTGTTTGTGATGCTGCGACGGAGCGCTGCAGCAGAGAGACAGACGGAGGCAGCTAACTGACCCCATCAACAGCTGACATATAAATCAGCCAGGCTCACTTGCACACGGAATAAATGATTACAGTGCTTCCGATCCATCCCCAACATGCTGACTATCCATTACTTATACATCAGTGCAGAAAACATGTGTGTTGTAATATACATTATAAGCCATACTGGCATGTTGATGGTTTGGATTCCGAGTCATGGCTGTGCCACACGAACACGTAGCGATACAACTGCTCTGGAGAGTCACGTTGTGAGCAAAACCAAATATCTGACCTTGATATTGAGCATTACTTATAGTATCAGTAAGTAAAGCAGCTATTGGTCGAGCTAGTATTTCTTAGCATCAATGTGAAGAGGGCAGAGATCTCCAGAAATTAGATCATGATGATGCCACATCCATTTGTATGTAGACATCCAAGAGAGAAACTCTTAATATCCAGTCATGGGCACTTGTAAGGTTATACTGCATATGGAAGAATACGGAAATCTCTAACTTTTTCTAAGTATGTTGCGTTGCATAGTGACTGGGTCTAATCAGATATTCAGAAAAATATGCCGCTGATTTGATGTATTTTGGAATAAGTAAGCATTCTTCCTATCACTTCTCTGTGATATGCGCGTGTTTTCTGTGTGTGTGTATGTGTGGGTGTCTTTACCCTACAATGGTCATGCAAGCTGTTCAGAGTGTTTGCCCAGTGTTTAAGATAGGCGCCAGCCTCCCCACAACCCAAGTAAGATTAAGCGACTTGGTAAATGAGTGAGTACTGGTGATTATAGCGGAAATTTTGTATGCCGCTTTCCTATGGTGTTTAGATGTTCATGTGTGTCAGGTAAAGTTAGATATTATATTTATTATAAATCGACTTGCCACTGGTAAAGCTGTAAACCAGTGCAACCTGTCTCAGCTCCACTGCCTTGTGGGTGTCTATTGTTGTAGACAAAGGGTTAGGGTGCGGAGCAGAGTGTTGGACAGATCACCGCCTTATCATCTCAAAACTCCGGCTACGAATCCAACCAAAAAGGCATGGAAGCACCAAAACGCCTGAATGTCAACAATCTGAAGATCAACACCATCAAGCAGTCATTTGCTACAATGCTGGAAAGGACGCCTAGAACCCATTGTGCTGGACAACCACGATGTGGAAGCAGCATGGGGTACACTTCGTGAGATAGTCTACAACACAGCCATGGAGTGCCTCGGGCCTACCTCCAGACAGCACAAAGACTGGTTTGATGAAAACTGCTCTGAGATCACACAGTTGCTGGAAGACAAGCACCGTGCCTATAAGCCCACCTTAATGAACTACACTCAACAGCAAAGAAAGATGCACTAAAGAACATTCGCAGCACCATCCAGCTAAAGCTGCGTCAGATGCGAGACTCCTGGCTCAGCGACAAAGCCAATGAGATTCAAGGATATACAGACAGAAGAGACATGAAGAACTTCTGTAGCAGCCTCAAAGAAGTCTATGGTCCTACCACTTCTAAGTCATCAACTCTTCTCAGTGCAGATGGATCGACTCTCATAAATAACAAAGACAAGATCCTTGAGAGATGGGCTGAACATTTTGAGAGTGTACTAAACCGTCCTACCATCAATGATGAGGCTACCAATCATCTCCCACAAGTTCCAGTCAATGAGACAATGGATGCCTCGCCAACTTCTGAGGAGATCCAGAAAGCAATCTGTCTGTTGTCCAGCGGTAAGGCACCTGGTCCAGACTCAATTCCAGCTGATGTCTATAAGGAGGGCGGCAGAGCACTCGTTGAAAAACTCCATCAACTATTCCTAGTCATATGACAGCATGAGACACTTCCACAAGACTTTAAGGATGCCTCCATTATATACCTTTACAAGAACAATGGTCATCGTCAGGCCTGTGACAACCATCGAGGAATATCCCTGCTGTCCATTGCAGGAAAGATCCTGGCCAGAGTGTTGCTGAATCAGCTCATAGCCCATCTTGAGCAAGGCCTCCTTCCAGAGAGTCATTGGGGTTTCCGAAAAGATCGTGGGACTATCGACATGGTGTTCGCTGCTAGGCAGCTCCAAGAGAAGTGTCAGGAACAGAACACCGACCTTTATTCCACCTTTGTTGATCTGACCAAGGCCTTCGAGACTATAAGTAGAGAGGGTCTATTGACAATCATGGCGAAATATGGATGCCCAAGAAACTTAATCGCAACAATTTCGGGTTGACAATCAGCACCGAGAAGACGTCATGCCAAGAAGCTAAATCATTTCCACACCACCTGCCTAAGAAAATTGCTTGGCATAAAGTGGCAAGACAAGATCCCAGCCACAGAGGTGCTCACCCAAGCAAACCTTTCCAGCATCTGTACCATCCTGATGCAGACCCAGTTACACTGGGCAGGCCATGTTGTTCGAATGCCTGACCATCGGCTCCCAAAGAAACTTTTGTTTGGTGAACTACAGCATGGTAAACGATCCCAAGGAGGACAGAAGAAGCGCTTTAAAGACACCCTGAAAGCTTCACTGAATGCCTTTAACATCAAGCACGTCTCTTGGGAGAAAACAGCTATGGATAGGAATTCATGGAGAGTGGCTATATGCAAGGGTGTGGAGTCATACGAAACCAACATAATTGCTACAGCTGAGAAACGCAGGCAACATAGGAATAGCAGGTTTTCCAAGCCCACGGCGGCAGCCATGATACCCTGTCCATACTGCACCAGAACTTTCCAAGCGCAGATTGGATTGACAAGCCATCTTCGCACCCACAAGTAGACGTTCCCAGTTCCCAGGATGATTAGATGGTCCTCGTCGACTTTGATGGACAAAGAGAGAGCGAGAGAGAGAGAGAGAGAGAGAGACAGATGTTCATAGACTTGTCTGTTTATTTCTCTGTTTGACCCTTGGCCTTGTCATCAACACCGTGACTTCATAAATTTCTTCAAGTCTATTTCTTAAGACCTGCTCGGCTGCTGTGGACCTTCGCCATCTCTGATGGCTATTTTTTTAACATATAGCTGTCCACCAGACCTCCAGCCAGGAGCAGTTTGAGCAGACACTGTAATTACTTGCTGTTTACTACCTCACCCCGCTGTTGGGAAGACAGTTTACCAATATGGAAGATCTGTAAAAAAAATTGTGTCCCAGATCTCCCAGAATACACTGCAGTTTGTTCCTCAGACCAAGCTTTAATTATAAGTATTAAAGATAAAACTGTAACCAGGAGTCTGCTTTTATGTATTTTTCAAATAGGATTACACATTTAATGTAATATTTAACAGATTCTTTAAGCTTCTATATGTTTATTGTTGTTGTGTTGTTGTTGTTTTGTGCTCTTTTCACACAGATGCCAGTGGTACATCAAATCCAAGATGAAGCCACAAGACAAGAGAAGGACACAGTATCATAACGGCCATGGTATGTGTATAATAGCATGTTTATCTCAACACACACACACACACACACACACACACACACACACACACACACACACACATTTTCAAGACTTATCAGGACTTAGGGCTTCAAAGAAATGCAGATTAGGCTAACTAGTTGTTTCAGATCACCCTGAGGTGATTCCCTAGACCTTCTCCTATTATGGTCAAAAAATTTCACTGTATAACGTTTCTCCTAAGGCCGTGGAGGGCTGGGAATCAAACTGATTGATACCCATGCTTTCAGGAACACACTAATGTATTGAGATTTTGGCAAGGATGGTATTTTTGTCAAACCTGAATTTGCAGTGACGTAAGGACCTCGTCAGGTTTACGTGACATTAGTAACATTACACAGATTTTTTTGGTTATGTGAATTGTGAAACACACAGATTTTAGGTGTATATGGCTTATAAAGAATAGGTAAAGGTAAGCTCTGTATTTGTAACTTGACTCCAGTTACTCATGCTTGAAAAATCTGAATAATAATAATCATCATGCTCACCAGCCAGGTGACCTGTGAAAGAAATGTCAGAGATGTGTATGTTAATAAAGCACAGTAAAATTGAGCTGTTCAGAGACATAAAAGAGAAAGTACACTCAAAACATGCTCAATCTCTTTACTTAAATCATAATGTGTTGCATTTATCGGTCTTACAGTTAACCTTCAAGTTGAAAAAATTCAAACACTTTCTGATTTATCCCTTTTTAATGAGAATCATAGAAACGGCACCCCATAATAACAAGCAGCACAGAATGTTCCCTCCTTCCGTACACCGTATAACGCAGGACACTAAACGGGGCATGTTTGTATTGTATCAGAAAGTGCCTCATAGATATCAATTGCAGGGATCCCTCACTTTCCGTGGTTAATTGGGACTGAGATCCACCACCGAATTCTGCGAAGTAGGATCACACCCCCCCCCCCCCCCCCAGCCCTGCCCTGGCTGACATGTACTTACATGTATATACGTATATAATATCAATAAATACATATTCAATGCTATAAATGCTTATAATAACAATTAAACATTCAAAAATAATGCATAAGATGTAAATAAAATATAAATACACACATATAGACGCACTTGCACGCACTCAGATGTGCACTTCACAAAAATGTAACTAGTTTTGATGGAAGATTTTGGGTTGGGTTTTTTTTTTTGTTTTGTTTTGTTTTGTTTTGTTGTTTTTTTGCATAATTGGCCTTGTTTTTGTGGCAATTTCCTTATTGTTTAATTCGATGAATATTAAAAAAACAAAAAAACAAAACGCAATGCACTGAAGCCGTATGAATTGAAGCACGAAGTAGCGAGGGATTCCTATATACCAAAAACACCACGACCCTCCAATGAAACTAATATCATCTCTGTATCATGACAGAGTTGAAAGGCAGCTGAACGGAGGAAGCTGAGAGTAACAAGCTCATCATTCTGAACTTTTGGTGGTCCTGAGCACCTGAAAGTGGGCAGTGGTGGCTTAGGGGCTAATGTGAGGTGTTACTAATCCGAAAGGTCAGCAGTTAAATCCCCACTCTCAGCACTGTTTGGCCCTTGAGCAAGGCCCGTAGCCCACAATTGCTCAGTTTTATATAAAAAAAAGATAATTGTAAGTCGGATAAGAGTGTCTGCCAAATGCTGTAAATGTCATGAACGGTTAAACACAAAACAATGATGACCTGATACTGTACCTGATCTAGCTGGTATGTTGCAGTTTTATCTATCCAGCCTATTTTTTAATGCAATGGTTAAAGTGTGGATGCATTATTTGATGGATATACAGAGATCTCTCACTTTCCGCGGTTCATGGGGACCAAGACCACCCCTGACAGCTGATTTCCACAAAGTAGGATCGACCCTCCTGACTGATGTATACGTACGTACATGTGTATGTGTATATAATATCAATAGATACATATTCAACACTATGCAGACGCTCCCCGACTTACGTTCGTCCGTTTTACGTTTTTTCGATTTTACCTTTTTTTTTTCCAAAAAAAAGTCAAATTTTGAGTTTAGATGTACCTACGTAGTACGCTGACGTAATCATGCAATGGCGCTGCGTCCATTATTTACAAACGACAGACTGAACGTGCCCCTCCTTCTTCCCAGTTCAGTTTATATATATGTATATATATATATATATATATATATATATATATATATATATATATATATATATATATATATCAGTTATATAGCGTGTTACCCTTGTGTTAAGACATCGTCTCTGTGATCTTTGTGTTTACACTGTTTTGCGGACTTTTGTAACCCTAAGCAAATATGGTTGGTCAGAAGCGTAAGCCTACTAGCATGGGTGCAAGTCTCATACACAGAAATTAATTAACTATCTGCACAATCTACCATGCATACTCAGTTAAGCAAAGAGAGTTGTAAAATGAATGAAAACCCGAATGCAGGAAAGAGAACTCTCCGCTCTGCTGGTGATCCACATCAGTGCAGGCTGAGTTCTAAACGAGTTCAAAGGCACCCTTGTGCACTTGAAAGACCGGAAGTCCGTATAACCCACAGCAAGTAGACTACTTTTGCAAGTACACTACTTTCGGTATTGAGTGCCGCACATATTGTAAGCGTTGGTTGGCTGTTTTAAGCTTCATGTAAAGTGACTCGGTATAAATAAGTGACTTATTTGAAATTATTGCTGATATTATTTGAATATATTTCATATTATTTTACAATGTTATGTTTATAATAATTGATTTAGGGGTGTTTTATGAGATATGGTAATGGTATTTATGGATGTATAGTACATTATGAGCATCATACGTCACTGTAACAACTTACATTCACTTTCGACTTACGTTTGGCTGTCCGGAACCAATTAAAAATGTAAGTCGGGGAGCGTCTGTAAATGTAACAATTAAACATTCAAAAGTAATGTATAAGATGTAAATAAAATATAAATATACACACACACATGCGCGCCTGACATAAAATGTAAGTAATTTTGTTGGGTTGTTTTTATTTATTTTGTTTGTTTGGGTTTTTTTTTTCATAATTGCCCTTGTTTTGCGGTATTTTTCCTTAATTTCCTTATTTTTTTTATTTTCCAATGAATATTTTTGAAAAACCCATGATGCACTAAAGCTGCAGAAACTGAAGCTCAAAGTAGCGAGGGATCACTATACTGTACTTGATAATTTTACACATTTTACTCATCTTGGACTGAAACGAGAAGCCTATTTATTTTCAAATAGGAAAAATGAAAGTGTATTAACCTGTTTGAAGGATGAAGTGATCTTCTACTCACTTCTGATTTCTGATTTCTGATTTCAACATGTGGCGTCCGCAAAAAAAAAAAAACCCACAATAATGCACAATTAGAAATATTTTATATATAATATTATCCTAACTAATAAATAAACTCACTATGCCATACGCCCAGCCTGCAACGTGAGCTAACTCTTCTTATATCCGACCTTAAAAAAATCAGACCCTATTTATTTTACTTCATGCACATTTTTAGGTGGCAGAGTAATATCTAGCTTTACGAACTGCCTAAAAGTTGAGCTCCCAATAGATACCTTTACTGATAGGTGCCTGAGACTGGTGTTTAAAAAGTAGGGCAGCTGCTTTAAGGGATTCAATACTTTGTCATTTTGCACATATACAGATACAGATAGAACAAAAGGTTCGGGAAACAAAGAAAATAAGATCACTATTCCAATTTCTCTTAGGTATGATGCCCCAGAGTGGGGCCGGTGGTATAGTGGTTAGGGTGCTGTGCTCATGATCGGGAGGTTGAGTGTTCGAATCCCAGTTAGACCTTCAATGTGCTAAGAGCCCTGTGCAAGGTCTTAACCACAAGTGTGCCTCAGTTCACCCAGCAGTATAAATGGGTACCAGTAAAAATATACTGGGAAGGTAACCTGTGATGGACGAGCGTCCCATCCAGGAGGAGTTGTACTCCTAGTCACTTCACGCTATGGAAACCGGGGTAAGCACCTGCCTGATGAGCCACTATGGCTCGGGTGTAAAAAGCCCAGTGGACTTTACCTATGATGCCCCAGAGCTCCGCTATAACTTTGTAAAGTTTCTATAAAATCCATAAGCGATCAGTCCACCAATAGATGGCTGTCTGGACAGACAGGGTGATTCATAATACTCACCAAAGAGTTTGTTTTCAAAGGGTATCATTAACCCCCACAGTGCCTAAAACTGATCTAATTGGCTTTACGTCACATTTCCCAGTTTCCCAGTGCCAAAGCCGATCTCATCAGCTTTCCCATGCACGTTTGGAAATCTCGGTCGTCAATCGGATCGTGAGTATTTACTTTAGTGTTAATACACTCACTATCTGAGTTACGACCTAGATTGGTTCCGACCAACCAGTCATGATTCAAATTGGTAGTAAGTGGAATATTTAACACAATGAAACTGAAACCACCCAGCACTCACTAAGAATTCATGGGAAGCATATTCTTCACCTGCACGTTCTGTCAACATGCGAAATAAACTTGTAGCCTTATGATTTGGAATCCTGAAATTGTATTTACCTAATATTCAGTTCATTTTCTCAGTTCATTTTCTGTAACCGCTTCATCCGAATTAGGGTCGCGGGGAGGCTGGTGCCAATCCCAGCCAACTCAGGGCGAGGGCAGAGTACACCCTGGACAGCTCGCCAAGCCATCGCAGGGCGGAAACACGCTGACGGCTTTGCAGCCTACTCTTGTCGAAAGTCAGCAATGGTTCTTTTACATGCCTCACACCATAGACAGTGAGAGACATGGCCGGCCTTTGATAACCCAGTTAGCTGCACTGGGGGGGGGGGGGGGGGGCAGTGACAACCCTGTGGAGAGTGGGACTCGAACCCCCAACCTTTGGATCAGCGATTCGGCGCCTTATACCACTAGACCACCACTGTCTCCTTACCTAATATTATGGTGCACATTATAATTAATGTATAATATGTACTGTTTAAAGTTTTATTCTTTGAAATATTGCCTAATTCTCTATAAACTTATACCAGTATCTAAATTTGGCAAAAGTTAAATTTTTTCACATCGACTCATTTGGACCTCATTAAAACACAAATAGAGATATTTCAATTCTGTTTCCCTTTTTCAGGTTCTCTTACATTGAGCAACAATCCTGCTATCACAAAATCATGATCAAAAATGATGAATAATACTACAGTCACCTAGTTAGCTAAGTTTGAGTGATCCAAAGCATGGTGGCCATCTTGGATTTCTGAGTATGTGACCAGAAGTTGCTCTTTTTGCCCGAAAAAAAATATGTTTTTGAAAAGGACAAACAAGAGCTATTCATAACAAATTTTACGCATCTAAACCAATATATAAAATACATGTTGGTTATGCAGAAAAATGGCTGGCATTTCAGGGTTCAGGATGGGCCACAGTCAGGGTTTTAATGATCATACGTGCTTTGCATCTGGACTTAATATGTCTGGCTTTCCATAGAGTGTTAGCACGATAGTATCTTATCAACAACAATGTAAGACCAATGTAACACACTCTACGCTGTGTGAGACTGACAGTATGAGATCCTCAAATTACACACTCAAGTCTTTACCAGTTAAAACAATATGAGGACATAACGACTGAACACATATAGGGTCCATGTTTCTGACTTCTAACTTCTACTGTTGTGGTAAAATAATGTTCCAATCATACACTGATGTGAACAGATCCATTTCCCCAGATATCCAGCCACGTAAACAAATCTAAAGGAGCTTAAAAGGGACATAAAGATGTGCAAAACAATTTATAATATAGAATTTAGGGAATGTAAATATCAATTACTTTAGAGGGATGCTAGTGCGAAGAAATGGTTTGATTTCCTTCTGTGTAGATGTTTAGAAAATAAGGAATGTCAGAGTTGGTATAGCTGATAATTTTACACATTTTACTCATCCTGAACTGAAACGAGAAACCTATTTATTTTCAAATAGGAAAAATGAAAGTGTATTAACCTGTTTGAAGGATGAAGTGGATCTTCTACTCACTTCTGGCTCTGCTGGAGGTTAAGTTGGGATCTCAACATGTGGCGTCCACAAAAAAAAAAAAAAAAAAAACGCAATAATGCACATTTTCTGTAACCGCTTAATCTTAATTAGGAAACTGGGAGGCTGGTGCCCATCCCAGCCGACTCCGGGCGAGGGCAGAGTACACCCTGGACAGCTCGCCAGGCCATTGCAGGGTGAAAACACACTGACGGCTGTGCAGCTTCTCTTGTCGAAAGTCAGAAATAGTTTTTTTTTTTTTTACAGAACCTCATACCATAGACGAGGGGTCTCCAATCTTATCCACAAAGGGCCAGTGTGGGTGCAGGTTTTCATTTCAACCAAACAGTAGCCACACCTTCCACCTGTTTCAATCGCCAGTCATCAAAAGAAAAAAGAAAACAAAATAGATTCCACATCTATGTTTCAACTCTGGAGTGGGGCCAGCAAGATGATCTCACCAAGATGGCCCCACTTCAGAATTGAAACAGTAATGTCCAATCTAGTTTTTTTTTTTCTTTTCTTTTGATGATCAGTGACTGAAACAGGTGGAAGGTGTGGCTACTGTTTGGTTGAAGTGAAAACCTGTACCCACACTGGCCCTTTGTGGATAGGATTGGAGACCCCTGCCATAGACAGTGAGAGACATGGCCGGCCTTTGATAACCCAGTTAGCTGCACTGGGAGGACAGTTACAACCTTGTGGAGAGTGGGACTCGAACCCCCAACCTTTGGATCAGCGGCCCAGCGCCTTATACCACTAGACCACCACTGCTGCACAACAATGCACAATTAGAAAGATTACATACTATACGAGGATTCAAAATAATCAATGAATTATTGATCATAGTATCGGATCTGGACTGATTACGAGAGTGAGGAACACCATAGGGAATGGTATCGAACATACCGTTATAAAATATAAGATAAACTGAAGCACTTCAGCCTCAGGAGCAAGTCTGGGTCTTGTTATTTACATGCTGACCTTTTAGCCATGTGATCCTCAACCTGGAAATAATCACTAGTGAAGATGACAAATACACAGAAAATAAAATCAATATATCCTCTGAATTAAATAGAACAAAATGGTACTGTTACCTCACAGATCATTTAGAAATTACACTAAGAATTTAGGCCCGACGATGGCCTGGCGAGCTGTCCAGGGTGTACCCTGCCCTCACCCGGAGTTTGCTGAATTTGCGGAGTCAGGCACTAGCCTGGCTGCGACCCACATTATGATTAAGTGGTTCACAGTTTAGTTTCAAACTCTGTACTTCAACTGATACTCAAGCTTTTAAATGCTGCTATGAGATTTCCTTTCGCCTTTATAGTCATAAACCTGAACCCCCACCCACCATTACCTACAATATCATTTGTGTTCAACTGGAAAACTTCCATCTTACCATTCAACACTCCACCACATTCTGTACTGAAGGAAAGCTTGTGTTCAGAGATCAATTAAAATCAACTTGTATGACTGTCTGTATATGATAATGAAGAGGTTTTTAATCTGATTGGCTGGTCAATTATCTGAGGTTAACTCCGCAGTCTCACGCAATAGCAACTTCCAGTTTTGTACAGCAGATTGGAGCGGGGCGATTATTTTATTTTTATTTTTATTTTTTTTTACAGGACTTGACTTTTTATGTCAACAGATTTTGATGGTAAAAGTTTCAAAATCAGCAGTGTAAAATTATAAATTATGAATTTTTCTCAAACAGTCCACTACTGAGCATGTTTAAATCCATTAATAGACAACAGTGTGCCATATTTTGTTATTTAGTGACCCATGATGCAACCACTGGAAACCTGGTTGTTGAAATTGCACAGGAACCAGAGGCAGACTGGAAAGGGGGTCAAGTGTATACGATTAAATAGATCTGCTGCACTACTTTTCACCCAAGGATGTAAACATAATATGAAGAATAATATTGTGACCACAAGAACCGGGATGACCTGATTCCATGATTAATATTTTTCATGCACTTCCTCCAATTTGTTGGGGTAATCTGCACGCTTAAAATCTTTTTAACTTTCTTTGACCCTTACCTTGTTAGATGAATGTTGAAGCGTACGATGTTGAAGATCTTATATACTCCAAGATATACCTCACCGTGTGTCGGCAGGTCTTAAATATACTGTTCACTGAGAGGTGTTCAAAAACTTTGTGATCATTTCAGACTTTTTAAAATTAATCCATCATGATGTATTCTGCACTGAATGTCTTCTGTGTTTTATTTATCAAATTTTCTATGTTAAATTGTTAGACAACAACTTCACCACCTTGTTTGGTGTAAGGCTGTCAGTGGATCAATCAAAGGCTACAAAATGTATTTTCTGAACAACCACAGCTGTGTATGCTTTACTCTGTGGAATACCTCGAGATGTGTTCCTCTCTGTACCATCTGGTAAAATATCAAACATTAAGAACATTAAAGTAGTACATAATGTAGCGCATGTTTTACTATGGTTTACTAAAAAAGGACCAAATTTACCTTGGGTTGTCCTTAAAAAAAAAAAAAAAAAAAAAAGATGTACTTGAATGTTTACTAAAAGGCAGTGGAGGACTGGATTCATTATAATAATAAAGTACACAACCCTGTGGAACGCCAAGGAATTTTAGGTGTGAAAAATAAAACTATTGGTGGTAAGATGCTGGATTACTGATCCCAAGGTCAAGGGCTCAAACCCCACTATCACTGGGTTGTGGGTAGTCGCTGACCCCCCCCCCCCCCCCCCCAATCTGGGTTAGCAACGGCTGTGTCTTTTATTGTCTGTGGTGAGAGGCATGTAAAAGAACCATTGCTGACTCTTGTCAAGAGTTGGCTACATAGCCGTCGGGATGTTTCTGCCCTGTGATGGCCTCGCGAGATGTCCAGGGTGTACTCTGTCATCGCCCAGAGCTGGATGAGATGGGCGTCAGCCTCCCCGTGTTTCTGGAAATGTACCTATACAGGAGATGTAATAATTCCAAAAAATATGTTTGGTTCAAAAGCAACAGGACATTACCAAAAGTACACCAGATCCATGGTCTAGCATTGTGGTGGCAGCATTATGCATTGGGGCTGTTTTGGGATTTTGTTTACTTATTTCTCTTCTTCTTTCCCTTTTAGCTGTTCCCTTCAGGGGTCGCCACAGCGAATCATCTGCCTCCATCTCACCCTATTCTCTGCATCTTCTTCTCTTACACCAACTGCCTTCATGTCCTCCTTCACCACGTCCATGAATCGTCTCTTTGGTCTTCCTGTAGGCCTTCTGCCTGATAGTTCCAACCTCAGCATCCTACTACCAATATACTCACTATCCCTCCTCTGTACATGTCCAAACCATCTCAATCTAGCCTCTCTGACTTAGTTAATCAAAATGTCTTACATGTGCTGTCCCTCTGATGTGCTCATTTCTGATCCTATCCATCCTCGTTACTCCCAAAGAGAACCTCAACATTTTCATCTCTGCTACCTCCAGCTCTGCCTCCTGTCTTTTTCCAGGGCCACTGTTTCTAGACCATACAACATCGCTGGCCTCAACACCGTCTTGTACACTTTTCCTTTCATTCTTGCCGATACCTTCCTATCACACATCACACCGGACACTTTTCTCCAATCATTCCAACCTGCCTGCACACGCTTCTTCATCTCTTTTCCACACTGGATTGTTCAACCTAAGTACTTAAAATCCTCCACCTTCCTTATCTCTGCTCCCTGTAGCCTCACCATTCCTCTTGGATCCTTGTCATTCATACACATGTATTCTGTCTTACTGAGGCTAACCTTCATTCCCCTCCTTTCCAGGACATACCTCCACCTCTCTAGATTTTCCTGCACTTGTTCTCTGCTCTCACTGCACATCACAATGTCATCTGCAAACATCATAGTCCATGGGGAATCTTGTCTAACCTCGTCTGTCAGCCTGTCTATCACCATAGCAAACAAGAAGGGGCTCAGAGCTGGCCCTTGATGCAGTCCTACCACTACCTTGAACTCTTCTGTCACACCGACAGCACACCTCACCACTGTCTTACATCTCTTATACATGTCCTGCACCACTCTAACATACTTCTCTGCCACTCCAGACTCCCTCATGCAATACCACAGTTCCTCTCTCTGCACCCTGTCAAATGCTTTCCAGATCCACAAAGTCACAATGCAGCTCCCTCTGACCTTCTCTGTACTTCTCTATTAACATCCTCAAGGCAAACACTGCATCTGTGGTGCTCTTTCTTGGCATGAATCCAAACTGTTGTTCACAAATGCTGACCTCTGCCCTTAGTCTAGCTTCCACTATTCTTTCCCATAACTTCATCATATGGCTCATCAACTTTATCCCTCTGTAGTTGCCACAACTCTGCACATCTCCCTTGTTCTTAAAAATGGGCACCAGCACACTTCTCCTACATTCCTCCGGCATCTGCTCACTCTATTAATTTATTTATTGATTTCATCTGGAATTGGATCTTCAGAGATCAGCAGAGGCCTCTGTCAGTCCCGAAGGACTATGGCTGCGCTCTGGCCAGTATCCCGACTGGTGATACTCCCCAGTGCACAGAGCCTGGGTAGGGAGTAATGAGGGACAGGTTGTTACCCAAGCAGCAAATCCCCCCCTGTCTCGGCGCCACCGGAAAGGATCCAATGGAAAGGCAAGTGCCGATACGACTGGGTTCCAGTGCTGCTGCAGGAGAGAAACTACGGTCAATTTAGAACGGCCAATTAACCTACAGTGCACGTCTTTGGATTGCGGGGGAAACCGGAGCACCCAGAGGAAACCCGCACAAGCACGGGGAGAACATGCAAACTCCACACAGAAACGCCCAGCCCGGGAATCGAACCCGGGCCTTCTTGCTGTGAGGCGGACGTGCTAACCACTACGCCACCGTGCCGCCTAAGAGATCAACATCATCATTTTCTGTAACCGCTTAAGCCTAATTAGGGTCACAGGGAGGCTGGCACCCATCCCAACCAACTCCAGGTGAGGGCAGAGTACACCCAGGACAGCTCGTCAGGCCATCACAGGGCGGAAACACGCTTTGCAGCTACTCTTTATGAAAGTCAGCAATGGTTCTTTTACATGAACCTCACACCATAGACAGTGAGAGACATGGCCTTCCTTTGATAACCCAGTTAGTTGCACTGGGGGGGAACCTTGTGAAGAGTGGGACTCGAACCCCCAACCTTAGGATCAGTGATCCAGCGCCCTCTACGGAGGGAATTATTAACAATTCCTGTGTGTTAGAAAAAAGATAAGCAAAAAATTATTTATTTCTTTGAGGGAGGATTTCATCAGGATAGAAGCTGTTCTTTGGTCTGCATGCTCTGCACTATGCTCCTGGACCCGCTGACTGTAGGCATGTACCTTTCCTGAGGTAGATTAGTGATGGTAAGGGTGTCTGGATGATCCCATCTGTGCTCCTGACCACTCACAGCAGTTTCTGAGTGCCTTCCTCAGGCGAGGGTGTCTAGTGGATGATTCTCATGTTCCCTCCTAATAATGTTTTTCACAAATTTGACTGTGACTTTCCTAATACCCGAACTTACTATAAGGGTACACGCAGCTTGCAAGATTCTGAAGTTACTAGTGTTGGCCTATACATTGCCTTTGGCTCTCCACACCAAACCGTGAGATATTTTGAAAATCCCAGCCTGCCTGTGCCTTGGAGATCCAAATTCTCCTCAAAGCTCATGTGCACCCTACATATTCAGACTTTCTTTGCAGCAGATGCCATACTCTATTTAACCTAATCCCCTCCCTCCAAAAGGAAGAGTCCTCTCAGGTGAAGGGCATGGGGATACAAGCTCTGGGGTCATGTGGTGTATGGGACACGGGACCATGCTTGGTGAGGTTACCTGACCTTTAGTCTAACCTCATCCAGGGAAGATACATGCTGAAACCTAACCATCTGTTTTTACCATGCGTTTTTTTAAACTGCTTTAAAATGAGGAGAGTGTGTTAGTGAGTCCGAATAAAGTGATAGATGAAGACAAGTGTGTTAAAAGTGTGTTAAAAGTGTGTTAAGTCCCAAAAATGGCCTCTAGTTGGGGTATTCGAAGGTGAGAAAAAATGCAAAACACACTTAATTTATTTAAAAATGTGATTTCAATGCATTTGAGATTTTTGGTCTGGGAGCATCTACTATTAGAGTGCTTGAAAAAATGGGGACGTCAAAAATGTCCTCATACTCGTTCCGTGTGTTGTCATAAAAATGTCTTGACATGACATGAAAACAAGTACACACGTGTGCACACGTGCACTCACACAGTTATAACAATGAAAACAAAAGCCAAAACCTCTGAATGCAAACGATTCTTAATCTGAGGAGGTGGTCACTCCAGGAATTTGTGATGATATGGAGACTTTTTATCCCCGAGCCATAGTGGCTCAACAGGGCGGTGCTTATCCCCAGTTTCCATAACGTGAAGCGACTAGGAATACATCTCCTGCTGGATGGGATGCTAGTCCATCGCAGGTTAACCTTCCCAGTATATTTTTACCGGTACCCATTGCTACTGCTGGGTGAACAGAGACACACTTGTGGTTAAGACCTTGCCCACGGGTCTTAGCACAGTGGGGCTCAAACTGGGATTCAAACTGAGAACCTCCTGATCATGAGCCCAGCATCTTAACCACTACACCACCGGCCCCAACTTGTGATGATGTGATCACATCTATTCACACAAATATAACCAGTCCTCGTGCATTCTGTCTGACATCACAATTTTAATTGATCATCAAGTTTTCAGCAAATTTGTGCAATCACAGTATTACAGTACTAATCCCAGTTGCAACACTGAGCTGCCAAACATCACTTCCTTGTTTGTTTATATGAAATAAATCATTGAGCTGCAGATGTGTGCAACTACTTTTTTTTTTTTTTCAATTTTCACATAAACCCATGATTTAATTGTAATAAATGCCTCTGAACAATATCTGAACATGCATCGCAAACATTTGAAACCGTGGCTGTAAGAATGAATTTCACCAGAATGAGCAAGTGAAATGAAACACGTTCGAATGCGATACCTTTTGTGTTTAATAAATTGGATTTCCTGTCTTGCCACTTTTTTGATGGAAAAAAGGGAAGGTCAGTAAAGGTCTGACATTCCAGTTAAAGATCTTGTTACATTATTTCTTTCAACCAGGACACGAACTAAATGACCCGAATCGAAAAAAAAAACAGCTAAATTACATACCCTGAGGTGGGAAGTGTTTCTTTTCTGATGGGAAAATGGATAGTTTCTGTAAAACCCTCCGATTTCTATCAGAAATCCAAGTACTGTACATATACAGTGATCCCTCGCTACTTCATGCTTCAGTTTCTGCGGCTTCAATGCATCACAGTTTTTTTTTTAAAAATATTCATTGAAAAATAAAAAAAAAAGGAATTTAAGGAAAAATAGGGAAAAAGTTAAGGAAAATGCAGCAAAACAAGGCCAATTATGAAAAAACCCCAAAGAAACAAAAACAAAAAAACAACCCAACATATCTAGTTACATTTTTATGTGAGGTGCGCATCTGTGTGTGCTCGCGCGAGTCTGTATGTGTGTGTGTTCATATATTTTTATACATCTTATGCATTATTTTTGAATGTTTAATTCTTATTATAAGCATTTACAGCGTTGAATATGTATTTATTGATTTTATATACACATATACATGTACGTATATGTCAGTCAGGGGGGGTCGATCCTACTTCGTGGAATTCGGCGGTCATGGAGGGGTCTTGGTCTCCATTAACCGCGGAAAGTGAGGGATTCCTGTATTTGTATTTAAGTTTGCTGTAGTAGAAATTTAAGGGCAAGGTTGAAATTATTCATTCTTTCTTAGTTATTTCATCAGAGGACTTTTCTAGCATGAGCACAAATTGTTTACAGTGCAATCTGTTACAGCAGTGTGGTGTTTCAGAGACAGATTGGGACTCAGTGATCCTTTACTGGATGAGTTGATAAGAGAGAATATGTTGCCATATGCAGCAGTTTGGTGCAAAAGTGTGTATGAATGACAGATTGGCACTTTTCATGTACGCATCCTGAGTGGTGGTGGTGGGTTTTTTGTTGTTGTTTTTTTACAAGGACAGCAGCAAAAATCAGGTATCTCAGGGGGTTGCGGCACTGGAGTGTCTGGATTAGCAGAATTATTTCACATAAGCTTCACCGTCCTTGTGTTTAATTGTCACACTGAAGCGAGCAGATTATTACCCTTTAGGGTGGCAAGTGAAGATCTGCGATGCAAAAATTAATGGGCGTGTAATTTAAATGAAGGTGTTTGGTATATCCTCAGGGGTAAATTAAGGTAACTTTAAGTGTGTTTTAAGTACATTGTATTTTGTAGAGGTTGCAGTTTCTTATTTTGCTTTGCAGATATTGTCCATTTTGTCTTGAAGATTGTTATTAGTAAGAGAAAAATGAACATATATCACTGAATATATAAAGAATGATTCATCACTGGCCTGGTGGTAAAGGTGCTGGATCACTGATCCTAACGTTGGGGGTTCAAGCCCCACTCTCAATGGGGTGTCACTGCCCCCCCAGTGCAGCTAACTGGGTTATCAAAGGCCGACCATGTCTCTCACTGTCTACGGTGTGAGGCTGTAACAGAACCATTGCTGACTTTCTACAAAAGTAGCTGCAAAGCCGTCAGCGTGTTTCCGCCCTGCGATGGCCTGGTGAGCTGTCCAGGGTGTACTCTGCCCTCACCCTGAGTCGGCTGGGATGGGTGCCAGCCTTCCCGCAACCCAAATGAGGATTAAGCGGTTACAGAAAATGAACAAAGGTATCTAATTGGCGTCGGTGTTGGACCTATTGGAAAGATTGTAATAATCGTTGTAATTGAGAGCTCATGGAAAGTTAAAGTAAAGTAATACTGTGACAGGAATTTTTTAATAGGTCGAACACCGGGATCTAATTAGATCATTAGAAGTTCAACCTCAACTTCAAGTTAAACAGAGCATGTTTGTGTCCGAGTACCTGTAAGACGTGAAAGGTCAGTGAAGGCGTGTGTTCGCTCCACCAGTCATTCATTGATTTAAACATCATTCCACATTTGCACAGTCGATACTAAACAATGTTAAAGTGTGAGCTAGAGAATAAATCGCTCGAGGTCGTTGTCTTCCGAGGCTAGGGGCCGAGAGAGAGAGAGAGAAATATTTCATATCATAATAACGTCGTATTCTATAATTGTTAATTATTCGCTGATGAAATTTTCAGAGTAGACAAGGTATGTTTTAATTGTATTATTCAAAGTTTATAGCGCAAATATTTTTCAAAGATGCATTCATCAAATATAAAATGTTCAGTAAAAATATTATACAATATTTAATTTTACAACAAGAAACAATATTGTCAGTGAATAATATTTAAAATAATGTAAATACAGGGATCCCTCATTTTCCGCGGTTAATAGGGGCCGAGACCCCAACGCAATCGCCGGATTCCGTGAAGTAGGATCAACCCCCTGGCTGACGTATACATACATGTATATCTGTATATAATATCAGTAAATACATGTTCAACACTATAACTGCTTATAATAACAATTAAACATTCAAAAATAATGAATAAGATGTAAATAAAATATAAATACACACACAGACACACACATATGCACACACACACACACTCGGATGCGCACTCCGCAGAACAATGTAAGTAGTTTTGTTGGGTTGTTGTTGTTGTTTTGTTTTTGATTGTTTGGGGTTGGATTTTTTTTGCTTAATTGGCCTTGTTTTGCTGCATTTTTCTTAACTTTCCCCTATCTTTCCTTAATTTCCTTATTTTTTTAATGCTTCCATGAATATTTTTACAATTAAACATTCAAAAATAATGCATAAGATGTAAATAAAATATAAATACACACACATACAGACGCTCGCGTGTGCACTCACAGACGCGCACGCACGCACTCAGATGCGCAGGTTTTTTTTAATATATATATAATTGATCTAGTTTGGTGGCGTTTTCATTAACCTTTTCCCTATTTTTCCTTAATTTCGTTATTTGTTAAATTTTTCGATGAATTTTTTTGAAAAACGCACGATGCACTGAAGCCGCAGAAACTGAAGCATGAAGTAGCGAGGGATCACTGTACATATAAAGATGCTATTTAGATAAAAGTCCAGGCCAAGATCTAGATTCTTATGTACGATACATAATGTAATTTCTACACTGAAATAATTTATAAAATATAAGCAATTTGAATTGGATAGAGTTGTCATCATGTTCAGGCACAGGCTGAGAGAACAGCAAAGTCATAGAAGAAGTTTCTATGTGTTTCTGTACTTCAGTAGATGGCTGACGTGATGTGCACAGAATCAAACCATGTCCAATTTAAATGAAAAAAGCTTCTTCGAAATTGATGCGAAATTTAACAAAAGAAGCTAGAATTAACAGCATGAACATAAATTGTTGGGGCCTAAGCATTCTCTAGATGTATCTGAGTCTGACTCTGCCTACTCCTGTAGCTGCTCGCATTAGATTTATAACACTAATGCTTGCCTACAAAGCCAAAAATGGACCTGTCACCCTCCGATCTAAAAGCACTTATCACACTCCACACTGCATTGCATTCTCTCAGTTCCTCTAGCACTGCGAGACTGGCCCCTCCTTCTACCAACAGACAAGTTAAAATGCATCTAAATTCTTTGCTGTTCTGGCTCCAAGGTTCAAATGAACTTCCTCTTGGTGTCCGGACAGCTGAATCAATGAGTCTCTTCAAACACTGAAAACCTACCATTTTTTGGCAGTACTTATAATGACACTGTCTCCCACACACACACACACACACACACACACACACACACACACACACAAAAAAAAAACCCCACGTGCAACACATATCCACTGAGTTTGAGTGACAGTAGACTTAATCTGTGTCCTGATGAACCAGTCCAGGAATAAATTCACAGATGACTTTAAAGCCCCTGTAATTCTCCCTGGATATAAGCATCTGCTAAATGCTGTAAATTCAATGGTAAATACTACATCATTTTGAAAAATGGTCTAGGATGGGGCAGTTGGGGGCGGAATGAAGAGGCGGGGCTCACGTGAATAAAGAATAAGTTATAGTTCGGCGTTCTTTGAAATACCAAGCAGTATTTCAACATAAGACTGAAGGGAAGGTACAGAGGGAGGAGGGAACCGTGGATACGAACATTCTTTTTTATTATTAAAATATTTATGTTGGATTTGTGTGTATGTAAAAAAACAAGTTAATTTCACATAGAAGAACCAAACGTGGACCCTACGTTAGCATGTGTATTACAAAGTCGATTTTATTCAATACGTGTAAATTTGGGTCATTTTTCAAACCGTAAGTTTATTTTTAATGTAAAATGGCCATTGAACCTTTTTAAAGAGGATGTTTTTGCTGTTGGTTTTTATTTATTTATTTAATTAATTAGCTATCTACTTATTTATGTCTGTGGTGGTATAAAATGATATCCTCATTAATAGTTGAATGCATTTGAACACTTAAGCTTTTAAGTAATTATAAATCAGGGGCAGTAATGAGTTGAAGCAATTACAATTGGAAAGACTTTGCAATAAACAGAAAAGCAATTACTCCACATGTGAATCAGCAGGCTACAACGGCGTACATTTTACATCCTGCCGAGAAAAATATAGCAAACCCAAAACATTTTAATAGCAAAATATAGATTATTACAGTCCCTAGAACCAAATTTCCTTATTCCTAATTTCAGTTCTTGGCTTATTGTCAGTTATTCTTTCAGAAACACATGATTCTATGTATTGAGAAATGATAGGTGTGTGTGTGTGTGTGTGTGTGTGTGTGTGTGTGTGTGTGTGTGTGTGTGTGTGTGTGTGTGTGTGTGTGTGTGTGTGTGTGTGTGTGTGCGGTTTTTTTTGAGTGTTTAGCTCATTCTCAAGCTCTTCATGATGACGAACTTAATCCTGCCCTGAAATCTCTTAGACTGCTGCTAATGTTTTTTTTTCTTCCTGTCTCCTTGATAGGGCCATTCCCAGGAATAAAGACTTACGTTGATCCGGACACTTATGAGGATCCGTCTCAAGCTGTTCACGACTTTGCTAAGGAGATTGACCCGTCTCGTATCCGTATAGAGAGAGTCATTGGAGCTGGTATGAGTGTTTAGTGTAATGTTGAACTGCCCCAGACTGAATACTTCACTTTATATGTTTAAAAAATATTCTGTACTGGTAGGCAGATAAATAATTTACAAAATGATGAGTTCATTAATAATAAAGGGGAATCTAACATATCGTCTATGAGGTTAAAAAAGTATACTGCACTTGCTGCCACTGAAAATGCAATACTCTGAAAAATTATATACAGATGCTCCCCGATTTGCGTTTTAGTTCGGTTCCGGATGGCCGAACGTAAGATGAAAAAAACGTTGTTACTGTATGTTCCAGTGACGTATGATGTTCATACTGTACTATACATCCATAAATACCATTACCGTATCTCATAAAACACCCCTAAATCAATTATTATAAACATAACATTGTAAAATAATATCAAATAATATCAACATTAATTTCAAATAAATTAAATTCAAGCAAAATAATTTCAAATAGATCAATTTTAATCAAATTCACTAATCAAATATCAAATACAGTATCAAATATAACCTTTAACATTCTCTATGATACGATCTTTCTGCTTGTAAATGGTTCCGATGGTTGACGGAGCCATTTGGAAGAAAGGTGCAACATTCACGTGTTTTTCACCAGCATCAATTTTCTTGATAATAGCCATCTTTGTTTCTAACGAGATTGCTTGCACCTTTTTCTGATTACCACTATCACTAGGCTTACACTTTTGACCGACCATATTTGCTTAGGGTGACAAAAGTCTGCAAAATAGTGTAAACACAAAGATCACAGAGACGACGTCTTAACACAAGGGTAACATGCAGTGAACTGGGAAGAAGGAGGGGCACGTTCAGTCTGTCGTTTGCAAACAATGGACGCAGCATCATGCGGAAGTAGCGTACTACATCAACGTACTACGTAGGTACGTCTCGTACTACAGAGAGCATGCTAAATTCAAAACTGACTTTTTTTTTAACGTAAAATCGAAAAATACGTAAAATGAATGAACGTACGTCGGGGAGCGTCTGTACTTTTAATATTTTGTCTTGTCTTCTAATGGTCAATTAATTTATTAAAATCTATTTCATTCATCACTTGAACAATATTAATCAAAAACAACCAAAAATCTTTGTGTCAAAATATTGTAGCTTTTAAAAAACCTGAAGTTTCCCTTCTTTATTAAATCACAAAAACATTTTCATACCAAATACAATGTTCCACAGGCCGTAATTTGTCTGCGCATGGATCTAACGAGTTTTGCCTGTTCTGTGGTGCTGGTACTCGGTCTGATACTCGGCGTTCAAGCTGCTCCCACAAGTGTTTGATGGGTGACAAATCAGGTGACTGTGCAGGCCAGGAAAGGACACTGAATGCCTGCTGCTGCAGATATTTGTTTATGACACGGGCAGCGTGTGGGCAAGCATTGTCCTGTTGGTACACCTGGAGGTCAGGATGGTTTCAGAAGAAGGGCATCACCACAGGCTGTAGAACATCATCAATGTAGTGTCTGGCAGTTAAGTTGCCATCAATAACAACCTACTGCATCCTGTAGTTTTCAGAGATGGGTGACTGGTTGGACACCGCATAGGGCAAACCGGTCTGCTTGTCTCCACCACACATGTTACACACATCAACTGTGGACTTGCAGAATCATGACTCCAGTGTTCCACTGCCATAATGTTCAAATGCTGTGCTGGCGAGCCCACCTAAGGCTGTTTCTTTGATGCTGTGCCATGAAAATCCTCGGAAGGGGCGCTGAGTCCACAGGACCTGTTCACCGAGGTGCCACTTCACGGTGTTGGCGGAAAGCCTAGGCTGGCATCTTTCTGGCGTCTCCTATGCCATCAGGGTGGCTGTTCTAAACCAATCTCACTGGTGCTGGAGCATGATGTACCGGTCTTGCTCTGGGGTAATGGCACATGCTCGCCCTGGACGTGGTCTATCAGCTATAGACTCAGTCTCAACCTGGCGTAACTAATTGTTGACACATTACAGCCCAATCAGCGTGCCACTTGTTGTGCTGAAATTCTGGCTATGCATATATATTCTTTTTTTTTTTTTTTTTTTTTTTTTTAGAATATTTCAATGTGCATCTGATTTGAATTGATTTCAAAGCATCTTCTTTATATATTATTAAGCCTCCAGGGCAGTGGTGACCTGGTGGCAAGGTGCCGTCTTACTGATCTAAGGTCAGGGGTTCAAGCTCCACCATCATCAAGTTGTCACTGCTGCCCCCCCAGTGCAGTTAACTGGGTTATCAAAGGTCAGCCATGTCTCTGTCTGTGGTGAGAGACATTTAATGGAACCATTAGTGGTGCTCATAAAGAGTAGGCCATTGAGTTGCCACCAGTGTGCTTCTGCCCTGCGATGGTCTGACGAGCTGTTTCTGCTTTCGTTTGAGTCAGCTAAGATTGGTGCCAGCCTCCCTTGTGACCCTAATTAGAATTAAGCGGTTCAGAAAATGAATGAATGAATGAATTATTATGTATTATGTGTTTTTTTATGTGCACAAGTCTAACTGAACTTCCATGCGGGCACTGTGTGTTCAGAATCTTTTAAACCCTAATTATTAACGTATGCACTAAAAGCCCCTGAACTGGTACCGGTTCTGAGGTCATAGGTCAAATCTCAGAGTCACATGAGGTCATCGTAGAAAAATCTTGTGCACATTCTGTCCAAAGAACACCTGGATTTGAATCAAGCATTCAGCAGTTACTCAATACTAAACCCATGCTAATACAGGTTTTACGGACATTAGGGCCACAGTTCAATCACACGTGAAAATGTTAACGTACATAAGGTCAAGTACTTCTGTGTCTCATTGTATAATTTTTTTTAAATTATATAGTCAAACTTTCGTACAGTTGCTCAAATGTTCCATAACTCTACCACTGCCATCTAGTGTCTGTGGTGGTAACATACAACACAAGGTAACCACACTTTCATTGAAATACTGTGTGTGTGTGTGTGTGTGTGTGTGTGTGTGTGTGTGTGTGTGTGTGCATACATGGACCAGGTGAGTTTGGTGAAGTGTGTAGTGGTCGTCTTCGCACTTCAGGGAAAAAAGAGATCCCTGTGGCCATAAAGACCCTAAAGGGTGGCTACACAGAGCGTCAGAGGCGGGACTTCCTGCGAGAGGCCAGCATCATGGGACAGTTCGATAACCCCAATATCATCAGACTGGAAGGTGTTGTCACAAAGAGTAAGTCACGACTCTTGCACCATTTTTCACCAATGAGAGCTCTATGAAATAAAGTGAAATAGTGAGAGATTGCACTTACTTCACAATGTAAATAAATATGTAGAATTAGACAACATATAAAAACAATGAGTTCAGTATTATAAAAGAATCATTATATTGAGGTTTAATGTTATTTATATTTTCAATGTGTGACAGACCGTTGCTGTCGTTTATAAAGATTTGCTGTCAGTGTGTTTCTGCCCTGCGATGGCTTGGCGAGTTGTCCAGGGTTCACTCGGCCTTCACCCAGAGTTGGCTGAGATGGGCGCCAGACGCCCTGCAATCCTAATTAGGATTAGGTTCAGAAAATGAATAACTGAATGCATGAAGTGTGATTGTTTGCGTGGCAGGTTTCACTTGATGATTTCACAAATTCACAGCACAGATTTCTTAGAACTTAATGCGACAACAACTATCAGAGCTCAGACAGGAAGTAGACGACTCTCACGTCATCTTGTTTTTTGGGGGTTTTTGCATGCATTTATTTAATATTTCGTTATAGTACAATAAGATGCTTGTATTTAATGTAGGATGTTCCGTGTAACAGACAGATTACTTTGTGGTACATTCAAGTGGCCTAATTCCTCATCTGTCACTGTGTCCAGGACCTTTGTAGGTAGGTAGTCTGTTGGGCTTTTTACACCCGAGCCTTGCGGCTCATCAGTGCTTATCCCCAGTTTCCATAGCGTGAAGCTACCAGGACTCCAACTCCTCCTGGAAGGGACGTTAGTCCATCGCAGGTTACCTTCCCAGTATGTTTTACTGGTACCCATCTATATTGCTGTGTGAACAGAGGCACACTTGAGGTTGAGACCAAGCCCAGGGGTTAGCACAGTGGAGGTCTAACTGGGATATGAACACACAACCTCCTGAGCATGAGCCCTGCACCCTAATCACTGCACCACCGGCCTACTAATGATAAACATTTGATGTTTGGTTCATGTGGAAGGTTTTTGGACAGGCATTTAGAAACTGGTGAATGTGGGTGCCATGGTAACCATGGTTTCTTTCAAAACACGCTTTTAAATGATATTAATAATAACCATCAGCCACCAATGCTTTAAATCACACTGGAAAATACTTATTTTTAAAGCCACAAACTAATAGAGGTTTTGTTACTGAGGTTGTGCTGTTTTTATATCGAGTCACATTCAAGCTCACACATATACACCACAGTTCAAAAGTTTGGGGTCACCTTAAAATGTCCTTTCTTTCTTCCTTTCAGCTTTTTCCCATTCTCGGGAGTCGCTACAGCGAATCATCTGATTCGCACGTTTGATTTGGCAGAGGTTTTTACGTCGGATGCCCTTCCTGTCACAACCCTTTAGCAAGGGACAGAAACACGCTGGCTTTGCAGCTACTCTTTACGAAAGTCAGCAATGGTTCTTTTACATGCCTCTCACCATAGACAGTGACAGACATGGCCCGCCTTTGATAACCCATTAGCCGCACTGGGGGGGGACAGTGACAACCCTGTGAGGACTCGAACCCCCAACCTTAGGATCAGCGATCCTGCGCCCTATCCACTAGACCACCACTGCCCCAAAATGTCCTTGCTTTTTAAAAAAAAAAAAAAAAAAACTGATCAGAAAGACATTTTTAAGTTTTTTTTTTGTTTGTTTGTTTTTTTTGCTGTTGTTGTTGTTGTTGTTGTTGCTGCTGTTTGCAACAGTCATCGTTCTTTGCGTGCCTGCACTGGAAAATACCTCCAAAACATGTCATATTGATGGGTCCACATTGAAAAAATGCTGCACTTGCACTGATTGCTTGTGCTGTATCTGGAATGTGTACGCTGAAAACACGTACATATTGAATCTACCCCACTGTGAGAAACCATTTCGATTTTTTATATGCATTCCACTACCCATATTCTGAACACACGAGAATCTTAGCTGAACGCCATTTGTTTTCAAGTTGATTCGTGGAGTTTCCTGGATCTTTTCAGGTGAAAATCGCTGCGTGTTTGCTGTGGTATAAAATGGGGTGGAAAAAACTTGAGGTTGTGTTGCAATAGAAAAGTAATCAGTGACGGAGTGATGTGTAATTCTTTTCGTGTAGCACTACACTTCGAATGTGATTTATTCCTTTCTGTTTGATTCTCCGTCAATCTGTAATTTTCACTTTAATGCATGTTTCTCCACTCTATTTATTTGAATGATTAATGAATGCTGCTCTCTCTCTCTCTCTCTCTCTCTCTCTCTCTCTCTCTCTCTCTCTCTCTCTCTCTCTCTCTCTCTCTGTGTGTGTGTGTAGGCCGTCCTGTGATGATTGTAGTGGAGTACATGGAGAATGGCTCACTGGACTCTTTCCTGAGGGTAACAGAACCTTAAAGCAAACGTTTAATCTTCAAACATTCATAGTGAACCAGCTCTTCTTTGGTTAATTTATATCTACCCAGCCAGCACTTGTATGTGGGACTTATAAGGGTAGTAAATGAGCTCTATAATGGGATTGCCAGTGGGTTACATAATCACCCCATGTCTACAACTACCCACATGGGTATGATGCCCCGCCTAGGTTATGCTTGGTCTGTATGAGCACCAGGTAGGCATGGACCCAAAATGTGCATCTCAGTTGGGGGGGCAGTTGAGTTGAACTAATTGTGTCCCACTTTGGCAAGCCCACATGGGCTCCCTGTGTAATAAATTAATACTGCAAGATTAACCATCACTAACTATAAAGCTGGACTTTCTTGTCTTTTGCTGTGCCGGCAATTTTCTAAGATTGGCAATGCAGAGTGGATGCGCAGTTTGGGTCTTTGCACAATTAAGAATGGCACAATATAAATGGACATCCAACTCGAGGGTGGACATTGAGGGGTGGACAGAAAAATATGTTGCAGTATATGTATATAGAATGACTAAAGAATGAATATAAATATGTAGTGATGCTCCACTAAGATAATATGTGGTCCGATTATACGTTACTAAGATTTTTCATCAACCAAATAAAATAAGATTAAACAAAATAAAAATAAATAATTAAAAGAAGTGTTAAAAAAACAAAGCAAATGTGCAACTGGCTGGTTCTTATTAAAACTAGCGGGTCATTTTCTTATAAAATTGTTCACGTTGTACTTGAGACTAGAATTTTTTTTACTTTCTTAAATGTTTTAGCATAAAACTATTTTATACGAATATTAAACATAAATGGAAAATGAAGCTGTCAATATGTTGTAGTAATCGTAGGTGGAAAGAAAAGGCGAAAAACTGAAAGGGGTGCCAACACTTTTGCTTAGCACTGTGATTTTAGCTCTGAAGCATTTCATTCTATAATGAAACACGCCAGTCTGTGCTGTTGTACGAGACGAATCCGCCTTGTGGTTGTGACAGTAACTTTGTTTTATGACAAGCACGCATGAAAATAAAAATGGTTTAGACCCCCTAATATAGAAATAGTATTGATCAGAACCCCTAAAGGAATTGTGTTGATTGTGGCATATTTTTATTATTTTCTTTGTACTAATTTGAACCCAGTCTGTGATAAAAATAACAGAACAAGGTGTGTATCTGCATTCTTTAATTATTTAATCCAGCATAAAACCATAAGAAATACTTGTTGAGACATGCATTACAGAACAGCATTCACAACAAGACATCACTTCACAGCTTAACCAGGCTTGTGCTGAGAAGGTTGTTTTGAATTTGCATATTATGAATATTTATACATTCTTGCATTTTTAATGAGGTGAAGGTGTAGCAGTGCCTTTATTGCCTTTATACTATTTTTAGGAGTTTTTAAGCATGGTAAAATATTAAAAAGCATATAGTTTATATACAATATATATATATATATATATATATATATATATATATATATATATATATATATATATATTTTTTTTTTTTTTTTTTTTTTTTTTCATTTTTTTTTTTTTTTAATGTTTAGAATTTACTGTCAGAGATGATCAGGAACATTTCATCAGTACCTGATATGGAGTGAGAGGGAAATGTAACTGAGGGTGTATCTTCAGCGGTCTCTTTCTCTCTCTCTCTCTCACACACACACACACACACACTGTGCAGAAGCACGACGGACACTTCACCGTCATCCAGCTGGTCGGTATGCTGCGCGGCATCGCCTCTGGTATGATGTACCTGTCCGACATCGGCTACGTCCACCGGGACCTGGCAGCTCGGAACATTCTGGTGGATGACAACCTAGTGTGTAAGGTGTCGGACTTCGGCCTTTCCAGAGTCCTGGAGGACGACCCAGAGGCTTCCTACACCACCACAGTGAGACACACACACACACACACACACACACACACACACACACACACACACACACACACATGCAGTAGAACCCTTATAAAGTCTGTTAATACAAACTAAAAGCATTTCTGGATCAGACTCCCAACTTGGATAATTATCATAAAACAGCAGCATTTGTCATGTTTTTCCCCTTACATTAATTTTGCAGAGAATGATCCAGTAGGACTTGCACTACATACTAATTATGTCAGTATTAGTGTTTACAACAGATGATAATTGAAAATTTAAAAAAAAAAAACATGGTTCCTTTAAACATATTATGAGTGTTATCAATGTAGTTTTACATGTATTTATTTATTTATTTATTCATTCATTTATTTTTTAATTTTGTCCACCAGAGGGCACATTGCAGATCGGAATTAGCCCTTTTCATATTGTTGATTTGGGCCACATGATGGCCTCCTGGTTAGCACATCCTTCATTGGTAAGAGTTTCCTGAGTACAGGTTCCAGGCTGGGGTGTTTCTGTGTGGAGTTAGCATGTGCCGCCCCCTGTGCTTTCGTGGGTTTCCTCCCACAGTTCAAAAACATACACGTTAGTCTAATTTGCTGTTTTTAACTGCCCCAAAGTTTTAATGGTTGTGTGTGTTTTGGTACGGGAATGGTCGGTTGTGCTGGTCATGATGTACCTTGCGTTCACTCACTGATGGCTGAAATAGGATCCAGCCTCCCTGTGACCAGAGTAAGCAGATTGCCAAATAAGTGAGTGGTACTGTTTTGATTTACCAGGTGGGCAAAAAAAAAAGAAAGCGCAATGGAATACGAAGTGGACTCTTGTAAAGAACTGACAACGGACTCAAAACAAATTAACAAGCTTGGATAAAGTTGTGTTGGAGAGATATCATGATCAACTGATTGCAGGCAGAGAGATTATTCCTGATCTGTTCAGCATTGCGTATAAACACAGGGAACGTTAGTAGGCTAAATAACGAATGTAAACTTTCTGGATATGTCCAAATAGATTCTGATACGAGTACAAGCCTTCAAATCTTGATATGGGTATAATTGTCATCACACCAGCTGTGTTCAGGGGGGTTTTATATCATGGACATTAACAAGAATCATGACGCTATTTGATGAAAGCTTACCAGAAAAAAAAGCTACGATGTGTGATAACCGGCGCTTAGCACATGCGAGGCGAGGTAAGCTGAGTTGAGTATAATGATTAGCAGTGTTAACAGTGCGTGCTGTTCTCCGCTCTCTTTACTTCCACAATTATATATATATATATATATATATATATATATATATATATATATATATATATATATATATATATATATATATATATATATATATATATATATATATATATATATATATACATATATATATATATATATATATATATATATATATATATATATATATATATATATATATTGGCGGCGTAGTGGTTAGCACGTCCACCTCACAGCAAGAAGGCCTGGGTTCGATTCCCGGCCTGGGCGTTTCTGTGTGGAGTTTGCATGTTCTCCCCGTGCTTGTGTGGGTTTCCTCCAGGTGCTCCAGTTTCCTCCCACAATCCAAAGACGTGCACTGTAGGTTAATTGGCCGTTCTAAATTGACCGTAGAGTCTCTCCTGCAGCGGCACTGGAACCCAGTCGTATCGGCATTTGCCCTTCCATTGGATCCTTCCGGTGGCGCCGAGACGGGGGACTTGCTGCTTGGGTAACAGCCTGTCCCTCATTACTCCCTACCCAGGCTCTGCGCACTGGGGGGTATCACCAGCTGGGGTACCAGCCAGAGTGCAGCCATAGTCCTTCTGGACTGACGGAGGCCTACCATACCATATATATATATATATATATATATGTATAATATAATGAATACATTTTATGAACTGCATTGGGTCACGTTATCATAGTAAGCAGCTTTAAATAAATGTGTTTGAGAAAATTAAATTATGTGATGTGTATGGGTCTTAAAATGCCACAACATTCACGCCCTCCTATCTCGCGAGCTGTGGTAATATAACAACTATTCTCCATGCTTTTGTTATCTTAGTGTCACTTCTGAATCACTTCTGTGGCATCGTTAAAAGGGTGAGCCTGAGATAAAGACTGTGTATGGGAAATTCTACACCACACTCATTTTCTGTAATATTGGTTATAAGAGCTCGGCTTCATGCTGGTCCTGGCTCCAGAAGAGCCTCTTCCTAATATTTCTTTAATTTTTCAAAATCGACAAGTCAGAAAGGCAGCTGTGCTGTTAGACTCAACAAATGCAGTTTGGCTCAGGACCTGCCTGGATAACCCAGTTGAGCGTGTTGAGTTTAAGTGAAGTTTGAAAGGGATTTTTGTAGGATGATAGCATGAGCAGATAGAGTGTCTGCGATAAGAATCATCAAAATCTACTCTTAATACTATATGAAGAGAATGTCTTTGGTCGACTAACCCAATCCACCCGTATTAGATTTTCATCATAGTGAATTATGTGAGAATATGATCTTCTATGCATGACATGAAACCCTGGCAGGCACCGAATTAAACTGATTTTTGTTGAAAGATAAACTTATTTGAAGGAAAAGGAGATATTGCTACCTTTTTTTTTTTTTTTTTTTTTTTTTTTTTTTTTGAAGGGAGGGAAGATACCTATCCGTTGGACAGCTCCAGAGGCCATCCAGTACAGGAAGTTCTCCTCAGCCAGCGACATCTGGAGCTACGGCATCGTCATGTGGGAAGTCATGTCTTATGGAGAGCGGCCATATTGGGAAATGTCCAATCAGGATGTGAGCTCAATTTTTTACTCATTTGCATTGTCACCAAGCAGCGTTACAGCTCAATGTATATTCATTTCATTCATTTTCTGTAACCGCGTAATCCCAATTAGGTTGACGAGGAGGCTGGCGCCCATCGCAGCCGACTCCGGGTGAGGGCAGAGTACACCGTGGACAGCTCGCCAGGCCATTGCAGGGCAGAAACACACTGACGGCTTTGCAGCTACTCTTGACGAAAGTCAGCAATGGTTCTTTTACATGAACCTCACACCGTAGACAGTGAGAGACATGGCCGGCCTTGGATAACCCAGCTCGCTGCACTGGGGGGACAGGGACAGCCCGTTGAAATTGGGGCTTGAACCCCTGACCTTAGGATTAGCGATCCATGAATGTATTTGAATGATCCATGATTTCTCGATTCCAAATGAAGCTCATTCTCGTTATAAATTATGACTGTTTACCGACTGAGATTAAAGAAAACAGTACTGTGGTAATGTTATGAAAAATAAATCTGTCAGCTGTCCACGTTGGACAGTTAAGCAGAAAACTGAGTGGTGTATAAAAGTGTAGGAAGCCGTTAGAACCTTCTATATTTCTGAATTAATTATGATCTCAAACATCTAGAAAATTTTCATACAGGTCATATAGTTGCCAAATTAAACAAATTAAACAAAAATCCATCCCCCAGATAAAAAAAAATCCCGTATGCTAATATTTTGTTGGCTTGCCTGTTGCCTTTATTACAGCATGGCAGTTTCTTCAATTGATCAGGTCGAGGCTCAGCATCATTATGTGGTATAAAATGAAAGTCATGAAATAGTAATGACCTAATACTGGATTAAATTTTACCCCATCAATGTACAGTTTCCTTTCTGATGCTACAAATTTATCATTGATGTTTAAATAGTGAACGAGTAGTTGGGGGAGTGTGAGGAATCCTTTTCACACATCATCTGGCACCACAGAGTCCTGACCTTAACCCTATCAGACATCCCTGAGATGTGATGGAGAAGACTTCTTAGAGTGGTTCAGTTTCCCACCATCAGTTCATTCATTCATTTTCTGAACCGCTTAATTCTATTTAGGGTCACGGGAAGGCTGCCACCCATCTCAGCCTACTGTGAGCGAGGGTACAATACACCCTGAACAGCTGGCCAGGCCATCGCAGGACAGAAAGACGGTGATGGCTATGCAGCTACTCTTCATCAATTCAAGATGAGATAAAAAATAAAAAAAATAAAAAAAGAACCCAACAATAGATGCAAAGATTGTTGAATGTTGTGTAAGGCTGCCATGGTGATTATGCTCTGTACTGTAATCGAGGATAGAGGAGGCCCAACAAAATAAGAGTATGCGACTTTTTTGTTTGTTTGTTTGTTTGTTTTTGGTCCACTCAGTGTATTAATCATTTATTTGTTTATATAATTTTACATCAATCAGATATAGCATCAACACCACCTGATTGGTGTTCAGCTACACAGCCCTATAGATTTGTTATGGACAAAAGAAATATTTTTTAAAATCCTCCTGAAAGCACATGAATAAGGAAGTGCTCGCCTTCACCCAATCTCTTCACAAAATCATATTGGGATTCTCCCGTGTTGAGGCTCAAGTGTACGGCTGTGCTTAAATATCTACTATTGTGTCCTCCCTGCAGGTGATCCTGTCCATAGAGGAGGGTTACAGACTGCCAGCGCCCATGGGCTGCCCCGTGGCTCTACATCAGCTGATGGTTCACTGCTGGCAGAAGGAGCGCAGCAGGCGGCCTCGCTTCAACGACATCCTCAGCTTTCTGGACAAGCTCATCCGCAACCCGAGCAGCCTCCTCACGCTGGTGGAGGATGTGCACAGGTGGAGTTCCAACCACCATCCTCATACTAAAGCCTTTAAATACTTTTTTTTTTTTTTTTTTTGGGGGGGGTGATATGTAAATATCAATGACTGGTAGCTGCAGGTTGTAGTACTGTGTATTCATCTTATTCATGAGGACCTGTATAAAATGGTGCATTCACGGCATTGAGGGTAAAATTTACGTAAGATTAGATTGGTCAATCTGATAAAGTAATAATGAATAAAATAAAACTGTCTGCTCTGTAATATTACTGATTATGATTAGAGCAATCATACAGAGCTAACGGCTTCGAATGGTGGTAATAATTATAAATTATAGATGTCAGTAGATGACCCCGCTAATGGTAATGACGCACTTTATAGTCTCTACTCACAAGCTAATTATGAAGTCCTTCATGAGCTGAGTGAGCTGCACGGTAATGTGCAGGAGGATCCCTGTAGGAAACCTTGTCTTTGCTGAGGTGATTTTTTTTTTTAATTTGTCTGTTTTCTCGCCCTAAAGTTTTAAGCTATGATGTTGCATTAGATTTCTCCACACACCTTTGTTTAAACAGCACCTTATCCATCGTTGGTGTTTGTACAGTTTACCCGACTCTCCCGAAGACCTGCCTGTTTATCCCCTCTTCATTTCCATTGGCGACTGGCTGGACTCCATTAAGATGAGCCAGTACAAAAGCAACTTCATAGCAGCAGGGTACACGACTCTGGACTCCATCTCCAGCATGAGCATCGAGTGAGTAAGACAGTCCGTTGACTTGGAACAATTGGAGACTAATAGGAATTTTCAGTAAACAAAGCTGATAAGCTGATAAACTGTAGGCTGGAGGTACAGTAAATGTATTAAACAAAAGTTTATACACCATGTTTAAACTGAATGGGTTTTTATTGGTTAAACCTTGCCGTACTCAGCCGCGTTCTTCCTGGGTCCTTAAAATATTGCCTGAATGCAATAAGATCTTGCACAGTGTAGTAGAAATGCAATAGAAATCAGTACTGAAGTGGTATTATTCCCATGAAGGATCTGGATGCATCTTAAATGTGCTTTAAAAAAAAAAAAAAACAGCGACGTGGTGGAAGAAGGACACGTTAAGATCTTAATAAGGTTGTGGTAACATTTCTGTTGATGTAGTTACGATGTAACTAAAATCTTGTAGGGACTCCATTCCCATATGTGACCCACTCCAGCATAAATGTGGATTAAGTCACAGGGTGGTGTTTTGAGTAAGAGCCAATGTAAGTTGAAAATGGCGTAGCTGCGATATCACCAAAATATATATCCTCTAAAGCAATGATCCCCAACCTTTTTATCACTGCGTACCGGTCAACGCTTGACAATTTTACCACGGACGGGGGGGGGGGGGGGGGTCATAGATTGTTTATATTGAAAATATAATTTATTTATATCAATTATTATTATTATTATTAATAATGGTCTGGTAGGCCTCCGTCAGTCCCGAAGGACTATGGCTGCACTCTGGCTGGTATCACCCCCCAGTGCACAGAGCCTGGGTAGGGAGTAATGAGGGACAGGCTGTTACCCAAGCAGCAAGTCCCCCCCCCGTCTCAGCACCACCGGAAGGATCCAATGGAAAGGCAAATGCCGATACGACTGGGTTCCAGTGCCGCTGCAGGAGAGAGTCTACGGTCAATTTAGAACGGCCAATTAACCTACAGTGCACGTCTTTGGATTGCGGGAGGAAACCAGAGCACCCGGAGGAAACCCGCACAAGCACGGGGAGAACATGCAAACTCCACACAGAAACGCCCAGGCCGGGAATCGAACCCGGGCCTTCTTGCTGTGAGGCGGACGTGCTAACCACTACGCCACCGTGCCGCCAATAATAATAATAATAATAATAATAATAATAATAATAATAATAATAATAATAATAATAATAATAATAATAATAATAATAATAATAATAATAATAGAGGTCTAGTGGTATAGGGTGCTGGATTGCTGATCCAAAGGTTGGGGTTTCGAGTCCCACTCTCCACAAGGTTGTCACTGTCCTCCCAGTGCAGCTAACTGGGTTATCAAATGCTGGCCACGTCTCTCACTGTCTATGGTGTGAGGTTCCTGTAAAAGAACCATTGCGGACTTTCCACAAGAGTAGCAGTAAAGCCGTCGGTGTGTTTACGGCCTGCGATGGCCTGGCGAGCTGTCCAGGGTGTACTCTGACCTCGACCGGAGATGACTGTGATGCGCGCCAGCCTGCTCATGACCCTAATTAGGATTAAGCGTTTACAGAAAATGAAATAATAATAATTATAATAATAATAATAATAATAATAAATATAATAAGCACTCCACAAATGTTATTTTTCAACAGCTGAAATAAAGTTGGTTGGGAAGTAGAGCTTGAGCCTTTCTAAAAAAAAAAAAAAAAGAAAGAAAGAAAAAAAAAAACCACAGGTGATGGTGAACCAGCTGACAGAATGAAGGCTCAGGCTCAGTCTCACCCAAAATCCCCGCTATTGTTTGAAACATGTCCAACTCGCCTCTGTTCATGTGCCATCCCCTTGTGGGTTACATTTTAGCGCTCAAATGACCGACATGGAACTGACAGAATCCGGTCATTTTTCAAAATAAAAGATTTTTTAAAATTAAACATCGTTCAGACTCAGATAATAAAACGTAATTAATGAATTATTTCTTCTGCGGATCAATACCAATTGAGCCACGGACCAGTACCGTTGGTTGGGGACACCTGCTCTAAAACGGGTGTCAACCTCATGCCACAAAGGGCCATGTAAGACAAAGTCCTTCGGGCTTTTTACACCCGCGCCTCGTGGCTCATCATTCCGGTGCTTATCCGCAGTTTCCATAGCGTGAAGCTACCATTTGAGTCTTCAGACCACGACTTGAGTCTTCAGGCAGTTTATTGGTCAAGATGTGTTCTATAGACCCCTCCCTGAATCGCCACCTTATCGTGGTGGAGGGGTTTGCGTGACCTAATGATCCTAGGAGCTATGTTGTCAGGGGCAAATACCCCTGGTAGGGTCACCCAAGGCAAACAGGTCCGGGGTGAAGGTCCAGACGAAGTGCGATTCAAAAAACCCCTGACACATGAGAGAGCACAGGAAGCAGTCTCCCTTGCCCGGACGCGGGTCACCGCGGTTCCCTCCTGGAGCCAGGCCCAGGGGAGGGGCTCGAAGGCGAGCACCTGGTGGTCGGGCTTATGCCCATGGAGCCTGGCCGGGCCTAGTCCGAAAAGGAGACATGGGTCCGCCCTCCCATGGACCCACCACCCGTGGGAGGAGTTTTAGGGGTCGGGTGCAGTGTGAGTTGGGTGGCAGCCAAAGTTATGGGTTCTGTCGGACCGATCCTTGGCTACTTACTCTGACCCTCGGGACATGGAATGTCACCTCTCTGGCGGGAAAGGAGCCTGATTTGGTGCGTGAGGTGGAGAGATATTAGTTAGCTAGATATAGTCGGGCTCACCTCAACGCATAGCTCGGGCTCTGGAACCATCCATCTCGAAAGAGGCTGGACCTTCTTCTATTCTGGAGTTGCTCATGGGGAGAGGCGGCGAGCCGGTGTGGGTATTCTTGTTGCCCCCCGTCTCGGTGCCCAAATGTTGGGGTTCTCCCCGGTTGACGAAAGGGTAGCTTCCCTCCGTCTCCGGGTGGGGGGACGGGCCCTGACTGTTATTTGTGCTTATGCACCAAATGACAGTTCAGAGTACCCACCCTTTTTGGAGACTTTGGGGGGGTGTTGGAGAACGCTCCCTCGGGAGACTCGCTCGTTGTCTTGGGAGACTTCAACGCTCATGTGGGCAACGATAGTGTGACCTGGAAGGGTGTGATCGGTAGGTACGGCCTCTCCAGTCTGAATCTGAATGGTGTTTCGTTGTTGGACTTCTGTGCTCATCATAGTTTGTCTATCATGAACACCATGTTCGAACATAAGGGTGTCCAAAAGTGCACTTGGCACCAGGACACCCTAGGTCGCAGTTCGATGATTGACTTTGTAGTCGTGTCATCGGACTTGCGACCATATGTTCTGGACACTCGAGTGAAGAGAGGAGCTGAGCTGTCTACCGATCACTACCTGGTGGTGAGTTGGCTTCAGTGGTGTGGGAGGTTGCCTTCCAGACCTGGCAGGCCCAAGCGTATAATCAGGGTCTGCTGGGAACGTTTGGCGGAGTCCCCTGTCCGAGAGGCCTTTAACTCCCACCTCCGGCAGAGCTACAACCACGTTTCGGAGGAGGCGGGGGACATGGAATCCGAATGGGCCATGTTTCATGCCTCCATTGGTGAGGCGGCAGCCCATAGCTGTGGCCGTAAGGTCGTCGGTGCTTGTCGTGGCGGTAATCCCCGAACCCGGTGGTGGACACCTGCGGTGAAGGGGGCCGTCCAGCTGAAGAAGGAGGCCTATCGGGTTTTGTTAGCCTGTGGGACTCCTGAGGCAGCAAACGGGTACCGGCAGGCCAAACGTGCTGCAGTGCAACGTGCAATCAAGCTGTCGCAGATGCAAAATCTCGGGTGTGGGAGGAGTTCAGTGAAGGCCTGGAGAGTGATTATCGGTTGGCCTCAAAAAGGTTCTGGGCCACCATCCGACGCGTTAGGAGGGGGAAGCAGTTCTTCACAAACACTGTTTACAGTGGAGGTGGGGAGCTGCTTACCTTGACTGGGGATGTTGTTGAGAGGTGGAGGGAATACTTTGAGGACCTCCTCAATCCCACCAACACGCCCTCCGTGGAGGAGGAAGACCCTGGGGGTTCGGGTGAGGGTTCACCCATCACTGGAGTGGAGGTCACTGAGGTTGTCAAAAAGCTCCTTGGTGGTCGAGCTCCGGGGTTGGACGAGATCCGCCCGGAATATCTCAGGGCTCTGGATGTTGTAGGACTGTCTTGGTTGACACGTCTCTGCAACATCGCGTGGTCAACAGGGGCTGTACCTCTGGATTGGCAAACTGGGGTGGTGGTCCCAATTTTTAAGAAGGGGGACCGGAGGGTGTGTTCCAATTATCGGGGAATTACACTCCTCAGCCTACCTGGGAAAGTCTATGCAGGGGTACTAGAGAGGAGGATCCGACCGATGGTCGAACCTCGGATTCAGGAGGAACAATGTGGTTTTCGTCCTAGCCACAGCACTCTTGACCAACTCTAGATTCTGGAGGGGGCATGGGAGTTTGCCCAATCTGTCCACATGTGCTTTGTGGATTTGGAGAAGGCTTTCGACTGTGTCCCTCGAAAGATCTTGTGGGGCGTGCTCCGAGAATACGGCGTTCCAGATTTGTTGCTACGAGCTATTCGGTCGCTGTATCACCGGAGCCAGAGTTTGGTCCGTATTGGTAACAGCAGGTCGGATTCTTTTCCAGTGGGAGTTGGAGTCCGCCAAGGCTGTCCTTTGTCACCGATTCTGTTCATAATTTTTATGGACAAAATTTCTAGGCGCAGTCGAGGCGATGAGGGGTTCTGGTTTAGTGGCCATCGGATATCGTCTCTGCTTTTTGCGGATGATGTTGTCCTTTTGGCTTCATCAAGTCGAGCGCTCCAGCTCTCATTGGAGCGATTCGCAGCTGAGTGCGAAGCAGCCGGGATGAAGATCAGTACCTCCAAGTCCGAGGCCATGGTTCTCAGTCGGACAATGGTGGCATGCACCCTCCGGGTCGGGAATGAGGTCCTGCCCCAAGTGGAGGAGTTTAAGTATCTTGGGGTCTTGTTTACGAGTGAGGGAAGGATGGAGCGAGAGATCGGCAGACGGATCGCTGCAGCCTCTGCTGTTAAGCGGTTCCTGTACCGGTCCGTCGTGGTGAAGAAGGAGCTGAGCCGTAAGGCGAAGCTCTCAATTTACCAGTCGATCTACGTTCCAACCCTCACCTATGATCACGAGCTTTGGGTAATGACTGAAAGAACAAGATCACGGATACAAGCGGCTGAAATGAGCTTCCTTCGCCGGGTGGCGGGGTTCTCCCTTAGAGATAAGGTGAGAAGCTCCGCCATCCGGGGAGAGCTCGGAGTAGATCCGCTGCTCCTCCACATTGAGAGGGGCCAGTTGAGGTGGCTCGGGCATCTGGTCAGAATGCCCCCCGGACGCCTCCCTGGTGTGGTGTTTCGGGCATGTCCAACCATGAAGAGACCCCGGGGTCGACCTAGAACACGCTGGAGGGACTATGTCTCTCGGCTTGTCTGGGACCGCCTCGGTGTCCCCCCGGGAGAGTTGGAGGAAGTGGCTCGGAGAGGGACGTCTGGACCTCTTTGCTTAGGTTGCTGCCTCCGCGACCCGACCCTGGACTAAGCGGAAGATGATGATGATGATGATGAATTTGGGCCGCACGATGGCGCGGTGATTCGGGCGTTTCTGTGTAGAGTTTGCATGTTGCTTGTATGGGTTTTCTCCGGGTACTCTGGTTTCCTTCAAAGACATGCATAACAGGCTAACTGGCTGTCCCAAATCATCCCTAGTTGTGAGTGTGAGTCTGAATGGTTATGTGTGATTGTTGGCACCACGATGGCCTGGCGGGCTATTTTTGGTGTACCGTGCCCTCACCTAATTACTTTTCTAATGCCAGACATGTTCTAATGTGCTTCTATGACTCAGTTCAAACTGGAACAAAAATGTATTTTTTTGCTATTGACCTTTGTTCACATATTAAAAAGAAAAAGATTTCATTAGGTGTATGTGTGTGTGGGGGGGGGGGGGGGGGTTGTGATTAACTGCCCTGTGCTGTTAATAAACCTGCATATTGCAAAAGTTGAGTCTCATGTACTTGTTGTCCGTCCTTGGCAGCGACGTCCGGAGGATCGGGGTGTCTCTGATCGGACACCAGAGGAGGATAGTGAGCAGCATACAGACACTGCGCCTGCAGCTTCTGCACATTCAACACAGTGGCTTCCACGTATGAGATGGACCAGCCAAGACACACACACACACACATACACACACACACACACACACACACACATATACACACACACACACACACACACACACACACACACAGATACACACACACACACACACGCAAATAGTCAGGTCTGGTCTGTTTTCCTAACTGTAATGAAAGAACTTCAGGCTCTCAAGACTTTTCAGCCGGCTGCTGAAGGCTTCCAAAAGAAAAAGCAATCACAGGGAAAAGGGACCAGCGTGAAACCAAGAGTATCTGAGAAATGGACAACCAGTTAAGGTTGGAGACCCGGCGCTGTCTCTATGGTGATGTCATCTGTCTGTCATCCAAGTTCAGTGACTGGCTGGAACTGGATTCACAGTCGAAGATCTTTTAATAGTATATTTGCTATTTTAATGTAACAGAAGTATGTGTCTTAATAGATATCTATCAGTTATTATCATGCTACGTCAAGGAACCTGAAGACTGGAATGTCAGTGGATTTATAAAGCTATTACTCATGGTTTATCATCCGATATATTACGCTGGTATTTATATGTACATGTGTATGTCAGGGGTATTTTATTCATTTTTTTTGTTGTTGTTGTTGTTTTCTTTGGGGTTGACTTTTATTTTCCTTCAGCAATATGTGCAGTCTTTTCCCAAGAACGAGAAAAGATTGGAGAGAAAGGGTACAGAATAGTATTTTTAAAAAGTAAAAAAAAATAAAAATAAAAAAATAAGGAAAACAAAAATGCCACACGAAACTATTGACCTCCTCAGGCAGTCAGCTACGCGCATTCAATAATGCTTTGGACCTTTACTGAGAGACTGAAAGCCATGGTCTCGAGCTTCTGCAACAGACCTTGCACACTCATCATGCCGGTCTTCGCCGTATGGACCTACATTCTCCGCTGTGATGCACAAAGATTTATAGAGCTCTTTTATTTTATTTATTTATTTATTTATTTATTTGGTGATTCAGGTGAGATTATTGTGGTGAGTTAGGAATATAGAGGAAGGTTATAGCATTAATAAAAATATATACATATTGAATGTCGGATGGTTTGGAGTAAAGAAAAGTCCGAGAAAATACACAAAGACACAGAGACAGACGTTATCATACTTATCAAACAGTATCTGAGCTAATCCCCTGTACTGCTTACTTTACACACATGTGGTGAAGGTTAGTATATTTTACTATTAATGCACTGTATTACTTTCTTAATAAACGCATATGCGCGCACACACACACACACACACACACACACACACACACACACTCACACACTCTCTCTCTCTCTCTCTCTCTCTCTCTCTTTCTCTCTCTCTCTTTCTCTCTCTGACATGACACACACTGAAGCTGATCATCTAGTGAACGATCAGGATCCCGGACTCGTTGATGGTGAATGGTTTCTGAACACTAGAATGAATAGGGACTAGTGATACAATAGTATATTATTTTTTATAATTTATTATGGATTCATAGAGGTTTAAGTGGATCGAATCAGTTGGATGTTTGTAAGAAATAAAAGATGATGGATGCCTTGTGTGTTTTGTCATTTTTTAAGATGAAAAGATGGTGAATAAAAAATCCCAACAACAAACTAGATGGGCGCTGATGGAGTGCATGGTACCTCTAATAGGATTACATCATCAGCGTGCTAATGACACCTGCTATCTCTATTTATGACTTTTTCAGGAATGACAAAAATTTCATGTAAGTATAACTAATGATCATACTGTGTGTGTGTGTGTGTGTGTGTGTGTGTGTTTGTTTGTGTCTGTGTGTGTGTGTGTGTGTGTGTGTGTGTGTGTGTGTGTGTGTGTGAATTCACCCTCAAAACGACTGGATGAAGTAGCCAGCATTTTCAAATAGATGCAGAGGATTTTCTTTTTTTTTTTTTTTCATCCATAATACATGTCCATACATTTTGACCAAAAAATGGCGAGACCGAGTTTGATCAAGGGGGCGACAGTCTGCATTATGGTGGACAGATACTTCGTTATTCCAGCAGGGACATTCACATTTTCCGGCAGTATTTGCAGTAGACAGCACACACTTATTTTATAAAACAATTAAAGGTATATATTAAAAATGCACATGCATATGTAATATAATGTGTATATAGGTATATAAGAGTAGGCTGCATTGTTGGTGTTAGGATTAAGCAGCTCAGAAAATGAATGAATGATGACTATACTGTACAGGCATACACTACCTGCCACATTTATTGACACCTCTGCTTAAAAATGTGTTATTTGGCTTCTAATAAATTCAGATTTTTTTCTAAATATCAGACCACCGTGAAAAAAAAAGAGGAAAATCAAACCTTTAATTCAAGTGCATTTATTCAGTGTGGAAAAATCCCACATGAAGAAAAAAAATTATTTTACATCAAATCATGTGTGCCACAATTATTAGCCCTGTCTGATTTTAATACTTTGTACAACTGCCTTTTGCCAACAAAGCAGCACCTAATCATCTATAATATTTCTCGAGATGCTGGAATAGAGAAAGAGAGATCGTCAACCATCTGTCACTACACAATCTCGTTAAATCATCCAGCAGCCTGGTCCTCTCTTCTGCACTCACCTCTTCAGCTCTCTCCACACAGTTTCAATGGAGTTGAGATCTAGGGACTCAGGTGGCCATTGGAGGAGCTTGATTCTGTGTCTGGTGAACCATTTCTGTGTAGATTTGCCCACATGTTTAGGGTCATTATCTTGCTGAAAGACACAGTGACGACTCATCTTCAGCTTTAGGGCAGGAGCCACCAGATTTTGATTTAAAATGTCCTGGTGTTTCAAAGCATTTATGATACCGTGCACCCTAACAAGGATCCCAGGGCATCGGGAAGAGAAACAAGCCTACAGTATCACCGATCCTCCCCCATACTTCACATACTTTCTGCCAGACCCACTTGGAGTGTGCGTTGCCAAAAAGTTCTATCTTGGTCTCATCAGACCAAAGCGCACAGTTTCAGTTGAAGTCCAAGTGCCGCTTAGCGAACTCTAGCACAAATGATTTAAAAAGTCCATTGTAAACATGCTTGTGCTGGTGTGTGGTGTGTAGTGAGTAGTTCAGTGCTAAGTGTGTGTGTGTGTGTGGGGGCTGAAATTCTTGCAGGTTTTGTTATAATTTTCATGGTATTAATGAACTGCTGACACCTAGTGGACATCTTAAAGAAAATCTCGCCGATGTTCAAGAATAGGGATTTTCTTCATGACCTGCCAAAAGAATCAACTTTACCTGCCAAAAGAAACTCATTTCCACGACTTGGATGGGGTGATGTTTAAATATGTTTGGCTGAAATCCAGCCAGTAGTTTTATCAGAAAATTGTTCACAAACAGACAAACAAACAAATTGTGATGATCACAATACTGTTCTAGAGGTGTGTAGCACTTAGTGCCACTGCATCTTAGAACACTGATCCAAAGTTCAGGGTTGCAAGCCTTTGTACTATCAAGGTGCCACTGCTGGGCCCTTGAGCAAGGTCCTTAACCTATTGTATAAAAATGTAAGTCACTCTACAGAACAGTGTTTTCAGAGTACAGTGGTACTTTGACTTACGAGTGTCTTTTAAAAAGAATTTTCCTCCGCGCTCCGAGAATGCCTTGTGCAGTGCTTCTCAATTATTTTCTGTGATGCCCCCTATAGGAAGAAAAAAACATTTCAAGCTCCTCAGTGCTCCGTGCGCGACTATAAAGTGTTTACTGCACTTCATATCATTTTCTCAGTGCTTTTCCCTACACCACCGGGAACACAGTGAGAGTGCTACTGCCACCTTCTGTAGAGGATATGCAATTACACCTAATTCTGGTACAGTATGGCAAGAAGCTTGTTTCCCGAGGGTCATTCCCCCCCCCCCCCCCCCCCCCCCCGGGCATCACACTGCACCCCCCCATGGGGGTTTTTGAGAAGCACTGGCCTTGTGGGAGTTCACCACGAGCCTTTCCTCGCTGGCATTTGTAGCGTGTACATGCACAAAATTCTCCTCCTCCTCCTCCTCCTCTGTTATGCACCAGTTCATGCCTGCCCATGTGACATCTTCACGCCCACGTGACATCTTTGCCGCAGTCAATGATTGGAAGGGTTACAACTAACCCTTATTAACTTATTGTTTATTCTTGTTTTATCAATTATTATTAATTAATTATTATTATTGAAAATGTACATGTATTATTATTATTATGAAATATTTATTGTTTTTATGTGTTTATCTTTAATACATTAGGTCAAATATATGTGTTTATGTCAGGTTATGAGGGAGTTGGAACGGATTAATTGGTTTTCTATTATTTCTGATGGAAATTTTTGTTTTGTCTAACAAATATTTTGACTTATGAACTCGCCCTCGGAACATATTAATTTCGTAAGTCCAGGTATCGTTGTACTATAAATGTAAACGACAGTTAGTATATCCAAGGTCCTTAGTAATTTTTTGCCACTTCACTCAGATGTTTAATTATTAATCTAATTTTTATTTTAAGGAAGTCCTTCAGGAACAAGTCCTATTTACAGGCTCACTCACTCACTCAATTGCCAAATGGCTTAATCCTGCTCGGTTCATGGGGAGGCTGGACAACACAGTGAAGGCGGACAACACCCTGAACAAACCATCTTGGGTCAACACACACACACACACACACACACAGCAATTCACAATCACACCTGGGTCAATTTGCAACAGTGAATTAGACTAATGTTCATGTCTCTGGATTGTGGAAGGAAACTATAGTACCCAGAGGAAACCCATACAAGCATCAGGAGAGCATGCAATCTCCACACAGAAACGCCCAAGACACGAGCACACAGCTTTATTGCTATGCCACTACATGGTCCCAATTGCAGCGTCCATAGACTAAAATGCACACAGAACACACAAACACACACACACACACACTCACACACACACACACACACACACACACACACACACACACACACACACACACACACACGTGTACACAGATAATAAAACCACAAGACAACAGAGTGTCATTTTATTAAAAAACTCCTATGGGTTACATGCTGGTTAGATGTTGCTTAACTGTAAGGTCCATGTCAATCAAGGATTCATTCATTCATTCATTCATTCATTTTTTGACACCCCCCACCCGGGCTGGACTGAAGACCTGCATGCGAGAAGTACCTTCATCACAGAATAACACTTTTGAGATATTGAGGGTCAAAGTCTTGAAAACATGCTATAGCTCCCCCCTTTTTTAAAGATTTTATTCAGTGGCACCTGCTGCCAGTTCCAGGGGTTCCACAAAGTAGATAGACACATTTCGGTGGGAAAATAATGCTTTATGATAAAAAAAAAAAAAAAAAAAAAAAAATCATTGAGCAGTGGTGGTCTAGTGGTATAGGGCACTGGATCTCTGATCTTAAGGTTGGGGGTTCGAGTCCCACTCTCCACAAGGTTGTCACTGCCCCCCCCCCCCCAGTGCACCTAACTGGGTTATCAAAGGCAAGGCCGGCCATGTCTCTCACTGTCTATGGTGTGAGGTTCATGTAAAAGAACCATTGAAGAACCATTTTTGAAAAGAGTAGCTGCATAGCCAGCAACATGGTTCTGCCCTGCGACACTCTGGCGAGCTGTCCAGGTTGTACTCTTCCCTCGCCTGGAGTCGGTTGAGATGGGCGCCAGCCTCCCCGTGACCCTAATTAGGATTAAGCAGTTACAGAAAATTAATGAATAAAATCTGCAGGAAAACAGTTCTCCTGGTTCCTGTGTCAGTGACCATCGATCTGAAGCAACAGGAGGACATCTAGTGGCCGAAAAGAGAATTGAATTGAAGGAGAGCAAGTGGAATTATACTGTAGTCAGCTGGAAGGAGGTAAGTTCCCTCTATCCTACCTTTTGTTTTATTTTGAGGAACTTTTCATAGTTCATAGAACTGTTACACACTGTTTTTGTGTGTGTTTGTACAGCCACTTAAGGGATTTTAAGCTTCTCCTGCTTGAGGGTATGTTTCATTCCAGTTAAACAGTACTGTAGTGGTGAATGTAAGTGGACTGTGATTGGTCCATATATATATGGGCAGTGGTGGCCTAGTGGTATAGGCTCTGGATCACTGATCCTAAGGTTGGGGGTTCGAGTCCCACTCACCACAGGTTGTCACTGCCCCCCCAGTACAACCAACTGGGTTATCAAAGGCCGGCCATGTCTCTCACTGTCTATAGTGTGAGGTTCATGTAAAAGAACCATTGTTGACTTTTGACACGAGGAGCTGCAAAGCCGTCAGCGTGTTTCCACCCTGCGATGGCCTGGCGATCTGTCCAGGGTGTACTCTGCCCTCGCCTGGAGTCGGCTGTGATGGGTGCCAGCCTCCACATGACCCTACATAAAGTTAAACGGTTACAGAAAATGAACTGATGAACTGATATATATATATATATATATATATGTATATATATATATATATGTGTGTGTGTGTGTGTGTGTGTCATACTGTATTGTTTATGTATATACTGTAATGTACTTACTCTGATGTTATGATTCTTCAGTAGTAAGATACAGTCAGTGTTTCACGCTCTAGTACAGGTGTGGCCAACCCGCGGCTCTTTGCCTAGTTTCATGCGGCTCGTATGTTCATGTTGAAGTTTATGGTTTTTTTTCAATGTGTGTGTTCACTTCGCTTGAGTTCAATGCGGTATGATTGTCAAATGCTTATGTGTGTGAGATGAAAATACTGCAAAGCTTCCCAGTATGGGCGAGATCGTTTCAGTAAACAATTTGTGTAAAATTTGTTCTTAAAATGGCAGAAAAAAAAGCACAGAAAAATGAAAATATGAAGATGAAAAAAAACATTCTGCCTTATATGTCAAGCGCCATTGGCGCATTTCAAAGCTTCAAATCTTGAGCGCCACTTCAGCTCACTGCATGCTAACTTCGACCAGGAATTTCCTAAAGGGACTGAACTTCGACCACAAGTTGTTCACTTTGAAAAGTCAGGAAGAAAAGCAGATACGTATAGGTTTTACAAAAATTTCCAAAGCGCTCAGAGACCGTAACGCTTGCATCGTATCAACTGGCTTGAAACATTACACAGCCCAAAACTCCATAAAATCCCTCCGTGACGTTGTTGAAATCTTGTCTCCCGAAGATGACAAACTAAAACGCGCGGTATTGGACGTCCAACTGTCCCACCCCATTGTTGAACACCGGATACTGGACAATAACACAGCTATTGAATCACAGTTGCACTCTGACCTTCAAAGGTGTATTTCATCATGTTGGTGTGTGAATTTATAATAAATCCGGCTGAGCAGAGGTGTGTGTGTGTGTGTGTGTGTGTGTGTGTGTGTGTGTGTGTGTGTGTGTGTGTGAAAGGGATGGGTGATGTTTATGTGTATGATGTGGCTTTTTGTGGTAACACAGTAAAACATGTGGCTCTTGGTCTCTGAATGGTCGGCCGCTGTAGTATCTTGAAGCATCGAAGACAAATATGATGCTCAGATTTTAGCTTTCAAATGTAACAGGATGATAATATAAATAATTATATTGTTGTTTTACTGCTGACCCCCTAATCATTCATTCATTCGTTTTCCGAGTTGCTTCATCCTTATCTCGGCCGGCTCTGGGCGCGGGCTGGATTCGCCCTAGGCGGCTCACCAGGCCATCGCAGGGCCAATGCTCACATAACCATTCACACCTAGGGGTGAATTATAACAGCACATTAACCCGACTGTGCAAGGTTTTTTTTGGACTGTGGGGGGGAGGCTGGAGTGCCTGGGGGGCCTGCGTGGGCACAAAGGTGGCGTGTGGGTTCCACACGGGGGCGCCTGAGCTGGGGGTTGAGACCAGGGCCTTCTTACAGTGAGGAGGATGTGCTAACCACTACGGCACCGTGCCCCCCCCCCCATATATATATATATATATATATATATATATATATATATATGGTTATATATATATATATATATATATATATATATATATATATATGGTTATATATATATATATATGGTATATGGTTTGTAGTGTTTGTTTATTTGTTTTGATTATTTATTTACTGTGGTATGGTGCTGGATTACAGATCTTAAGGTTGGGGCTTCAAGCCTCACTGTCAATGGTTTGTCACTACTGTCCCCCCAGTGCACTAACTGGGTTATCAATGGCCGGCCGTGTCTCTCACTGTCTGTGGTGTGAGGTTCATGTTAAAGAACCATTGCTGACTTTCGTCAAGAGGAGCTGCATAGCCGTCAGTGTGTTTCTGCCCTGTGACTTTGCCCCACCCAGAGTTGGCTGAGATAGGTGCCAGCCTCCCAGCAACCCTAAATGGGATCGAGCAATTCAGAAAATGAATGATTGATTGATTTCTTTATTTATTTTGCATCAGAAAAGTTACATTATTTGTCTTTTTGACAATCAGATCAATAGTGTTGGATCTCACTTTGTATAATCAATAAACAAAAGGAAACTTGTGTTGTGAAGTCAGTTCTGCTGTTGTTCTGATTATATGGATCATTTTAATTAGCGATAATTATTTTATCAGGATCTGAGAGCTTCACATTTTTATTAACTAATAACGTGGTATGTGGACGGCACGGTGGCGTAGTGGTTAGCACATCCGCCTCACAGCAAGAAGGCTTGGGTTCGATTCCCAGCCTGGGTGTTTCTGTGTGGAGGTCACATGTTCTCCCCATGCTCGTGTGGGTTTCCTCCGGGTACTCCAGTTTCCTCCCACAGTCCAAAAACATGCACAGTAGCCTAATTGGCTGTTCCAAATCACCCTTAGATGTGAGTGTGAATGGTTGTCTGAGTGTTGGCCCTGCGATGGCCTGGCAAGTTGTCCAGGGTGTACCCTGCCCTCACCCAGAGTTGGCTCAGATGGGCACCAGCTAATCATCATTCAGTCTCTTAGAAAATGAATGTGGTTAGTTTTTGTTTTGGTCTAATTGTCTCCGGGGTTTTTTCTGGAATGTTAATGTGGTCAAGCCCGAAACAGAAGTGCACCAGAAGTCCCCAGTGCTGAGACGCAGTATATTACATTACCGTGTAGTAGGTTGTAGAACAGCAGGCGAATGTCTGAGTGCATCAGGAGGAAATTAATTATGCTGCCTTGTTACTGATAATAACCTTGTGAATTTATTTATTTATGGGTCTCACGGCACCTTTCAGACCAACAATGGGACATACGGCACTTTGAATTCCATGAACTTCACACCATGAGTTCAGGAGGTCAGTCAGGACAGTCTCAAAGAGCACGTACTTTCAACTTCCTTATACCCCCATTTCACTGGAGCACAGAATGCAGTGATCGCGGTGGAAAGGCACGGAACGCAGTCTATGGAAGAGTTTCGGGATTTTCACACGGAAAATTGGTCAAAATCCTACGGAAAATTGTACATTCGGAACACTTTCGGAACGTTCACGGCATGTGCGGAACAGGCACAGAAAGACTACAGTACAATTTTTTAGAAATAAATACGGAAAAGCACGCGGATTAACTGCGGAACAAGTACGAATAGCTACAGAGTGCAAAGGAAGACTTTCGGATAACTCACGGATCGTTCACGGAAAGCATGGAACACTGGAGGAATAACTACGGCACTACTCCATTTGAGAAGGAAGAGCTTCGGAATGATTGCGGAAACACAAGGAATAAAAGCGGAACATTTACATTCAACACGGAATGACTGAGGAATGACGTTTCAATACGGAAAAATCGGCAGAGATAAAAGGATTTGCTCCTGATTCCGCCTATAAATTAAGCATCAGATTTGCACAGTATCTACACTGTACTGTACTGTACTATACTACAACAATACTATATTATATCTCATCATTGGTGTGCAGTAGGCTGAGAGTCAGTACACAGCTGTGTTACTCTTGGATATTTTCACAGATGGTGAATTCGGTATAAATTTAATCCGGTTCCATTTATCAGTTTCTTCAATATAAAAAGTGAATTTTAGATTCTGATGTAATTCACAGCATGTACTGAAGTCCCAACAAACACAACACTGCACATAGTTTCCGATATTTATTTCAAGCAGATTCCATAGTATTACATTTCCACACTATACTACACTGTGCAATACCCATTCATTCATTTTCTGAACCGCTTAATCCTAATTAGGGTCACAAGGAAACTGGCGCCCATCTCAGCGGAGGGCAGAGTACACCCTGGACAGCTCAGCAGGTCATTGGAAGGGCAGAAACATGGTCACAGCTATGCAGCCTACTCTTGATGAAAGTCAGCAATGGTTCTTTTGCAGCCTCTCACCATAGACAGTGAGAGACATGGCCGGCTTTTGATATCCCAGTTCACTGGGAGGACAGGAGTGAATTATCAAGGTTGGTGTTATCACATGTAATAGTTAAATTGTCTCATTCATTTTCTAAATTGCTTCATCCTAATTAATATCACAGGAAGGCTGGTGCCCATCTTAGCCAACTCAAGGCGAGAGCAGAATACACCCTGAACAGCTCGCCAGGCAATTGCAGGGCAGAACATGCTAACGGCTATGTAGCCTAGTCTTTAATACTTTACTTCACTGGAGGCTGCTGAGTTTTTTCAAGTGATATTAGGGATTAAAGACATGACAGGTATATGGAGGGAATTGGAGCAAGCGCAGCAGGCAGACAAAATGTTGTGGGGTTTGGATGTAAATGTGAGCAAACTGCCTGAAAGTATTTTTGTGTAGAAAAGACAATACAGGGATCCTTCACCCCCCCCCACCCCCGCGACCACCGAATTCCACAAAGTAGGATCAACCTCCCGCCCCCCCCAAACTGATGTAAGTAAAATATAAATACATGCACACAAAGATGCGAGCGCACGCACTCAGATGCTCACCTCACATTAAAATGTAAGTAGATTTGATGGGAGGTTTTGGGTTGTTTTTTGTTTTGTGTTTGTTTGGGGTTTTTTGTTGTTGTTTTTTTTTTTTTTGCATAATTGGCCTTATTTTTGCGGCATTTTCCTTAACTTTTTCCCTATTCTTCCTTAATTTCATTATTTCATAATTCAGTGGCCAGGAGGCAGCTGAACTGTACCCATACTTCCTGTACCCATACTTCCTGTTTGTGACACACGTGAAGGAGAGTTGAACAGAACTGTTGGCTTGTTTTGAGATCATTGCAGCATTATATTTCGTTATCGCCAAAACCCCTCTACAATCAGGATGGTATTGAAGCAGAAGGAGACCTTAAAGCGGAAATACAGTGACAGAGGTGATTATTTCGACACGGTATTGAAGCAGAAGGAGCATGAGCAGAGTGCTCCATGGGACAAGACCTCCGATCTCACGAGGAAGCAAGTTAATATTAAATCAGGACCTCTGATCTTTCAAACAGGTACTGTAATTCCACTTTAAATACAACATCCCGTCCATTTAAACATTTAAATAGTATTGTTCCGTCAGCTGCGTGTTGTATGTGGGCGGAGCCCGCATTCGGCAAAACACACCAGAGAGACAGAGTTTTGTGTGTGTGTGTATGTGTGTGTGTGTGTGAGAGAGAGAGAGAGATAGAAAGAGATAGAGAGACTGCCTACAGAGTCAGTCAGAGATGAAAGGAGGCTTAACACTCTTTCGAGAGAGCACATTGCATCTTATTTTTCGTTTTTTTAAGTTGTTTAATTCAGTAAATGTTTAATAAATGTGGTGCACTCCGCCGAATGTGAGCAAGGAATCAATTTAAAGTTGAGTTTGGACCTCCAATCTGTCAAGCAGGGAATGCGCTTTGCACTGTCTTAAAGTGTTCCCGCGTTCTGCGTGTGGGCTGAGCCCACATTCAGTAGAGCACACCATGTGTATTGTGTGACCAAAACATATCTAAAGCAAACCAACTGGATTGGCACACATTCCGTCCATGCATTTTTTTTTTTTTTTTTTTTTACAGAAATTATACAAGAATAAAAAGAATGATCGCTTTGGCGAGTAAAAATAGCGGAATTCCGCGGACATCTGGGATCCCTGAAAGATGCTTTAAACAAAATTGTACAAATTTCATTGTAAAAATGTAAAAATTACAATTTACAATTGTAAAAAGCGCTATACAAATAAAACTGAATAAACTGAATATATTTTATTTTATTTTTTCATTTTTTGGATCTCAGAAGTAAGAGCATCTTCGTGATCAGAAGGTGGATGAAACATGTATGGACGCTTTGTGCAGATAATGAAAGAGATGATCAGTTTAACAAAACCATTCTTGGCCTTCTACTTTTCATTAGAAAATTTGGACACTTCTGTGATTTTTGTTGCAATGTATGTTTAAACCTTACTGAGATTCTCACCTAGAGGCAATTTAAGAACCGCCAGTTTGCCGCCTTTAGAATGTGAGAAAAACAGGAGACTGTAAAATAAGCTCACACAAGCACAGGAAGAACATGCAAAATACACACAAATAAATCAATCATCGTATCCTCAGTGACGCTATCTGTGTCTGAAAGTTTATTAAACGGCTGCGTAGGTGTCAGGGGTCCTTGGTGTGTCCATGGGGCCCCAAATTTACATAAACGTGGCTGGTTTGTACTGAATGATACATTTTCTAGCCATAATGGAAACAAGTAGGTGTTGTTAGTGTGACCACGTGATGGAGCGTGCCTACGCACTTCCGCTCTGGTTTCTAAGCAACGCTGTGTCAATTTGCGGACCTAAAACTGCGCTTTGTCGCAAAGCTGCATCCAATTTAAATTCTGCTGGCTTTAACTACTAACTTCACGTAACTATTAACATGCTCTTAAACTGACATGGAACTGTATTATTAACACCGGTGTGACTGCGGATATCCCTGCGCGAAACCTCTAGAAAAAACAAGGTAAACAACATTAGCATTAGCATACTTATGCTAACAACTCATAACAGGTATATACAGTAATGAGGTCAACGACACTGTCCGTATCGCTGCATGTGGGGATGTACTGAGTTAAATTAGAACATAAATAAGTCAATAAAATAAAGAATATGTAGATTACACAACGGAAGACAGCAGAACTGGCTAACTAAAGAAGCCGGGAAGCTAAGTAGCTCATCGGATTAAATGTGAAATCTGCGCGAGGCTTGCCGGAGAATGAGGAAATGACGTATCGCGATATTTGTAAGCGATTTTAAATATCTTGCCCTGTTATCTAAATTAATATCGATGAGCCCAATAAACAGACAGTAGCATAAACTAAAAATAAAGCAGACCTTACATTTTGCTGGGGGTGCTTAGTACGCCTGTCTTCCAGGAAAAGGGTTATGGGTTCGATTCCCAGCAAGGGCGTTTCTCTGTGGAGTTTGCATGTTCGTTCTCATTTACTTGTGTGAGGTTCAGCTGGGCACTCCAGTTTCCTTCCACTGTGCTGCACATTAGGCTCATCGGCCGTTCCAATTTGATCCTGGGTGTGTGTTCACTTCACTCAGTGGTGGCTGAGATAGGTACCAGTCACCCTGTAACCCTAGTACAGTGAGTGAGGGTAAATTTTACAGCACACATTAGTAGTAGCAGGTAATGGTAAAGTCTGTTGGGCTTTTTACACCCAAGTAAAAGTGGCTCACCAGGCCGGTGCTTATCCCCGGTTTCCATAGTGTGAAGCGACCAGAAGTTCAACCCGTACTGGATGGGACGCGAGTCCATCACAGGTTACCTTCCCAGTATATTTTTACTGGTACCCATTTACACTGCTGGGTGAACAGAGGCACACTTGTGGTTAAGACCTTGCCCAGGGGTCTAACTGGGATTTGAACACACAACCTCCTGATCATGATTGCAGCACCTTAACTACTATGCCACCGGCCCCTCTGATGGTAATGGGTTTGGAACTTTTATAAGGATTAAAAAATGTACTTATTAGTATAGATAACCATGAAGATGTATAGAACATCATAGATTTTAAAAAGTGTGAAACCCATTGTGATGGCTGGGGTTCACCGACCTCCTCCTTTTCTTTTGGTTGCTCATTCTTTTCAATCCCGCTTTGTCTTCTTCATCTGTCTCCTTCACCCCCGATCACCTTTATATCCTCCCTTGCCACATGTATTAATCTTCCCTTTGGCTTTCCTCTTCTCCTCTTACCAGGCAGTCCCGTCCTCAACAATCTTCTACCAATGTGTTCTTCATGTACCTACCTGTCACCCTCTGCACAAACCCAAACCATCTCAATCTGGCCTCTCAACTACTACTCCTATCCAACAATGAGATACAACCCAATCTACATCATCGACCCTGACTCAAGGCTCAAATTTCCAACTACAGTCGACCCCCAACTTACGAAATTAATCCGGTCCAGAGCCCTTTTCGTATAGCGGGGATTTCATAAGTAGGGGTCACATCTTGCATGTTAAACGCCTAATTCGTTCCAAGGCTCCAGTCTTTGGACTGGATAAACCCTTTAAAAATGATAACAGTACACCAGTTTGTATGAAATATGTGTTTAAAGTAAAAGAAAATTATTTATTAAACCATTTAAACATTTTATTAACATATTAAACCATTTTTTAACATATGTATTAATTAAACCATTAATAAACATTTTTTATTAACACACAAACACACACACACCTGTCTTTCTCTCTCTCTCTCTCACGCCCCTACGTGCCACGCCCACAAGACGTGGAATTCAAAGCGCATTCCCTGCTTGATAAACTCAACTTTAATTTGATTCCTTGAGGGATCGGAATTCCAGATGAGCTCAAATGCGCCCACATTTATTAAACATTTACTGAATTAAAACAACTTAAAAAACTAAACTAAAAACTAAAGAGTGAAACTTCCTTCTATCTCTATCTGGGAGGCCAGCGGGGTGGGATGTTGAGAGACAGCCAATGAGAGAGCAACTCGTGCATCGATTGGCACGTTTGAATTTTGAATTTCTTTTCGTCAGAGGGGGTTGTTTCGTATCTCGGGACGGAAATGCAAGAAAATGTTTTTCATAACCCAGGGATTTCGTACAAAGGGGTCTTCGTAAGTTGGGGGCCGACTGTATAGCCATTGTATCATAGCATTCATATCACTGAGGAATGTAGAACATTTTTAACCCAGTCGATCCAAACCTGTACGAGTTTTCTAGTAACCTTACCCGAACCTGCCTGGCCCATGCATCACTAATAAGCTGTGTTTATGTATATTATTTCACTGAGAGAATTAGTTTGAAGAAATTATTTCTGGTCTGGACTGCTCATTTGTATTTGGATGCACCTCCTATCAGTCATTTTATATCCCGCTGGCAAAAATTCTCATCGCCACCTTTCAAGGCGTTTTACCCTGTTTATTTTTTTTAACTTTTTTGAAAATCAACAAATCACATATATATATATATATATATATATATATATATATATATATATATATATATATCAATCATAAATAATTTTTGTTGAATAGAGGAACATTATGGTTTTGTAAAACCAGCTTCAAACTTTCATACATTCATTTAGCAGAACGCTTGAACCTCCACTCAGAAATGCGGGACCCTAACCCTGGACATTGTTACCGTGAGGTGGACGTGTAACGATATGCCACTGTGCTGCCCCTCGATCTCAAAATACAAATCGAGATACAGTACAATGATGGAATCACTTAAAGTTGATAAATACATAAATAACGGCCAGTGGTGGTCTAGTGGTACAAGGTGCTGGATTGCTGATTCAAAGGTTGGGGGTTTGAGTCCCACTCTCCACAAGGTTGTCACTGTCCCCCCCCCCCCCAGTGCAGCTAACTGGGTTATCAAAGGCTGGCCATGTCTCTCACTCTCTATGGTGAGAGGTTCATGTAAAAGAACCATTGCTGACTTTTGACAAGAGCAGCTGCAAAGCCGTCAACGTGTTTCTGCCCTGCAATGGCCTGGCAAGTTGTCCAGGGTGTACTCTGCCCTTGCCCAGAGTTGGCTGGGATGGGCACCAGCCTCCCCACGACCATAATTAGGATTAAGTGGTTACAAAATGAACATAAATAACAAACTGCGTTTAATCATGACTATTGCTGAAGAGCACATCTGCCTTACAACAAGGTTTTGGGTTAGAGTCCCGGGCTTGGGGGGTGTATCTGGGTGGAGTTGTCATATTCCCCCATATTCCCCCTGCACTCGCGTGGGATTTCTCTAGGTTTCTTTCCACAGTCCAAAGACATGCATATTATGCTAAGTGTCTGTTCCAAATTTGCACTAGGTGTCAAAGTATTTTTGGTAGGTTTGACCCTGACTTTGCCCAGAGTTGACTGAGAGAGGCTCAGGCTTCTCGTCACCCTGATTTTTAGAGAAGCGGCTTTGTGACTGAAAGGTCACTGGTTTAATTCCTGAACCAGCAGGAAAAATGTGTGGTGGTGATGGTGGAGATGGGGTGAGGGGCAGCACTTTCACTTCCTTCAGCTTTATGGCTGAATTGCCCTTGAGCAAGGCACCTAACCTCCAACTGCTCTCCAGGTACCCCAGTATGTGTAGCAGCCCACTGTTCCGAGTATATGTGTGTGTGTGTGTGTGTGTGTGTGTGTGTGTGTGTGTGTGTGTGTGTGTGCATGTGCTGACTTTGGATGGGTTAAATGCAGAGGTAATAATTTCCCTTGCTGGATTTATTACAGTATAGCGTAATCATAAATGAATGAGCGAAGAGCATAATGTACATCTCCATAATGTTAATTCAACACTGCAGTCCGTGTTATGTGCAGCAGATGGCACTAAATGACACAGTCTCTGACTGTATTTGTATTGAATGTGGTTTAAATTCTAAAACTAACTGGATGGTGTATTCATTTTAGAGCTTTTTATGTCCTTACATAAGCCTTTGACTGAGTATTTACAGACGATGAACCACCAGCACGTTGGCTCTCTGCAGCTGAGCCCTTCTGAGCTTTGAACCTTTTTCGCTTTGAACAGAGTCACTGCTGTCTAAATTAACAACGAGGCCAATGGGGCTCTTTGACAAGCTAGCAGGATGGCTGGGTCTAAAGAAGAAGGAGGTCAACGTGCTCTGTTTGGGTCTGGACAACAGTGGAAAAACCACTATCATCAACCAGCTGAAGCCATCCAATGTAATTGTCACATAACTGCAGCACATTATATTTTTCAAGTATGGTTTTTATTCAAAGGGAATTATAAACAAAAAATTTTAAGCATTATGTCCACCGTAAATGGTCTTTCTATAGGCTCAAACACAAGACATCGTCCCCACTATCGGATTTAGCATAGAGAAGTTCAAGACGTCAAGGTAAATGTGTTTCTGTTTTCTGATTAATTCTTTCATCTCTTGTTTATGCATTAATCAGCTTGTTGTGTTTATAGTTTGTCGTTCACAGTGTTTGACATGTCAGGCCAAGGCCGGTATAGAAATCTCTGGGAACACTATTACAAGTAAGAGGAGCACTGTGTGTTTCATTCACTTCTCTAAATCTACTGACAATTATCATTGTGACAATTCATAAACCTTCCAGATTATGACAGAAACGGTCTTGAGGTTTCAAAGCACTGAATTTCATTTTCTTTTTTCTGTTTATCAGGGAAGGACAGGCCATCATATTTGTTATTGACAGCAGTGATAAGCTTAGAATGGTGGTCGCCAAAGAAGAGCTCGATACTCTCCTTAATCATCCTGGTGAATGTCTTAATTTGTAGTAGTATAATGGTAATTGCAAAAATAGTTAATGCTGTAGTAGAATTTTTTGTAGTAATAATAGTGACAACAGTGATAGAGATGGTAGTAGTTTTTATTGGACACTCTCTATCCGAGTTACGACCTAAATCGGTTCCGACCAACCAGTCGTAAGTCGAATATTTAACACAAAACAAAACCAACTTAATCAGGGCTGCTTCTTTCACTGCTTCCTTAATGCGGTCCTTGTCCTTCAAAATTTTAGACACTGGTCCGTGGAGTAGGAGACGGAGATCTCACTTTCACTTTCATCTTCGTCTCTAACAACAGTTCTTTCCTTGCTTTCTTGGTAGAATTGCCATCTGATGAATCGAACTTCCTCTTGGGGGCCATGGTAACGGTGTACAGTAAATGAATGTAAAATTGTACTGTAAAAGAGACGTTACTGCGACGGTATCTAGTCACTGAATGTAGTGGTAGAATGCTGTGAGTGTGAGATGCTGTGCTGCCACAACTATCTTACACACTGCGCTGCCAGACATATACAGTCAGCTCATAATACGCATCTGCCAGATGTCATAAGTACGGGTGGTCATAACTCGCGTACGTCGTAACTCGGATAGTGACTGTATCTTAATAGTAGTAATAGTATATGTGGCAAAATTATTTGTAGTAGTAGAAATAGTAATTGCAATAGTCGTAGTTTTCCTGGTAAGAGTGAAATAGCAGTAACTATTTCCTGTAGTAATGTTAGTGGCGATGGTAGTATTAGTAGTATTTCAAGTAATAAATGTTTCCTGTAATTGTTTGTGACAATGGTAGTATTAGTAGTTTTTGTAGTAATTTTTTCCTGAAGTAATGTTAGTCGCGATGGTAGTATCAGTAGTTTTTGTAGTAATAAATTTTTCCTGAAGTAATGTTAGTGGCGATGGTAGTATTAGTAGTATTTTTAGTAATAAATGTTTCCTGCAGTAAATGTTAGTGGCGATGGTAGTATCAGTAGTTTTTGTAGTAATTATTTTTTCCTGAAGTAATGTTAGTCGCAATGGTAGTATCAGTAGTTTTTGTAGTAATACATTTTTCCTGAAGTAATGTTAGTGGCGATGGTAGTATTAGTAGTATTTTAGTAAATAATGTTTCCTGCAGTAATTGTTAGTGGCGATGGTAGTATCAGTAGTTTTTGTAGTAATTATTTTTTCCTGAAGTAATGTTAGTCGCAATGGTAGTATCAGTAGTTTTTGTAGTAATACATTTTTCCTGAAGTAATGTTAGTGGCGATGGTAGTATTAGTAGTATTTTTAGTAATAAATGTTTCCTGCAGTAATTGTTAGTGGCGATGGTAGTATCAGTAGTTTTTGTAGTAATTATTTTTTCCTGATGTAATATTAGTCGCAATGGTAGTATCAGTAGTTTTTGTAGTAATACATTTTTCCTGAAGTAATGTTAGTTGTGATGGTAGTATTAGTAGTTTTTGTAGTAATAAATTTTTCCTGAAGTAACTTTAATGGTGATGGTAGTAGCACTGTTATGTAATGGAGTAATGTTATTCGTGAAAGTAACGATACATTTTATAATGAGTTTTTTTAATGGTAGTACTGATAGTAGTAGTTTGCTGTTGTAATTGTGACGTGGTAGAAGCCTTTAGACTTGTAGTTAGTAATGGCAGTGATTTTTGTCGTAGTATTATGTAGCATTTGTTTTTATTGAAAGTACTGTAGTAATGGTAGCAGTGAGAGAAGCAGTAAATGTTTTCTGGAGTAATGGTATTGGTGATGGTAGTATTAGTAGTTTTTGTAGTAATTTTTTCCTGTAGTAACTTTAGTGGTGATGGTAGCAGTAAATATTTCCTGTAGTAATGTTATTGGGGATGGTAGTAGCAGTAGTTTTGATTCATTGGAGTAGTTTTTTAAATAGTAGCACTGAAGGTAGTAGTTGTTTGCTGTTGTAATTGTGACAGTAGTAGAAGCCTTTAGAGTTGGAGTAATGGTAGTGATTTTTATAGTAGTAGATTATGTAGCTTTTGTTTTTTAATAGTTGTAGTAATGTGCTTTTTTTTTTCTTTTTTCTTTTTTTTTTTTGGTACAATTTTTTAGTTGTAGTTTTTGTAGTTATAGTAGTGGTGGTTTTTGTGGTCGTGGCTGTAATAGTAGTAATGGTTGTAATTTCTGTACAGTAACCATGCTCTATTTCTCTATGCAGATATCAAACACAGGAGGATTCCTATCCTGTTCTTTGCAAATAAAATGGATCTAAGGGAAGCCCTGTCCTCAGTGAAGGTCTCGCAACTCCTCTGCCTGGAGAACATCAAAGATAAACCATGGCATATCTGGTATGACCATAACATTAGATTGGTTGATTGTCCTGTGGTCTTGGTGTATTGATAAGTTCAATTGTCTACATCAGCCCACAGAGTAAGGAAAAGGTTTTAGTATAATGTCACCTCACAGAACATAACATCATTGTTGGTGTGCCTGTGTTTCAGTGCCAGCAATGCTGTCCAGGGGGAGGGTTTGCAGGAAGGCGTCGACTGGCTGCAAGGTACACGTTAAATATTTTATGAGGGTTAAATATTGGTGTGTGGATCAGTGATGATCCATTTACTCTGAATGGCCTTGATTGTGACTCAAAGATTTGTCTTTTATTTTGTTTGTTTTTATTCATAGAACAATATGCACTGTAAGTATTTGATGTGCAACTAATGTATGGTGATATAGTGAGGAAAGCACAGACTTTACAACTATAAAGACCACAGTGATCAAATCGCATTCAAATATAGCCGTATCCTGTGTATTCTGTATTTGAAAATGTGTTAGATTTCAGCTTCGTGTTTACATTCTCATCCCTGTTGTTCATCATACCCTGATTTCCTGAGTCACTGGATTGTATTTGTAGTGTTTGCTGCTACTCTTTCCCAAAACAGATCAAATCCGAACCATGAGAACATGAAACATCTATAGAATCCAGAGGACAACCATCATGTCACAGATTCCTCACCACAAACTGGACCTCCTTCACAGGGCACGCTCATGCTGAGCCATCTGTTCTGGAAGTTCAGGGCTTGGGAATGTGAGACGATTTGTTCCGGTTGCATTGCCGACTCTTTTGTTTATGCCGTCGTAGGTTAAACGCGTCTTGAAAATATCCAGCAAATAAGGTCAATTCCAGTAGTTGTACCAGTGTTTTTACAGCGTGATAAATACACAAACGCACATTATTACTTCAGATAAAAGATCAGCTGGCAGAACTTCATAAACGTAGTACATCACATTGATTATGCCACGTCAGAGGAGAGAAAAATGTACAAGTTACGACATGTTTAGGACGTTTACATTCCCTCCTGTGTATTTGTGAGATGTAACGTTATCAGATTACCAGACTTTCCTACGTTTGGTAGGAATTTGGTCTTCAAAATCATCACGATCCCGAATTCTCGGGCTGTCTGATGCACACAAAAAAGTAGTTTTCTATTCGTGTAGATGATTTTGTAATTTAAAGAGTGAACAGTCTTCAGGTATAAAGAGGGTTCGTGTCTGGCAATCATGTGATATCTAGAATATATACGGAGTACACATGAAAACGCACCACTTGAAAAAGTCAATATTTAAGTTCAAATGAACTTCAATATAATTTTTATACAACAACAACACTACAGTGACGTCACCCGACATGCCAGGTGCAAGAAATGCAAGAATTTCATGTTCACTGTAACGCTAGGCAATTTTTCGCAAAAATGCAACATTTTGCACGCACACCACGTGAAAAATGAATTTCACTTTGAATTTGTGCACACATTGCCTTTAAAAGCGTGTGAATCTGAATAAAATTTCACTTGTCCACTGACACTTGTGAAAAGCCGACATGATGCCGCGACTTACAGCCCCTGAACGAAAACGTGCCATAGGCAGGCTTCAAAATGGTGCCAGCACCAGGGAAATTGCCAGACGACTACACTGCGCACACACAACGATCGCAAGACTCCATCAAAGGTTTCTGCAGACGGGGAGCACTCGGGACTGTCCTCAACCGGGTCAACAACATGTGACAACGGCACGTCAGGACCGTCAGATCGTACAGGATCATCTCCGAGACCGAACACTACCAGTGACAAGAACGGCTGCTCAAGTTCAAGGACAATGTGGATTCATTCACCCCAACACCGTACGGAACCGTCTGCGAGCTGCAGGCCTGCGTGCACGACGTCCTCATTTTGGCCCCATATTGACGCATTAACATTATCGCATTAACATTATCGTGAATGAAATTGAATGATGTTTAAATGTCTTCTTAAATCATTCATTATCTCAAATGCATCATAAGTATATACTTCACAAATCAATCCGTGGAGCTAGTCCAGATTTCATGAGTGGTGCGTTTTCATATGGACTGAGTATACTAAAGTGTTTAAAAATACATGGGTTGGTAGTTTGTTTCTATTTATCAATTATTTTTATCAATAAAGTGACTGCATGTCCACATTTACAGAGCACAGAGCTTTTGTCAATTCCATATCAGATCTACAGTACAGTGTATACACGCAGCCCAGTAACACTGTATATTGTCTGCACCTGGGTTGTATATTAAATGCGTTTTATACCACTTCTCATTCCATACACATGATGTACCTGACACTTAAACTTGGGTTCTGCTTTTACCCGAGAGCGCTGCGAGTCCCCCCCTCTGCAGGGACCATGCTTTAGGGCAGGGGTCTCCAATGTGTATCCACAAAGGGCTGGTGTGGGTGCAGGTTTTCACTTCAACCAAACAGTAGCCACACCTTCCACCTGTTTCAATCACTGATCATCAAAAGAAAAGAAAAATAAAACTAGATTTGACATTACTGTTTCAACTCCAAAGTGGAGCCATCTTGGTGAGATCATCTTGCTGTAAGACTTAGAACAAGGTGATCTCACCAAGATGGCCCTACTCCAGAGTTGAAACATGGATGTGGAGTCTAGTTTTTTTTTTTTCTTCTTTTAATAACCTTGATTGAAACAGGTGGAAGGTGTGGCTACTGTTTGGTTGAAGTGAAAACCTGCACCCACACTGGCCCTTTGTGGATAAGATTGGAAACCCCTGTTTTAGGGCATTTGTCATATCTGATTGAAAGATAGTGTCTAATTTGCTTTAAAAAGTGTCTGTTTATAATAGACAGTTTCCCCAGAGCACGCTGTCAGCAAACGCAATAAAATTGAATCTGATGAGAACACCTGGTTTGCTGTATGTTTTTATTCACATAACAGCGTATCGGACAGCAGTTCCAACTATAGCATACCATAAGATACGTTGATAACAGCATCTTTGTGCTCTGTACAGAGGCTGACCAATCAACTGCCTGAAGACTCAAACCACTTGGTTAATGGGGATTTTTCTGCGAAGTAGGATTGAACCCCCCCTGACTGATGTATACGTACATGTATGTGTATATAATATCAGTATATAAATATTCAACACTATAAATATTTATATAGGGATCCCTCGCTACTTTGTGCTTCAAGTCATGCGGCTTCAGTACATCGTGTTTCGTTTAAAAAATTCATCGAATTAAAAAATAAGGAAATTAAGGAACAATAGGGAGAAAAGTTAAGGAAAATGCCGTGAAAACAACGCCAAAACAACAACCCAAAACCTCCCATCAAAACTACTTACATTTTTATATGTGAGGTGTGCATCTGTATGTGTGTATTTATATTTTATTTACATTTATGCATAATTTTGAATGTTTAATTGGTATTATATATATATATAAATGTACATATACATCGGTCAGGGACGGTTGATCCTACTTTGCAGAATTTGGCGGTGGGATCTCGGTCCCAATTAACCTCGGAAAGTGAGGGATCCCTGTAATAACAAACATTCGAAAATAATGCATAAGATGTAAATAAAATATAAATACACACACATACAGACGCGCCCCTCACATAAAAATGTAAGTACTGTAAGTACTGTAGCTCTGTTGGGGGGTTTTGGGTTGTTTTTTTGTTTGCTTTTGTATAATTGGCGTTGTTTTGTGGCATTTTGAAAAACCCGCAATGCACTGAAGCTCGAAGTTAGCGAGGCGTCACTGTATACATTTTCTGAACTGCTTAATCCCAATTTGATTTGCGGGAAGGCTGATGCCCATCTCAGCCAACTCCAGGCAAGGGTGAGGTACACCCTAGACAGCTTGCCAGGCTATCACAGGGCCAACACTCATACAACCATTCACACCTAGGGGAGAGTCGGAACAGCCAATTAACCAAGTGTGCATGTTTTTGGACTGTGCGAGGAACCCCACACAAGCACGGGGAGAACATGCACACTGCACACAGAACTGCCGAGGCTGGGAATCAAACCCAGGACCTTCTTGATGTGAGGCGGGCGTGCTGATCGCGATGCCACCTTACCACCTAGTTGAATATGCTGCATAAGATAAATAACGTGCTTTGGATGATGATGTCCTGTGTTTTCATTGAACTGTTTAAATTTCTCCAGCCATACCTTCAGATTAATGATTAACATCTGTAATGGAAATAAGGTCTGTAGTAGAAGGGTGTAGTCTTGAATTAACTGCAGTAATCTCTAAATGTATGAAGGTGTGTAGTGTGGCCCACATCAGTGGGGCAATCAGCGAGTGCAATAGAATACAACAGCTGCAGTGGCAAGTCTGACCTGTAGCTTCTGTCATCGCTAATCACATCTGTTCCATTAAGACCTCCACAGCAGCATGAACACGGTCTCATCAGCGGCACATCTGCCTCGTGGAATTACTACCGAAAGGAAAGGCTTCTCCTGGGCCAAATCACATCCTACTTTGCACTGGATTTATTTCTCAGACACGGTGCAGATTTGCAGCTGCTTGGTAGTTGCCTGTGTTTGAGTTCATTCTAGTAGGTAATCATTCTGTGTACGGTTCCTATGTTAAAGAAGAAAGAATGTATAAATAGGACAGAGACGCTAATAACAGCTGTGATAAAGAGATTGGGGACCGGTGGCATAGTGGTTAGGGCGCTGGGCTCATGATCGGGAGGTTGTGTGTTCAAATCCCAGTTAGACCCCCACTGTTCTATGACCCCTGGGTAATGTCTTTTAATACTTAAATAAGTATTTTCCAGTGTGATTTAAAGCATTGGTGGCTGATGGTTATTATTAATATCATTTAAAAGCGTGTTTTGAAAGAAACCATGGTTACCATGGCACCCAGATTCACTCGTTTCTAAATGCCTGTCCAAAAACCTTCCACATGAACCAAACATCAAATGTCTATCATTAGTAGGCCGGTGGCGTAGTGATTAGGGTGCAGGGCTCATGCTCAGGAGGTTGTGTGTTCAAATCCCAGTTAGACCTCCACTGTGCTCACCCCTGGGCTTGGTCTCAACCACAAATGTGCCTCTGTTCACCCAGCAGTATAAATGGGTACCAGTAAAAATATACTGGGAAGGTAACCTGCGATGGACTTGCGTCCCTTCCAGGAGGAGTTGAACTCCTGGTAGCTTCACGCTACGAAAACTGGGGATAAGCACCGGCCTGATGAGTCACTATGGCTCGGGTGTAAAAAGCCCAACAGATTAAAGTGATTGGTTCAGATAGCTGGCTGTGTTGGTTTATCTATGGAAGGAATAATCAGCCAAAAAAGATCCAGCGATCAAGTGTTCCGGTCGTCCCACTGCAGAGTATTTCTGAACTTCTCGTTCCCGTAAATTCACTGTCGGATCACGATTTTCGGTTTTATATCTGGCCAAAAGATTCTCCTTGATCTTGTTTTTTTGGCAGTGATATACTATAGAAGAGCAGAATATTTATGTTTATTAATATTGCAATTAGAATATTTGCATTTTATTTCTTGGTGTATCATAAAATTTGTTCTTTTTCACAGTTTAAGTTTCGTGGGTCTGCTTTTAAGAGCCTTTCATTCAAATCAGGAAAGAAAGTCAACGAATATTTTCATAAAAGAGACTTATCACAATGCCTGGAATGAATGCTTACCACATATTTAGAATTATAAGAAACTATAATTTTAGAAATGAAAAATTATAAAATTACAATGAGTTCTACGTTTTCTAAAGATTTTAGAATTACTTAAAATAAGAAAGAGTAAATGTAATGGTTTTGCGCAGATAATTTCACTTAATTATAAGCAATATCTCTTCAAAACGTGTATTAATTTCGTATACAGTGGTACCTTGACTTACGAAATTTATCCGTTCCCAAGGAAAGCTCGTAAGTCAAAATGTCCGTTAGATAAAACAAAAATTCCCATCGGAAATAATACAAAACCAAATAATCCGTTCCAACCCCCAACCAAACTCATATAACCTGAAACAAACATGTACATTTGACTGAATATATTAAAGATAAACACGTACAAATATTTCATCATCATCATCATCATCATCATCATAATAATAATAATACATGTACATTAAGGGCAGTGGTGGTCTACTGGCACAGGGTGCTGAATTGCTGATCCTAAGGTTTGAGGTTCGAGTCCCACTCTCCACAAGGTCGTCACTGCCCCCCCCCCAGTGCAGCTAACTGGGTTATCAAAGGCTGGCCATGTCTCTCGCTGTCTGTGGTGCGAGGTTCATGTAAAAGAACCATTGCCGACTTTTGTAAAGTGTACCTGCAAAGCCGTCAATGTGTTTCCTTTGAATATTCACACTTTCAAGCCATTAGTACAGAAAAAAAAACAGGATGCATGCAGGATGAATTCTCAGTATGCATATTAATTGTAGTTAAATCGGACCTGGATGATTTATTAAATTATAATAGTATGGAAGGTAATGCACTACACTGCCCTTTGGTATCCAATTATTTTCATTGCCTGTTCAAACCCAGAAGAATTCTCACTTCCTTGGAACAACTGCGCAAGAGAGCAGCCATAAGGGATCATGTGAGGGAAGGAAAATACTTCCCATACAGCTGTCTGTCCAGCACGAACAACCCTATCGGCCTCAAATCAGTCTAGTCCCTTGAGGACCTCAAGTCTCCAGTGTACAAGCTCAGAAAACCCTGCGTTCATCCACAGGCAACAAACTTACTGGAGAAAACTGCTCACCTTAATGTTCATTTTTCCAGATTATTCTTTGCAGGTGAAAAAAATCCACCAGGGTTAAAACCTGAGTAAGGAGAAGTTATGGACTTGTTCCTGTATTGAATTCACCTTTAAACAAAATGGTAGAAATGTAAAGAAAAAGACACGCTGTTTCGGGAAAACCTGCGAAATGCTTTATTTGTCTCGTTCTGCAATAATTTTGCAGTGTTTGTTCATCAACAATGTGACACTCTAACAAAACATCATAAAAATATATACAAACAACAAAGGAAAAAAATCATGGGTTTCAAAAAAAAGGACAAAAGGTGCAAATAATGTACTTACACCTTACAGCCACTAGGCGGAAGCGTCCTATTGTAAGTCTAGGAATGGTTTTGTTGATGGTGTTAAATAAACAGAGATGATGTTATTTATGCAACACACATCGGCTTGTGGCATCACATCACCAGATTATTCATTCATTCGTTCATTTTATGAACCGCTTAATCATAATTAGCGTCCCGGGGATTCTGGTGCCCATCTCAGCCGACTCCAGGCGAAGGTAGAGTACTGGGCCATTACAAGGCACAGAAACATGCTGACGGCATTGCAGCTACTCTTGGCCAAAGTCAGCAATGGTTCTTTTACAGCCTCGCACCATAGACAGTGAGAGACATAGCCGGCCTTTGATAACCCAGTTAGCTGCACTGGTGGGGGGCAGCAGTAATAACCTGTGGTGAGTGGAGCTTGAACCCCCAACCTTGGGATCAGTGATCCAGCACTTTCACCACCAGGCCACCACGCAACCACTGCCCCATCACTACATTGTGTACATAAAAATAAAGCTGCATTAACAGTATTTCATCGGATCCTTTGATCAAACTACAAATTATAAATAATAAATTCAGTAGGCACTTTTATACACACACACACACACACACACACACACACACACACACCTCATCGGTTACTGAATGGACAGCAGTGTGATATAGTGGTTAGAACATGAAGGTTCTGGGTTTGATACCCAGGCTTTTGGTGTGGAGTGTACATTTTCTCCTTGTTCTTGTGTAGGTTTCCTCTGGGTATTCTGGTTTCCTCCCACAGCCCAAAGACTTGCACATTAGGTTATCTAACTGTTCCAATTGACCTCATGTGTGAGTGTGAATGGTTGTGTGTTGCATTGAGTTGATCTGACATACTGTTCAGTTTGTACCCCGCCTTCACCCAGTGTCGGTTCAGATAGGTACCTGCCTCCCCACGGCCCAAGTATGATTAAGCGTTCGTGAGTGAATGATTCATGAATGAGTAAGTGAGTGTGTGGTTCCCGACCTCTCAGACACCTGAAGATTGAATAATTACTTGTATTTAAGGCCAGGGCAAGGAATTGTTGCACCCTACGTAAGGTCCTATTTTGCCCCACCCCCAGCCCCTCTCACAATTATTGCCCAAGCCAAGTACGCTGCTCAGTGTGAGTAGTGTTCAACATCTTTCATGACATATGAACATACCTCCAAAGAGCTCCATGCACAAAGAAGCATACCTCCAAATTTCTGCCAATCTGTGTGGCCACACCCCTCTTTAGCTTGCACCTTGGGTAGCTGCTTATTTTGCCAAATGGTAGCACCGCCCTGGTTATACTGTATTCCTAGGGGAAAAAAAAAACATCCTCAGTCAGAGATGTAACCTGAAATCAAAGATGAAATTGAAATTAAAATTGATATACGGTATATTCAGTACTGGTCATGTAACCACGCCCTCGAGCTCAGACTGTGTAAACACTTTTGGTGTTAATTTGCCATTTGCAGTGAGGGTTGTATGCTTGACTGTGCTTAGTGTGCACTTCAAAGGGAACCTGACAGATGCGCCTGGTGCTCATTAAAGCGTCGTGGTCTCCCACACTGACTGAACAGGCACTGCTCGCACCAAGACGCCTGCCAATACCCAACAGACAAAGTTTCCCACCCAGCCACATGCTGTTTTCCAAACATACATCCTTCTTTCTCGACAATTACATGAAGATTCTCTTTACAGACTAAAAAACCCAAGGCGGGTTTTACAACCCTAGGATCCATACAGATACTGTACAGTCTCAGAGGAACACTCCTGAGAAGGTGCTTGTATTTATAAATTATATATAGATATGGTTCATTATGTTTGCTCTGTAGACTGATATTAAAACAAAAAAATATCAACATTAATATCAGATTTAAGATTCTCTCACGTCCTGTTCGCTCGGTGCAAATTCCATAAAAGACTAGCATTAGCATTAGCACTGAAGACTGTTACCTTCATAAACATGATTCAAACATAAAGCCTGGCAACTTAACACCTGTTAACTATTTTATTCATAATAATAGCAACGACTATAATATTCCGAGTACATCTTAAATAATAATAATAATAATAATAATAATAATAATAATAACGTGATGGCCTGGTGAGCTGTTCAGGGTGTACTCTTCCCTCGCTTAAAGTTGGCTGGGATGGGCGCCAGCCTCCCCGTAACCTTAATTAGGATTAAGCAGTTACAGAAAATGAATGAAGGAATAATAATAATAATCATCATAATAATAATAATAATGTGATGGCCTGGCGAGCTGTCCAGGGTGTACTCTGCCCTCGCTCGAAGTTAGCTGGGATGGGCGCCAGCTACCTCGCAACCCTAATTAGGATTAAGCAGTTACAGAAAATGAATGAATGAATGAAATAATAATAATAATAATTCCTTAAATTCTACTGGTTTAGCATTACACCCACTCACTCACCCACTCATTTGTTGAAAAAACACTGAATCCCCCTTATGGTTGTGGGGAAGCTGAAACCTATTTCAGCCGACACTGGAGGGAGGTGTGTACACCCAGAACAGGTCACCAGACCATCACAACCACTCACACCGATGGACAATTTTGAACAGCCAATTCGCCTAATGTGTATGTAATTGGACTGAGGGTTGCTTGTATGGGCTTAATCTCTATACCCCAGTTTCCTCCCACTGTCCAAAGACATGAACTTTCGGATAATTGGCTGTTCAAATTGCACTTAGATGTGAGTGTAAGTGTGAGTGGATGTGTGTGTTGGCCCTGCAATGGTCTGGCCAGCTGTTCAGTGTACCGTGCCTTCACCCAGCGTTAACTATGATAGGTCCCAGCCTCCACCCTAATAGGATCAAGTGGTTCAGTAAATGATGAATGAGTGGGAAATAGTGGTTTTAAAGCCACGCCCATTGTTCACTCTCTATATAAACACATTTCCTTATACAGTATATATTGAAAGTTTGCTTAGCTATATTATTCTGAACTATATTGTTTTTTTCTTGAAATTCTTAGACTTGCTTGTTAAAATTGCTACAGGTTTTTTGTTTGTTTGTTTGTTTGTTTTTTTAATAAAATGTGGTGTTGGAGAGGAAAGCAGGACCTTGCCCAAACCTCTTCCAATTCAGAGCGCTTACCATCTGCATGGGAAGTGTGTTCAGGGCCTACTGCTTGTAATTGGAAGCGTCTTGGCAGATTGTCAGAATTTTTTTTCTTTTTGTTGAGTCAAATTAGTCGACTCATATGAGTTCAGGTCAGCTAGACCAAGCTGGTGTCGTGTCATCGGTAAATTGGCTCACTCCCTAAGTTCCTCACTTCATATATTTTAGAATCCAATTAAATGCACCCTTTCATCTGTGGCCATAGTTCATTAATTCTCTAAATATAAACACAGTGTTTACCACTACAGGAACTATTTACTTCTTTCTGGCTGTTGCTGTTAGAATGCGGTCAAAGTGCGACAGTGCTGTAGGTAGAGAAATGAGCTCCGGCGTAGAAATAATGTTCATTTGAAGACCTGAGTGTAAGAAGTACTTAAATCACATTTTTCAAAATAATGAGCTGATGCTACGAGCATAAAGTGGAGTGTCACGTGCATCATTTAAAGCCAAAAAAATCTCCAAATATAAGTACTCAAGTCCTCAAAACTGATATACGGTCCTCAATGAATCGTCAGTGGCTTCATCAGAAACAAGTACGTACCTAAGTCTATGACTGTCCAATCAGCTTCTAGTATGTGTCATGTGACAAGCATAACAAAATAGCAGCCATGGCAGCTATATAGCAGGGGATGAATGAAGCTGCTTAGATTAACAGGCACGACAGGGGCAAATAGCTGAAAAAAAAACTGGGTGACACGGCATTTGTGTGGTAACAGTACCAGGCATTTTATGGCAGGAAGTTCCAAAGTCTGAAACTCATTTTCGGTAACCGCTTAATCCTAATTAGGGTCACAGGGAGGCTGGCACCTATCCCATTGCTGACTCCGGGCAAGGGCAGAGTATATCCTGGACGGCTCGGCAGGCCATCACAGGGCGGAAACACGCTGACGGCTTTGCAGCTCCTCCTGTGAAAAGTCAGCAATGGTTCTTTTACATGAACCTCACACCAGAGACAGTGAGAGACATGGCCGGCCTTTGATAACCCAGTTAGCTGCACTGTGGATGGGGGGACAACCTTGTGGAGAGTGGGACTCGAACCCCCAACCTTAGGATCAGAGATCCAGCACCCTATACCATTAGACCATTACTGCTCAATGATTTTTTTTTTTTTTTTTTTTTTTTTTATTATCATAAACCATTATTTTTCCACCGAAATGTGTCTATCTACTTTGTGGAACCCCTGGAACTGGCAGCAGGTGCCACTGAATGATATATTTAAAAAAAGGGGGGAGCTATAGCATGTTTTCAAGACTTTGACCATTAATATCTCAAAAGTGTTATTCTGTGATGAAGGTACTTCTCGCATGCAGGTCTTCAGTCCAGCCCGGCTTGTCACTGCCTGCATAATTAGGATGACTTTAAGAAAAATGTGTTTCATGAACTGCCGAGGTATTAGCAGGTACAGGATTTTAGGAAGAAAAAAGTAAAACCTTATACTGTATAGATGAAATGAAATAGACGAATAAAGTATTTATGTGCTACACTTTTCCATATTGTGCGACACATACTGGAGGAAACCCATACAAGCACAGGGAGAACATGCAACCTCCACACAAAACCACCCTCACCGGGCTTGGGGCTCAAAACCAGGACTTTCTTGTTTTGAGACCGTGATTTGAAGAATGAGGTGAAAACCATATCTTTTGGATCGCTCAGAAATTTTAAGTGCTTGGAAAGGGTTCTCATAAGGAACCAGAATAAAATCTGCATCTGTTGGGACATGCTAGATGGAAACTGATCCCTCACAAAGCATCTGAGAAGTGGATAGGCGTTCTTGATTCAGGTTCCTTTTTAAAAAGGATGTTTCCACAAGCTGCGCTCACATGAACATGCTGTGAACTTCCTATGTGTGTGTTTTTTTTTTTTTTTTTTTAGATAGTCTTAATAAATTTATGGCTCAGAAACAGTGGCGCTGGGGAAAAGACAGGAGGCAGAGCTGGAGGTCGCGGAGATGAAAATGTTGAGGTTCTCTCTGGGAGTAACGAGGATGGATAGGATCAGAAATGAGTATATCAGATGGACAGCCCACGTAAGATGTTTTGGAGACAAAGTCAGAGAGGCTAGATTAGATTGAGATGGTTTGGACATGTACAGAGGAGGGATAGTGAGTATATTGGCAGTAGGATGCTGAGGTTGGAACTACCAGGCAGAAGGCCTCGAGGAAGACCAAAGAAGAGATTTATGGATGTGGTGAAGGAAGACATGAAGGTCGTTGGAGTCAGAAAAGAAGATGCAGAGGACAGGGTGAGATGGAGGCGGATGATTTGCTGTGGCGACCCCTGAAGGGAACAGCCGAAAGGAAAAGAAGAAGAAGAAGAAGAAGATAGTCTTAATGAATTGTTAAGTTACTGAATCAGCCCACACGAATATTGTGTCCTCAAGGATTGATTCGTCTGTGTCACCCAGAGCACTCTGGAGCGAGTCGTGAAAAAAGACAAGCAGTCCACGTAAAAAAAACCAACAGTCTTTATTCACGAATCCATAACACACAATGGTGGAGTACACATAGACTAGTATACAGCTCAAGTTGGTTCCCCATCCAAGGTGAGGAACCAGTTGAAGCTGGTTAGTCTAAGGATGGGGGGCTCGTGGTGGTCATCAGTACTTTTCCACAAGAAAAACAAGTCTACAGTATCTAGGAGCAGCTGGACTATATCAAAAATGAGATAAAAAGTTTCACAGAGCAAAATCAGACATATATGTACATATATGTGGGGCAGTGGTGGTCTGGTGGTATAGGGCACTGGATCACTGATCCAAAGGTTGGGGGTTCGAGTCCCACTCTCCACAAGGTTGTCACTGTCCCCCCCAGTGCGGCTAACTGGGTTATCAAAGGCGGGCCATGTCTGTCACTGTCTATGGTGAGAGGCATGTAAAAGAACCATTGCTGACTTTCGTAAAGAGTAGCTGCAAAGTCGTCAGCGTGTTTCTGTCCCTTGCTAAAAAGGGTTGTGACAGGAAGGGCATCCGACGTAAAAACCTCTGCCAAATCAAACATGCGAATCAGATGATTCACTGTGGCGACTCCCGAGTAAAAGGGAAAAAAAAGGGGAAAAAGCCGAAAGGAAGACAGACAGACAGACATTGTATGTACATATATGAATTTCTATATATGTACAGTATACGGGGCAGTGGTGGCCGAGTGGTACTTGGTGCTGGATCGCTGATCCTAAGGTTGGGGGTTCGAGTCCTCACAGGGTTGTCACTGCCCAAAGTGCAGCTAACTGGGTTATCAAAGGCAGGCCATGTCTCTCACTGTCTATGGTGAGAGGTTCATGTAAAAGAACCATCGCTGGCTTTTATAAAGAGTAGCGGCAAAGCCGTCCGCGTGTTTCTGTCCCATGCTAAAGGGTTGTGTCAGGAAGGGCATCCGATGTAAAAATCTACGCCAAATCAAAAGTGTGAATAATTCACTGTGGCGACTGCTGATAAAGGGAAAAATCCGAAAGGAAATCTCTCAAATCTCAGATATACTGTACAGTATATAAGTATAGAGAATGTATAAATCAAATTTTCTCCTATGCACATATGGCATATTTACATTCACAGCATTTGGCAGATGTTCTTATCCAGAGAGGTTTCCTTTATACATACATACACATATATATATATATATATATATATATATATATATATATATATATATATATATATATATATATATATATAACTTTAGCAATTGAAGGTTCAGGGCCTTGTTCAAGTTGGTGACAGTGGGGATTGAACCGCGGACCTTCAGATTAATCTTCAGATGAATTGTCTATCGCATGAACTATAAGCCATGAGAGCTCATAAGGTATAAAAGAGCATCAAGTATATTATGTTCAGATTAAAAGATCTGATGGTTTGAATTCTGTTTTTCCAGCGTTTCTGTCACACTGCTGAGATGCCATTTGATAACATGCACACACCCTTGTAGACCTGGGACGATTTACAGTATCCAATCCCAGCATTTGTGGTGAGAGATGAGCCATTAGCAAGCACATCAGAGGGGAAAAGTGAAAGCGGTTACAAGTCATGCTAAGCTTATCGCTAATGCCTGTTCCATTAATTCTAGACCTATTTCATGCAAAGCCAAATTTGGAATGAAAGTATTTGACGTATTTTAATTTTTTTTTTTTTTTTTTTTGAGCATTTCCTCTTTAAACATGACTTTATTGACCTGCTGTGAGAAACAGGCCTTCAGCTGTAGGTTCATAAATGATTCATAAGTGATCGTAAGTGAGGTTGGCAAACCCTATATATTCCAATTTGGACAATCTGAATTAAAAAATGGTCATCTTTTTACAATGGATCAAATAAAACAATTATTCCACTCTCAGGTTGTGTATGTCTGGGCTAGCAGACACAAATGGTGATTCTCACTCACGTTCACACCTGCTGGCAGTGAGAATTAGCCAGTTGCCCGAATGCGAGTAACTTTGGACTGTGGAAGGAAATTGGAGTATCCAGAAGAAACATGAGGAACATCTACTAACTCCACGCAGTAAACTACTGACTGGATGTGCTGAAGGTATGAACCCTACCACAATGCCACTGCTATGGCGGCAACAATAACCACTGAGCTGCTGTGCTGGCTGTAACTCATCACTGTGCACTAATAAATAAGGATATATTATCATCATCATCATTTCCTGCAACCACTTAATCCTAATTCGGGTCTCAGGGACACTGGCACCCATCCCAGTCAACTCTGGCCAAGGGCAGAGTACACCCTGAACAACCTGCCAGGCCACAGCAGGGCTTCTTCTTCTTCTATCGTATGCTGTTGTTTCTCAGCCATTCAACCGCGACATCCGTGGCCTCATGTAGTTCATAGAGGCCTCCTGTCAGTTGTGTTTCAGGGCACTCTTGTAGTATGTGCTGCATAGTTTGGATAGCTCCACAATCACAATTTGGTGAGTCAATGTATCCCCATTTTTCCAACATGTATCGGCACGGGCCAGTACCGCAGCGAAAACGATTCAATTTACACCACAGGTCTCGACGAATATCCATACCATTTAGTGCAGTTGTTGGATCATTCACGATGTCCCTGTTTGGTGCTGTTCCCTTATTCCATCTGGATTGCCAGTTTTCTACCATGGAGTAGTTTGTTGTGGGCAGGTTAGACCAGATGGGTTTTCTTGAAGTCAGTCGGTATCGTGGGTGGTGCTCAATATCATTCATCAGGGGAAGGCCTGGGATCTGGAGTGTAGAGTCCAGTAACTTTGCAGTGACAGCTTCCCTGCGGATATCTGGCGGGGCAAGATTACACATAACTGGCAGCCAGTCTGTATGTGTTGATTTTAGTGTACCTGATATGGTCCGCATAGCACAGTTCAATCTGGTGTCAACTAGTTTGCAGTGAACTGAGTTCCTCCAGACAGCAGCACAGTATTCCGCTACAGAGTATGACAGTGCTAATGTTGCTGAACGTAGTGTCCTTGCACTGGCTCCCCATGTAGTACCAACCAACATCTGCACAAGGTTGTTTCTTGTTTGAACTTTCTTGGCTACTTTTTGCAGGTGGGCTTTGTATGTCAAAGTCCTGTCCAAGGTGACTCCAAGGTACACTGGTTTTGCATCATGAGACAGGCGGCTGTTGTTGAGTGTTATATCCAGCTCTTGTTTACTTCTAGCGTTGTGTAGATGGAAAACACTAGAAACGGTCTTCTTCACACTAGGTTGAAGCCGCCACTGTTTACAGTAGGTGCTCATATCACTCATGTCCTCAGTTAATCTCTCATTCAATTCATCAAATGTTTTTGCTTGGAGAGCAAAGCATATGTCGTCTGCATATACAAACTTACGAGAGCAGGGCTGAAACACGATGATGGCTATGCAGCTCCTCTTGTCAAAAGTCAGCAATGGTTCTTTTACAGTCTCACACCATAGGCAGCGAGAGACATGGCAGGCCTTTAGTGGTGGGTGGGGTTGGGGAGGGGGGAGGGGGAGGGGCACAGTGACAACTGTTGAGAGTGGGGCTTGAACCCCCAACCTTAGGATCAATGATCCAGCACCTTTTACTTTTAAATCTAAACATGTACAACTCATAGTGATCTGCCACACCTTTAGTGTGGGCTAGCCCTGCTTTGGCCACCCCATTCCTGGAATCCCCAGCATGCCACTGATTTAGCTGACATGACTGGTTGATCATTTTCAGTTTGGTGAAGTTGATTAAAGTAGACAAAACATTCTAAAGACCAACGCTGTCAACAGTGCAAAACACGGGGAAGCTTCCATTCACTACTGTGACGTTTCTCCTCGATGCTCGATGACGAAATCTTCCTCTGATATAAACAGGAGTGGGCGGCTCTGTGAGGGAGAGACATGCGGGACCGCGTCTCTCCTGAAGGCGGACACGCTCTCTGTGCGTCACCGCGCGCGCCGCACACTTCATTCCTTTCAGCCAGTCGGTGCCTGGGGTTTGGCACTTCTGCATAAAGGTAAGGGATACTTCCCCTCATCTCAGGACTCATTCACATTCACAAACAACAACAACAACAATAATAATAATAATAATAATAATAATAATAATAATAATAATAATAATAATAATAATAATAAATTCTCCAAGACTAGCAGGACTTTCACAGTGCAGGGATTATAAGATTATACATTTTGCAGGAACATTATTAAACCTTGCAATTTTTAAAATCATGCAAATAAATAAATATTTAAATTAATAAAGGTGGGATTTAAATTTTTTTTACTCAGCTGCTGTTGGGTTGAAATCTTTTTTCTCATTACAGAGAACTGTTGCTCAGCTGTGTGTTGGTCTCTTTCTCTCTCCTCTCTCTCTCTCTCTCTCTCTCTCCCCTCTTCTCTCTCTCTCCTCTCTCTCTCTCTTTTCTCTTTTGTCTCTCTCTCTCTCTCTCCTCTTCTCTCTTTCTCTCCCTTCTTTCTCTCTTCTCTCTCTCTCTCTCCTCTCTCTCTTTCTTCTCTTCTCTCTCTTTCTTCTCTGTGCGCATCAGGTCCTCTCCATGCCATTGAGAAATTCGGAAGCACAGTGAAGATGGCCATCCATGTGGAAGGGCTGGTTGCGATCGTCATCTTCTACTTGCTGATCCTTGGAGTAGGAATATGGGCCGCCTGGAAGAACAAGAACTCCGGCGTGGAGGGGGGAGCGGACCGTAGTGAGACCATCATGGTCGGAGGGAGAGATATTGGATTGTTTGTGGGCGCGTTTACTATGACCGGTAGGACTCAGTACGAATGTGATGATGCATGTTTTTCATTCCTGCAAAGAAAGGAAGAGTGCAATTATGATTATTATGATTATTATTATTATTATTATTATTATTATTATTATTATTGGAAACTTTTCTTTTGAAAATCATAGATGTAATGATTTGTTTACCTTTTTGGAAAGCCCTGCGTTTTTGCGCGTCAGTAAAACTGGTGAATGGAGGAGAGGCAGAGGGAATGTTCATAAATACATATTTATATTTGATATAAAAGAAAAAAAGGGAATTTGGAGGTTTTTTTGAAGAGGCAGTTTTAAATTCAATAAATTAATAAACACATAATAGTGTGTTATTTAATACTGTTTATTCATACAGACTTACTCTCAGAAATAAAGCCACTTTTCCGTGCGTATTTCTTTCTTATATGACGTGGGGAAGATCATGTGACGGACCTGGAACGATATTTTAAAGATATAAAGATGTAGTAGTGGTCCGAACGGGTACTTCAGTTATGAATAGTAAATGGCACAAGGAAAAAGGAAAAGTACAGATAGTATTTATTCTGAGATCACAGGTGATAAATAACCAATACATTCGGATCATTAATCATCCCAGTGCTTCTACATTGTGTTTATTTATCTGCACTGTCAGGGTGATTAGATGTGTTTGATCCCGACATGTATGTATTAAATTTGCTGTTTTTATTTACAGCTACATGGGTGGGAGGTGGATATATTAACGGCACTGCTGAGTATGTGTATCTGCCCGGTTTCGGTTTGGCCTGGGCGCAGGCTCCCTTTGGATACGCCATGAGTCTCGTACTGGGTATTATTATTATTATTATTATTATTATTATTATTATTATTATTATTATTATTACTCACTTCTCATCATTGATCAGATCATTCATGGCTCATCATCACCACCATCACTATCATCATGATCATCATCATCATCATCATCATCATCATCCTTGTTATATGCTTAATGACTGTATACTTTTCTCTCCTGATATTAAGGTGGTCTGTTCTTCGCCAAGCCCATGCGCTCCCGTGGTTACGTCACCATGTTGGACCCTTTCCAGCAGCTGTATGGAAAGCGCATGGGCGGCCTGCTCTTCATCCCTGCGCTCATGGGGGAGATCTTTTGGTCGGCCGCCATTTTATCAGCCCTCGGTAAGGAACACACGGATCAATCACTGAGGAAGCCTGATTAGAGATCCAATATCAGCCGCACAGAGACGAAAGTTTCAGAAAAAAAAACAGCTGGATTGAGCCCTGACACACACACACACACACACACACACACACACACACACACACACACACACACAGCCAGAGCTCAGTCGGTGGTGATGGGTTCAAGACAAACAACCATCATTTCCTTTTTTCCTGATGTAATAGTTCTCGTTTCTGTCTTATTGAATTGGTTGCATTATTGAAGAATAAAAAGGTGGGAAAGTGCTTCGAATGTGTCCTCTCACACCAAGAAGGACTGGGTTCGATTCCCAGCTCGGGTGTTTCCCTGTGGCGTTTGCTTGTGCTTCTGTGGGTTTACTCTGAGTGCTCCGGTTTCCCTCCACAGTCCAAAACCAGGCACAGTAGGCTAATTGGCTGTTCCGAATCTCCCTTAGTTTTGAGTGTGAATGGTCGTGTGAATGTTGGCCCTGTGATGGCCTGGTGTACCCTGTCCTAACCCAGAGGCGCCAGCCTCCCCACGACCCCATTTAGGATCAACCGACTTACAAAATGAATGAATGAACAAATAAATAAAACATTAATTTGGCTTGTGATTGGCTGGACAGCTGCCTGAATAAGTTACTAGTTTGGCATCCACCTGCAGGACACAGGTTCCAATCTCACGTCCTGGTGCGTCTTCCTGTTCACATTGTGCACATACTTTACAGTGAAGTGCAACTGAATGGATATACTCCGATCAGCCATAACATTAAGATCATGACCACTGAGAGGTGAAGCAAAGTCAATAACACGGCGTATCTCATTACACTGGCACCTGCAAAGAAGTTGGATGCTTTAGGTAGAGAGTGAACAGTCAGTTCTTAACATTCATCATTCGTTCAGAACTGCTTCATCCTACTGTAGTTGTGGGGAGGCTAGAGCCTACATTACCCAACACTGAGCAAAGGAGGTATACACCCTGAAGAGCTCACCAAGTTCATCGCAGAGCCACCACACGCACACATAACCATCCATACTCACACCTATGGGCAATTAGCCTGGTGTGCATGTCTTTGGACTGTGGAAGGAAACTGGTGTATCTAGAAGAAACCCATTCAGGCACGGGGAGAGCATGCAAACTCGACACAAAGACACCGTCATCGAGTCTGGGGTTCAAACATAGGATCTTCTTGCTGCAGGGTGGACACTGTAACCACTATGCCATCACACTTCTCAGAGTTGACGTGTTCAAAGCAGGAAAAATGATCCAGTGTAAAGATCTGAGTGACTCTGACACGGACCAAGTGTTTTGTGGGGTGTTCCAGGCATGCAGTCGTAAATACCTCCCATTGTAGCTCCCAATGTATTGGGATATGTACTCAACTCCAGACTAGGTATGTAGTGTTAATAATAGGCTCATCAGTGTAACTGAGCCAATGGCAGCTTGTTCGTGCTGGGACTCAATATCACATCCTTCTGATTTGTAGTCCAAAAATAATTATCATGCTGTTATTCCTGACTGTAGTTCTATTAATTTCAATACACATCAACATTATGGAATGGACTCACTAAAATTACAATATCCAAACCATAAAAAAAAAAGAAAAATGGTATAATCAACAAAACAGCTTTTAATGATTTCCTTAGAAATAATTTTACTTCAATGATAACTAAGGTTTTACCACTGAAAGGTGGCTCAGTGAAGCTCTAGGACGCCTCTCAGAAGGACCACCAAGCTGCCAATGTTGGGCTCATGAACAAGACCCTCGATGGTAAACTACTCAATAATATGAATGAGTTAAAACGTCATGCTTGATGAAGGTTCCTGCCAGGTTCCAGAAGTGTAAATCCAGTCTACTTCTTAATGACACACCATCCCTCTTTTTCTCCCAACAGGAGCAACATTGAGTGTTATTGTGGACATCGATATCAACATATCAGTCATCATTTCGGCCCTCATCGCCATTTTCTACACCCTTGTTGGCGGTGTGTACTCAGTGGCTTATACAGACGTGGTTCAGCTCTTCTGCATCTTTGTGGGACTGGTACACATATTTTATTTAATTATTCACTTTTGTGTAAGATTTGGCCGTTATGCAGATCTAACATCACTATGTAAAGTAGAAATGAGAAATTTAGGACATGATATGGGAATGCGATCCATATACAATCCAACCCATATAATATCCATAATCATAGCCTTTACTCGATTTAGCAAGTCTCAATTTTGACTCTTTTTTTTTTTTTTTTTTTATACTGTAGCTGAGGGGTCACCAACATGGTGCCCACGGGCATCAGGCCGCCCGTAGGGACAACATGAATCGTTTGCATGCCTGGTCACTGATATTTTTAGAACAGACCTGCGGCTCCATAGCACCACTTTCTATTAAGCTGCATCTATTTTTTTTCTATTTTTTAAAAAATCAAATCAATATCTTCACATGGATGAATTTCATTATTTATTTTTAATAACATATAATTAAAGGTAAATTGAGCAAATTTCCGATTTCAGAAGTGTGCATCGACCTGGTAGCCCTTCACATTAATTGGTAGCTCTCAGTTTCTAAAAGGTTGGTGACCCCGTTGGGCTTTTACCACCTAAGTTATAGTGGTTTATCGGACCGGTGCTTACCCCCGGTTTCCGTAGCGTGAATCGACCAGGAGTTCAACTCCTCCTGGATGGGACGGTAGTCCATCGCACGTTATCTTCCCAGTATATTTTACTGGTACTCATTTATACTGCTGGGTGAACAGAGGCACACTTGTGGTTGAGACCTTGCCCAGGGGTCTTAGCACAGTGGGGGGGTCTAAGTGGGATTTGAACCCATAACCTCCCGATCATGCGCACAGCACCCTAACCACTACAATACTGGCCCCACTGACCCCTGCTATGGCGTCTCTTAATTTTCCCAGTTTGAGGAACGATGGAAAATCTGGAAATTTGCAAAGAGAATTTGGCCTCAAGGACTCGTCATATCATATTTGTAAAGTGAAACAGAGAGGAAAGAATGCAACCGTGAGGGGGGGGGGCACAAACAAGTGTCCGCCCTCATGCCGGTCCCAAGCCCGGATAATACAAAATGCAAACCGTAAAGACAAATTTCATACCGGATCGGTCGAGGCCCGGGTTAACAACGACCGCCATCAGTACTGTAAACCAACAGGGTGCTGGTGGAAATTGGAATACTGTTGGTTGAAGAAGGAGAGGTTGAAGAAGGAGAGGCGGGAGGCGTGTCCGTAGGCAGAGAGAGAAGAGGAAAAGCATGAGTCTAGGACTGAGAGTAGGGACTTTGAATGTTGGAACTATGACAGGAAAAGGTACAGAGCTGGCTGACATGATGCAGAGGATGAAGGTGGACATACTGTGTGTTCAGGAGACCAGGTGGAAAGGTAGCAAGGCTAGAAGCTTAGGAGCAGGGTTTAAGCTGTTTTTTTCATGGTGTGGATGGGAAGAGAAATGGAGTAGGAGTCATCTGGAAGGAGGGGTTTGTCAGGAATGTTCTAGAAAAGAAAAGAGTGTCGGACAGATGTACTTTGAAGAGCTGATGAATGAGGAAAATGAGAGAGAAAAAAGAGTCGAAGAGGTGACTGTTGAGGACCAGGAAGTAGCAAAGATTAGTAAGGGTGAAGTGAGGAGGGCATTGAAGAGGATGAAGAATGGAAAGGCAGTTGGCCCTGATGACATATCGGTGGAGGTATGGAAGTGTCTAGGAGAGGTAGCAGTAGATTTTCTGACAAGAACATTCAACAAGGTCTTTAAGAGTGAGAGGATGCCAGAGGAATGGAAGAGAAGTGTGCTTGTGCCCATTTTTAAGAACAAGGGAGACATGCAGAGTTGTGGCAACTACAGAGGGATAAAGTTGATGAGCCATACGATGAAGTTGTGGGAAAGAATAGTGGAAGCTAGACTAAGGGCAGAGGTCAGGATTTGTGAACAGCAGTTTGGTTTCATGCCAAGAAAGAGCACCACAGATGCAGTGTTTGCTTTGAGGATGTCAATAGAGAAGTACAGAGAAGGTCAGAAGGAGCTGCATTGTACCTTTGTGGATCTGGAGAAAGCATATGACAGGGTGCCGAGAGAGGAACTGTGGTATTGCATGAGGAAGTCTGGAGTGGCAGCGAAGTATGTTAGAGTGGTGCAGGACATGTATTTGAGATGTAAGACAGTGGTGAGGTGTGCTGTCGGTGTGACAAAAGAGTTCAAGGTGTCAGAGTTACAAAACAGAAGAAGAAAATGTATTTTAAATTGTGAGAAACAGAGATGTATTAAACATTTTTTAGAAAATCTCTGTGTTACTCAAGAGCAGTGGTCACCAACCCTGTTCCTGGAGATCGATCTCACTAAAGACTTTAGCTCCAACCTTAATCATGCCCACCAGACCATTTAATCATTGAGTTTAGAAGTTCTTGATCAACAAAAAGAGGTGAAGTTAGACCTCCAGGAAGGTATAGCTCCAGGAACAGGGTTGGTGAGCCCCACTGTAGAACATGCACAATTGTAAGTAGACTTGTCATGGTAGCTAAAACAAATAGGTCGATGGGAAATATGTATAAGTAAAACCCTGATGGTTCAATATTATACACGACATCTGATTTTCCCCAAAGAGATGACCGTTTAATTTTTTTTATTCCAAATAAATTTGGTGTCTCAAATGTAACGCCCCTTTTTTTGCATGTGTATGGTTTCTTTCTTTTTTTTTTTTCTTTTTTTTTTTTTTTTTTTTTTTTTTTTTTTAAAAAAATGTTTTTTTACATTTTTCTACATTGTATTAGTCTTAAAAGGGAAGAAGTAAATACTGGTCTTTGGTGAAACTGAAAATGTGTATAAAGCAAATGAAAGTGTTTTTGTAATTTCTGCAGTGGATAAGTGTCCCGTTTGCGCTGTCGAACCCTGCTGTGTCCGATATCGGACTCACTGCAGTGAAGCAGCTCTACCAGGAACCCTGGCTGGGGTCGATCGAAAGCACAGATAAATGGATGTGGGCAGACAACTTCTGCCTTCTGGTGAGTGTAGCTCACTTGGAAACTAGCCATTACTGAAACATAGAGACATCTCCTATTATTCTACTGTGACCTACTGGATATGAGCAGTCATATATTCTGATTGGCTAATCTACTACTTGGCTATCCCTTTAAATATCATTGGTAGGATTGTTACTACTGAAAAAACAAACAAAAAAAACAATAAAAGCAGAAGTGTTTATGACTCTAAGCTAACACTAAGCTAACCACCAAAACTGTTCATTCCAAATGAAAAAAAAAGAATAACCTCTTTAAAAAGTTCAACTAACTGAAGCCCCCCCAAGAGATGGCATCCTCCATAAGAGGATAAACCCTTTCATCAGAAACAATTGAAACAAATATTACGTAGTGTAAGAAGATCGTTTTAAGAAACACTATGTATGCTAGCTTAGCGTACGTACCGTTAGCATGTTTTGATTACGTGTGCTATCTATATTCTGTAGCAAAATTAACTAACATAATTCATTAAAATCATAATCAGATACTGGATTTTAAAATGTACAATCATAATGCCTGGCTGTCCTCCAATTTTTTTTTTAACAGATTATGAAATATAAAATTTGTGATACATGCAAAACAAACAGTTACTATACTATACATAACACTTATTCATCCATTCATTTTCTGAACTGCTTAATACTAATTAGGGCCTCAGGGAGGCTGGCGCCCACCTCACTTGACTCTGGATGAGGGCAGAGTACACCCTGGGCAGCTTGCCAAGCCATCGCAGAGCAGAAACACTGTGAAGGTTATGCAGTGTATTCTTGATGAAAATCAGCAATGGTTCTTTTACAGCCACAGACAGTGAGAGACATAGTCGGCCTTTGATAACCCAGTTAGCTGCACTGGGGCCACAGCAGAGGCAACCCGATGATAGTGCGGCTTGAACCCCCAACCTTAGGATATGTAATCCAACACCTTACCACCAGGCCACTACTGACCTCTGTATGTAAAGCTCTGGTACAGAATAAAAGAAATACACCATGAGAAGAGGTTTTCCATGCTGCCATATTTATTATATTAAATTACTGAAATAGCATTAAATGCGAGAGAATGTAATTGAACTTCATAACCTATTCCAAATGAAAGGCGCAAAAAAGGAAACAGTATTTCTAAATGTCAAGAGCTTGTAATGAAATTGTAAAGCAAATAATTACGTGATGCCGTGTCTCTGCTAAAAAAAAAAGTCCCAACTAGGGTCACCAAAGCAAAAATTATTATAGTATTTTTAACCTTGAAAGTTATGACTTGACATATTTCCTGTATGATGTGATGTTTCATGTCAACCCACGTCTAAAAGATTTGAATGGTTTTATTATTGCTGTAAAGGCTGATCACTGTTGTTTTGTGTGTGTGTGTGTGTGTGTGTGCATTTATGATGCTGTTCTTGTTCCTAGATGCTGGGGGGAATTCCCTGGCAGGTCTATTTTCAAAGGGTTCTTTCTGCCTCTTCAGCTACCTATGCTCAAGTCCTTTCCTTTCTGGCTGCCTTTGGCTGCATCATTATGGCCGTTCCCTCCGTCCTGATCGGAGCTATTGGGGCCTCCACAGGTCAGCATTAAAGCCTGCTAGAATATTACACTATGCTTTAATGACTACCAGGCATGTGCTTATAGCAATTCCTGTGAGAGCCACAAAGAACAAGATAAACATTAAAGACATGTCATTCACACCTTATATAATTGATGTTATTAATCTAATACAAACAAGAGCACTCAGAGAACCCAGAAATCCTGCATATGAACCCAAAATGCCGAAAATCATTGCATCACACAATGTTGAAGATGCCATTAAAAATCTTGGATTTAGAATTTGATGTGAATTATCTTCACAACCAAATGGTTTCCCGAAGCCCCATCCCTAGTAAGAATTTAGTGAAAATTCACACATAAATGTTTTCAAAAAAAAAAAAAAAAAAAAATCAAGAAACTACACAACACCCCCTACTGATCCTGCTGTAATATAACACGTCCAAAAAATTGTCCTCTCTCACAATGTTAAAGAATTGTTGATAAATTCCTGGATCTAGAATTTGATCCAGAATATCTCAAAAAAACTAAAAGTCTTGGAGTCTTTCTTATCCCAAACCTCTGGTAGAAACTTCATGAAGATCCACACGGTATGTTTAACCCTCACGTTGTGTATCAAGATGATGCCAAATGTAATTCACAATCCTTGACGGAGCTAATAATATATCTTATGTATATTGGGACTAAGTGTAGGGGCAGTGGTGGTCTAGTGGTATAAGGCGCTGGATCGCTGATCCAAAGGTTGGGGGTTCGAGTCCCACTGTCCACAAGGTTGTCACTGCCCCCCCCCCCCAGTGTGGCTTACTGGGTTATCAAAGGCGGGCCATGTCTCTCACTGTCTATGGTGTGAGGCATGTAAAAGAACCATTGCTGACTTTCGTAAAGAGTAGCTGCAAAGTCGTCAGCGTGTTTCTGTCCCTTGCTAAAAGGGTTGTGACAGGAAGGGCATCCGACGTAAAAACCTCTGCCAAAGCAAACGTGCGAATCAGATGATTTGCTGTGGCGACTCCCGGGAAAAAGCCAAAAGGAAGACAGAATATTGGGACTAAGTGTATTGTCCTGTTATTGAGAAGCCACGAAACCCCTCCATCCTAAGGTACTCCACAGAGTGACTGTGTATAAAAGGAAAGTTATGGTATTATGGTACTACCCGATTAGATACTGGACACGACATCAAACATGCCAAATAAACGTTTTGTAATGGGAAATGTCCTGGAGTGTATCCACAACAAAATCTTACAGTAACTGACACTCTGGCGTCAATAACATAGCAATACTAGCAGGTTAGCTAACCATGGCTAAATGGTTGTGACGTGACTAAACTAGCAGCCTCCTAAAAACATTGGGTATGATTTAAAATCTCTAGAGCTCAGATTCTTCTTTGAATTAATTCATCATTTAGCTCTGATACACGGTTATACGGAATAAAGGAGTCACATTTAACTAGCTTTTACCTTTCCATGCAGTAATTAGCAACAATTTAGCCGAACTAGCTAACATAGACAATGCATTATAATGTATTTTGTACCAGATGCTGACTAGAGCTGGACATAATTCAATGAGAATCCCGTATGATTACATTCCCAAAATGCTAGGCTAGTTCTCTAATCATAGAAATATGACACTTATCTTTGAAACGTCAGCCCAGTTTGCAACTGCACAGAAGTTTAAGACAGGCAGCTCTCAAGGGAACCTTAAAAGCAACCAACCATTTTAATGAATAACTGTTTCAGTGCTCTTGTTTACATCACATTGTATTATCCAGTCTTGCGATCTCCCTTGACTCACAAATCAGTCATACAGGTGAAAACAATATTTCTAGTTTAAGCCCTCTTCAGCACATAAATTCTCATTCCTACTTAATATCTGAAGTAGCACTGGAGCATAAATGTACTAATGACAGTGTGCCAGCTGTTGAAGCTCACATGGGAAAATGTCTGCTTGCTACAGTTTTTTTTTTTCTTTTTCTTTCTTTCTTTGGAAATGATCTCTCACAACAGGAAAGGCCTTTCCCCTGCCTGTACTAACCCGGGGTGGTGGCCATGTTCCCGTCAGATCTCTAAAGAAACATATAAATAACAACAGCTGGTCTCCCTCATTTATTATTGAGGGCTTATCCATTTAATGATGTGAACTCTGTAAATATTACATCTGAGGCCGGCCTGACGAATCCGATTTATTCTACTGATTTCCACCATCAGATATCCAGAATGGAACAAAGCTTTGGCTTTTTTCCCCCGAAAATATTGCTGAAAGAGACAATGAAAATTGTTAGATATTGTTGTTGGTGCAGTTTAATTGGCATGTAACGCACTCTTACATGTTACATTACAAACTAAAATGCCACCCAGAGTACAAAGTACCTCTGACATGCAGCATCCATAGTTTAGTAAATAGGGTCTATATGGGCACTAGAATTAATTACCCGTATTTGATATGTTCTATGTGGGGCAGTGGCGGCCTGGTGGTATAGGGCGCTGGATTGCTGATCCTTAGTTTGGGGTTTCGAGTCCCACTCTTCACAAGGTTGTCACTGTCCCCCCCAGTGCAGCTAAGTGGGTTATCAAAGGCGGGCCATGTCTCTCACTGTCTATGGTGTGAGGTTCATGTAAAAGAACCATTGCTGACTTTCGTACAGAGTAGCTGCATAGCCGTCAGCGTGTTTCTACCCCTTGCTAAAGGGTTGTGTGAGGAAAGGCATCTGACGTAAAAAAAAAAAAACTATGCCAAAATAAAATATGCAAATTAGATGATTTGCTGTGGCGACCCCTGAAAAAAAAAAAAAAAGGAAAAACCGAAAGGAAAAAGAGTTTGATATCCTATAGTAATTGACTGTTTTTATTTGAAAGATTTATGAGATGGCTAATTTTTCACATTTCAAGGTCACTCAAGGTCAAAGATAATTGTCTCATTTTAAAATCCATACAGTAATGTAATGGTGTTCCATAGTAAGGACATGTCCGTCGGCACTCATTTCAAAGTTCAAACCTCCAAAATCTGTGACCTTCCTTTGACCTTGACATTCATATACCAAATTATCTCTGGAACTCGAGTAGGGTGGTGTCCCCACCAAGGAGATGACAAGATAGAGAAAGAGAAAAAAGAAATCCAAACAAGTTCATCGTTCATTTTCTGAACCGCTTAATCCTAATTAGGGTCGCGCGGAGGCTGGTGCCCATTTCAGTCTACTTTGGGTGAGGGCAGAGTACACGTTGGACAGCTCACCAAGTCATCGCACGGCAGAAACATGCTGACAGCTATGCAGCGTGATCCTATTGTGGGATGAAGGTAACGTGGTGATTATTAGTCTGTTTTTGATTGCAGACTGGAATCAGACAACCTATGGGCCAGTCCCTCCCATGAAGAATGACGAATCAGAAATGATTCTTCCAATCGTGTTGCAGTATCTCTGCCCACCCTACATCTCCTTCTTTGGGCTGGGGGCGGTGTCTGCTGCTGTGATGTCATCGGCTGACTCATCCATCCTTTCAGCCAGTTCCATGTTCGCCAGGAATATTTATCAGCTGTCCTTTCGCCAGTTGGTAAGCGCCATTCCATTAGTGTTGTGGAACACCTTACCGGGATTGTTTGCATTGAAACTGACCTACACTAATCATACACCCACAAAGCAATAAAAACAATCCAGCCATACAGTATAATATGATTTCATATTTCATTCGCCACGAATTTCTTACGTTTTTTTTTTTTTTTTGCTGTAGGCTTCAGATAATGAGATAGTCTGGGTCATGCGGATCACCATCTTTGTTTTTGGTGCTCTGGCAACAGCCATGGCTCTTCTGACGGGTACAGTGTACGGGCTCTGGTACCTCAGCTCAGATATGGTCTACGTGATTATCTTCCCGCAGCTTCTCAGTGTTTTGTTTGTGCCAGGCACCAACACCTATGGCTCAGTGGCAGGCTACATCTTTGGCCTGATCCTGCGCATCGGCGGTGGAGAACCTTACCTCAAATTACCGCCTACTATCTACTACCCAGGCTGGTACATCATGGAAAAGGTTCACCATAAGACAGGGGAAGTAGAACATCTGATAATACAGAGGTTTCCTTTCAAGACAGTCTCCATGCTGGCCTCTTTCTTGGGCAACGTGGCCGTCTCTTACCTGTTCAAGTACTTGTTTGAGAGTGGCAGGCTGTTGGCCAAGTATGATTTCCTGGATGCAGTAGTAGCCAGACACAGTGCTGAGATCATGGACAGGACCACACTGGTAAACAGAAATGTTATCGGGCTAAATGAGATGGCATCGGTACGGCCACGTCTCAGCGTCACTTTGGCCAGTACCTTCAGCAGGAAGGAAACTCTTACTGAAGAGGAGGAGGACTCCAGCCCAGAGTCACCTATTCATGAAAATGAGTAAAGATCACTTCCTTTTCAATTACCGCTGTAGCCATGATGGGAAGGACAGCACATCCTTGATAGTGGATGAGAAATGATCACTTTACTTTACCCATAAACATTGGATGTTTTGCAGCAGGATATGCCAGAATGTTCTTAAATGTTGTGAAAATTTGGACTTATCACATCACATTATATGACATCATGCCAGTGGAAAGCAGGTGTGCTGAAGGTTCAGTACTCTTCTGTATGGTATGTATAAACCTTGAACTCATTTTTCTTCTCCACTCTGAGGGAGAATCCTACATACTGTGATTCCACCATTCCCATTGAGGCAATATTTATTTCTTTGAACTTTATCCTAGATAAACAAACATAAATGACATATATTGCGCATTAGCATACAGGTCAGGATTAAGGAGTCCCATATTTTATATATATATATGTATATATATATATATATATATATATATATATATATATATATATATATATATATATATATATATATATATATATATATATATATATATATATATATATATGTATATGTATATATATATATATATATATATATATATATATATATATATATATATATATATATATATATATATATATATATATATATATATATATATATATATATATATATATATATATATATATATATATATATATGTGTGTGTGTGTGTGTGTATATATATATATATATATATATATATATATATATACAATATCCTAGTTCATCTTATCATCTTTTTATTAAAATGTATGTAAAAATATAAAGTTATTAGCTGTTCTACTAAACTAGCAAATTCTTTCAATCCCATTGATGATATACAATATATGGCATAACTGTGAGGTGATTACATATCTAGTATATTCATATTTTTATGTAAATTTGAGAACACAATAAATAACGTGATGTTCCAGACACATTAATTAGCTGCATTGTTCAATTAGATATTTCAAATGGTCCCCTGTTTAATGTGTAGTGCACTATATATCAGCTTGGGTGCCATTTTAAATTCAGCTTGATATTATGCAAAAGGATCAGTAGCCAGTGTGTAAGGAAAGAAAGTCGCCGCTGCCTAAGACTCATAAAGGAGACGTGCTGTGATATTTTATCTGCAAACTCATAACTGCGTTGTCTCGTCTGAGGTTGAGTAAGTGTTCATTTGTTGTCTTTTTTTGTAAAAAGATTGTGTGTGATGTGTACATATATATACTGTATATATTATACTGTATCTATTTTAAAGAAGAACAAATTCATAATTTTATTTTATTGTGCTAGTACTCAAAGATATTTAAAAGTCTTAATCCTGTTGAGACTAAAGGTTTTAGGTCAATAAATCTATATTTATTATTTATTTATTTATTTATCCTGACCTTCAAAGAAAAAGTCTACATGTAGAATACAAATGCTAAATAAATGCTGTTATTACGAAGTTTAACAATTGTGTGTTATTACTATGTGGAAGTTTCAGACTCCAAAATAGTCTGAAAATGTTTTTGAGAAAAGGTAAAAAGAAAAAGAAGAAGAAAAAGAAGCAGGAGATACTAAACCCAATCAAATAAGTCAACCTAAAAATATCTCCGACATTAGTTACTTTATGTTAAGTGCTATTTGACGGCGGCCGGGTGGATGGAGTGGGACGAAAGGAAAAAATGGACGATTGACTGGGATAGGCTCCCCCCTCCACTGTGCCAGGCTCTTGATGATGATGATGATGATGATGATGATGATGATGATGATGATAATGATTATGATGATGTTGGTGAGGTGGATGACGCAGCTTCAACCTCTTGTGTTGCTCATTCGTCCTCTGTGATGTCCTTGCTCCAAAAGTTTAATCCAATTAAGTCATCGTAGCTGCCAAAGATTCCATTCACTAACAACGGCAAAGTGCACTCGGCCTGATTAATATATACAGAATAAAAATAAATAACTGAAATTGATTCTCGTATGCACGGTGGCTAGTCGTGACCATCCAAAATAGCATTTGGAAATGGTTCAGTTTTCAGGCATGCACAGGATATATCGTAGAATGGGATGTGGTTTCAGCCTCTAACACAAATCAACCAGATGTGTAAACATACTTTAGGGTGTAAACTGAGACCGTTTTAGTTGCTTGTACTGTATATTCTATCATACCTGTGCCAGTTAGCTGATTTATATTTGGTGTCACATCTCCTACAAACGACTCAGCCTATTAATGGTAGTCTGTGAAATATGGGGATGACTGATTCAATCAGCCTGGAGATGGAGAGAGGATGTATGTCCTGTTTTATAGAGTAATCAATCACCTCCTCTACAACAACAGGAATAACGAGCTCCATGTCTCTAAGTGCAACAGTGACTGACTCTGGCTTCTGTCCTTTTAGTGATTCTGAATGAACCTAGATATTAAATGTAAACACTGTCTGCGTGGAATCTTCAGCTTCGTTTCCAAATCCTTAACAAACAGATATAACAGTTTTACATAGCCCTTCATTCATTCTGATTGGTCAGAATTGAGCAGCTATTCATAAACGTCAGCCTGTATATATATATATATATATATATATATATATATATATATATATATATATATATATATATATATATATATATATATATATATAAATCATCAATGCAGCCGTGAGGGGGCACAAACCAGTGTCTCTCCCTCACGCCGGTCCCAAGCCCGGATAAATGCAGAGGGTTGCGTCAGGAAGGGCATCCGGCGTAAAACAAATGCCAAATAAACTATGCGAATCACAAGAAAGAACGACATACCGGATCGGTCGAGGCCGGGTTAACAACGACCGCCATCAGTGCCGTCAACCAACAGGGTGCTGATGGAAATTGGACTACTGTTGGTCGAAGACGTCGAAGAAGGAGAGGCGGGAGGCGTGTCCGTTGCCAGAGAGAGAAGAGGAAAGGCATGAGTCTAGGACTGAAAGTAGGGACTTTGAATATTGGAACTATGACAGGAAAAGGTAGAGAGCTGGCTGACATGATGCAGAGGAGGAAGGTGGACATACTGTGTGTTCAGGAGACCAGGTGGAAAGGTCGCAAGGCTAGAAGCATAGGAGCAGGGTTTAAGCTGTTTTATCACGGTGTGGATGGGAAGAGAAATGGAGTCGGAGTCATCTTGAAGGAGGAGTTTGCCAGGAATGTTCTAGAAGTGAAAAGAGTGTCAGACAGAGTGATGAGTCTCAAGTTAGAAATTAAAGGTGTGATGGTCAATGTTGTTAGTGCTTATGCCCCACAGACAGGATGTGAGCGAGAAGAGAAGGAGAGATTCTGGAGGAGTTAGATGAAGTGATGCAGAGTACCCCCAGAGGTGAAAGAGTGGTCATTGGGGCAGACTACAATGGACATGGTGGGGCAGGAAACAGAGGGGACGAGGAAGTGGTGGGTAGGTTTGGTATCCAGGACAGGAACGCAGAAGGAGAGATGTTGGTAGATTTTGGAAAAAGGATGGAAATGGCTGTGGTGAATACTTTCTTCCAGAAGAGAGAGGAGCATAGGGTGACTTATAAAAGTGGAGGTAGGAGCACACAGGTAGACTACATCTTGTGCAGGCGATGTAATTTAAAGGAAGTCAGTGACTGCAAAGTAGTAGCGGGTGAGAGTGTTGCCAAACAGCATAGGATGGTGGTGTGCAGGATGATGCTGATGGTGAGGAAGGTGAAGAAGGCAAAGGCAGAGCAGAAGACAAAGTGGTGGAAGTTGAAAAAGGAAGAGTGTCGGGTTGTCTTCAAGGAGGAGTTGAAACAGGCTTTGGGTGGTCAGGAAGTGCTTCCAGATGACTGGACAACTACAGCGAATGTGATCAGGGAGACAGGTAGGAGAATACTTGGTGTGTCATCTGGAAGGAAAGTAGATAAGGAGACTTGGTGGTGGAATGAGGAAGTGCAGGAGTGTGTACAAAGGAAGAGATTAGCTAAGAAGAAGTGGGACATTGACAAAACCGAAGAGAGTAAACAGGAGTACAGGGAGACACAGCGTAAGGCAAAGGTAGCAGTGTCAAAGGCCAAACAGAGCACGTTCGATGACTTATATGCTCGGTTGGAAAGTAAGGAGGGAGAAAATGATTTATACAGGTTGGCACAGCTGAGAAATAGAGATGGGAAGGACGTGCAGCAAGTTAGATTGATAAAGGACAGAGAGGGAAATGTATTGACTGATGACAGAAGTGTGCTGGGAAGATGGAAAGAGTACTTTGAAGAGCTGATGAATTAGGAAAATGAGAGAGAAAAAAGAGTAGAAGAGGTGACTGTTGAGGACCAGGAAGTAGCAAAGATTAGTAAGGGTGAAGTGAGGAGGGCATTGAAGAGGATGAAGAATGGAAAGGCAGTTGGTCCTGATGACATACCGGTGGAGGTATGGAAGTGTCTAGGAGAGGTAGCAGTAGATTTTCTGACAAGAACATTTAACAAGGTCTTAGAGAGTGAGAGGATGCCAGAGGAATGGAGGAGAAGTGTGCTGGTGCCCATTTTTAAGAACAAGGGAGACGTGCAGAGTTGTGGCAACTACAGAGGGATAAAGTTGATGAGCCATACGATGAAGTTATGGGAAAGAATAGTGGAAGCTAGACTAAGGGCAGAAGTCAGCATTTGTGAACAACAGTTTGGTTTCATGCCCAGAAAGAGCACCACAGATGCAGTGTTTGCCTTGAGGATGTTAATGGAGAAGTACAGAGAAGGTCAGACGGAGCTGCATTGTGCCTTTGTGGATCTGGAGAAAGCATATGACAGGGTGCCGAGAGAAGAACTGTGGTATTGCATGAGGAAGTCTGGAGTGGCAGAGAAGTATGTTAGAGTGGTGCAGGACATGTATGAGAGATGTAAGACAGTGGTGAGGTGTGCTGTCGGTGTGACACAAGAGTTCAAGGTGGAGGTGGGACTGCATCAAGGGTCAGCTCTCAGCCCCTTCTTGTTCGCTATGGTGATGGACAGGCTGACAGACGAGGTGAGACAAGAATCTCCATGGACTATGATGTTTGCAGATGACATCGTGATCTGTAGTGAGAGCAGAGAACAAGTGCAGGAAAATCTAGAGAGGTGGAGGTATGCCCTGGAAAGGAGGGGAATGAAGATTAGCCTCAGTAAGACAGAATACATGTTCATGAATGCCAAGGACCAAAGAGGAACGGTGAGATTACAGGGAGCAGAGATAAGAAAGGTGGAGGATTTTAAGTACTTGGGCTCAACAATCCAGAGCAATGGAGAGTGTGGAAAAGAGGTCAAGAAGCGTGTGCAGGCAGGTTGGAATGGTTGGAGAAAAGTGTCCGGTGTGATGTGTGATAGGAGGGTATCGGCAAAAATGAAAGGAAAAGTGTACAAGACGGTGTTGAGGCCAACGATGCTGTATGGGTTAGAAACAGTGGCCCTGGGGAAAAGACAGGAGGCAGAGCTGGAGGTAGCAGAGATGAAAATGTTGAGGTTCTCTTTGGGAGTAACGAGGATGGATAGGATTAGGAATGAGCACGTCAGAGGGACAGCACATGTAAGACGTTTTGGAGACAAAGTCAGAGAGGCTAGATTGAGATGGTTTGGACATGTACAGAGGAGGGATAGTGAGTATATTGGTAATAGGATGCTGAGGCTGGAACTACCAGGCAAAAGGCCTAGAGGAAGACCAAAGAGACGATTCATGGATGTGGTAAAGGAGGACATGAAGGTCGTTGGTGTAAGAGAAGAAGATGCAAAGGATAGGGTGAGATGGAGACAGATGATTCGCTGTGGCGACCCCTGAAGGGAAAAGCCGAAAGGAAAAGAAGATATATATATATAAATCATAATCTTTATGTGCATATAATTTATATTGTAGTCCTGATAAATTCTCAAATCTGATTGATCATGTTGTCTGAGTAGGTTTATATTACAATGTTAATATTTCTGCAACACCTGTCACATATGTCACAGTATATATATTCTTCTTTTCCTTTCGGCTGTTCCCTTCAGAGGTCACCACAGCGAATCATCTGCTTCCATCTCACCCTATCCTCTGCATCTTCTTCTCTTACACCAACTGCCTTCATGTCCTCCTTCACCACATCCATGAATCGTCTCTTTCGTCTTCCTCTGGTACTTCACTTTATGAAAGTCTCATCAAACGGAAAATGCAGGTTACGAAACGCATTTTCCTAAAAGTTTTTGTCTCTCTATACCAAACAAATTCACGTTGCAAAAGTGCCAACTTAAAAATTCAAATGCACCATTCAAACATTCAAACAATGCACGAGCTACTCTCCCATCAATGACGTTCAAACATCCTGCCCCGTTGGCCTCCCATTGGCTAATAACTGAGCTGTCGTTCATGTCGCCTTCAGTCAAGCGCCATCTTGGACAGGTCTACCTGATGCCATCTTGAACAGGGATCCCATTGGCTAGGAGGGATGACGCAGCTACCTCCCATTGCCTATTATGGAGATGCAGCAGCCATAATGCTTTTCGTGTAAAGGACAGAGTTACTGTTGTTTCATGGTTTATTTCTTGACTCAGGCTTTTAACCTTCCATAAACATTTGTAAGATTATAACTCTGCTAAGAAGACATATGTGGAGCTGGTAGTGTAGTGGTTAGAGTGTTGGGCTCATGATCGGGAGGTTGTGAGTTCAAATCCCACTGAGACCCTCACTGTCCTAAGACCCCTGGGCAAGGTCTCAACCACAAGTGTGCCTCTGTTCAGCCAGCAGTATAAATGGGTACCAGTAAAATATATACTGGGAAGGTAACCTGCGCTGGACTAGCGTCCCATCCAGGAGGAGTTCAACTCCTGATTGCTTCACGCTACGGAAACCAGGGATAAGCACTGGCCTGATGAGCTGCTAGGCTCGGGTGTAAAAACCCAAACAGTTAATCAATCAATCAAAAAAAGAAGACATGGTCAACACACGCGTGCGTGTGCACACACACACACACACACACACACACGTGCGCGCATGTGTGATTTTTGGTGCGAGTGAGAAGAAGAAATGGGCTTGAGTGATATCACGAAGGAATATGGCCAAACCTGTCTACCATCGGTACGATATTGAAGCAGAAGGCGGTCTTAAAAGGTATGCTTTTATAATTTTTAAAGGGTTTAGGGGGTAGTATTGGGAGCCTTTTGACGAATCACGCATTTTACATGTAAAATACAGTTCAATTTACGAAAAATGCAGGTTACAAAAAAGGCTCTGGAACGGATTAATTTTGTAAAGTGAGGTACCACTGTATATATATATATATATATATATATATATATATATATATATATGTGTGTGTGTGTGTGTGTGTGTGTGTGTGTGTGTGTGTGTATATGTATGTATGTCCATGTATAGCAGGACCACGATATAAAAAAAATTGGACATATTCTTAGGACTGTTGTGGGTGTGTCATGAGAAAAGCACCTGAAGTTTTGAACATTTTCCAAATTATTTACTTTACATGTACTTTTTTAAAGTCCCATTTCCTCGATCTACTGTTCGATGCACAACAATGTCCTGTCTGTTGTTATAGAAATATGCACTCGTAATTGTTTGTTTTTCTTACAGTAATAATAGGATTGTTCTATATTAAACCCACAGGACTTATTTATATTCCCACGTGTATCGTAACATTTTCATGATAATGTTAGCGGGAGCTACAATGACCATACATCAACCGAGTATCACAGGAGTATCGTTCATTCATTCAATACTTTATTTGACAGAAGATTTAATCCTGTTGGTGTCACAGTGAGGCTGGAGCCTGTTCTCAGTTGCCTCTGGGCAAAGGTTGGGTACACCCTGAAAAGCTTGCCAATAAATTACACAGCAACACACACACACACACACACACACACACACACACACACACACACACACACACACACTCTTTCACACCTGGGGTAATTTGAATTGGCCAATTAGCCTAATGTGCGTATATTGTGAATTGTCAAAGGGAGGAAGCCCACAGAGGAAACATGTAAACTCCTCGCAGGGCATGGTTCTTCAACCCAGGAGCTTTTTGCCGCAGAGGCAGATGTGCTAACCACCCGTGTAACCACCCAGGAATTTAATATGAGGAATTTGTTTTTCTAGTAAAATCGTACCACTTTCATATTCACATCGTACAATTTGACCTGACCTATTCACATACCTTACCTAATTTTTCCCCAAAACAATCGTACAATATTTTATACCTGAATGCAACTACATAGTTTTCAAATCCACCACATTTAAAAACACAGCATTCCCTTCTGTCACGACACCAATAAATTCGTACAAAGAAAAAAAATGTCCGGATGTTTGGGGATTATTATAGAGATAAAGCACTGCATCACATGCTGCATCACATGCTCTTATTGGTATTGTTATTGTTATTGTTATTGGCAATTCACTTCTGATTGTTAAAGTGATGCCTCGTGTTCATTTTATATTATTTTTTCAAATCTTTTTTTATAACATGGTGCCCATTGTGTTTTATTGTTTTACGTGATATCCAACGATTTTTAGTCACAATAATTGAAATGGTAGATAAATTCAGTGAAACGGGTGTGAGGGATAGACACTGCACCGAGTTCATTATTTAATTTTACAGGGTTAATGTTCTATAATTAGAGTGCGGTATCTAATATACACTTGACCTGCCAGTTTATTAGATGGATACTGTACATCCTTCAAGTGCTTAATAAACTGATACCTCTGTGTTCTGTGCTATTTTTTTTTTTTTCAACCTGCAAAAAAAAAAAAAAAAGTCGATAGAAGCAAATGGAACAGTCCTTGCCCGAGGCACATTCCTTTCAAAGCGATTCCATAAAGCAAATTACATTGGATTAATATCATTTACTTTAACTGTATGACTACATGCTCCCCTGTGTGCTGTTAGAAAGCTGAAACCCTGTCAGAAGGCCATCTGTAGCACCAGTTCCTTTCAGTGTCTCAGCATCTGTAAGTGAGACATCAGTCTTATCGGAGGAGGCTGTATAATCAGATTGGCGCTCATTAAACCTAGCTAGCTAATTGAGAATGATGGGAAATGTCGTCTTACCGCAAGATGTGAGGTTTAATATAATTACAGCGATAAGAAAAGGGAAAGAAAGAAGTATATGAGTATGTACACGTAGCTTGGACGTACACAAACAAAACCATTTGCTGGCGCTTGACTTCATCATAGCTAGCTAATAGCTAAAGATGGCATGATTAATTAAAATACCCATGTGACTATGTGAAACCCCTTGGCCAATACTGTACCTTACTCATTCATTAATTTCCTGAACAGCTTAATCCTAATTTGGGTCACAGGGAGGCTGACGCCCATCTCAGCCAACTCTGGGTGAGGCATAGTACACCCTGGAAAGCTCACCAGGCCATCGAAGGGCATAAACACACTGAGAGCAATGCGGCTCCCTTTACAAAAGTCAGCAATGGTTCTTTTACAGCCTCTCAGCTGACTGGGCGACGTCAGAGTACACCCTAGACAGCACACCAGGGCATCGTGGGGCTGAAATACACTCACGGCTATGCAGCTACTCTTCACGAAAGTCAGCAATGGTTCTTTATCATGCCTCTCAGAGACATGGCCAGCCTGCAATAACCCACTAACGGCACTGGGGTGACAGGAGTGAAAACCCACTGATAATGTGGCTTCAAAACCCAACCGTAGGATTAGTATTCCAGCACCTTACTACCGGCCCACCACTGCCCTCGTGTATCTTACTCTCGTGTGCTTTATTTTGCTACTAAAAGAAATTATATAAATATATATATATATACATACAGAGAGAGAGAGAGAGAGAGAGAGAGAGCACTGCATACAGTTACATACACTATATGTATGTATATATATATATATATATATATATATATATATATATATATATATATATATATATGTATATATAGAGTGAGCGAGAGAGAGAGAGAGCACTGCATACAGTTACACACACTGTATATACGCGATATAAATATAGAGTGAGAGAGAGAGAGAGAGAGAGAGAGAGCGAGAGCACTGCATACAGTCACACACACACTGTATATATATATATATATATATATATATATTTATGTGTTCTTCTTCTTTATATATATTCAAATTTGACCTTTTTCACCAAACATATGCAAAGTGATATTATTCCCATTCTCCAAGGTCTATATGAACTAATTATAGCAGTTATTTTGATGGTAGAACTTGGCTATGCCTGCCTCAAGAGCCTTTTTTTATTGTTGACATTTTTTAAGAACACTGCAAAATTCGGGATATTATGCCCTTGTTTTCATTGTAGCTTCACAGAGGTCAATGCTATAGCATTGAAAGTGATACCAAATGAAAGCTAGTAAAATTTCCTTGCAAACAGTAGTAAACACAGCAACACGTGTAAATTTTAACTAATTTTAATGCACAAACAATTGGGAAACTGCAAAGAATCCCCGTGGTAGTATGATAGCTCTGCACTGATGCATATAGTACTGTGTAAGAAACTGTATGATAGGATGTCACTAATGCATGTATTGTCACTTGATGAATGTGGCGTTCTTGAAACTGTCAAATTTCTTCCTGTGGTACTCCACAACCTGGAGTTCTCACAGACCTGGTAGGGCCAGAGCCTCACTTTCTGTTTGATGCTCTTGGAGTGAAATGTGACTGGCTCACTACTCCTGCTGACACCTGAGAAGACAATGAGAGCTCCAGGAATGCACAGCAGTTTGCGAGGTAAGTGAAAGTGACCAATGATGTGGCTGAGAGAGCTGTAAAACTGATGAGTGACTTCGCGACTCAGATCTGACCCAGAGCAGAGAAGCTGCCTCTACAAGTTGTGGAGTACCACAGGAAGAAATTTGACAGTTTCAAGGAAGCCACATTCAACAAGTGACAATACATGTATTAGTGACATTCTATCTTACAGTTTCTTACAACATTTATGTGTCAGTGCGGTGCTATCATACTAACAAGTTGAATTTTTGTAGTTTCCCAAGTTTACTAGCTTTCAGTTGGTACCACTTTCAATGCTACAGCATCAACCTCTGTGAAGCTACAATGAAAAAAAAAGGACATAATATCCCGAATTTTGCAGCGTTTTTGAAAAACGTCAACAATTAAAATACATGGCTCTTGAGGCAGGCATAGCCGAGGTCCAAGATCAAAATAACTGCTATAATTAGTTAATTTAGACCTTGGAGAGTTGGAACAATATCAGTTTGCATGTTTGGGGGAAAAGGTCAAATTTGAAGAGATCTAATATACAGGGATCCCTCACTTTCCACGGTTAATTGGGACCGAGATCCCCAAGTGGCCATCAAAATTCGCGAAGTAGGATCAACAACCCCCCCCCCCAACTGACGTATACGTACATGTATATGTGTCTATAATATCAATAAATACATATTGAATGCTATACTAATATATATATATATATATATATATATATATATATATATATATATATATATATATATATATATATATATGAGCATAAAGTGAGTGCACACTGCTAATGCACTACACTGTCTATAATAATAATTAATTTGTGTTATAATTACTGTTATAATTAACACATATCCATTCATTCACGGATTTCCTGAACCGTTTAATCCTAATTACAGTCACGGGGTGGCTGAAGCCCATCTCAGCCAACTCTGGGTGAGGCATAGTACACCCTGGACAGCTCACCAGGCCACCGCAGAGCAGAAACATTGACAGAAATGCAGCTCCCTTTACAAAAGTCAGCTGTGGTTCTTTTACAGCCTCTCACCACAGACAGTGAGACACGGCTGGCCTTTGATAACCGAATAGCTGATAGCTGCACTGGGGGTAATTTTATAAATAGGTTTTTGGAGGCTGCAACGATACTGTACATCTGGTAACTAACCTTCAGAACGATTGGTCAATTTTTAGAGGCTGTAGTGCCCACAGACAGACAGACAAATGCCAAAGCCAATCACAATGCCCCTTCATCCAAGTATGGCTGTGAGGTAATAACACACAAATATTGAATAGTACCAAAGATTAATATCTCTCGGGTATAGCACAACTATACTTTTTTTTTTTTTTTTTTACATTTTTATTCATAAAAGAACTTAAAATGTACTGTATCACATTTGAAGCATTTGTGCACTTTTTTGTTTCATTAGCTGACCAACAATCAGATGTGGGTTTTTGTTTGTTTGTTTTTGCGTTTTTTTGCTGGTAATGGCCCAATACCAATCATGGCGATTGGATCGGTGCCATCTGCAGTAATAGACCAACAGTCCAGAGATTGATGTTTTCCAAAGGTTTTCAGTACTTAAAGGTTTTCTCTGAACTCTGAAAAAATCTTATACTGTATTGCATAGTTTTAAGGTCTTGAAAAACAATCATACACAACTGTACACAAACCAAATACATCCATAATCTCTCTTATGGATGAGTGTACCGCATAAAAAAAACAAAAAAAAACAAAAACCGAATCTCTGAATTAGCAGCCAAGTATTTATGAAATGAAAAGAATATGAGCAGAGATGGATCGATTGATACACGGTTCACAAAACTAGGGTTTATAGTGTATATCCAATGCAGCTGGAGATGATGTTTAAACATGAATGCTGCTGAGGTTTTTTTTTGGAAAGTCTAATGGACTGGTCTGTTAATATGAAAGTTTAATCGCTGACCAAAACTGTGAGTATAAACAAAAAGCAGGGAGAGGTGTCCTGGGATGGGGTGTTCCAGGGTGTGGAGATTCATGACATCACAGTCAATGAAGACGTGTCAATGATGATGATGATGATGATGATGATGATGATGATGATGATGATAATGTTTAGGCCATGTGACACAGTGGTGGGACATTGTGATACAGGAACAAACGGTTCCTGCTTCGAAAAAAAACTTATTGTGCAGATGAGTTCCTCGATTGAACCAGAAGTTCTGGTCTCCCATAGGCCATCCCAATTCTTTCATTTGTGGATCTCAGAGCGAAGATGAAGGACACCTGAAAGCAGAGCTCCGAACAGAGCTGCACAACACTGTTTAAATTAACCGCCCCCTATATGATGTTGGATGATTTTATGTAGCAGGTCAGCTTTGCCACCACCATCATCATCATCATCATCAGCAGCAGCAGCAGCAGCAGCAGTCAATCCACACGATGACATCTCATTTTCCTTCAAACACATTTCCTTATTTTCACAGAGCTCAAATATCCCAATTTCCATGGTGACAATGATTAGACCAGTGCTTCTCAATTATTTTCTATGGTGCCCCCCCCCAGGAAGAAAAAAAAAACATTTCACCACCCCACCCCACCCCCGCCCTGCGTGTAACTATAAATATTAATATTTGTCTATAAAATTGTTATTAGTACACCTCTGCATAACATCGTATCTTTATTAACATTAAAAACAAAAAAGAAAGAAATATAGTTCAACTTAAAATAAAGAAAAACTTCATTAACGTTTTTAATCTGTAATAGAAAAGATTTAAAGTGCGCCAATGTGCCTGAAATAAAAAAAAAAAACATCCTTATTTAAACTCATTTAACTTATTTATGTCTTAATATCTCCATCTGTCTCCTCCTTTCTCTTCGTTCCTGTTAGAAAATTTTCATGTGTACTGCACTTCATAGCATTTCCTCGTGCGAAAAACCGCTCCACCATAGCGCGACAATGAGAGCGCTACTGCCAACTAGTGGAGTGGAGGTGCAATTACACTTAATTCTCGCACACAATTCCAGAAAAGCATGTTCCCCAGAGTCATACGCGCTCCCCCGGCATCACCCCGGCATCATATCGCGAAAAAAAGGCAACAATGGATGAGAAACACCCAAAGAAAGGTGGTTTCCCCCTGTAAAGGTTCTCAATGTGATTTTGCCATTACATGTGACATCCCACAATAATGTTTAACTTTAAACTGTTTTATTTTCAAACCAGGAACTGACGCCAATATGATACCTGCTGCTCCATATTTACATCAGGATGAGAAATATTTAAGCTTTAATCGCTTGAATAATGATGATGCGTGTTTGCTTTATTCTTCAAATGAAAAAAAAGGGGAAATTGGTTTTTGATTTTCTTCTACCCGCCCTTCCTTCTTCCACTATTTTTCTTTTTCGCTTCTGACAGCAGTCATGTCATTGCTGCCATTTTAATACCCAGAGACCGTTTTTCTTTTTTTTGTTTATTGTGTTTTTTTTCTTTCTGGCATCAGGCAACAGGCAGTTCTTGCCTAGAGATCACATCAACATCAAACTGGAGCTGTCATGAAGGCCAGGGTTCTGATCACTGACGGCTAAAGAGCAGTCCGTCGGGTAATAGGGCCATTTTCGCCTGCCAGGTCACAATATGATTAAAGTTTGGCACATGAAGGCACCATTGCGCCAAATGTTTTCCACTTCGTGCCAGCATACAGTATATAACAAAAGTGACTGGATAATAAAGAAAAAAAAGAAAAGAAAGGAGTCTATTCTTGAATTTGGTTTCCGCTTCATCCCTAAAAGCTGAATTCTGTCTCTGCGGTTATTCGAAGTCTCATTGATTTTATCCTCCAGGCCAGTGTCTGCGGCTGTAATAATTTAAAGAGCTCTTTATAATGATTGAACGACTGAGGTCATTACAGGTTTAAGTCATGTGCTGTTTAAGGGATCGATACCGCTTGGTGTGACGGAGTCCATGGCGCTCTGGAGATGGCAGAAGGCTTTCGACTTCGCTTCCCTCTCGAGACTTTTCAGTAAACCATCTATCTGTGTCTCAATTACTCTCTAACTCGCTCACAGCAAATGTCTCACTGTTGCCTGTCTCGTAAACCAGTTACCATAGAAATGAAGCGACCCGACGGTAAAACAGTGTCTCGTTCTCGCGACTCTTCAACTTTGATTGGAGCAGAATGTGTGAGCCCCTCGGGATGAACCTTAACTTCACTTATGTAACAACAGCAGGACATAGAAGAGGTCTGAGCTTTCACAAAGTTCACACAAACCTATATACACTAAGAGTCACAGGAGACAACAGACACACACACACACACACACACACAAAGCGCTCTCTGAAGAGTGGTATTCACGAGCTGTCTGAAGGTTCTGGCAGCGTATTCATGCGTTTTATTTATAATAGATTAGTATTTCCTACCTCCTCATTCAGCGAGTGTTGGCTGGCGGATTAAAATAATGAGTTTTTCATGAAGACATGTTTGTTTAACAGCGAGGTTTTGTTTGAGACGGAAGTCCAGCGTTAGCACATCTACCGGTCAAAGGCACGGCGG